>OY728126.1:1862248232-1863498232 GCA_963277665.1 Viscum album | reverse complement strand
TGGTGGTGGTAGTAGCACCTTGTAACGTCGACCACCGCCAGCTGCTTGACCAGCTCCTCTGCCACATTTTCCTATTCTCTGCGGACCACCTCAATCAAACCTCCACCTCTACCTGGGAGGTCCCTCAACTATCTTCCGATCATCTAAACATAGGTTCGGACAGTCACAATCCATGTGACCCTGTCCGCCGCATGCATAACATTGTCTGCTCCTGGCATAAATGTCACTTCCCCGGGTGCCCTGAACAACTGATCCAGATTCGTGCGGTCGTCCACCCGTGGGTATGGTCCTCTTGGACCTCTGCGTCATTTGAATACTACCAGCTACAGAAGACTCCACTGCATGTTGACTATTATGGGGTCTCACTGCTAGTGACTGCTCAACATGAAAAATCTCTACTAGTAGGGCTATCTCTAACATCCCCGCCTGCATCGGAATTTTGAGGGAGATAATCGATGCCCTGATCTCTCGCCTGACTCTTTGCTCGAAGGTTTGGGCCCTAAAGAATGTGTCTCGTACAATATCTATGGAGTAGCATAAGAGGTCAGTGAACCTTGCTGAGTACTGTGCTATTATCATTCTGCCCTACTGCAGATGAAGTTGCTCTTGTATTCTCACAGCTCGAAGGGTGGCTGGAATAAACTCCGCTCGGAAAAGCCTCTTGAAGTATGTCCAGAGAAGTGTCACCTCGTCATGGACCTGAAGCATCAGGATCCACCATCTTCCTATTACTGCTTGAAGGAGACTCAAAACAAGGTTCACTATGATTTCTGCTAGTGTCCCTACGAGTTTGAAGACTCTCACCACAGCCTCCAGAAAATCCTCAGTCACATGTGGGTTCGTCTCTCCCCAGTACCTGGGTGGCCTCCGGTGCTGGAACTCGTGCAATGTTCCCATGTGGCGTGCATCTTCTGCTACTGAGGTTGGTGACATCAGTGTCCCAAAGGGAAGTGGTACCGCTGGTGCCTCAACTAGAAAAGGGACCTACACCAAGGCCTCATCGCTCGGTGGGATGTCAGACTGTATGACTCTCGGGGCTCTGCGTGGAGGCATCCTGAAAGAAATAGTTGTGACATGGTAAAATGATTATACCTGGTGAGCTGGCCTGGTTGAGATAACTTAAGAAAAATTATAAATTCCCGCACGCAATCAGTGTTTTGATTCACTAAGATGGAAATTAATAGTCAGGGTCATGGTGTATGGATACATCGACCACCCGCACCAACACTGGACTCCCTGAACTAAAAACCACACTTTGTACCGTTAACACTATTTCTTCACATAACAGAATGATCAAAGTCCTATGTTCTGTGGTAAAACCGAATCCTCTAATACTAATTTTCAAGACCAGTCCTCGGAGGCCATTCCATGACTACCCAATGCCCTCCTTCCATAGGACATGGGATTTCGACTAGAACCTAATGCGTAAATCCCTATGATGCAATGACATTGCATTTATAAAAAGTAAACACAAAAAATTAGAGTACACAAGTGGAACTAAAACACTACACAATACTCTATATAGAAGAATTGCTGGAAAGTATAAGGGGGCAGAAATACAAGCCCAATAGTAAAGTACAGGTACAACTGAAAGCATGTACAACTGAAAAAAGTAAAAGAGCTACTAGGTTTTCCTTCGGGGTTCCAACCAGAATGGTAGGTAGAGATGCCCCCCTCAGCACTCCACGTACGTCTGTCCGCTCCATGCATCGTCCATCCTAGTGATCCACATACGGGTACCATCCAGTCCTGCTACTCACTGCCTCAGTCAGCGATGTACTTCATATGCAACCAACACAACGAGATGCGGGAATAGCCCGTGTAAGGGTAAGTATAACGATACACAGTAGGGACCCCGAGACCCTTATGGTCTCACAAAAGCCAACAAGGATAAACCAAAAGGTAAAGAATCAATAGATAACCCTTAAATAGGTATATGCCCATACATATACCTAAGTAATCTAGTAACCTATCTCAATCATGAGGAAACACAAAAGACATTGACTCAGCACAAACCACGATGTTATTATTGGTGATGTAGCAAGTAACATCCACAATCATTCTGTCAGAATCTCGGCTAATGTTGTACTCCTTCTATATCGAGTACAGTGGGTCTGCCGCATCACACAGAGGCACTTCACACATTCCTGGACTGATGTGTTACTTCTATTGTCGAGAATTGTGGGTCTGCTATGTCCCACAGAGGCGCTCCCCACTGTGGGTCTGATGCGACACACAGAGGCGCTCCCCAACGTAGCCTCCTGAGGTACAACTCCTGTCAAGTACAATGGGTCTACTGCGTCACACATAGGCTCTCCCCACTATGGGTCTACTGCGTCGCACAGAGGCACATCCCATAGGTCTAGTCTAAAAACTGCGAGTCGAAAGATCAGGAGTCATCAGGTCTCAACCAGCTACTAGATCTTCTTACACCGCTCGTTCGTCTTCGGGAGGATCCTCTTAAAAAAATATAGTTTGATACTACAATAGTCACTGAGTCCCACAAAAATGTATCTCAATGTTCTACCTCTTCATTGGGATCACAACACAACTGATGGCACGTCAATCAGAATCCATGTCTGTGAGTTATTTGCATTTCCGTCTCGGGGGCCCTGTTAGATTTTATGTTGAATCCAACCTGATTGTACCTCAACTGTATCCAAACCTCTAGTTGGGTAGCCAAATGAACCATCCCGCCTTGACCATTTATTATCTGCAGACGGTTAGTCGATCGGACACCCGTAGCCAAAGATAGAGGTCGAAAGGTGTAATTGGGTCAAACAGGATCGGGTCCGGTCCGACCCTTTCGGACCCACCCGACCCAACCCTGGGCTAGACCGGGGTCCGACCCGGTCTGTGGGTTGGACCTGGCCCGAGGGTCCGGCCTGGCCTGAGGGGGTGGCCTAGCCCAAGAGGGAAGCCCGACCCCACATGAGGGGAGGCCCGGCCCGAGGTGGCAGCTCGGCCCGAAGGTGGCCCGACCTAAGGGGGATGGCCCGGCCTCGTGGCCCACACTTCCCGACAAGCTGGAAGCCTGCGTGGCCTGGTTGGCCATGTGTTGGGGGTCTGTTGCACCCCCTACCTTATGAACAGAATCGGCGCTACGTGCTGGTTCAGTAACCTGTAGGACCTGAGGGGTCCCACCTTGTCCGATTGGCCGAGTGGCCAGCCGTTTCTGCACAACTGGCGCAGCACGACGGAGCCCCGCCCCTACTCTTCTTCCACAACCCGCCCTGTTCGTGACTCCCTCACTCTGCGGGGCACGACGGCACCCTGCTTCTCCGTCTGCCATCACGGCCCACCTGGCTACAGCCCTTCCACCCGCGTGGTGCAACCGCAGCGCGCCCCTCCGGCGGAAAAGCTGGACGAATTTTTCCGCCATGGCCCGCGCTAGCCGCGGCCTGGTTCTCCACGCGGCGCGACGGATTCGTGCCCCTCCGGCGACCCGGTGGCCTTTGCGCCGCCAGTTTCCTTCGCGGTCTGTCTATCGACGGCCGCCATTGCTCCGCTGCGGTCCTCTCTTCTGGTGGTGCCGTTGCACCGCCACCATCATCCACAACATTGATATAACAAATGGGGAGGGTTGGGCCGTGTTTGTGTGGTCCGAGACCTCCTCATTATGGTGATATCAATCAGAAGTTGACAATCCATATTTGGAATGGTGTTGCATGAAGGGTAAAAGTCATTCATAGAAGAACACCTTCCTCACATTTCGATCGTTGACTATGGAAGGAGAGAAATGGCGAATGTCAATTCGTTGACATCGGGAAGCGTCTAGGGTAGGAGACCGATGATGAAGCGTCGTCAGATTTCTTCATGGTCGGATACTTCTCTTTTGGCTCGGTCAACGATCAAATAAAGAGTTTGTCATTCTTCAGTGGACGATAAAGAGGCATTCTTCATGTTCTTCGTTGAGAGATATTTCTCAATGGGTTCTCCATGTTCTTCCAACCCCTCTCTCAAGCTCCACCAAAAGTATTTCCAACCAAAAATAATGGGTTATGTTAACCGATTTTTTAATTTGTTGGCCAACGAATTCAAAATAAATAAAATGTGTTTTAAATTAATTAAGTGAATAAATTCAATTAATTAATTGAGAGGGTTGTCCAAATTGATTATTGTGGTAGGTGGAGAGTTTCATCCCATAGAAATGGGTGGTTAAAGGGGGTTTAAAGCTCGTGTGGGCCCCACTAAGGATATCCTCCCAAAGGATATTATGTGAGGGTGGTCCCCACCACCATAACCTCTCATGGGAGGTTATAGTGTGGTGGCCTCCACCTCTAACCTTGTCTTGGAAGTTTTAACAACCACAGAATAAAAATAAATTATCACCTAATTTTTATTTAATTTATTTAAAATCCCAAAAACTATCTTCCATTCCCGACCAACTACTGTCGAGGTGAAAGTCCTCTTAAGTGAATATCAGCGCTTCTAGTTCAAAAGTGCCCTCGAATATCAATTCCGAGCACTGGTTCAGATGTTATAAAATCCCACTCGTATGTTTACTGAATGTACCTGAACAGAACATCAGAAATTGATTCTGATCATACTAGGATTCAAAATCAGGCACTATTAATTTTCACAGACTCATAAAAATCCCATGAATTTAAGAAAAACTTTTCCATAGAGATTCCAGGACATTATTGTTTGAAATAGAGAACATGGTTTTCCCTTGCAGAATACATTGGTGGTCTTGGAACTTTGCATATCTGAGCCTTCAATGAATGGGAAAAATGGTAAATATACAATATAACATGATAATGTAATATTTATATGATGGTTTCATTAATTAATGGTTATAGAGGGGACTCAATTAAAATGTATAATTATAAAAATAAATATTTAATTCCATATATATAGATATATCATGAACCAATTATATATTCTCAATTATGTGTCATATGGTTAAAATGAGATTGTGGTAGTGTCTAGAATGCTATTTTTAACATAAAATAAATATAAATTGAGTTCTTATCAGGGATCTCATGTACAACTCAACACATTATGACTAATGTAAAAATATTATTATATTAAAATCACATAAATATTTATTTATCCCCTTCTCATTATCCATTTTTATTTTCATATATGGGTTGATGATACCCACCTAATTTTCCCATATATAAATTATATGAAGATTTTTTTCATCTAGAATGTTTGAATCGATATATATCAATACACTGCCAGGATTTATTGCAAAACTATAATAAACACGTTGGTGTTCCAAATCATTCTATGAATCAAAAATTATTTGATTCATTTTTCTTCAGTGTTGATGTTTTAATGGTCTTATTTGAAAAAATGGATAATATATTTGAAATTAATTATTATTTTTAGTAATAAGATCATTGTTTTCTATTGTTACTATTTTATAGTAGTTTCTAATTTCCTCAAAATCAATGTTTTTTCATGTTCATCATCAATAATGTATGTGTGGAATATATTTATATAAAATATAGAATATAATTAATGTTTCACATGTTGTTTTTCAGGATGGTTGGATGGGATCACATGCACATGAAACAATTTATGATTATTTAGCTTGAGATTTATGATGGGACAACATTCGGAGGGATTGGGTGGAGGTCAAGTCCATGTAAAATGGTGATGGATCTCTATATATGATTTTTGGAATTTGGGGGTGGTTCTATGGAGATGAAATACTGATACCATTTCAAATTGTGATATAATTTTCCCCCATAGTATGAGTGGTGTTCGTAGACTGTGGTACTAATGGAAAATATAGAGCCAACATGTTTTTATGGGGTGATGATAATGAAAAAAAGGTTAATATGGGGATAGTATCTATGGTGAGTTCCTTCCACAAGATTGGTTTATAAAGACACATGTTTCCATTTTTATGTGAGATGGTAAAAGGCTACATCACATAGGGGGTTTCCAAGGTGTTCGACCATGTAAATAAAAAAATATTTCTATGAAAAAAGAACGATTCCAAAATTTGATAAAGTGGTTATCCTGATTGGGGAGAGAGAAACGAACATAAAATTCACCATTATTCATGGAAAATATATATATAAATGATAATAATAATAATAATAATAATAATAATAATAATAATATCATTTATATCACCATAATAATCATAATCACCTTTATCATTATATACCATTATTTCAATTATATTATCATCGTATATTGATAAAAATAATGATCATCTTTTGTACCATGATTCAGGAAACTATATGATTGATTTTAAATTATCAAATAACATATAATTTATTTGTATTGTACTATCTTAAATTACATTCATTCAAAATTTATCATCATCATTATGATGAATTTCATTTCTTTTTCAAATATCTTTTTTTTTGATAAATGAATATCCTATCCTATTTAATTTTTCTACAAATATTGTAAATTTGTAGTTTTCCCCCATCTTAGGTCGTTAACAAGATGAGATAATAATAATTTTTATTTTGTCTCCATTTTATGAATGTATTGTATCAGATAGTCCCCAATGGTTCCCACTCTACTAGAGAATAAGTATTATGGACCATTAAAAATATGTGAAACAATAGAATATTTCATAATTGAATGAAATATAATTAGTTGAATTGGTGCATGTCCGTAGACTATATGAGGGGGAATTGAAAGATTAACCCTGTTGTTAAATGTACATTATGGTCATTTCACATATTGGATAGTATGTACTCTCTCGTAGGAAGCATCTCGTGCATGAATATAGAAGATGGAGTATGGCATTTTTGGATCAATTTTAATGGATCAAGTAATCAAATATCATGTTCACATGGTAATGAGAAAAGAGTACAATAGAGGTGTATTTTGGGTACTCCCATAGACCAGTATTGTTTTGGATATATGGGTTATCCATTTCATTTATGGATGCAGTTCCACTACAATGATGTGGGGTTCGGATCATCTATGCTATCTGGATTCTCATGAAATCTATTCACGGAAAAATATTCAATTATATAGGTAGTAAAGGGTTTATTAATCCCATTGGGACTTGGATAACAAAATATGTGGACTTATATCAGTCCCTCAATAATGTTTCATAGATTCATGGTTTCTTGGTGGAATGTTGGGCCATGATCTACTGTCCAAGGAGTACAAATTCAACAGTATGTTTGGGTGTTCTTTCAACATGAAGAGAAGTGGTGGTTTTGGTTTACGTTTTAGTGGGTTTTGGTCAATTTTCCAGAAAGATATGGGATATATTGATTAGTTCCCAAAATATATAAACCAGTGGTCTGGTTTGTGGCTTTATATTTGAGGTCATTCATCATTTCATCATCTTGACAGTGGATGTTTTGTGAGGTGTTTTCCCCTATGGATAAAAATAATGGAGGTGTCTTCCACTAAGGCTTGTGATTATTCATTTATTTGTTTATCTATGGAACTAGTGGATATTTGGGTGATTCCATTCCATCTTATTAGTATTAGGTTTATTTGGAGGTCCATTATAAAATAGATTGGACACACTGTTAGGTAATTTTATTACTCCCCCATGAGACTAGTTGGAAGTTAATAATAATTAAAATTATTTCATTATTACGATTTGGAGTTAATAAAATATTCTTTTGATTACATGGATATATGATTCTACCCTTAGCAGTGTGTTGAAAAATCAGAATATCCCTTATTTTTTATTGGGGAATCTTAATGTGTATATTTATACTCACTAATCTGTGATGATTTTATCACAATTTTTCTGTTTTTTGAGAAGGAATATATGTTATTGGTGATATTGGTAGGAAAAGAGCTAATATAGAGAACAAATCATCTGTTACTAGAGATTAGTGAATCTAGTGGGTTATATATCTATTAGTTTTCTAAAATAGTTTTCATGACATGGTGATAACTATACCTATCAAATTTATATGGTTTCTAAAAAATACTACTGCATTTGGCTTGGTGTTTTGATGATATTTTACTAAAATTTATATTATAAACCATAAAAAAAATTTAGATACATGCATTCATATTTAAATTTTTATTAAAGATGTGTATCATGTGTTTTTGTATATATTTTAGTAGTTTTTTGAAATTTACATGATTTTTACTACGATAACTCCCCCAATGTTTTATATTATTATTTATTACTACTAGTCACTAGCCTAAAGAATATAGGAGGCTTGTACACTTATCCTACTAATACCCGATGAAGAGAACTGCTATATTGTGTCATGTCAGGTTACTTCTAAAGAAATGATTTAATTTCAATAATATGTAGTAGTCTCGAACATGGTTTACAATTCAATGCTTTAATAATGTAAAAATATATTATTAATAAGTTTTGAATATATATATATATATATATTATACTTGTTAACGCTTAAAAATTTATATCTAATGTTATGTCGAGATAATGTTATAGGCCCCCTATTGAGTTTTTATTCTCACACCCAACATTGATAACTTAGTGTACATGTTGTATCACTTTCCAAAATTTAGGTATGAAAATTAAAAGAGTTGGTATTAGAATATTTTTTTACTTGTGGGATTCTAATATGATATTTTGTATTAAGTCTTAATAAGGAATTATATTGGGGTCCATGATTGGTTGGAGAAGTTTTGAAACATAACTGATTTAATTTATTTATTTTGGGTCTACATAATTTTACTATATTTTTATAGTTTTTTTACAACAGCACTAGTTTATATTTTAATTTCATACATTTATACATGTAGTTTTTTAATTGTTTTTTTATTTGGGTTCATTTTCCATTTTCACATCTCTTGATAATTTATAGCATATTGATGATTCATTTTGGTTTCCTGAAAGATATCATGAATAATGTATTATATTTTTAAAAGAAACTAAATATTTCCCCAAGATAAATTCAGATTCATGTAAATAGTCTCATTTAAATAGAGATCACATAATTATTATAGAGTAGTGGAATATTTATTCAATAATTGTTCATATATCATAGGTAGGGTAACTATATATTATATTAGAGAAGTATTTTGGTTATTGGGTTAATTTTTAGTTTTCATAGAGAATATATATAACAATTTGTACAGTAATACCAACCCATGAAAATTCTTGATCAACCTCTTTTTGGTAGAAGATTATAATACCAATGGGTGTTTTGGTACTATGTTAGAATCATAGTTTAATGTGAGGAGTTTTTTTAAAAATTCATGTAATTGTTGATGAAACATGAGTAGTCAATAGGTAGTGTTAATTATCCAACCCACATGGTGGTCCATAAATAATATTTTCTAGTATCACAAAATCTTAAAGTATAAGATCCTGAAAAATGATTTACAAAACCATTAGTTAATAATGTATTAATATGTAAACCATTGTTTTTCACTATATATGGGTGTACAAAAACAAAATTGTAACTGTTTTTTTAGAAAGTAAAGTTGATATTTTGGAAATTCATATTTAAATAAATTGAAATATCATTAATAAAATAGGTTGAAATAATGAAGTTGAAAGCCATTAATTTTGGTTTTCATGCCCAATTAAGATGATGTCAAAGTCTATAAAACTATTTGTTCCTTTTCCTTAGAATTATTATTTGAAGGAATCCTCATTTGATTCGATAAACACCCTAGTAGAAAAGATATGGTGCAGTAAAATCTATCTGAAATCAATGATTAAGAATTATTCATACCTATATTTGTTAACATGTAATCAGTGGCCCAAAAACTGTGATGTACTCCAAAATTACTCAAGAATATATCAATCAAGATGTGTAGCCCCTGTGAAATATTTAAGCAAGTCATTTCCATCACAAACATAACAATAATGTATAGGTAGTCAACATCTCAACCTCACCTATTAAATCGTATATTAAAAAACTATGAGGATATAGATAATTCATCATCTACCTAGGTATTATGTAGTGAACCTAAATATTATATTAATCCTAATATAAAAAAAATTATAAACATTTAATACACATTGAATTATATTAATGGATGGGAAAAAATTTTCATTGATGTTTTGAACATAATAGAAATTATTATACATATATCCATTCCATAATCATCTAATGTTTTAACCATATTTACATGGGATAATAATTGTATAATGGGAAGAGTAAATCATTAAAAAATAGCATAAAATAAAACATCAAATTATTTTTATCTTAATAGATGATACATCCATGGATAGAACTCATGTCCTTCATTCCATTCACACCTCTAGTTGATTATAAATTTCCTTCTTCATTGGCATGTCATATATTCTTATATCATTTATTCTACAAATATTTAATTTTTTCCTTTTTCCACATCATATTTAGTTATAGATTCAATTATATCATCCCACAAATACACACCAACTATTTTTTTAATGGTGAAATAATTATCACTCATTTGTTATGATGGATAATATTTCTATACTCTATTTTAGAATATCTCAACATGATTTCATAAAAATATTAGTCATAAATTGTAATCCATAATTTTCAATGGAATCTACTTAGATTTCAATGAATGGATTCAATAAATGTTTATGTAGAACCATAGATCATTATCTTGTTATCTATATGAACAATATGAACATCCCTTGAGTAATTATTTTTCTTTTAATTTTAGAAAGGAATAATCATTTTGAACATCACTGAGAAACCTAAATAGATTATTAGAATACCTTTATAATATGGGTAAACATATTTAATTTTAAAAATGAATGAACCTGATTAACTCCATCAACTTTATTTTGAACATTACGATGTTTTATTGTACAATATGATGCGGCCAAACCAACTTCATGAAGTTCAAAATTTCGAAAATGAATGACCCTTATAAACTTATTTTATCCTATGGACAATATTATGAAGAAATATAAACTAGGTTATAAACATTATAATGTAATATTTAACCATATAATAGGATTACGGGGTCATTTGAAAGGAAGATCAACCATATAGGGAATTTCCGTTTCCATTTTATAAATTTTATGATGATCCTTACTATGAAATTACATTTCATTTTACTAGAAATATAATCACAGTTTATTTGTAAAATATCATCTCTACTACAATATCCATATTCATTTACCATCAAACCCAATAAAATGGAAATCATTATATCTCTATCCACTTTTACATAAAATTAAATAAAACGTTAATATTTACAGTTGTTTCATTTTTAACTATATTCACAATATTGAATGATTATCTAAATTAATTCCAATGAAATTTTTGAAAATAGAAAATTATTTAAAAAAATTGGAATAAAATCGATTGAATGTCAAAACATATACTGAGTTTATTGACTCTATCAATTTCTCACACATAATCATTACATTGTTTTTCTAGTAATATTTAAAATTTATAACCAAGAAAAATTCATAATAGTAGTCGAAGATGGTTCTTTATTTTACACTATGTTATCGAATTTTATAATTACTCCTTTATTTCCTCACATCCATTTTATAAATTATGAATATTCAATTAAGTTTCACTTAATTCATCCACTTATGATTATTTATACCTACCTACCCAAATTATTTCACAAAAAATTCAGTTGTGATCTTAATGTAACATTTTTATTAGTACAAACTAATTAAAATATTACAATATGCCATATTAATATCTAAATATCTAAACAAATATTCAATAAAGTCTACTTTCCATGATTAATTTTGATGAATCTTTATATTTAATATGGGTTGGTGGGTATTAATGTGATAATATCATGAGGAAAAATATGCTAGTTTTTAGAGACTCTTTATTTTAAACCGTTGACAATAAATTACTTTTGATGAATAAATATACATTATACAAACAGATTCCCAAATACTATGATTGGTATAATGTCTTTATAAACATGGAAACATAATCATTGGTAAATATGTGAGCTACATCATCTCCCACTAGGTTCGTCATTACTAGAACCCTTATTATACATATCAATTATAGTACATATAATCATAACTTATGAGGAATGAGTCATAAAATGGGTGATCTCAAATGCCTTGTATGGGTAAACATGGGAGACATGCAAGAAAAAACATGATCCTAATGGAATGAAAAGTGATAATGAAAATTTATGATCAGACCCTAAATATCAGAGATCATAATAGAGATCATGGAATAAAGATTTCATATTCATAAGTGACGAATCACAATAAAATTGAGAAAATAATACATGAAATCGTAACATAGTAGTTAAAAATATAATTATGGGAAACAATTAAGAATATAATATGATTTCCCTAATATTCATGACAAATTTTTTAGAACCATCATAGTAGAAAAAGTCCTTTACAGAACCTGGTGAATCTTTATTCCAAGTACAGTAATACTGAACTAAGTGAACCCACATTCTCGACCTCTATTACTGAACTGATTAAACTCTCATTAAAACTCTGTTTATCTCATGAGATATCAATATTTACCCATTTCTTTGTAGGGAGATATAGGTCCCTCCCATCACATAATGAAATCATACATACAAGTTCCACAAGATAATTAATAGACATGTCATAACCAATGAAATGAAATGGGTATCATAAACATGTAAATAGGTCATAACATGTGGAATGAGATAGGGTTCATAATTATTTTATCATAATTCAAATCCCATTAAAATAATTATATTTTCAAAGTATATAATACGTGAAAAAATTGGGTTTCTAAAGTATATATCATGTGAAAGAGATATGGGTTTGATAAAAATAATTCAATCAAAACATAAACCTTTCAGAGAAATAATATGAATGAAAACATTGAATAATTTTCAGCATAAATTCATGACTAAAAAAATTTGTATGTTATCATATATAGAAAATTATTTTGAAATTTCATTAAAAAATATCTGGAGGAAAATATCCTTTCTTCTTTGAAAATTATTTTTATAACATATAAACTTTTGAAATCATTTTTAATGAAAATAACATTGCAAAATTATAATAGAATCTTTCAAATTAATAATAAATATTTAAAAATAAATTTCCCATTAAAATTAACAACATATATATTTTCAAAATATTTTTTAAAACATTTCTTTTGAATATAATATATTTCCAACTGAAGAGAGAGACAATCAGATTGTTCATAAAACTTTATCTTAAGTAGAAAATTTTGGATTATGTTACAAAAACATGATGAAATCATGAATAAAAATAGGATAAGGAAACTCATGACTATTCTTGAGATACAGAAAATTACATTTCTTCAATGGAAGAAAAGTAAGAAATGATCTTGAAAAGCGAAGAGAGTTTCTCTATAAACTCTTATAAGTACCTAATAATGGATCATATTATGCCTGTTATAAAATGAAACTAAATTAAGATTAAAAAATATCATGGCTGAAGTAAATTTATTATATAAAATGTAAAATGAAAGTATACAAACCTTGAATGAGTGTTTTTGTTCATAACCAAATATGAGCATCAAAGAGGGAAAATTGAGACAAAACAGTTTTTTACCGATTTGGTAACTCTTAAAACATAAACCTCATGAATGAATGATTATAAAAGGGACAAGATAATTATCATAAATTCAATTATTATATTATTATAAAATAATCAGGTTTAGTATATATAGAACAAAAAATGGAGTGGTGATCGTAACATGTATCTTATAGAAATTAAATGTTAGATGAATTTCCCCTTACCTTGTGTGTTGACTCTCTCTGTACTCGTACAAGAATCTAGTACAATAAATATAATTTCATCATACATATTTTATATAATAATAATTATATTTATATTACCATATATGGATTTATTTTTACCTTAGATTTTATCTTTATTAATGATCCTACGTTAAATTTTCAGATCAGGTAAAATTCTCTTTGTTCTTCGCATGTGTATTAATTTGTTATATCATTGAATCATATAATTATATCATAATTATAGAATGTAAACAGTGATATAAATATCATTCATATAGATTATATGTGTATTATAATAATATATATAATATAACAATATTAAATAAAATACATTGTTCATGGAGATAGTAAGTCATACGTACGCAAGCACGTTTTTTCAGTTTTTATTATCGCATTAAAAGATAGTATGAAAATGAAATATATATATATATATATATATATATATCATTATTATAGTAGAATTACTATATCAAATATACCATATAATTTCATTAAACCCATCATTAATAAATTTCATATGGTGTGTTATGAACCATATCTCTTTGAGTAGGCGATAGTAGACACTCCCTCAAACTAGATTATCGTATTAACGCCTAATGGAATGAAGAGATATGTGTGTTTTAAAAGGATTAAATAATCTTAAGAAATAATAATTACAATATATGAAATATAAAAATAGAGTTTCAAGCATAATGTCCACCATGATTAGTGGAAAATGAAAATTTAACAATCAATGTTTTGGGGGGTAGTAGTTCATCGTACACTAAAACTGTATCTCCAATATACATTGGATGGAGGTGTGGGTGAGTATATGTATATTTTTTTTTAAAAAAATTATCCTAGTATATTTACGATACTGGTTTTTTCACACAATAATGAAATTAAGAGAGTGGAAGTGTGAATATGGAAAATAAAGGAAAGGAGCTCAAAAGAAGACGATACCTCACAATCAGGTAACTCCTTGGGATTTATGATAAATTGATTCCTTGAGACTATTTATGACCAAATGGAAGATTTATGGATTAAAGGGTGATTTTTGGGAGGGTAAATTGGGTTGATGATGTTGGAACGTGAATTTTTTGAGAGGTGTGAAGAATGGGTAGATGTGGTGGCTTTTTATAGTGGAGGAGGAGTGGGACTCTTGTAAATTTTTGATGAGAGAATTGAACCCATGATTTTCATGTTTCATGTGGATAAAATAATAAAATAAGGTAAATCCAATTGATTATTGGATCCAAATATGTATATAAAATTGTGGTTTAATAATTGTCTAGGTATTTTTGGGTCTTAAATTTATGGTTTAGTACATTATTAACCTAATGTTTCTCTTAACCTAGGTTATTATTTTTAGTTTAATTCACTAATAAAATTATTAAATTTTTTTTTGACATAATTAAAAATTAAAATTTTGAATATTCCTAATATGGAATCAATTTTTTCAAATTCTAATCACAGTAGTGGATGGATGTAATTTTATATTAATCTCGTAGTTGGGACGACAATGTGGTGTTTCAATGAAAAAATGATCAAACGTTTTCTATGTTTTTATATACAATTTCAATGTCAAATTGGTTATAATGACCAAATTTTTTTAAAATGGTAAATATATTAACTAAAAAACTATTAAACTGTTTAAAATATAATTTATCATTAAAATAAAATTAGATGAAAAAATTGTTTTGAAATAAAATCTAGTATTTTTAACTTTTCATTAAAATAAGAAACCTTTTATAAAAATTCTAAAAAAATAATGAAAACCTAATTTTTATAATTCTCATCATATGATAAAGTTAATTTTTGACATATTTATTCTATAAAATTACAAATATTAGAATTAAAATTTGTTCTCCATTGAAAACTGGAAAAACTAAAATTAAAAAATAGGTTGTTAGGCATAAAATTAGGTTTGTTCTTATCTTATGTCCGTCGAATCTATTGCATGAATATAAAACATAATTGATTGTTTATATAAAATATTTATTAAATTAATATAACTTACAAATTCTAATTATTTTAAATTTTTAGGATAGAATTTTTTAGTGACAATAATTATATTTTCCATTATATTCAATCAGTATTCATATTCCTTAACAAGTAACTTATGAATTCATTTTATATTTTTTTTAAAACACATATTTATCATAATTTGATGAAAAATATTTAAAATATATCAAATTAAATACACGTTTAAATTCTATTATAATAATATTTTTAACAATATATTATATTTGAGTAACACTGTGTCTTATGTGTTACCCATGCCATCGTGGAATGAAAAATCTTTCATGTAATGTTCAATATCCTTGTTATTATGTGTAACACAAATGAACACTATTATAAACATATGTTATACCAATGGTTTAAAACCTTTTGGATAGACTGCTGAACCGTTGGGATAAGGTATCCCAACAGTTTATTAAACTGTTGGTTTGTTTCCCGTGGGGATATCCTTGTACCAACAGTTCTACATGAACTATTGGAAAATGATAGATTCAGTTTCATATATCAATAGTTAACCTGAACTGTTGGAAATCTAGGATTCTATTTGATTATACCAATGGTTATCCTGAACCGCTGGCAAGATAACATCATAGTGCAAAGCTATTAAAAATGGATCACTACTATTAAAACATCTACAAACAGAACCACTGCACCTAATACACCAGTAATTAAAAATAGTCTCATACAGCTGAGGGAAGAATATGGCAGTATGATTAAAAACGACATCACTATTTACATATTGTTATTGAAAAACAAACAAACTATACAGAATCAAAGTCGATACACTTTCTCATTCTATAACATTCATTATCAATTTGTCTCATACATTAATGGTAAATAACCAAAAAATGTGAAGCGTACAACAAAAGAATTAGTGGGTGAAAATTGAATCCAAATGGATTGTGTAGTTGGTCATCATCTACCACACAAGGCACCATCAGTAGAGGTGATAGATGAGAATTCAATCATTGGGTATCTCTATTGCTTCTCCAACTGTCACACACACACATGCAACAACTAAGGATCAGAATCATTAAAATAGAATTACACTATGTTTGGTTTGACAAAATAATTTCCATGAACGAAACAGAACCTGAAAAAAGTAGATAAACAATAAACTTACATATTTTAGCCATCAATCTCAGTGCTTGGGCTATAGATATCTGAATAATGGCACCACATCTCTGCCGAGTAATACACTGACACATTGCACACCTTTTTCCCAGGCTTCACCCTTTTAGCTGGATCCAAACATGCCTACAACAGATATCAGTGTTGACTTTTGGGTTAGTCAGACCCCACTAGATGGAAATTCCACCATAATCAATATAGAATTTAGATTTTCATTCAGGTTAGAGCATCTTTGCAGATTTTTTTAAAAAAAAATCAAGTATGAGTTGGAGACCAACCCATACTCCTCGAATTTTATTACTGAAAATAATCTACAAATATTACATGAGGTGAAGAGGGCATGTACCGCAACATAATTAAATGTAACCAAAAAATGAAAGAAGATGATTTTAAAATATCATAGCATAAGATACAACTCATTTACCTTATTCATTTACAAAACCAAGTTAATCCTATTTGATTTACATTTTCTTTAAAAAGAAGTATTTATTTTATATTAGATAGAATAAAATATTATTAAAGACATTGAATTTAAAAACTTTTTCATAAGCATTTAGAGACCAAAAAATCTCATCCATGTAATCACTATTCAAGAAAACACCAAAATATTCATATAAAAAGGGAAATGAAATAATACATAAAAGTACCACAATCATTAATATAAGAAACTAAGAGCTAATAGATATAGGTGGACCTAGGAGATCATGAAAAAACTACAACATACCTATACATGATACCCCATCCCTTATATCATGCCACACATAATGAAAAAAAGCACCCAAATTCCCAATCAACCTAACTTAGGAAAGACCGAGGGTACCAATCCCATAGAAATAAACCCAAAAATATGTATCTAATATGGGACACATGTCAATACATTAACTACCAACGTGGAAATAATTGTATGAATGTTCACTCAATATGCCAAGTTCCAGTGTTTGGTGTATATAATAGGGGTGAGACAATTGAAACTGGCCAAAAAACTAGTCACAATAGATATGTATATATATATATATTCATTATAATAATTCACAACACATCTCACACCGAGTCTCCCGATAGACTAATCTCATTCCCAACAATAAATTAAACACAAAGGGTTCCAACTGAGGAACCATGGATAACCAAGATTCCACAACATGTACATCCCATCGATTATATATAGATAAGTCCTGACATGCAACTAGAGGAGTTCATTATAAACATTTATATCAATTTATTCATGTTTCCAAATGGGCCTTTACACATTTCACAAAAATGAATTTTATCAAACATGCAATCCATAAATATAATAGGGTGTAAACGCCCACATTAAAATTTCAAACCAATTTAAAAACTCCCTAAAAAGTACATTAAAGCTTGAAAACAAACCAATTATTATAGAAGTGTGGAACATGCCATTTATCAACGATAGTTTCCAATACACCTAAAATGAAAGCATAGTTATCTTTATAAAATATAAAAGCACAATGGAAACCCATTCACGGATCCCTGAACACCATATTTACTTTTTCCAATAAATATAAAAATAAAAACCATGCATTTTATTATCTAAATTACCCACAAAATCCAACTGTACATTTAACCAAGCACTTAGTGTGCACTATTTACCAAGACAATTCTAGTTATCACAAAACAAGCATTAAAACACTATTTTCACACCATCAAATCTAATCCAAGAAACATATATTAATATTTGTAAATCCAATAGAGTGGAAAACCTATGTAACTAATAGATCTTAAATTAAAAATTTATGTGAATGGGACATCCAGCATCAATGGATGGAATAGCCAAAGATTTCTAAATCTTGTACTGTCCTGATCGCACGCACACACTTCCATATATATATATATATATATATATATATATATCCTTAAACGGATTCATGTGTTTCATGAACAATGTGGGAACTTGAAAATAGAAGATACATATTTATATATATCCATTCATGGGAATATGAGTGTGCACCATCGAAATTGACCACCACTCCGTACAATAAATCTCCAAGGCCAAAAAAATCAGAAATATATAAAATAAAATTATGTAAAAATAGAAAAAAAAAATTATTTAGAAACCAGTGGACTATTCAAGAAATCATGGTCTAAAGAACCACCATCATAATGTGAGTAGTTCCAATCATGAATTTTAAATATATTTTTGAAACAAAAAGAGAAAACCCCTATTTTATGATTGTACACATATATAGAAACACACACACACACGTATATATATCTATTTATCATGTTGCATAAATTCACAAATTTTAATTTGATTTTCTATACA
Source organism: Viscum album (assembly GCA_963277665.1). Lineage (NCBI taxonomy): Eukaryota > Viridiplantae > Streptophyta > Magnoliopsida > Santalales > Viscaceae > Viscum > Viscum album. The sequence continues at coordinate 1,863,479,250 of OY728126.1, read as the reverse complement.
CACACACAGATATATATATGTATATATATATTTGTATTTATACCTATGTATATCTATATACAAATTTGATGTACATGTTTATAAACCAATATCAAGAGACTTTTATAAAATCCAAACACAATTATAAAATACATAGTCGATACTTGGAATTTCAATATACATTTAAAAATCCTTTTCAAAATATTTTATGAAAAAAATTATAAATAAATATATTTAAAAATACCATTTATAGAATGAAATTATATTTTTAGATAAATCCAAAAAGGGTTGAAATTGAAAATTTCAAAATATTTATAGACCCAAATGATGTCAACCCATTTCAAAACTTCTCAATTTATTTGAAATCATTAATTCAAATCATTTAGAAAGATTAAAATTTCAAATTCAACATGAAATATTAAGTAATTGCATTATGCAAGATAGAATACACCATAAATCAATTTTTCAATTCAATATAGCTTTTAAAAATAGGCATAATAAAATAAATTAGTCATTTAAAAATTAATCAATAAAATGATCATATATTTAAATCCTAAACATGAGGTAACCTACATCAAATCAAGAAGAACCAAGAAGAAGTGTCCCATAATGACCCCCTTCAATGAAAACCCCCAAATTAGGGAAAGAGATACCACTATAGACCCTATGAGATTAAAAATAGAGTTCCAAAGTATAGTGGAGAAATCATAGTCTGAAGAGGAGTTGATGTGAGTGGGTGTGTTTAGGTAAGGCGGGGTTTGGTCTAAGGGTGTTTCCTATGATGGGAGAGATGGGGAGAGGGGAGGATGCCTCACATGGGGGGCTTTAGGTGAGTGGGACTAGTGGGGGATCCATGTAAGAGAGGGGGATCCGCCATTGGAGGGATGGTCACCAATGTAAGGGGGGAGCGGGATGGGTGTTCGGGCATAACATGTTGGGAAGGGTGTTGGGCTGTGACAGAAAAGGAAATAGGGGGGGGTAGTGCTGGGGTTTCATTGTTTCCTTTCAAATCCAACTAACTAACTAAATTAATAATAATAGTAGTAATAATAATAATCATAATGATATTGTCATCATCATTTGTGTTATTAAACATTCCATTAAATTTATCTAATTCGTATTTTATTTTACCTTTAATTTAATTTTTTTTCTGCATCCAACCTTCATTTATTGATGTAGAGGGGGTTGCATGGTCTTATAGGCTGTATTCCAAAAGACATAGGCCAAAAACCCAATATAATGCTTTAAAATCCTATAATTTAACCCAGGTCACAACCTGAACCCCCCCAGAAAGACAAAATTCTATGAAATGTATAGATCATGGATGATTCTAGGGTCGAGGTGTGACAATTATTACCACAATAGACACTTTCTACCCCATGAATGACACAAATACAATGGATAACCAGATCACGATTCTGTTCCTAAGAAAATAAGCAATTTCAGGGTTATAATTTACTTCTTCTAGTCACACCCCACCGATCTAGATAAAACCAAAACAAAAAACAATGGGAGAACACACAAGGGTTCTCCCGACCAAAAATATTCTTCTACAATGGATTTTAAAATCCCAACATACTTCCCTTGGGATGGGTCAATGTTGGAATCTTCAACTTGTCCAATCATAGTTTTATTGAATGATTGAGACAAAACTTTTGTTGAAACGTAGAACTCTCGAACCATGCCGAAAAATCCACAACACCAGGGAAAGCCCCTTGAGAAAAAGTTATCCCAAACTGATAACATGAGAAAAAATACAAACATCAACTCATCCATAGGATAATAGTTCCCCAAATGAAAGCAACTAAACCAAATCATCCCTGACAATGGACAAACAAACTTTATAAAAAATGCACGATTCAAGGTACCATATTAAGAAAAAAAATTACCATTTGGATAACAAAAAAACAAGTTCATCATCATATCCCAATAAAACGATGGAAAAACATTATAGAGAAATCCTCAATAGTAGAATATAAGAAAAACATTATTGACATGATCCAATCCCAAAATGGAACTCAAAACCTGGACTGAGGTTTCATACCCTTGGAAACTCCTCACAATGTGTAAGATTCATCCCGCGACATAAATCTGGGGATATGATGGTTGAAGTATCTCTAAAAAAATATCAACAATGAGAATACCTTAGTCAGAACATCTTCTTTAGGGAATGCTTCTTGAAAAACGTCTCAAGGTTACCCAGATAGCCACAGCATTGGAAGGTCCTCGGAGGGATGTGACAAGATGGATTTGAGTGTCAAAACCTACCACACTGGTGGTGCATCAGTGAATGATTTGACGAAGTATAATCCAGAACCAACAATGGAGATTCTATATAGCATGGTTCCTCCAAAATTCACTTCTACCTAGATGGAGAAACATTATGAATGATAGGAAATAATGGATTGCTAACAACATGCACTCTGCAAACTAGCTCATTGAAGTGATCTGAAAATGCCTTCATCATTTGTTGACCTTTCATAAAACACATAAGATCTTCCCTATTCTTATTATTTACCTCCTCTGTTATAAACCATCAAAAAATTTTGGATTTCAATACATCACACATCATCCCATCTAGCAACGATGGTGGGGCAACAAATTTCCAGTGGTCCAAGGCTGGGACCTCAAAAAACCCCACAACAACATGTCCTATAGAAACCTCGATAGTTTCCAACATCCCAAAGACACAATATACGTCATAAAATCACTCTATGTATTATAATGGAACTCAACCACAATGATAGATATGAAACACTGAAGAAAAATCAAAATTGGGAATGACTCAATGGAATCCTCGAGGACCTTTCTAGATGTATTTTCTAAACAACACAAAAAACAAAAAACCCATACTGATTTCAAATCGAAGAAAAATTGTGAGGAACATATTGAGTCAAAATGACCAGCCCCAAAACCCAGAAAATTAAAAGCACAACCCAAAACAATTCTTTCAAAATCAACCCTTTTCATTCAATTTTATCATAATTTCCTTCTTCTATGGGAAATATTCCAAATTCCAAAAACCCATTTTTAAACTAATTTTTTATTTAAAACATCATCTCCCTTTTCAAAATCACCTTATTTAATATTTACTTCAAGAACATAAATCAAATTTCACTAAAAATAACCAACATTATAAAATAAAAATCGGTTTCCAAAACCATTTCCCCTTTCCAAAATCACATATAGAAAAACTATTCAAATCCTTTGGTTTCAAATTAACACCCATGACATACCATAGAACGTTGGATGTTTTTTTTTTCTATTTCCATCCATTATTGATAATACAATCTTCTTAGATATACTTACACACAAGAATGCACTCATAAGGATCACCCAAGGCATTCTCATAACTAGTCCCAAAAAGCACCAAACATTAAACAGGAAATGATTTTAATTTTAAAACTAACATTACCAATTTTAATCCATTTAATGGAAAAACATTTCTACCCACAATAATTTTCATTCTCAAAACACCCTTTCAATAAAAAAAACAAATATAAAGCACAACATACAGCAAACTACCAGAAGGAGGGGATATATTTTATGCCTAACTCAACAACATGGTAATGGGGTATGCCCCAACTAGGTAACAAAATTAAGATAGACTAGAACTGTGAAGATGGGCTCCACATGGGTCAGTACTCCATGTGTGATAACAATATCACAATATATTGCCTCTATTGTAAACATAAATTCAAAACATGAACAAAAGAATCAAATACCAGGCTACAACCATAAACTCGCGGTTCATGGGGACCAATGGTGCATGACACCCTTCTTGTACCTACCTCTCGAGTCCGGAAAATCCTAATCTATAACTATCAGACAAATCAAATAATAAGTGCCTCCTCTGATACCAATTTTTCATGACCCAACCTAGGTAGAACCTGAACCAGTCACCCATGTCGGCCCATGGCATGGCCCGAAGAGAGTTCCGGATCCCCACGTATTGTCAAGTAGTGTCAGAAATCGAAATCTAACAGGTGGGAATGATTTTTCCCATAAGTTAAATTAAATAAATAAATAAAAATAGAACAATTAAAAAATAAATAAGTATCTATGAGAAAATAAAAAATGTACACACCCCTATGTGTCCCTATAAGTCACCACCAAACACAAACAAACACCGCACTACGACGAATGAATCTGAGCAAGAAGCAACACCTGAAGTTGAAGACAAATTTAAATTATAGGTGTGAGTATTAAAACTCATTATTCTAGCCCAATAAATTATTCCCAATGCACATTATTTAAAATATAAGAATCATCAATTTTCAATTTTGAACTAAAATATATCGATGTATTCATTTTTTTAATATTAATCAAAACAAAATAAAACTCATTTCCCTTATTCCTTTACATACCCAGTTTCATTCAAATATAGTATCGTTAACAATTCATTAAATGTTGAAGCAATTATATCAATTTTCAGGTCCTGAATGATTATAAAACATGTTGAATTTAAATAAAATCACATTCTTTTATATACTAACACATCACTTCCAATTAACCACTACACAAGAAAACACCACAATATTCATATAACACGGGAAATAAAAATATACTTACAATTACCACATTCATTAATGGAAACATCTAAGAGCTAATAGACATAGGGGAACTCTAGAGATCCAGAATGAACCTAAAGATACCTATACATGAATCCATATCCCTGTAAGGTTTCCACACATGATGAAATAAAAATATCTCAAATTATAATCCACTGTAACATAGGTTAAAACTAGGGGCCCAATCCCTTGAAATAAATTGAAATATATCCACCCACTATGGGTAAATGGTTAGTACATGAACAATAAAGAATGAAATCACTCTCAGAATGTTCTCTCAACATTCTAGGTTCCCAGGTCTCATATATATTAGGGGGTGATCCAGCTAATTCCAGATGAGAATCCGATCACAATATATATATTTATATTAATTTACAATGGGTGTTTCCCCGAGTCTCCACAAGGACTAATATCATTAAAAAGAATTAATAGAACACAAAGGGTTCCAATCAAAAAACCATGATAATGGATCATGATGATTCCACAGTGAGGAAATCACATCCATTATTCATATACAAGGCAAGGTAAACATCAACCATAGGTTTTCTTTATAAACATTTTTATCAATTTCACCATGTTTCTAAATTGGTATTTATGCATTTCCCAAAACTATATTTAATTTAAAAATAAAATCATACTTCAAAATAGATGTCAATACACCAATTAACATTTCAAACCATTTAGAAAAAATCCTTAATATATTTCTTTTACACAATGAAAACAATAAATTTCATAAAAAATTTCAAAACATTCTATTTATCAATGACACATGCCAAATCCACTAAAATTCAAACATTATTATTTTTTTATTAACCAAAACCAAAAGGTCATCTAAATCATGGAACCCTATAAACCATTTTGGATCATTCTAATACATATAAAAATCCAAACCATGCATTTTGAATTATAAATTACACACAAAATCCGACCAGGCATTTAACCATACCCTTGGCATGCACTATTTACAAAGAAAATTATAGTTATCACAAATCATCAATAAAAAACTATTTTGAAACCATGAAATATATTCCAAGGATCAAATATTCATATTTATAAATCAAAAAGGGTTCTAATATAAAGAAACTAATGGACATTAAGTTAAATATGAAAGTGTGTGGGACATCCCACATCAAATGATTGCCAAGAAAAAGATTTCTAATTGATGTAACAACCTAATCGCATGCATGCACGTCCATATATATATATATATATATATATTCATATATCATTAAACTGGTGAATGTGTTACCCAATCCATTATGAAACAAGATCACATAACACATATAAATTTATACATATCCACACCTATGAATATGAATGTTTGCCTTTGAAACTGACCACAACTCCCTATAATAAATCCCAAGGACTCTAAACACCATAAATCCATAAAATAAAATTAATCCAAAGAAAAGGAAAATACATTATTAAAAACCCAATATAGAATTCATGAATTCTTGTTATAAGGACACAACATTTGAAAGTGAGCAGTTCCAAATGGGTTTTTTAAATGCATTTTTGATACCAAAAGAGAAGAACCATATTTTCTAGTTTTAATTATATACACATACACATGTGTGTGTATATATATATATCCCATTTCATTAATTATAATATTATCATGTGAATTCATACATATATATACTTGTGTGTGTGTGTGTGTGTTTATGCATGAATATATATGTAGACCCATGACATGTACATGTGTGTGTATATATATATCAAGAGACATTTCAGAAAATCAAAATGCAATTTCTAAATACATTTTCGATACTTGTAATTTCAAAAGATATTAAAATATATTTTTATAATATTTTCTAAAAATAATTATGAAATAATACATTTAAAATCCCTTAGGAGAATTAAATTTAATTTTCAAATAAATACTAAAAGGGTCGGTAATAGAACATTTCAATTAACATTTAGAGCCAAATGGGTTCAATCTAATTAAAAACATATAAATTTGATATAAATAATTACCTAAAAAAATTTATAATGCATGAAATTTTTAATTCCACTTGAATTGTAATGTAAATGAATTATACCTATTGGAAAACACATTGAATCATTAATCAAACTCAATATGACATTCAAAATTAGGCATACATAACTAAATAAAACATTTAATACATCAATCAATAATGTGATCCTAAATTTAATGTCTAATCATGAGGTAACCTAACTCGAGTTAAGCAGAACCAAGCCATAATGAGCCATAATGTATCCCCTTTCATGTAATAACACACAATTAGGGAAGAAGATAACACCACATATCCAGGGGATTTGACCTAAAGTCAAGAATAAAATAGAATAAATATCCATTCAAACAGGATATGATGTGAAAGGGTGTGTGTGTACGAGGAGGGACTAAGCCTAGGGGTTTCACATGTGATTGGAGATAATGGGAGGGAGGCCATTAGCTGGGGGATATTGGTGACATGGGCTGGGTGAAAGAGATGAGTGGGAGTGGGGGAGCTACTACAAATGGGGATGTCGCTAGTGCTTGTGGGGAGTGGGCTGGGCAGTCGGGCACAACACAGAGGGAATGGGGGTCATTTCATGTTCCATATAAGTAGGGGGTGGTGTTTTCCCTATCGTTTCATTTATTTTTTTAAAACCCTATTAAGTAAATAATATAATAATCATAATCATAATAATAATGATATTATAATTTTTTTTATTTTTTTTATTATTAAACATTCCTTAAATAGTATCCAATTCTAAATTTATTTTAATTTTCAATAAATATTCATTCTACATTTATCCTTATTTATTTTTAGATGTAATGTAGCATGTGTCTTTTACTAGGCCATGTCGCAACCACGCATAGGAAAAAATCACTTGAATGTTTTAAAATCATATAATTTTATTTGTGTCTCAAACCAAACCCCAACCAGATTGATCCAACATCAATAAATGTATAGAAAAAGGGATCATCTTGATTAGGGTTTTGAAAATGATTATTATCAATTATAATTTATAGCTCTTTTCATTGGTTTCCTTGATGTATCAAATTTATCTGCACTCAGGATGTACTACACTGATCCTAACCATGTTCTATGAAGTGACGAGATGGAGTAAGAGGTTCATGATTCTGTTGTGGAGAAACTGGTGGAGATCATTGATAAAAAGTTTAATGTCATGCATGAGAATTGTATTCTATTGGTCAGTGTACTATTTTAAAATGGATCAAATTTTCTCGAGACTTGGAAAAAAGATACATCAATTTGTGATTACTAGCATCACCTCTATCCATGGATTTCTTATTCCACGTGAATTCATGGGGATAGAAAGACATATGAGATGGATATTGTAGCATCCTATATAAAATGAATGTTTTTTTGAAATTTAAGAATTTTTCTATAGGGTTTGATGGGTTTATGTAATTTTTTGGAGTATTTTTATAACCTTATATTTGTGCAAGTTAAAAAGAGAATTAATTCTACACAACCTAGTTTTTTATATAAATTACACATTTTGCAAAATCCATTAAAATGAATTATTCTGTGGAATATTTTATACATAAAATGCTAATTTTAAATCCTAAATTTATCACTGAATCAAATTTAAAATGGGGAGACATGTTTTTTAGTATAAATGAAACATAGGAAATTATATTTTAAATTACAAATGTTTTGGGTAAACCCCTTGTGAATAATTTGTATTATAAATTGTAATTATGAATTGTAATTCAATTTGTTTCAACCTCCATAACTCATACCCTAGATCTATTTTTCATGCATTTTTGGGTTCCTACTCCTCTTCCACCTAGATTTTTTAATCACCCGATCTTAGTTTTTATTGTATTGCTTTACTCTAGGAATGTTTCCTTTTTGATTATTTTCTGAACATATTACCAAAGTGGTTATGGGATGCATTTATTGATCTAAAATCATTTGGATACTTTTTATATCCATTATATATTCATTGTGAGATCTTCTTTACGGGACCTAACATATGTTTTTTTTTGTGTGACATGATATTTCTTCAAAGTACTTTATTATCTATCATCTCCCCCAATCATTCCATTTATAAAATTGATGAGATATAGGAACTGGTTCTACGGAACCTGTTTTTTGTATTCATATTCCAATGTGATTATCTTTTTGGGTGGTGTTATCCCAAAGTAAGAAGTCATTGGATTCATCTCTTGGATACCGAGGATCAACCATAATTTCTCTTGATTTTATAAAATTTTATATTAAATAATTTACATGATTGATTTTTGTCAGTAAATGGATTTTTGATAATGTAGTTGTTATTTTTTATAAAATAAATGGGGTTTTAATGCGTTTTGAAATGGGTTTTGAAAACATTTTTTGATAGAATATACTATTTTGTAATTATCTGATACATTTAAAGCCCTTTGAAATTTATTTGAAATCATATGGGAGGCCCTTGTTTATTAATTGGGAGTTTTAAAATAGTGTCTTTTACATATAATTGTATGTGATTCCACTCATGGGTGCTCCCCTACTCCATAGGGCTTTTGATATAGGAAAATGATATTGAACTTTTCAAGGGGTATACTAATGTAGTGTTACTATGATTCCAGGACTTTTTTCTAAAGAAAATATATTTAAGTAGTTTTATACTAATTAATGTCTAGTACTCCATCATCAAAATTTTTGACCCATGGCCAATTTATCAATTTTCATTATAATATAATTTTTGGAATTGATAAAACCTATTTTCAAATGTGGATTTATGCATTGAAACTATATTTACCTGCTTTTTTGGACCTATGGAAAAATGTATCAATATACAATTCTTTTCCTGTAAAACGTATTTAATTATTATCATACAAATATTTTTATCAAATGAGAATATATGTATTATTTTTATATGGACATAATATTTAAGACATGGGTGTTATTCTTTAATAAGCATTTATCTCACTCCATGAGCACCACTTTTGTAGTTTTTTGGACGAGAATTGAATTTTGACACATGAAAAGGAAAGGATCCAAAATGAAGAATTGAGGTTTATATCATCTTGATATGGGTATCTTGTGATGATACAGTGAAGTATTTCCCATATATGATAGGTATTATTAGTTCTTGATATTGGGTTTCCAATTTTGTTTTATTAGACTTGTATCGTTGTTTTATGTGGCTTTTAAGTTGTATCGCTATAATTTTTTCCCTTTGGTTATGGAATATGATTCTTTTTGTTAGATTAATATTTTTATATACATTATATATATATATTCCTTTTTTTCGTTTTGTAGAAAACATTCCATGTTATTTATATTTGATGCTTAAGTGGTAATTTTCTTCTTGTTTGGATGGAGGACACCTACTCGGTTAGTGGTGATTTGGTTCAGGTGCCTGATTCAAGATTTACTTTGTCCAGTTCATAAAAAAATTGAAAATAATTATTTTCTAGTGCTTCTATTGTTTTTATTGGAATTCAACATTGTTATTGAGGGAAATATAATTTCCATTGGTCTCCCTTAAATCCATTGTGACCACACTTCTATAAGGAAATGGTTGTGAGCATTGCATATTAGCTTAAATAGATAATACCGTTTTTATTCTTGCATCACGAGTTTTGTGATAAAATTATTATTACATTATGGAAAATATTCCCTATAATCATTAATAAAAAAACATGTTCATTTACAGGAACATATAGATTGGATGAGAAATAATTCTAAATTTGAAGATGAGTCTCTTATAAAATCTGTTATGTTCGAAAAAATATATAAAATAAATGATGAAATATTGATAGATTTATTCATTCATCATAAAATAATATAATTACCCACCACCATAAAAATATGTGAAATAAAAAGACATCATACTATATATATTTCATCAATGAAATGTCACTTTTCAAAAGTTATAACAAGATTTTTTTTAATATGGGTATTCAAAACATTTCATAGACAATTTAAAAAAAATCAAAAGAATTAGAAAAAATATTGTAAAATCATCCCAAAAACATATATGGACTCTTATATATTTTATGATAATATAATTTCCAATAATCTGTGAAATGTACATGGTATACTATTTAATGGAAATGTAGTTATTCTGTACCATAGGTATATATAAAGGTTGTTTTCTCCTTTAACCCAAAGGTTCATTTGGAACATAAACATGACCCAAAAATACATTCAAAAATATTAATTTGAATTTAATTATAATCCTTAAACATTTTTAATAAATTTTAATTTTGAATGATCATTCCGAGGTAACTAGTACTAAGTCATGTAATCTACACACACTCTCCATCATTGTAGAATTATAATAAGGAATTATTAATTTTCAACTTTATCATTTTTAAGTTGTATTTTATATGGGGATATTTTAAAATCATTTGAGTCTCCTGTTATGTAATAAACCATAATTTTAAAATTCAAATTTCATGTTATATAGAATAAATGACCAAAAAATATTATAATATATTTTAACATGTTTATACATTACAAGACGTTTCTTTATAAATAAATTCATTCTCTTTAATAGCATGCGTAAAACAGAACCATAAATCTAAAAAAACATTAATATAATATATTGTTATAATAAAGCTAATAATTGATAAGGTACAAATAGGAATAGATATTTTTTCAAAATAATTTGGTTTCCAAATGTATAATGTAAATACAATGATAATAATTTTATTAGATATTAAATAGGAACAATTTTTTTGAAAACCAAATGTTTTGAGAAAAATTTTATTTTTCTAAATGGGTGATTTGTTATATATCACATAGAAAACTAAAAGTTAATGTTTAACAATTTTTTAATTTTAATTTTTAAAATTAAATTTATTTTTAAATTCATTTTAATAATATAAAAATATTGTTAAATTTTAGTATTTTTTTTATAAAATAATAATATTTCTATGAATGGAGTAAAATTCATATTTTTATAAAATACTCATTTATTTTTACTATAATACGTCCCATTATTAATGTAATTTGTATTAAAATTAATATCGTTTTTTGTAACATTGAATCTAATTTATTACATATAAATATTCATTATACTTCATTTTGCTATAATTTTATATTTACGCTTTAATGGCCCTTTTATGAAAATTGTTTTATTGTGAATAATGTATATAATTTATAAATTATTAAAATGAACACCATTGAAGAATGATTCAATTAAAATTATATAATATATGTTAATAAATATGAGTTTACACTACTATAATTGTTATTAATTTCCATAAAGTAAATATGAGAACATCTTTTTCATAGAAAATAAATTCTCTAAATCTTTTTTTATCTATACATTTGTGGGTTTAATGTCAAAATATATTTCTCTATTACTATAGGAATAATTTAATTAAATGGATTCCATATTTTTAATCTAAATAATATATTGTATTTAATAATGTTAACTAAATTATTTTCCATAAAAATGGTGAAAATAATATAAAATTTCCATGGTAAATGTAACAACAGGTTTACCAAGGAGGGTTAAACTAAAATGATACATATTGGAAATTAACCAGAAAAATTGTAATTCATATTTTTTTATAAAACTTATATCTTAAATTATTTAATTTTCTATAATAATCTATTATTTAGACTCTTTTAATGAGAAAATTACTTTTTTAATTCTTTTGTTTAACAAACTCCAAGGTTTGTCCTCTAGCACACTAAAAAATGATACATAATATCCTCTCTTTTTGGAAAATCCCATACATATTGGTTCTAGAGATTCATGAATTTACAACATCAGTTGTTCAAACCCATCATCCGAGGAGCATGGGTTTGACCACAAATCTAACCTATGAAGGCTTTTGGTGGACTCCAATTGATTTTTCCCTAAGAATAGGTAATGTCCTTAACTGGGTCTCTTATTATGTTTATTCTACAACTTCCTTACAATATTATTAAACTATGATGATATAAAAGAATTATTATATCACGTATAATGTTTTTTATTTTATTTTATGGCCATTACATACAACCATATCCTCCTCCATAAATTTTGAAATAAACCCATTGATCATGTTTATGGTGGACTACCACCTCATGATCCAATGTAATTTGTTTTCCTTCTTCTATTTTCATGGTCTGATAATATTTTAGTGTTAAATGAATATATATTTTATTTCTAAAATAATTATATATATAGAAGTATAATATCACATATAACATCTTATATTCATCTTTTTAGAGAATATGATAACATCACAATTGTATATGGTGTAATACAGCCTTATGAAGTGATGTGATTCATTTGTAACATACACCTTATATGGATAGTAATAAGGATTTATATAATTTTTAATATTATATTAATTATGAATTAATTTTTGTAATAATAAATGTTTCCAATAATTTTTTAGTATTTATTCCATTGAATAAATGTTAAACATGTTTGTGTGAATGAAAATCTACTACATCCAGACGAGATGTGATTCATTTTCAGTACCACATATGATTTATTGGAATGAGTAAGTGTATTTAATGAAATAAAATGTTATTTAAGATTTAATTATAACATTATGATGATAAATCAATAGATAACCTCTTTTAAATATGTTCTTTTGGAAATTGAAACATTACTCAAATATACTAACAACCTACAATCTCAACTATTGTTACATAGAACATTTTTTATAAACATATTTCATGGATAAATTAAAAAGTATATTTTATGTATAAAAAGGACTATTTTTTAATGATTAACATTATGGATATGATGTTTTAATATCTTCTTTTACCTTAGTCAATATACCACATTTGTTTGGACATATAGGTAGTTTATCATTAAATCATATGACATAAAATTAATTAGTTATTTAGATGAATTTCCAAGGGTAATAATAAAAAATATAGGAATAATAAACATGATAATATTCATAAATAAATAAATAATCAAATTATTTTTGTTAATTTGGGATATAAATATCACATTTAAAAATTAGTTTTGATGTAAGGGATCTTTTTAACCCAACTTTTTCATCTTTTTATGATCCTTCTCTTCTTAACTAACATTATCTACCATTAATGTCAATGAAATGATTCTAAATCTTGTATTTATGTATCTCATATTTTAAAAAAATTATTCATTCTATTTATATTTTAATATAGTATTTATGACCGTATATCAATCTCATTATTAAAAAAATATTTTTTTATTATATCATGATACAAGATTATGAAACCAATTTAATTCCATGGGTAATTATTATGTTAATGAACAGTGATAGGTATCTATATTTTTCAAACACATGAATTTACATGGGATGAATTTTATGGGTGATACTAGAATTATATATTGAAAAATCAATTGTGTAATGTTTTAGTCCCATGAGATGTCACATAATTGATTAGATAGTGAACCCAATCCATTATGAGACTCTACCACAATGTGATGTTCTCTTGGGAGATAGAATTTTCTTATATTTATGTTAGTTTTTTTTGGATTTCCCATTTTCAATTATCTTATAACACATTGGAATTTAATTTATTCATAAACTTGATTACTCATGTTACTTCTATTTTATGATTACATTTAATAAATTTTTCTCTTATGTAATTCTCCTTTATAATGATTATTCCTTCAATAAGATATTTAGATCACCCATTCATAAAATGTATTCACTACATTATCCAATGATGTATCTTGTAGTTCGAATGAACTTATCACCCCCTATGAAAAATAAAATTCGGATTCAATTTTTTGGTTTCATTATATGTATTATGATCCTAGTATTTGAAAGACACTATGCGGTTATTATCTTAATGATGTATTACAGGATATTTTTGTTTAGTAATCATGTAATAATATTTGTAAAAGACATGGGCTTCCTAGGATAGTACCATGGGAAAGGCATAGTTGTAAATTATAACTAGGATGAGAAAACAATTTCGGGAACCATAGGTATAAGTTAAAGTATAAATACATGTATAAGTATATATATATAAAAATATCCATGAATTTTATGGATTTTTAGAGAATGTGGTCTCCAAGAATTTACATCCCACTCTAGATACTACAAGTGTAAATGAGTCTAAAATATGTACCTTTGTGTAATAACTATGAATATGGTGCACCATTATTGACTTGAGTGTTTATGAATACATGAAAATGGAACTTACTATACACCAGGTTTGACAATCCTGAGGGATATGTTTTTGATAATTTAAAATAATTATAAATAATCAAGATGAATTTGATTATATGATGATCATGGATGACATTTCTTAGACCTACAGAGTCTTATATTATGAATATTATTTCATTATTTGGTAATATATTATTTTTATCAGGAATATATTTTATCCACTATTAATATTATTCATTAAACTATTCAATATGGTTTTAGTCAATGGTGGTAACTAGAAGGAAGTTGGTAAAAGTTGAATGTGATATAAAGTGTAATGATGAGAAACTAAATAATATAATTATTATAGTAATAGATATTTTTATCATAACAATTATTTATCATGGTTTATGTTTAAAATATTTTACATTAACCAACTATCGGTCATACCAAAGAAGAGAACGATATAGTTAACTAAGAGATATGGTCGTGGATACCATGGTGTAAATAAGTCTTGGAGTCCAATATGTCATGAATGATGGAAGAATATATAAAGGTGATGTATCAAAGGAACAAGAATATGTAATAAATTTTTAAATGGATGGAAGAAATTATGTACTTTCTATGAAAAAAATAAAATGTTTAGTTGATGAAAAAAATTTGAATAATTGTTCCCCTAATTCAACTTTAATGGATGTTTTTTAAATTACAAAAGAATAAAAATTTTAAAATAATTATTATGGGGGAATGATTATTAAGATGATCAATAAGGATGTATTATTTATGGTTTTGATGTCTAAAATGAAGACTAATATAATGATTTGTAAAATTAAATAGTTATTGTGGAATATGATAATGAGGAGTAGTTAATGGTTTAAGAATAAAAATTATTGTGTAAAATGATTATGTACTAGAATTCATGAATCTTGTTAATCATGAAATATATATATATATATATAATTAATATTTTGTTTACATTCTCGATCATGATTTTTTTAGAATATATTTTATATTACTAACTTACTGGAATGGTTATTAAATGGTATGTTAATACTCTATTCAAATAAATCATTATTAAGGAAAAGATACTCATGGAGATGAGGATGTTTTTGAGGTAATTAATTCATTTTCAAGAAAAGAATGATTTTTATAGAAAACCACAGTGGTAAAAAATTTGTTGACTAATGTTATTTTGAAATATGATCATGATATTTTGAGTGTGTCATGGGATCTTGAAATAATATGAAATTTATCACCACAAAAAGATTATATATTGTTTTAGAAAAATGATAACTCACATAAGTAGAAACAACCCATGTCACCCAAAAATTCCCTCTGGCATGAAACCACAACTGATGAGTGATAAGTGAAAAATAACAACCACTAGCCTATGTAATACATTTTTCTGAATGACATTGTGTTTTTATAAAACATTTATAGAATTAATATTAATATAATCATGAATTTATATGCGATTAATGATACATCATGAGATAAATTATTATGGTGAAAATTTATAACCCTGATGTTTGATATAAAATATGATATGGGGGGAATGATATTATGCCATTAGAGTTGTATGATTTTGTTTCTTAAGAATAGAAAAATATGAAATATATTATGTTAATAATTTAGAGTTTGTATTGAGGTATTAGAGATTATGTTTAGAAAGAAATCATGTTAACCATTATGATTTTAGTTAATATTTGATGAATACCTTATTTATATTTTGTAAAATAAAATAACTATTATATATTTAATTCTTTGTTTCCAGAATAATAACATCATCTTAAATACTAAATTTTGGGATAAAATTTTATATTTTTGAAGAAATTATATAAACATTGAAATTATATTTATCAAGATAGTATACTTCCATTTTACTGGTTTGGTTTTTAGAATAATTCCTCAACTATATGAAAATTATCTGGAATTTTGTTCCTCATATTACGTTCTTGACCGATGAATTAACATTCATTTATATAATCACATGGTTTTGGTTTTGAAGTCCTTAACAACCCCATTATCATTTAGTTTCTTGTGATCAGTGACCTCTAACACTCTGCATAATTATTTATTATTTTTCCTTGTTCATACCATCACATTCCTCGTATACATTCCTATATTGAAACATAGTTATGTGATAAATTACCAGTTATCCATTCCAAATTTTTAAGATAATGTTATTATAAACCATATTTATAAGGTGCATACTTACAAAAATATATTCTCAAATGTCCAACCATGATTTTTGAGATAAAGACTAAATTATGTGAACGTAATTTATTAAATGGTTGTATAATGTGACACCTTGAGATTTTAAGATAGGAACTTTATATTTGATAGAATATATGACAAGAAACACTTAGATCAAAATATAATATAATTCAACAATTCATTATCTAAAAAATATTAAAAATTATCTTTTCCAAATTTATTAATTTGATATTGTAGAATTGATTTTTGTAATTATAATATATAAATTTTCCTAAGGTGAAATTATGGGAAATTTTTAAAAAAATAAAATTTCAATGAATAGTGAAAAATAATAACTCTTTTAAATTTTAATTTATTATATATAAATTATGAACTTAATTATTTTAATTATATTGATAATAAAATAAAATTTTATTTATTTATATAAATTCTAATTAATTATATTTCAGTCATCATTATAATATATTATTAGTATTTGTTAATTTTGATACATTAAAAAACATTTTTTATCGAAAACGTTTCAATGTGTATAATGATCATCCTTTTAAAATAATTAAAATAAATCATACAGAAGAAGGAATTAAATAAAATGTTAATATTATATATCTATAAATATGAATTTAAATTTATCTAAAATTTATTACTATTCATATAGATGAAAGGATATAATATTTTCCATAAAAAATGTAATTCTTAAAAAAATCAACACGTTTATGATTTTAATTGAAAATTAAATTATTCCACTTATATGAGATTAATTTTCGAAAATTGAATAAAAATATTATTTAAATAAACTAA
This sequence comes from Viscum album, assembly GCA_963277665.1. Taxonomy (NCBI): domain Eukaryota; kingdom Viridiplantae; phylum Streptophyta; class Magnoliopsida; order Santalales; family Viscaceae; genus Viscum; species Viscum album. The sequence goes on along the minus strand of OY728126.1, from coordinate 1,863,461,670 downwards.
TATTATCTAATAAGGTCAACATTATTTTTAACCTTATTTATAAGTTAAAATAAGAAAAATCATCTAGTGTAGTCATGATAAAAACAGATTTACTGAGTGGTTATACAAATATGATAACGGTTACAAATGATTTAATCCATTTATAATCCAAAATGTATTTCCATATTTAGAACATAAATCTTATAATTTTTTAAAATCATTAATTTTGGACAATTATGGAATGAGAAAAATGTCGGTGTAATTATTTCTTCTCAAATATTCTATATGTTTCCTCTCCCCCACTTATAAAAGATCACCCACTATAATCTCATTTCGACACATAAAAAACCATTGTATCACCCAATGACTTCCAGAATGAAATAAATAATTCCCAACCCTTATCCTTGTGGTATTGGTTTTTTATATTTCTATCCTATGAAAGGATTTTTGGAAATCAAATTAAGTTATCTAAAGAACAGTTAACATCATTAATCGAGCATTTTATTTCATTTATTCAACTACATCATAAAATTTTTATTAAACACTAATGATATAAAAATATCAGTATTTTATCAACAATGAAAAGTTTTTATGATAATGTAATGAGCTAAAACCATCTCCTCATCCCCAAAATGGGAAATGACCCTGTTGATCGTGTTTACGACCGACAACCACATAGCGAATAAACATCTATAATTTTCTATAATTACAAGTCATAGATGGATATAATTAATTATTTAATTTCAATAAATGTTTTTATTACATTATTATACATATATATTTATAATATAACATATACTCTATTCCTATGAATTTTGTATTGAATGTGATAACACTACTCATTTGTAAGATGGACTATGACCTCTAGAAGCGATTTGATTCATCTTTACCATATGCATTTAATATAAAGCAATATGAATTAATTTAATATTTAGAAATTATATTCATGAATTATTAATGATTTTATGAAATAAAAATTTCATATATTTTCTTATATTATCATGTATTGAATAAATTATATAGTTGTTTGTGTGCAAAAAAACTACCTCCTCGTGAAGTGATGTGATTCATTTTTAGTACCACATTAAATCGATGGTATTTGTAAGGGTGTATAAATAAATAAAGTGATATTAATGACAGAATTATCATCCTATATTGATAAATTAAAACTTAACTATTTTACATCATGATCTATAATAAATGGAAACATTAGTCATGTGTATGTATAGCCTACAATCTACGTGATTATAACGTTGTTCATTTTTCATAACCATATTTCATGGATAGAAGGAAAAGTATAATTTCTATAAAAAGTAAATATTATGTGTTGGTTACTATTCTAGATATGATTAATTAACAATATCTTTGACCTTAGTAGGTTTACCAAAGTGATTTTGGATGTATGATTCATTTTCATTAAAATGGAAAACATGAAAGTAATTAGTTATATAGTCTAATATGAAATATTTAAAAAGTGAATAATAAACATGTGAAATTAAATTAACCAAGTAAATAATTATCCTATGATTAATTTTGGGGATACAAATAACACATGTGACAAATCGTTCTCTTCTTAATGGATCTTTTTAACCCGCCCTTTTTCCAGATTATGATAATTCTCTCTATAAGTCATTTTACCTCTCAATAATGTTATTAAATGCATATTAATTATGTATATATCTTACTCACATTTAAAAATTTATTATTTTATCTTTTTTTGATGGGGTAACACATTATTTTTTATCTTCTACAAAATTTCATCTTTAAGGAATCACTTTTGATTATAATATGGGAAGTAATTATGATTCAAATTTCCATACATGGACAATTATCATGTTTATGAATTAAGATTGATATTTTATGGGGAGTAAATATCTATTTACATGAAATGAATGTGATGTTTTGGAATATAATTATCTAACCCTATAATTAATTGGTAAATGATGTAATCTCGTGTGACAACATTAATGGGATTATAATGTGAACATAATCCATTATGGGACTCTTTCCACCATGTGATGTTGTCTACTATTTTTTGGTTGTCTAATGATAATGTCTGGTTTTATGTCATTTCCAATTTCCCAAAAGTCCATCATTTTTGGGTAAAATTAGATTAATGTTATGCTTCCATTTAATTTCTCATTGTCATTTTCTTTTAGTTTATCTTGTTATAACACTGATTAAAATAATATGATTCTTTATAATGTCTATTGCCTTACTATGAAATTTATCACACCACGTTCTATCATGTATTCCCCATGTTATCCCAATCAGTTTTCTGTTATTGAATGTATTTTCGAGCTCACCATAGAACAAATATAAGGATTTCATTCTTTAGGTTCATTCTATGTATAATGAACCTTTTATTCCAAATACGCATGTCCATCGTGATACTTGAGTTTTATTAATGGGTATATTGGTTTTATAATATTTTTAAAACACATGAAAATTAAATGGGTTTTCATAGATTCTTATCGATAAATATTGAAATTACTACATAATGAAAGAAGTATCACCTTATTCAATATTGAGAAAATAATCAATTTTATGAATGAATTTAGAGGGTACCTATAAATATAATTTGAAAATAAATATTTTTAAATTATTCATATCATTTTTATATAAATATTAATTCATAATAGTTTTCCCAAAGTGATAATTTAATTAAACATAAATGATTCTAATGTCTTACCATCCACCTCAATGTGTGACAGTATAATATGTTTACGATCATTTTAAGGGTACTACATTGTTCCAAATATGTGTAAATAGATAGTTTTCTCACCTAAATCAATAGTTAGAGTTAATTCATGTACATTAATGAGGGTCATAGCTATATTAATGAATGGTTGAACTCAGATAATGGTTGATGGTACTGTAGTCCTATAATAATCCATGTCTATTATTTATTATTCGTCTTGAAAAACATGTATTTTTACACTAACTATAGAATATAATAATCCACCTTCTTGGATGTTATTTTATGTGATTCAATTTTTATGTACCACTATATTAGGACTTTTATCTTGTATATACAAAGATATGAAAAAAAAATATGAATTACATATATAAAGGTACCTATCTCGTAGAAAGAATATTTAAATTATAATATATCATTAAAATATATGTAAAAAATAGTTAAATAAATGAAATATGTATATGGATAAATATATTTAATAAGGTACAACTGGGAGAACCTGAGTTAATATTGTATCCCTACATTTAGCCACCCATTCCGTTGATTACTACACTTGTTGGTGTATATCACCTTAAAGATCATTATAAACATTAGGTTGATTTTTTTATCATTTAGGTAGGTGATTATATTTTCATTATTAAGGAGTTTTTTAATATATTATCAAGGGATTACATCCTATTGTATCTTCCTTGATTGGGTTATATTTTATGGTAAAAATAATATTTTATCTAATATCACTATTTTCAATTTTTGAAGGGTTCATTTTAATTTTTATGGTTTTTTTCAAATTTTTCCTACTTCCATCCTACCATACCTCACATGGTTTAATTTGAGTGACCCATGTCCATATTATACAGTGCTAGATTATTTTTTTGTAGACTCAGATGTTGTAATGATGTGAATTTTCGATTAAAATTGTTGATCAACTAGGGACATAGTAATGTTTTAATTGGTACGTTATGTGAATATAAATTCATTGTATATTTTGAAAATAAAACCTGCAGGATTATTAGTTTATTCATTAAATTTAACCCCCTATTTTGTAACTTCTCACTATATGGACACATTGGTTGTTTAATACACTACCACAAAAACAGTTTTTCGCAGCGCCCCCCTTTATCAGCGCTTGCTTAGTAGCGCTGATAAAGGGGGGCCTTTATCAGCGCTTTTTTTTAGCGCTGATAAAGGGTCAGCTTCAAAAAAAAATTAAAAATATATTAATATATAAATATAGTTATATTGTTATATAAATATAATATATAATTTTTAAATATAATTTAGATAAGTATAAATGTACATTTACACTTATTATACTTAATATTTAAGATATTTAGTGAAAATGACTTCTTAAAAAATTAAAAAAATATTTCTAATTAATATATTTATAATCATTATGGTGTAATAGTCATTTAATAACAATTTGAGGAATAAAAAAATTAAAAAATTTAAAAATAGATCCAAAATATGTTGAAAACGCAACTCAAATTTCAAACGGCCATAACTTTTGATCCGGGTGTCTATTTGAGATCTACCACATATCAATTCGAAGCTTGCGACGAGCTCTACGTCGCTGTGTCTTCGGGGAACCCCAGTCGAGCATTTTTCTAGGCCAAAAGAGGTCCAGAAGGCCTCCAAAACTGAGTTTTTTTTTCGGGGTACCCAGATTGTTTAACATTTTGTGGATTTTCAAACTCGTTTAAGGGGGTATTATTGGATTTTCTTTGTGGGGACTCAATTTATTCCAAGGTATTACATTCATATTGATATTATGTATTTGAAATTTCATCCTTTATTATAATGAACTGCTATTTATAATCAAATATATAACAATATGTACATATTTTTTATATATTCCCACCTAAAAATTAAATTTTTTAAATAAATAATTAAACATATTTACATATAAAATATATTAGCTTTATCTAAATAATAACTAATATCCATTTTATTTAAAATACCAATATATGATTATTTATATACCTATTTATTAATCTAACTATATATATATATATTAATCTAACTATAAATATATTAATCTAATAACTATATATATATTAATATAACTACATATATATATATTAGTATTACTATAAATATATATACTTATATCAGAATAAATATATATATATTAATATCACTATATATATATTAATATAACTATATAAATATATATTCATATAACTATATATATGTTAATATAACTATATATATGTTAATATAACTATATATATGTTAATATAACTATATATATGTTAATATAACTATATATTAATATTAATATACATTACTATACGAATAAATATAACTATATATATATATATAGATATAGATATATATTAATACCACTATATATATATTTTAAAATTACTATATATATTATAATATAATTATATATATATATTATAATATAACTATATATATTAATATAAATATATATTACTATATAAATAAATATAACTAAATATATAAATATATATATAGAGATATAATGAATTGGAAAGAAAATCAAAATAGAGTAGTGGTAAGGGCTTAGGCGCGCAGGGGGGAAGTCTCAAGTTCAAATCCTGGTGGAGGCAGGGGTGCGCGTGCATGGGTAATATTGGAGGAAGCGCTGTTAAAGGGTGGAGGGGGGTGACTGGGGTGGTTTATAAGGGCCAAAAAGCGCTGTAAAAGGGGTTGTTCAAGCGCTATAAAAGCCCCCCCCCCCAATTTGCTGTATTTTTTAAATTTTTTAAAATTTCTTAAATTTTTTTAAATTTTTTTTAATTTTTTTTAACTTTTATCAATGCTTTTTTAAAAGAGCTGATAAAAGGGTCCTTTATCAGCGCTAAAACGAGAGTGCTGATAAAGGGAGCGCTGATAAAGGGTACCCCCCCTTTATCTATGCTGGCTTTATCTGCACTTTTCTAGCACTGATAAAGTCCGTGTTTGTAGTAGTGACATGTATTGGTAAACTTTTTTACGGTGCCTAACATGAATTATTTTTAAAGAATATAAGTTTTTTATAAGATGGTATGGTGAAAGGATGTTTCAATTGCTATTGAAATGGTAGAGGATATTTATATTGGTTTTGACCGGGTAACCTAAATTGATTTTTTATGACCACTAATATAGTTCGATATTGTAATGTCTCGGCATCATGAATTTGGATACTTGATCCACCTCTAATAATACGCCTCTAAAAAATATTTGTCTCACTAAAACTCAACACATTCATATAAATAATGATAATGTAGTGAAAAAAAATCATATTATATTACTAGTTATTTCTCTCCAGTAGACAGTTTGAAATAAATTTTTATAAAAAATATTTTTTATTCCACAAAAATCATTTCTAGTAGGGGAGATAAAATATAAAATCAAACTGAAATTACTCCTATTGTTCCAGAAACTATTTTATCAAAATATTGGATATTTTGGGCTATGATATCTATCTATATCTTTACTACAATATGTGATTTTTCAATAACAGATCTTCATGATGATGAATCTATGAAATTTTTATCACTAAAAATTAATAATTTGAATAAAATGTATAGGTTTTTATGATCACAAAAAAATTTACGGATAAACTTTCATATTATTTCGTTAACATATCCCAAAAATCATATATAATATCTCCCATTTCATGTCTGATTTCATATATTTTCTTCCAGTTTTTTTTCACTGTTCTGGGGAAGAATTTTTATATAAAACTAATATATAATCAATACTATTTTTTAATTATAACTGATTGAAATTGTACAATCACACCATTGATTCTATTTCCAATGAGAATAGAAAATAACTCAACATAACACAATATTCAAATAATTTTATTGGATTTATTGTTGTGTAGATCTAAGTAAACATATGAATGTTCTTGTTATGTTAATCAGCCATAATAATATGGAATCTAGTTTCTAATTGGAATAAAATTTCTTTTAGTTCATTGTTATTTGAATGGGTAATCAAGGAAATTTTGTTTAAAAATTCACAATGTGGGGTGCGGTGTTATCAATTAATGTTTTTTTACAATTTATAGATATGGTGTTGGGGTCACGGTAAATATGATGTGCTTTACGGGGTTTTGATAAGTAAATATCATTAATTTATGTTTTCAAAATTATATTTTTTTGATTCTTTAGTTCATTTATACAAATAGCATGGTTAATAGTGAAATTTTTGTAACTAATATGACTTACCATATGCAATAAATAATTATTGATACAATACCACCTCTTCAGAAATAATTCCACATTTTCTTACTTAATAATCATGATTAGGAGTAAATGATCACATTAAAACATTAGGATAATAATATGATAAAGTGAAAATATATGTTTTCTCTAGATAGCGGAGAAAAATCAATTATCAATAATTACTTAGATTAGGTGGGTGATTTTGAAGAGTTTTGTTTCCAAATCAATTGTTATCCATTTAAAAAATAGTTTGAAATCATTAAGGTAAAAGGATATGGGTTTGGGGTAAATATATATTTTTTATTCTACTATGATCTTAAATTTTTTTCTTAACTACTTATTAATTAATAAACGAAGGAATCTTCAATAAATTCATAAAAGAACCTCAAAAAAAACTATATATATTGGTCTAATATAACAGTAATAACTAATTAATTATTCTACTAGCTTATGTGTGTGACAAAGATACTAATTATTATAAATTGCGAACTACCCCTATGTTACACTGAAAAGACTAAATCATTATATTTTTACTATAAAAAATCAAAAATTATCTCACCACCATCACACATGTCAAGGAAATATAGATACATTATACCACTAATCATAGAATGATATATTATATATATTGTAAACTATGGGGAGGGAGGTAAGTTATCATCAACCAAGTGTGAAAGAAATGAGTAGTATTCATATCTAAAATTTCGTAATTTTAAAACAATACACATCAACTTCACTAAAAAAATATCAATATTAGAAAAAAAATCTTATTACTTTTTTTGATGCTATGAAATACAATTGTAAATCATTCACTTCCCCAAAGACAAAAGATATATAACCATATATATATGTTATAAAATACAAGAATGGGGTATAAATAAATTAAAATATATGTATAACAAAACTATGAATTCTTGAACTTTTTGGATCCAATGTACCCATGAGTATATATAACATCCTCAGTTTGGTAGATTCTATTTATAAATAATATTCTCCAAATAAAATATTATGAAATCTCTCAATATTTGATCTTTGAATAAAAAGGGGGGTTTTTCTTAACAGTTTTAATTATTAACCTCTTTATAACACTGGAATTCAATGATAGGGATGGAAATATAAGATCCTTGGATTTTAATATAGTGGGGTGAGCCTTGGATATTAATTATATTAATTAGTTGTATTTTTATAATATCTTAGGTTTATCAGCTATTTTTTCTATCGATATAATTTATATATTAGTGGTTTTTAATAGTTTTAGGAGTCAGGTATCTGGAAAAATATATGTAATGTTGGATATGTATTACTATGTTAGTGGTCGATATACATTGTGTATATTATAAATTTTTTATTATATGTGATTTGAGTTCAATTTGGGTATTTTATGTCAGGGGGTAGAAACCCTTGTAAATGAATTAGAGATTATGAGATTTAGGTATTCCGTAAATCATCATTGATATTTTCCAACGAAATGTTAGCAACAATAATTAATTTAGTGGTATAGTAACAATTAATTATTTAATTCATGTATTAATTGATGTGGATTTTTTTAATGGAATTTAATATATGAAAACTTAATATTTTAATTATTTTATATTCTTTAATAGAATAAAATATTTATTTTTGGACTTTTTTTCTTGAATTACATTGTATAAAAACCAACATTTCGGTGAATTTGGTAGTGGTTTGAGGTTTTGTAAGATGGTTTACAGGTTTGGGAGGGCCTAACATGTAATAACATATAGGTTTCATAACTATGAGGGACATTAGGTTATCATTGGTGGGGAACCCAATAAACAATGATATTAATAGATGTAATAGTGGCCTTAAAGTGACAGTGAGTTCCTAAGGGACTATATCATATTCCTAGTGGCATAGATCAATTTTTTAATGATATTGGGTACTTTTTTGTAATGAAATAATTTTCCCACACTTTTTTCTCCCCTATAAATTTTTTACTCTCAACTATCTGAGATACACATTCATATATTGCTTTCTGCTTCTTCATCCCTAACTTAAATGCTATTATATCAATGAAATATAGTGGACCATTCCTTTAATTAATACTGGTAAACCTTTTTCAAATATTTTATTCACTACTAACTCCAACAATCTTTGATCACTACAATTTCTTCCATTAATTTTTTATCTATTATTGGCATGTGTTTTTACCCGGGAATACTGAAATCATCTCAAGGAAATTACATTAAAAGCATATTACATTAAAAGTATGGTTATATTTTATTTTTTATTATATTACCAGTATTTGGAAATAAATTTATTGAGTAGTAATATATTCTAGAGTATTTTATGATTTTGTGATAAAAATAGAAGGTGTTTATTTGGAGTCAATTGGATATTTTGGAATTACTAAAACTAAGTTGACTCATTAATATATCCAGATCGATTTTAAATTAGGTTTATGAATCCTCAAATTGTTTTTATTATGTAATTTTGGTTATTTTTAATTATTTCTATGTTAATGGTTACTAGGTTCCCATGTTAGTCATTTCAATGGTTTGGTTTATTATTTTCATTGTGAATGGTCATAAATGATTATGGTATTTCATTTAAACCATTTGGGGTAATCCATAATAAATAAATATTATATCACTACCACTTTTTATATTAGTGCTTTTTTAATATAGATTATCCAATTTTCTGTATTCTATGAATGAATTATTTTTTCAAATTCATTTTGATACAGAATGATTGGATTTGTATTGGGGTTTTAGATGAATCAATGTGATGATTTGGTCCATTTTTATTTCATTATCCCTTGAATAAGTCCCTTATAAAATTATTATTTTTGTTAAAATAATCAATAATTAAAAAAAAATTAATGGTCATTTATGTAATCCAGATAAGTTATAATTATTTTGTAGTAGTTTTGTATTATATTTATTAGAGTTCTTATTTTTTATTTTTCCAATGGAAAAGTAAAATATGATTATAGGGTAATTTTTTATAATTTAGATTAATTCATGTTTTCATATGCAGTTCATGTTATCCATGTATAACAATTTAAAATTTTCATTTTCCATGAATTAAAAGTGAATATTGATGAAAAATTGTGGCTTTCATTCGTTAATATATAGAATTTTATTACTATCACTTTTATAATATCTAAATGTTTTGAGATACATAATATATATTAGGATTCATATTCTTATATTTTTTTACTTAATATTATATTTATAACGTAACATGAATTTTTTGATTTTGTGGACCTTGAGTAAATTAATTGTGTTAATGGTGGTTGATATATATATTATACAATTATGTGATAATAAAGTATATGTTATCTATGTCATTAAGGATAAGTGGAATACTGATATAATTCCATAGCCAATAAAAGAAATATGATTCTTTACCAAATTATATAAAGGGAGAAACATCATTCACCTTCATTATAAATGTGTTATTAGACATTAATAATGAAATTACATTTAGTTTAGTGATTTGATAAATGATGAAATAATAGTTCAGTAGAACAATCAGGGAGAAATAAGTTGGGTCATAAAAATGAATCTAATTTAAATTTTATACGTAGTTTATTTACATATTGTTTTTATATAATAGGTTTAACATGGTCCTAATTTTATAACTATAAATTTCACACAATGAAAAATGTCTATTCAAAAAAATTATTTCCGATAATAATTTCATCCATGAAATTGTTTTTTCAAAAATATCACCCTTATTTAAAACTATTTTGAAAAATATATTATCATATTTTCATGAATAGATATTATATATATGGAAATGTATCCAAATTATACCCTGATATGGAAGACTATTCTTTTTAAGGGAATCAACAAGGATTTATGTTCCAAAACAATTTTATTAAACCTTTAAATTATAAAATTATAAACCCATGTCAAATTATCCATGAAAATAATTAATCATAAAGTTTTAATTGTATTTTAATATTATTCAGACATTTATGAATGTAACATTAATTTAATGGATTTTTATATTTAACACGCTATTTATGTAGATTTAAAGATGATTTCTTTAATATACCAAATTCTGAATAATATTTATCAATGATTATATTGATATAAAATGATTGTTATTTTTTTACTGTTATTTAATTTATCAACTCCTATTAAGTGATTTGATCCGTTGAAGAAATGGAATTGGAGAAAAACTAAAAATTTAATTAGAATGTTTTGACAATGAATTTTAATTCATGATATGTTACCATGTAAACATTGGATTCCTTCGGGACCATGAGTTTATAAAGGGGGCATTGTTACATGATACTTCGTTTCTTGAGACTATTTCTTATTAAAATTATCCCTCACATAAAAACCGAATTTTAATAAACTAAAAAATGAAATTCTATATTTTCCATTATAATATTTAATAAGATCAATACTATCTTTCTTTTCGTACAAATGATATAGTAGGTATAATGGATTCTTGTGTTCTATATTCGGTGTACATTTGATTCCCAATGTACCATAATGGAAATTATACTAAGATAAAATAAAATACCCAAAGAAATTTTAGGTCCCAATATAGCCTAATTAAAATACAACATAATAATTAGGCTCAAATTAATAAAATTCATACCTCAGTAGTGTGACACTAAATTTACAATACAAATGACCTTCACCCTAAAAACAATATATGTTTTGTAGTTGATCCAATCAGTTTGATTCATGAACTAGGATCAACTGGATTAATACTGTGTCCATGTGGGGCATATTTCCAATGTGTGGTGACCTTGTGAATATTCCGTTTATTTGGAATAATTTAATAAGAAAATACGTATTAGTGTCACATTATTCATGGGGGACATAAAATATATTGATATCTTGGTATTTAAACTATAATATATACACTCAATGAAAGAATATACAAAAAAACAATGATATAATCCATGGTATATGAAATGAAGTAAAGGGAGGATAATTAATTGGGGATGACCATCAAGATTCATGGACGTTACAATATTTTCAATTATATTATTTATATTTTTTTCATTCTAAAAGATAGATTTCCATTGATTTTGACATGACGAGAGTAGGGTAAGCCCCTATAAATGATCAATTTAGTGTAGAGGAAGGTCGTTGTTATTCATGATATTCAATTCATCTGTCCAGTTTCTTTTTTCTGATTGTTTCCAATATACATTGACAGTTATATATTCTTGGTTTGATCATATGCAAGAGAAAATTAATATTCTTATTTACCTATTTGGTTCTAAATGTGATTCTTAACCTCCACTCTTTTAGTTCTATATATAACGTTATGAGATAGAATATGTAGTAAAGCGTTGCTGATCACAGATAGGTGAGTGGAATAATAGGAAATAATTCTTAGTATATCAAGACCACCATATCCTAATTTAATGTTTTTCTAATAAATTGAGACCCTTTTATAATAGGAATATGTGTATTTTTCAAAAATTAAATAATAACATACGAATGATACAAAACTTAACATGATATTTACAATATCATAGAACAAATTTCCTATGCCCAATGGTGGTAGATTCATTATCATGATCCTCCACTGACCAAATGAAATAGGTAAGGTCATTATTCCATAATACGAGGAAATTCCATTGAAACTATTACACATAGATCAATAAATGAACTGTATCATGATACTTTTTCATAAATTTATATTACATTTTAATTGAAAACATTAAAGACACAAAACCATACTATATTTTAATTATTAACTATGTAATATAAATATCTTTTACTTCCTTAGAAGACATTTCAGCTACCACAACACTATATATACAAGGATAAAAATTATATTCAACCATCCATTGAAAATATGAAGAGTTAAATATTATCAAATCACACATAGATATTTTTTGGGAGGTGGTTCCAATAATCATACATTGAACATAGAATTTCTTGCTAAGATCTCATATTGACTAATCATTCAATCATAATCCAATGATTTTGAAGATGTTTTGGCTAGTGGTATGGAATTCATAAACATATAAAATTTATAAAATGAAATTTGGGACATCGAATTTGTTTAATGATGAGAATTTCAAAGTGTACAGTTTAAATTTTAAATCAGCGATGAGAATCCTGAACACACCATATGATTAATTTTTTCACCCCACACTATCAATTAAAAACAGGAGATTATATATCTTAAACTATAAGATTAATTTTAATATAAAATATGGCTAACCAAAAAAAATCAATGTGAAAAGGAATAGTATCATAGGATCCAAAAAAGAATATAAAAATCTTTCTATGATGTTTTCCACTATGATTTTAATATGAGTATAGAGGAGAATTTATCCTAAAACATTACTCCCCATCTAACTTGAATGAGTATTCTTGGAAATGTTATATAAAATATATTCAGGTGATATAACTAGACAAGTTTAAATAAACATTAATTTTCATTAAAAAATTACCTACATCATAGTGAAATACATTTTGAATATAAATATATTAAATTATATCATCCACCAGAGATACACTCTATTAATATTAAGATAGATTAAAAAAGATCAATATAATATATCCACACCAAAAAATAGAGATACAAAAAACTGTTGTGTTTAAATACTATATATTTCTATATATTGTGATAAAATTTGAATGTATGTATCATCTAGAGGATAATTAATTTAATATTCACTTCAATAACTATATTTATACATAGAGAAGATTATAAAAAACTCAAAAAACTTGGGAAAATAGTAAGTTATAGAAGTGGAATCTATGGATAAATATCTACTAAACCAACTTTATTTGAATCTATAATGTATTACATTTCATCATTTGAATGAAAAATTCCCATTAAATACTCAAAGGTGAAACTAAAACATGTTATGGTATATGGTCTTTTAATTTCACTTAATAATATCATTGATAATGTTCTTGAAGTAAATGGAATTTTATTTTATGACACTGCCTATCAATGGAGAAAATTAGAATCTCTCAATAAAGGAATTATTGATAACTCTCTTACTAAATATGGATGTAGAAATATATATATCCAATACAAACCAACTTTTCAATAGTAATTTCATCAAACTATAATATTTTAATATATTTTCAAGTAAGGAAACCTAATGCAAAACAAAAACACATTATTTATATAATGAAAATAATTAGATAATTATAATTGTAGTTCTCAACAATGTGTTCATAATAATACTTACCTGTCACGACCCATCCTCAGGACCCTTGCCGTAACTACCCCAAGCCCGACTTCCATAGACCAGGGGCTGGTGACTATCACCACAGATGTAAATCCCGATATAAGGGAAGGCATTGTCTTTAAATAAGATAAAAAACCCCACAGAGTATACAAGAAGAAGTAAACACTAAGTAAACAGAGTACAAAGGTGAGATATGGAAAGTAAATGGGCCAGAAAACAAACCCAACTGAAATAAAAGTAAAACTGAAAAGAGAGTATAACGGCAGAAAAGTAAAGCTGCAACACCAAGTCATCCTCTGGAAATCCCGCCTGAATGGTGGGTACAGATAGTCTCCTCCTCTCCTTGGCTGCAGCTGTCCGCTCTGTGTACGTCTCATCCAGTGATCCACCTCCAGGTACCTTCCAGCTCCACGAGCCCCAACCTCGTTCAGCGTTGTCCGTCTTCTGCATCCATCACAATGTAGTGTGGGCATAGCCTATGTAGGGGTGAGTATACGCAACTCAGTAGGGACCTCGTGACCCCTGAAGGTCTCCCAGAATCCACGAAGGATAACCAACAAAGGAAAGATACAATCATGAAGTATCAACCAACACTCCTTAGGTATATGACCATACATTTACCTAAGTCATAAATTCTAGTTCGTCTCTGACATCCGAGCCCAAGATCGATCTAGACCACATAGGATAGTACAACCCAATCCACATAGGAAAGCACAACCCAATCCACATAGGAAAGAATGTCAAACATATTGAATATATTGATTGCAAGTCAAGACTCAGCTCACACAGGTATAATTCTTCATAAGATGATAGAGATGATCAGATGTAGCCACTAATTCATCTATGTTGTCAGACCCACACATGATACAAGACCAGCTAAGCTGTTGGACCCAAAAAGGATACAAGACCAGCTACTCTGCATCACCCACATAAGATACAAGTACAGAGTCAAATACTGTCAGACCCACATAGGATACAAGAACAGTAGTCACGTACTGCCAGACCCACACAAGATACAAGAATAGTAGTCATTGTCATCGAACCCACGGAAGATTTCAGTACGGTCTTCGTCGCTGCCGGACCAATAGAGGATCCATGTACAGTTGTCCTCACTGTCGAACCCACGTAGGATCCATGTACAGTCATCATCATCATCGTAGTCGCAGCCAGCTCTAGGGTTCTCGCACACAGCAAGCTCAGTTCTGGGAGGGTCCGCTCCACAAACCAAGGGGTTCAATACATCAACAGACACGTAGTCCAGGGTTGATGTATCCCAAATTTCCGTCTCATAAAAATTAACTCAGCATGAAAGACGGCGCGTCAACGGGACGCCCGGTCTGAGAGTTATTGGTTTTTTCGTCCCAGGGGCCCAGTTGGTTTTAAAGTCAAAACCAACCTGAACATACTCTAACTACATCCAAACCTTGAGCAATGTAATCCAAAATAATCGTCTCACTAAGAAAATTCGAACAAAGTTGATGGCACGTCAATCGGACGGCCGAAGCTCACGTTATAAGTGTTTCCGCTCGGAGGGCCCGGTTGGTTTTGTGTTAGAACCATCCCGGCCATAACCAAAGTTCACAGAAACCTTATGTGTAATATTAAAAAATGACAATCTTGATCCAAGGATCGCTACACAACTGAATGTGCATCGATCGAAGGTCCGTAGCCCATGTTATGGGAGTTTGAACAGATCTATTCGAAAATAGGGGGTTTGGGCCTGTTCTAACCCGGCCCAATACCCCCTGGGTCGACCCTGACCCGGTTTCGGGTCCAGCCCATTTGGGAGCGGTCCGGCCAGGCTGGAGCGGCGCGGCCCAACCGGTGTAGCCCGGCCTGGCGTGGGGGTCCGGCCCGGCGCAGGCGGCCCAACCCTAACGGGGGGTCCGTCCTGGCCCAGCCGGTTCGGACTGGTTTGGGTGCCTGCATGCTGAGCGGACGTGGAAGGGGGGGAGCCACTTCCCCTTTCGAACCGACCGGAGGACCAGCGGGGGGTTCGTCCTGGCTGCGGCCCGCCCTAATTCTCGGCGCGGCGCGACCGCACCGCGCCCCTCCATCGCGGCCTGACTCCGGCTGCGGCTTCTTTCGGCCTCAACGGCGCGGCGCGACAGAGCCGCGCTCCTTCGCCGTGTTTTTCCTAGATCTCGTGCAGTGTCGTTTCATGCGTCGCCTTTGTTCCAAACCTCGATAGTGAACATCAACAAAGTGGAGGAGGATCAGCTGTGTTTGTGCAGTCCTACCTCCTCCCGTTAATTTGATAACAGGCTGCTAAGAAAATCAACAATGAACGCCAAAATAAGTCACAAACATAAAAACGATCACCTACCTCGAAGTATTTGTTGAAAAAAGATTGTCGCGGGAAACGACATCATGAGGTAAAGCACCGTATGTGTTGGATGGAGAACTTCCTAGGTGGAGCGGTGTCTCACACCGGCTGCAGAGAGGAGAATAAAGGGACAATGATCACACCTTGCGGTGATGGCGTTTTTTGTCGAGGTCTTGACATTCTTCGCGTTCTTCAAGACATAGCGTAAACTGTCCCAAAGTCTCCACACAACGAAACCACCCAAAGTAAAATAAGTTAGGTCCTTATTTTATTAACTCTTATCAAGAATTCAAGAATTCAAAATTCAAAATGTTTATTAAATAAATTGAATAGCATTAATCAATCTATTTAGTGTAAAAGTTGACATGTAATTAATGTGGGGGAGTGGGTGAGTTAAAAATAAAATTGCAAGAGGGAGGTTTAAAGGAATTGAAGGGGTGGGGCTCATGTGGTCGCCACTTCACAAATATCAAACCAAGTGGAGTTAAGATGTAGTGGGTCACACTCCAACTTCCATGCATAGATTATAACTACTTAGAATTGAAATAAAAATTGTAGCACAAATATTTATGTCACTCTTCAGTTAACCTATTTATATAACAACATCACCTGGGAAAACGCAACTCCAGAAAAGGTATTCTTAAGAAATTATAGGCGATGTGGTTTCATCAGTGTCCTTAGAATTAGATTCTGAGCATCGGTTCCAAAGTTAGATAAACCCGCTCGTTCGTTCCCTGAACGTACCCAAGCTAAAAATCGAAAATTGATTCCCGGCATACTAGGCCTCAGAATCAGGTGCCGTCAAAAACTGTGTACTCGTAAAATCCCAAAGATATTAAGAAAAAAATTTCCTTGAAATTTAAGAGTATTTACATTACTCCAACCTCAGGGATTTACGTCCCCGTAAAGATACATCACAAGCTAGGGGAACTAATGAGGGTACTGAGCACGCATCTGAGCCCCCCGCTCCAAAGTGCTCTTCTAGAGGTTCCCATGATATCACCTGATACGTACTATAGGAATCGACCGCCCACATAGAACCTTCTCTTATTGATCCTTGATATCCACCAGGACCTCCACAAATATCGCCCCGTCATCAATGTCCAGATCCCCATGGACGATGATATTCATCGGGTCGTGCATGTATCTCCTTAGCTGAGATACGTGGAAGACGTCGTGCACCCTGTTCAACTGAGGTTGTAGAGCCAGGCGATAAGCCACCTCGCCTATCCTACTGAGAAACTGGAATGGTCTGATGAAGCTCGGAGATAACATGCTACCCCGGCCAAATCTCTAAAATCCACAACGAGGTGAGCCCCGCAAGAAAATGTGGTCTCCATCCACAAACCCTAGTGGTCTCCACCTCCTGTCTGCATAAGACTTATGTCAGCTCTGATCTATCCTCATCCTCTCCTATATGACATGTACCTTCTCTGTCGTGGCCTCGACCATCTCTGGCCCCACAAGTGCTGACTCCCCAGGGTCTGTCCAGCAGAGAGGTGATCTGCAAGGTCGGTCGTAAAATGCCTCGTATGGTTCCATACTGATGGTTGAGTGGTAGCTGTTGTTGTATGAAAACTCCACCAATGGTAGGTGGTTTTCCCAACTATGACCAATGTTGAGGACACATGCACGGAGCATGTCCTCAAGATTCTGAATGGTCCTCTCCTTCTGACCATCCATATGATGGTCAAAGGTGGTGCTCAGACGTAGCTGCATCCCGAATGCCTCCTATAACCCCTTCCAAAGACGGTAAGTAAAGCGATAATCTTGATCGGAGATGATATATGATAGCACACCATGAAGCCGTACGATCTCCGGAACGTAGAGGCATCCCAAGCTCTCCACTGAGCCCTACTCTCTAATGGGTAAGAAGTGGGCCAACATGGTGAGTCGGTCGACAATCACCCAAATGGAGTCGTGGCGTCTAGAAGTATGTGGAAGTCCAGTCACGAAATCTATAGATATCCTATCCCACATCCTCTCCGGGACCTCCAAGGTTTGTACTAGGTCTGTTGGTACCTGGTGCTCCGCCTTCACCTACTGGCAGGTGAGACATCGAGAAACGAACTCTGCCACAACTTTCTTCATACCTGGCCACCAGTGATGTCGTTTGAGATCCTATTACATCTTCGCCACTCCTGGATATACCAATAAAGGGGATGTGTAAAAATCTCTCATCACATCCTCCTGTAAAGAAACTGGTACCATGGTACGTCCTCTGAAAAGGACGACGTGCTCTCCTCCCATAGAGAATCTTTCAGGTTCCTGTCCTGAGGATATCTGTGCACACTACGTCTCATATTCAACATCCCCACATTGTGCCACTCTGAACCACTTTAGTAGTGGAGGAGTGACTGTGGAAAGGATGACCCATCTCTATCCACAAAGGATATCTTCAAAGCAGCTAGCTGCTCTGTTGCCTCCCCAAGTAGTTGAATGCCCGTCCTCCTACTGAGAGCATCAGCTACTATGTTCCCCTTTCCCGGAGTATAGACTATATCAAAGTCATATTCCTGGAGGGACTCAAGCTATCACTGATGTCTCAGGTTCAGGTCCTTCAACGAGAATATGTAACTGAGACTCTGGTGGTTAGGGTAAACTGTTAAGCGCTCACCCATAAGATAGTGTCACCACATCTTCAGAGCGAAGACCACTGCTGCTATCTCCAAGTCAGGGGTAGTGTAGTTCTTCTCATGATTCCTCAACTATCGTGATCCATAGGTGATCACTGTACGATCCTGCATCAGGACACACCCGAGTCCGGTCCATGATGCATCGTAGTAAACTATGTACCCTACTCCCTCCTCTGGTAGCCTCAAGATTGGTGCGCTGGTCAATCTCTGTCTCACCTCCAGGAAGCTCTGCTGACATATATCTGACCACACGAAGGGTTTCCCCTTCTTTTTCAATGCTGTAATTGGTGTGTCATCTCTGGGGAAGTCTGGAACAAATCTACAGTTGAACCCAGCCATACCTAAGAAACTCCACACCTCTATCACACTCCTAGGTGGCTCCCAAGCTAGCACGGCCTCGATCTTCGTAGGATCCACCGCAACACCCGCCTCAGAGATGACGTGTCCCAAGAAGTGGACCTCGCGTATCCAAAACTAATACATCGAGAGATTACCATAAAGCTAGTGCTCTTGGAGTGTGTCAAGTACAACCCACAAGTGGTAGGCATGCTCCTCCTTAGTGGTTGAGTATATCAATATGTCGTCGATGAAGTCTATGACAAATCGCTCGAGGTAAGACTGAAATATCCTATTTATGAGACTCATAAACACTGTTGGAGCATTGGTTATGCCGAAAGGTATAACCAAGAACTCATAGTGGCCATACCGACATCTGAGGATGGTCTTGTGAACATCCTCATCCCGAACTCTGAGCTGATGATAGCATGACCTGAGGTCTATCGTCGAGAACCACCGTGCTCCCGGAGCTGATCGAAGAGGTCGTCAATCCTCGGTAGCGGATACTTGTTCCTCATGGTCACCTGGTTCAGGCAACGGTAATCGACACACAGTCGCAAGCTCCCGTCTGCCTTCTTGGTGAACAAAATCGGGGAAGCCCGGGGTGAAACACAGGGCCGTAAGAATCCTTTGCCCTGCAAGTCCTCCAGCTGTACCAGTTACTCTCAAAGCTCGGCGAGAGCCATCCGATATGCTGGAGTGGATATCAGGGATGTCCTGAGGTACAAGTCAATGTAGAAGTCTACCTCTCTGTGAGGAGGTAGTCCTGGAACATCGTCAGGGAAAATGTCTGCATACTGATGCACCACTACAGGAAAACTCGGACTCTGCACATCCACTGCTCCTAGGATGAGGCTAGCCAACCGATGAGTGATTGGTTGTCCTCTCCTCTATATGAGTCCATCCTGCACTACAAAGGCTCCTTTATCGCTGGTGATGGTGAACCTGCACCCATCGGTGCGAACACACCACACCTTGAACCTATTACAGTCGATCTGAGCATGGACTGTAGATAATAAATCCATGCCCAAAATGAAGTCGTAAGGCCTGGATTCCTATACAAGAAGATTCCAGCCGAATCTCTCACCTCTTAGAGTAAGCTCACACTTCTGGCACCAGTGTGTAATCCTTGAGTCTTCTCCCGTAGGAGTCTCCAGCCGTAAGGATCGAGCCCACAGCTCCGTCAGAATCTTTGAGCTCCAAACAAGGGGAGTGACAATTAATGAATGAATCGCTCCTATGTCTATAAGAACTACAATAAAGGTAGAGTAGACACAGATAGTACCTCAAAAAATCTCTGGTGCGTTGTGGTCATAGGTCTCCGCTACCTGAAGCTGAGCCTGGCTCTATCCACCAGCTCCCTTTGGTCGAGGTGGACCTCCTGGTGGTGGTGTTGGTAAAGCCTCAAAGCATCGCCCACCACCTGATGCTCGGCCAGATCCTCTACCTCGTCCTCCTGCTCCCTGCAGACCACCACGGTCAACCCTCTGCGTCTGCCTGGGTGGTCCATCAATCTTCTGCTTCTCCTCTACACTGCGGGTCGAGTAGTCACGAGCCATGTGGCCCTACCCACCGCATGCATAGCATGGTCTTCCCCTCGAAAGGATGGCTCTACTGCGTGCACCCCACACCTTCGAGCCAGTATCTTGGGGTCGTCTGCCTAATGGTATGGTCTTCATAGACCCCTGTGTCATCCTTCAAATGCCAGATATAGAAGACTCTGGTACGTGCTGCCCTACGGTTGGACTCAATACTGGAGTAGGCTCAGAAAGAAAGCTCTCTATGGGAAGGGCTCGCTCTAGTACTCCTGCCTCCGTCAGACTAATGAGGGAGATCATCGAAGCCCTGATCTCATGCCTCAGTCCCTTGCTCGAAGGTTCTGGCCTAGAAGAATAGGTCTACTAACATGTCTGTGGAATAGAGCGAGAGATCGGTAAATCTCACCGAGTACTGGGCTACCGCCATGATGCCCTGCCGCAGCTGTAGTAGCTCCTGAATGCTCACCGAACGGAGGGTGGATGGTACGAACTCTGAGAGGATGTGGCTCTCAAAGTACGAACGTAGACGGGATGCCTCATCGTGCACCTAAAGCATCTGGATCCACCATCTGCCTGCTACTGCGTGCAAGAGACTCGCTGCAAGGATCACCATGAGGACAGATTGTGTCCCTACTAACCTGAAAACTCGTACAACAGCCTCCAGGGAATCCTCGGCTGCATGAGGGTCCGTCTCCCGATGGAACCTGGGTGGTCTCTGATGTTGAAACTCATGTGGTTAACTAAGCTGATGTGCACTCTTAGTGGCTGGGGCTGCTGGCATCGGTGGCTCGACGGGTAGAGGTACCGCTGGTGCCTCCGCTGTAATAGGGCTAGGTACCAAGGACTCGTCACTCGGTGGGCTGTCGTCTCGCACAAAGCTCGGAACCATAGCTGGCTATCATCGTTGGGCCATCTTGAAAAGATACATGTGTGCCACAGTCAATAGAGTATACCTGGTAAGCTGACACAAAGTAATCACAATGAAAACTTTTGAATCACACATGCAATCAATGTTTTCATGCACTGAGTCGGAAATCAGAAGTCATGGTCCTGGTATATGGATACGTTGGCCGCCACACCAACACTGGACTCCCTGGACTGATAACCACACTGAGTATCCTTAACACTATTGCTTCACATGGAATAAAAATCAGAGTCCCGAGTTATGCGGTAGAACTAAACTCCTCTGATACCAATTTGTCTGGACCCATCCTCGAGACCCGTTCCATGACTACCCCAATCCCGCCTTCCATAGGCCAGGGGCTGGCGACTAGCACCAAAGGCGTAAATCCTGATATAAGGGAAGTCATTGCCATTAAGTAAGATAAAAAACACCACAGAGTATGCAAGAAGAAGTAAACACTATGTAAACTGAGAACAAATGTGAGTGCTGGAAAGTAAATGGGCCAGAATACAAACTCAACTGATAGTAAAGTACAACTGAAAAGATTGTACAACGACAAAAAAGTAAAGTAGAAAAACTGATCCATCCTATGGAAATCCCGCCTGAAGGGTGGGTATAGATAGTCTCCTCCGCTCCTCGGCTCCAGCCGTCCGCTCCGTGTACGTCTTGTCCAGTGATCCTCCTCCAGGTACCGTCCAACTCCATGATCTCCTACCTCGGTCAGCGTTGTTCATCGTCTGTATCCAACACAACGTAGTGCGGGCATAGCCCATGTAGGGGTTAGTATACGCTACTCAGTAGGGATCCTGAGACCCCCGATGGTCTCCCAAAATCCATGAAGGATAATCCACAAAGGAAATATACAATCATGAAGTATCAACCAACACTACTTAGTTATATGCCGATACATATACCTAAGTCATCAATTCCAGTTCGGATCCAACATCCGAGCCGATGATCGATCCGGTCCACATTGGATAGTACAACCCAATACACACAAGAAAGCACAACCAAATACACATAAGAAAGAAAGTCAAACATATTGAAGATATTGATTGAAAGTCAAGACTCAGCTCACACACGTATACTTCTTCATAAGATGATAGAGATGATCAGATGTAGACACTGATTCATCTAAGCTTTCGGACCCACACAGGATAGAGGAACAGAAAAGTGGTTGGAGCCACAAAGGATACAATACTAGCTACTCTGCCGGACACACATAGGATACAATTATAGAGTCAAATACTACTGTACCCACATAGGATACAAGAACAGTAGTCACGTACTGCCGGACCCACACCGGATACAAGAATAGTAGTCATCGCCATCGAACCCACGGAAGATTTCAGTGCGGTCATCATCACTACCGGACCCACGGAGGATCCATGTACAGTCGTCCTCACTGCCGAACCCACGTAGGATCCAATTATAGTCATCATCATCATCGCAGTCGCAGCCAGCTCTAGGATTCCCGTACATAGCAAGCTCCATTCTATGAGGGTCTGCTCCACGATCCAAGGGGGTCGATAAATCACCTGACACGATGTCCGGAGTTGATGTATCCCAAAGTTCTGTCTCGTCAAAAGGAACTCAACGTTACATACGGCGCGTCAATCGGACGCCCGGTCTGATATTTATTGGCCTTTTCGTCATATGGTCCTGGTTGGTTTTTAAGTCAAAACAAAACCAAACATACTCCAACTACATCCAAACTTCAAGAGGAGTAATCCAAAAGAATCGTCTCAGTAAGAGGAATCCAAAATTGTTGATGGAATGTCAATCGGACATCCAGAGCTCATGTGATAAGCATTTCGGCTCTGAGGGCCCGGTTGGTTTCCTGTTTGAACCAACCCAGCCGTAAAAAAAGTTCTCTGAAACATTGAGAGTAATACACTGAAACGACCATGTCGATCCAAGGATCGCTACTCTATTGACGGTGCGTCGATCGGAGGTCCGTAGCCCATGTTATCGGCGTTTGAATGGATCTGTCTGAAAATAGGGGGTTTGGGCCCGGTCTGACCTATTCCAATACCCCCGAGGTCGACCCAAACTGGGTCGCCCGACCCAGGTCCGTGTCCGGCCTAGTTGGGCGCGGCCCGGCCTGGCTGGTGCAGCCCAGCCCGACCCGGATGGTGTACCCCGACCCAGCCGGTGCGACCCGGCCCTGCGCGGGGGTCCCGCCCCGCGCGGGTGGCCCAACCCGGCGCGGGCGGTCTGGCCCGGCCCGGCTGGCTCGGCTCGGTCCGGGAGGCGGCGTGCTGAGCGAACGCAGAAGGGGGGGGGGGGCGCCACCCCCTTTGAACTCAATGGCGGACCCGTGAGGGGTCTACCCTACTGTGATGGCCGAGGGTACAAACCCCATGTTTTCCCAGATCTGGCCGGCCGGTTGTGCCGCGTGGGACCCGTTAGTACCGCCCCCTGTAGCGCTGGTGGTCGGCGGTTCCGGCCACCGCCCTCTGCACTGCCGAGGCCTTAGGCCTCGGCCCTTGTGTGAATAGAGCGGCGAGACGGCGCCACACACCTCTGCCCTGACCCGCCCTGGCCGCGACCCTCCGTGGTTCTCCGGTGCGGCGCAACGGTGCCGCGCCCCTCCGTCACGCCCCGACTCCGGCTGCAGCTTCTTTTGTCTTCAATGGCGCGGCGTGGCGACGTCGCGCTCCTTCACCGTATTTTTTCTCGATCCCACGTGGTGCCATTGCACTGCGCCGCCTTCGTTCCAAAACCTGATGGTGAACATCAACAAATGGGAGGAGGATAGGCCGTGTTTTTGCAGTCCGACCTCCTCCCATTAATTTGATAATTGGAGGCTAATAAAATCAACAATGAATGAAAAAATAAGTCAAAAACATAAAAACAATCCACTACCTCGGTGTAGTTATCATTTTAAGTTTCCCGCGGGAAACAGTATCGTTAGGTAATGCTCCGTATGTGTTTGATGGAGAATGTCCGAGGTGGAGCGGTGTCTCACACCGACTGTGGAGAGGAGAAGAAGGGCACGACGATCACTCCTTGTGGTGACAGCATTCTTCGTCGAGGTCTTGACGTTCATCACGTTCTTCAAGAATTATCTTAAACTCTCCCAGAACCTACAAACAACGAAACCACCCAAAATAAAATAAGGTAGGTCCTTATTTTATTAACTCATGTCAAGAAATCAAGAATACAAAATTCAAACTCATTATTAAATAAATTTAATAGCGTTAATCAATCTATTTAATATAAGAGTTGACCTGTAATTAAAGTGGGGGAGTGGGTGAGTTACAAATTAAATTGAAAGAGGGGGGGGGGGGTTTAAATGAATTGAAGGGTTGTGGCTCATGTGGTCCCCACTTCAATAATATCATACCAAGTGGAGTTAATAAGTAGTGGGTTCCACTCCAACTTCCATGTATTGGTTATAACTAGTTATAATAAAAATAAAAATTGTAGCACAAATTCTTATTTGACTCTTCAGTTAACCCATTTATTTAACAACATCCCCCGAGCAAACGCAACTCCAGAAAAGGCCTTTCTAAGAAATTAACGGCGCTGCAGTTTAATCGGTGTCCTCGGATTTCGATTCTGAGCACCGGTTCAAAAGTATGAAAACCCACTCATTTGTTCACTAAACGTACTCGAGCTAAACTTCAGAAATTGATTCCGAGCACACCGATCCTCGGAATCATGTGCTTTCAAGAAACTGCGTACATGTAAAATCCCAACGAAATTAAGAAAAACTTTCCTTGAAATTTATGGGTCTTTACATTACCAAAACATTTAATACCTAGAAAATGATGTTATTTAAATAAAAAATAGATATTCATATTTTTGGAAGTGATGAATAAGGGCCATAAAGAATTATTGATCAAACACTACCAAATAAAAAAATTAATATGACGTTGTTAATTTCATGGTGTTTAAATGAAATTAATTCCATCCTAAAACATAATTTATAACAATCTAATTAAGTAAATGAAATATTAAATTCAATTAACAAATTTAATTGATGAAACTATGAAATAAATCAGAGACACCCTCAAAATATGACGGAAACATTCCATTTACTTTTACATAATAGATAACACTATATAAGGAAGTTAATGAAGTGTAAATTAAAAAACATAGTTTAGACATATTAAAAAATGTTGAAATTAACATAACTAATATACAACAATTTAAATAGATTCCACGATAAACTATCATTCTTAAGGAACCATGTACCTATATGAATATTTACTAGAGAAATGATAGATTAATCCTATGAAGTAATGAGTTATCATTGATAACACCCTAACATTCAACAAAATTCCATGATTTAGGGGAATACATGAATGTCACACTATTTGGTCCAAGTCGTTAATAGTTTTCTTAAGTCATCATGGATATCAAATTAATAATAGGTAATATTCACATTTTTCTTACTAGTTGACTTGAAAACTCAATACCATGAGTGTTGCAGTCCATTTAGCTAATAATATTACTGTATTTATAGTAAGGGTACATTTTGGTATATTTGTAAGAGTTAAAAAATAGAATTTTCAGCGTAATTGTATATCATCAAAATAGAATAAGAATGAAAATATTTAATAATTCCCAATCTAATGAGTCAGTCATTCATAGAAGATAGAAATAACCCTTATTAATGTTTATTAATATACATTAATCATTGAATTTATAGAAATCAAAATACATTAAAAACATTTTTATGAAATTTCATTTACAGTAACATTCATTCATGACACACTCATATACTTCAGAACTGTATTCTCATGAGAAACAAGATCTAATAGATGACATTATTACTTTTCATAATAATGTATTTCTGATAATTCACATAAAATAGATCAGGATCCAATTGAGATAATTATTAAAGATCAATATGATGATGTAACTTACTATTTATTATAAATAAATTGACTATATAAACACATATAATGATACTGATTGTTTGAATTCTATTCACGATGTTTATATAGATGAGGTAAGTGAACTACGATACATATAGCTTTGATCCAACAAATCTTGCTTGAATTAAATCCACATACATATTAATTAAAAAAATCACCAAATGGAACAAAATATATTTATAGCGTTAATTTTTAAAACAAATATTCTTAACAATAATCGACACTCAATAATTGTGTAAGTGATAATGTTAATTACACATGATGATGCCTATATGAAATACTAGGAAAAATCACCCGAACATGTATGTATAAAATATTCATTTGATATAATGTAATGAATATCTAAAAACCTTAAGGCTGATTAAAACCCACCCTAATAGAGGTTATAGAAAAAGAAATTAATAAATTCATATAAACAAATATCCTCAACCACGTGATTTTCTCATAGTGAGTATTTCTAATTCTCATTGTTCCCCAAAAGATTGTTGTAACTGTTAATGACTATGAAATGACGGTACTCTACCCTATGAGGGTAAAAATAGTTGGATATTACGAATTAAAATTAGGATACTAACTCAAGTGGCCATGGAAGATCATTTCCCAATACCCTTCATAGAGAATAGGTTAGACATACATTCTTTAAAGTCCATTTAATTTTTTGTGATAGATTGTTTTGGATTTTTTTACTTCTCATTACCCTTAATGACTAGGGTAAAAAAATTACACTAATTTTTTAGGAGGAATTTTTCTATAATACAATACATTTCAAATTTAATAATTCCATGAGTACATTAAAATTCATTATGGTTATCATAATCAATGATATAATTTAATACAACCATGGATTTATTATTGACAATTGTTCTTCTTCTGGAATATGGTCTTATTATCACATACATAAGATGAAATAATCCATTCAAACATTATTTTAAAATAATAATATGATAATGTTTTAAAAAACAACCTCCTCATGGATGAAAACTGATTATTTTTTGGATATATTATTTCAACGAATGGAATTGATGTTGAAAAATAAATGATTGAGATCAAATTTTAATTTCATTTTCCTACTTCTATTTAAAATATTTGATATTTTGTATGGTATATAGGTTTTTAAAAGAGGTTAATTTTTTTTTAATTAATATAAAAAATAAAATTTTCTCAAAAATAAAATGATATTATTTTTAATGAATCATAAATAAAAAAACATTTGAAGAAATATTGAGTTACCCAAAATGGATATGATCAATAAATATGGAAAAACACCTTTGAACTACTACTTCATTTAGTAAATAGTTCTATATTTTTATTCCTCATATAATTGATTAAAAGGAATATGCATCCAATAAATTATTCTTATAATACAATGTATTTTTCACTACCCCCATTGAAATAGTGTTATATGATATTGGTTGTTCTTTAGAAAAATTTAGATAATATCAATTAGGAATTTATTTTAGTATTTTATATTATTATAAATCTATTATGAAACCATTTATGATTAAATTAAAGTAACCATATATTTTTTATGGGTTTTTTTGTTTAATGATGTCAATGTATATTTCAAATAAAAAATATGAACTGGTAGGTAAGTTGTAGTTTGCATGTTTAGAAGGCCACACCTGACTAAGGTAAAAAAATTCACTAGGTACCCTTACAATATCACATGCATATTATGAAAAAAAATTAAATAATGGTGAATTACTATAGTATACTGATAAGGTTAACATTATAATTACTTCACAACCCTATACAGAACACAATTCACAGATAATATAATGTTTAAATGCTAAATCCAATTCTATGTATAGTATAATCCATAACATTAAATGATCTATTATGATAAAATGATAAAGTGGTTTTACCATTAGATTGATGAACCCTTTTATATTTTACTTTTCCCACTCTATCTTATGAATGTCACTTTTTAGACTAAATAAAAAAAATTAACTACTTTAGATTCTATATTTTGATGGAAAATATGTTCCATGATTCAACTGAATTTTTTAAAAAATTACAATAATAAAAATTAACTACAAATATCATAGAAAAAGATAAGAAATGCCTAAATTTTTATAAAAATACATTGATATATTTGATGTATGGGGAATGGAAGTTATATAACCAATTTTAATGTATTTAGGGATTCATATATATTTTTCATTAATTATTATTATTATATTTTTTTGGAAGAAAACGCAACCAAAATTAGGGAATCATTTTTTGTTTTTGAATTATAAAAAATAATATATTCAATTGACTTTAAATACAAAGGTCTATCATCAATGACAAGATAACATTAATTTTTAATTTATTTAAAAATCATTTATTGAATATATATGAAGTGAACCACAAATAATTAATATTGGATTCCTATAAAAGTCCATAAATTTGGATTTATCCTTTAAAAGAATGAAAACAAGAATATAGAACATCTAGAACATACTTTATTAGATGGAAACCTCTAAACATGATGTAATAGAACATAGATTGAAAATAATACCCCTAAATCACCACCCCATGTTGACCTCCTATCACAAACTCACATAAGACCATAAAAAAATCAAATAAGATGAAATTAAATAAGTAATTAACAGAACACTTCAGGTTTCCAGGGATCAAACATGGGTTATATAACTGTGGGAGAAAAATAAATTTATATTTAATTATAAACAATCCTTAATTATTTATGACCATGTGTTTTAGTCACTGTCCATTTAAACACGCATTCTATATGAGTCAAACACAACCTGTACAAGTGGACCCCCCCCCCCCCCCCCCACGATTATAGTGTGTCCCATATAGTAATCCAAATGAACTAGCCTCCTATCATTTTAGACATCACACTAATTAACCATAATGATTTATAGTTTTTTATATAATAATGAACCATGACTTCAATATTTCAGTCACTAGTAAATTCTAAACCAATATTCCATCAATAAATCTTCTTAATTAACCCCTTTAACAAAAAAAATCATGTATGGAATGACCTACACAGATAATCATTTTGATTCAATAATATAGAAAACATAACATATCTTTTCCTAACTGTTTCTCTTTTGAAAAGTTTATTCTCATCAATAGATATCATCTTCTAAATAAGAACATGCCCCATTATATATTTTCATTGATGTTATGCAGAACATTAGCGATGATAAATATTATGTACAATCTCTTTTTGGTTGAATAATAGGACCATAAAAATAATATACATTATAAAAAAACTCACGTATTATTACTATATAATGAAATCAATTGTAATGTTACAAATAATTATAGAAGAAATATTCACATTCATAATATATAGTGTATCCTACCTCCTCCCATTCACCCAGTCCTCGCTAAGAGATAATCATTCCATAGAATCATTTATAATAAAATCATATTGAAAATTTATACAACATTTTTATTACAACATATCTATCAAAACTAAAGTAATATTAAATTTATAATGATCTATATTCAACCATATTTCATATCTATTAATATCATTTCTATGTTAAACACAACATTCTGAGTCTAACATATTTTTCTAGAAGTATCATAAAATATCACTCCAGCTTTTTGAAATAATGGGTTATACATTAACATTTGAATTAACAAATCCAATTCATTCCCTTATTCCATTACTAAAACATTATTATAATTCATTGGGGAGAATGTAATTTACTGTTTCAATTGAGACATCCATATTAAACTTGTCCATTTATAAGTGAACAAATATTTTATTGATATATTCTATGTGTATGAAACACAGTAAAATATAGCTTCAATGAAGCTCTAAAAAGGATCATAATTACCGAAACAATGTGTTTTAGAATTCAGTCCTTTCATATGTAAAATGTTTCAGTACATTGACTCTAGGTTTTAATCCCCATATTTGATTCTAAATTGTCTAAGACTCGCACTAAATAATGATGTCCTTGATTAGTAAACACCATATAATACATAATGATTCATTATTTTAATTAAAATAGATAATTATTCGTCAACATCATGTCATCTCCATTTTTTGGATTTTATATACAAAATATTATCGGTATAACTGATAGGGTTTAGACTATTTTATACCTGTCAATTGTAGTTAATATTTTTTAATGTAAAATAACATAAAAAGAATTCTATCATGGGGTATTCAATTAGTGATTCCCTTAGGATTCCATATGAAAATTTTTTAATTATAATATGGTTGAAGTGTAACAAATTAAAAAAATATAAAATGGTATTCCAATATTAACCTTGATAAAAGAATATCCACGACATTCTTCCCCTATCACAAAATATTATTTATCTCAGAATGGATACTCATAAGTAATATATATTCTCTCATATGGTATAAAATAAATTGTGGTTGTGTATGATAGCCTTATAGTGACTTAAAAAGAACTACTGATATCATTTCCAATATGATGGGGCTAACAAATATAGCCTTATAAAAATTGAATTCATTAATTTTGGAACATTCATATATTGTTACAAGATTAATTTTTTTTATAATAGAAGAAATCATAAGAAGAACTAATACCTTATCAAAAATCATAATTCCACTCCAATTATAGATCCTCAATATCATTAAACAAAATGTTTTAGATGAAATATAGCCAGAGAAGGTATCTGAGTGACCATAATCCCTTTAAGATCACTATTGATGCATTAAATGGTGCATATTCAGTGAGGAATTGTCATTCTCAATGAGGGGAACTCCACCTAAACAAAAAAATCCCCCCGACACTGTTAAAAACGATTTGGTATTCTCATTTAATTAACATGAAGATGTTTTTAATACTTCTCTTTTCCTTTTTTTATTTGATTCCCAAATAACTCGGAGTACCCATATTGAGTAAATGGTGCTCACATTTTAGTCTATTTTTATTTTATTTATAGCCACACATGAAGGATGTTTTAATTAGTATAACAACACCATTGTACCTATATAACTATCCAGAATATACTATATCTAACAAGACCACTCTCCTTTGATGAAGGGATTGGAACCTGAATTCCTTCTTTTGGGATTCTTAAATATATGAATTTTTACTCTTTTAGGTTTTCCTCACTATCAATGTTAATTTCAATGTTATATATTTTTAAATAATAGAATTATCGGGTTTAAGAATCACATCACTCCACTTCATTACTATATATTCTCCTTTTGTAAACTTTGTAATACATTTTGTGTTCAAACTTCAAATATAGTGTTCATAAGGTTTTACTAGTAATAAATAAGAGATTTGTGTCCACATTGATCTGAATGATGCTGAAACGTTTTCAATAGTCCACATCATGTATAATGAGAGTGAATTTAGGAAAATAAAAGGCTCTCTAAATTGATATGTTAGGGACCATACATCCTAGGAAAAATAAGGTCCACGTGGACTAATTATCCAACCACATATTGATCATTCCACACCCTATTATCCATAGAGAATGAGACCATTTATTATGAAGATCACTATGAATAGTATGAAAAAAGTGATATAATCATACCGTATTATTTCAAAAGTACCAATAGGTAGAAACACCTCCTGTTCTCAAGAAATTGTCCATTCATGTTCTTTTTATTTATTTGTTAGTTTGGATTACATAGAACATTTAATTGAAAGAAAACACAATATATTTTAATACATATATTATAAAACCATTATCATGATGCCTTTAAAATATAGGATTTGAACATGATTTACTGCATTAGGATATATTTAAATATATATTACAGAATATATATTTATATATTAATTATCACCAATTACCCATTCAATATATTATAAATGTTATATTATTCTTCAAACAAGTTTTCCATCAAAATATTTTTAATTTATTTTTAAAGAAAATATTATATTTCATTTTGAAACTTTAAATAAACTTATTTTATAAAAATATTAATATTTTTTATATAAAAATATCAAAAATATCTTAGTTTTAACGTATGACATTTTTCTAAATTGATATATTTTCTACTGATTGTAAAATATTGAAACTATTATTGAAACATTATTTTTGATTCACATATATAAAATCTATGACGTTGTTTTAAAATTAATTCAAAATAAAAATAGTTTAATTACATTTTAAATAATCCAATTATCTTATTTTAAATCAATTTTATTTTTTAATTTGCTGAAAAAAATATATGTCAAAAGTAATTTTCTAGAAAGAAATATTATTTGTACATGAAATGTATTTTTATATATTAATAAATTAAATTTATCCATCATGGAGAATTTTTTTAAATAATTATATATATATATATATTCAATAATTTTTTTAAAAAAAGTAATATAATAATTTTAAAATTCATGGGATAAAATTAAATCCATTTTTAGTCATAACAAATGTATTTTTTTTTTTGAAATGTTTCTTTCATTATAGTTTTTAAAAATAAATTACAATTCATTTCATCCAATATATAAAATTTTAATTTTACAAATTTATTCCATATTTTGAATAAAAAAATTCGTATTTTTCATATATTACCCTTTGATTATTAGTCAATATGAATAGTAACTTTTGTAAATTTTATGGCATTTGAAAAGGGTAAATCACATTAATCTAGGTTAAAAAATACAAGGCCATCATGTATTCAACATAATACATATTGGATGAATTTAATTCATCTATTGTCACCATAGTTTCTAAATTGAGTATTTTAATGGGAACATTTATAAGAAAATTATATATATAATTTTTAAATCAATAAATTTTACAAAATTTCACTCTCTTATTTCTAAATTTATCTAATGTGTTTGTATAAGTAAAAAATGTATCTTATTAATGAATATAAGTGACTATTTTGGATTAATGAAACAAATTTATTTATTGGAATATATTTATCATTTTTATAAATTATATATTGACCATAAATACTTATTCAACACCTGTGTAGTAATTCTTAAAATAAGAAAAATATATAATAAATTATTTTAAAAATCAAATATATAATATAAATTTAGTGATTTAATGCGTCAAATGAATATTTTGATGAAATATGACATATTAGAGAGTTTTTAAATAATTATATTAGAATTATATATTTTTATTTGGGTATATAATGCATTAATTAATGAATTGAGTTTTAAAATGACAATAACAATATTCTATAATAAATAATATTTTATGAAAATACCTAAAAAATTATCTGTTATTTTGATAAATTAATGGGACATAGTTTTACACATTTTACAAGGTAAATTTATGGTGTCAATGATTATATATGATAATTATTTCATAATCATTGTCATTTAATTATAGAATAATACAACCCATAATTAACTTCAACGATGATTCAAAATAACTACTTTTTTCATGTGTATATGAGGGCTACAACATACATGAAGTGTTGCAATTTAATCCATTTATTTTTTACATGGATAGTAATATAGATGGATTTGATGAATATATATGACATATATTGAATAACATATTTTATTTAAATTTTATTAATTATTTACCTTTTTGGAACAGTCTGTTGAAAAATGAAATCAATGTTCATGTTCATATACGACTTACCATATCAATGAATAGTGGAATTCATTCTTATATTTCTACCTTAATGGATTATTATAAATATATATATATATATATTATATTATAAGTATATAATTTATTTATATAGATTTATAATAAATTTTATTTTTTTTATTAGAGGATAGAGTTCCATAAAATAATGTGGATCCAAATGAATGTGATTTTTATCTCCCATTAATTTTTGTGAGCCACATTCTATACTCACCACTTGATAAATTTATTTGATGTTTACACTAAAAATTAATTTATTTTATGATAAATCATATGAATTTTGTGTGGATTTAATTATTTATCTAATGTTCATTCCTTCATGAGGGTTATGATTCAAATGTTCCAATAGATCTAAGGGTTTTATGTTATAAAATGGTTTTTATAATGATTTTTTATGATATTTTTTATATTAATAAATTCAAGGATCTACCAAAAAGTAAAATCATGAATTTTATTATCTTTTGTTTTTTCAAAAAAATAAATATTGAACATCCATTTTCCACTCTTTTTGTAATCAATAATCACAATGTATCTTTTTTTGGGAATCGATATAAGTTATATCATCGGTGAGAAAACATTATTCATACATATCGATATGTAAAAAATAATAATTAAATAAGGGTTTTAATATTATCATATGATATTTTAAATTTCATTTTATCCATATTTTTTACAATATGTTTTGAATGTAATTTTCATTTCAATTTTAGAATGTAGTACTTTTTGACATTTTTTGTAAATGTGTTAAAGGAACATTTTATTTCAAAATATAATACATTAATGATATGTAGATCCATAATTAAATATAAATTATTTTATTATTACTTAACATGTTTTCATATTTCCTTTTAATGAATTATTTTCCATAAATATTTGTTATTTTTTTATTTTATATTAAAAATTCAATGTGAAAAAAGGATATTTTTCAGAAATATATTCCATGTGATATTTAAAAATCATTTTTCATTTTCGAGGAAACATTTCATGTTAATTTTTATTTACTTTGTAAATGATTCCTTGTTATCATTAATAATATTATACATATGGTTAATGTTATTGCGGTTGATAGTTTTACAAAACCAATTTATTTTCCATGGTTAATTCAATAGTTGTTTGATGAAATGTTTATAAAACTCAATTATTTGAATTTTTTATTATGTGATAATATAATGTATGATTTATGATCTTATCTCACATATAAGTGTGTTTCTCATTATGTGCCAATTTATATTTTATAAACAAAGATTATTGTTATGTTATAACCAAGGATTTTGGTTATATTATAACCATATATTGTTGATACATTACAACCAACGATGGATGAAATTATAAAACAAAGGATGGGTGGGAAATATAAGTCCTTTAATACACTGGGTAATAATTTATATCTACTGAGATAAACCGGAATGGAATGGGGAGTGATCTGAATTTATTAAGGGACATTTTCCATTAGGATTTTCAAGGGAGTAAACCTTGACTGCTATGATGCTTTGTGAAATGAACATGTTCCACTATGATAATCATGGAAATGAGGCTTTTCATCAATTATGTTTCATATATTGTGAAATTCCATGATATATTTGATAAATCATGATTATAAATGATAATATGCAGGTTATAATTTTAAAATGTTAAGATGATATAAAATAAAACTTATGGTCATAATGTACTTATTTCATCATTGATATATCTTTTGTTTTCATTATTGAGTATCAAAGATCACCCTTTCATATATTAATATTCTCCATGTTATGAAGAATAGTATGAAGAATATTATGTCCATGAGTTAAGGATGGTATGAAGAACAGATTTGGGGATCTTATGAACGAGGTTTTTTTGTGTACATGTTTCTAATGGAACTATACCGATAAAACTATGGAATTAATTTTTATATTATGCAGTTAATTTTTATATTTTTAGAATTGATATCTATTTATGAAAATTATGGGATTCTATAGTTGGTATCAATATAAGAATTATTCAACCACTAGAAATTTTGATGATTAATCATTAGTTTGAAACAAGGGGATAAGTCCATATATAAAATAAAATAACAATTTATTGGTAATAATGTTGAATGACTATTGTTAAACATTAGGTTTCATTGAATAAGTTGTAACGAATTGGACATCCTATAAGTGATTTTTCATGATTATGTGGTTTAACACTATGATAATTATATCACACTATACCTTTTTGTTTTAAGTGATTGATAGAAGATAAATAAATTGTGCTAATACAAAATTTGATAGACAATGAAATTATAATAATACATTTCAACCTAATGTATGAAATATAGTATGAGAAATTTCATTGATATCATCAAACAATCATTCCCAAGATTAGAATCACGATGATCTTCCAAATGGGAAAATAACACAAACATTTTTAGTTTATTCCTTCACAAGTTGATGTCCACAATCATTATGTTTTTCTATTGATCCAATATTTGGTACGAAATGGATCATTAATGATTAAAAGTTATTTTCCATACCCCATTGAGCATAACCTGAAATATATTTTTTGAATATCATTTAGTATGAGAAGTTGTTCAATGGTGGAATCTTATCAATAATATAGGAAATATGAATAAATTAACTAAATCAAGGGGGATGAGTTTAAGAAATTAGTTTTTAACAAATACCTTCATTATATCATTCATATGAATATATTAACTGGAATCATTAATATGAATCATAAGGATAATGGATATGTTAGTACATATTATTCATGTTTTACAAAATATATGACACACGCTTATGGTTTTTTCAACCAACATGAAATTATGGTATATTATTTATTTATTAGAATAATAACATTATCTAATGGGTGTTAGAAATAAAGAACATTAGTTGTTATGAAGAAATAATTCTATGTTTGATTAAGGATTAGATTTAGATTGAATTTACCCATAAATCTCAGATTTTTGTTAAGAAAAAATATTGACTTCAAAGGAAATTCTAATAACAAAAAAATAAAAAATATGACCTTTTATTTAGGATAAATGTTTTTATTGAAAAATGGTTGAAATTGTATTAATTTAATTGGTGAATGATTCATGTGAGAATAGAATGGTCATCGGGAAATCAACTATTTATGTGATGGGAATAAATTTGATAATGATGTGAATATGGAGAACACACCACAGAATGCACCACTCACACTCTATTGCTATAAATTAATTTAGTTTGGGAATTATTATACCCTATAACATAATCTAGGGGATACTATGGGTTAAATTATAAAACAACCATTGATATCAAGGAAAAAATTGATACTCTTTAAATTCTCAAAAGGGAATGTGAATCATGAAAAATACAGAATATTTATCCTTTACTCCTAGTTCAGGAATATCATGTTGATGTTTATTAGAATGTCCCCAATGAAAATCTTAATATAAATCATCTAATGAAATTTTATTTGATTATGAGCAATGGTTATCTCTCTTTATTTATATGATAAAATAATAAATATCGTTCGATATTATGAATCAATTTATGATCTTCTATTTGTATAAAAATTAACCAATACTACCTATAGAAAACAATTTTTAACAAAGAATCATATTTTGGGAATAAAACGTAAATTATATTTTGGAAGAATATAATATATTAATTTGACTTATTTTTCTAGAAATTAATTTGGTATATACATTTTTGTATGACAATTTATGAGTTATAAAAATTAATTTAACCAAATAATTATGTTGAAAATGGAATGATATGAGATCAAATATTTCCATATAATTGTATTAAATTGTAAAATAACTTATCTTTATTAATCCTTGAGGATATATATTTATGGAATTAATTATGTTGAACCATGTAATTTATTGGACAATGTTTTATAGGCATAATTGTTTTGTTAAATATTTAGATGTAGATAGAATACGATATAGACCATATAATTCATTTAATGATAATTTTAGTGTTCATGAATTAAAAAACCTAATCTCAATTATGTATTTCGTGGAGTAAGAGATGGATTTCAAATTGTAGAAATAAAAACCAAAGGGTTATATTGGAAAAATAAATCTAATGGGATATAATATAGTTGAGAAAATGATATTGAGTGTTCAGTACATTTAGGATCACAAGTAAGCATCTCATAGTCGATAGAAATTTTTTCTCTGAGAATCATTAGTGTTGGATGGAATTTGAAGTTGGTAAAAATGTTTTTACAAGAACTTCCTCAAGGAAATTTTTTTAAATATTTTGATAGAAGTTTAGATTTTTAAATAGGTATATGTTCCCTTTCAATACTCCTTATCGACTTTCGATGGTATGTTGTTTCTTGGTGCTTCAGCCAAACCTCTCTCAACATCAGGATGTTCACATATATCTCTTACGAGGGATTAATCACTTGATATATTATGTGATATAACCACAAATATCATAATAATTTTATATGATATTTATTATTATGAATAAAAAATATATTTATTTGAATTATAGATAGAAAGTGATATGGAATAATACTACACATGTAGTTAATGTTCTATTGAGAATTAAAATTTTTTATGAAGCCATATGGAAACCTTAGAATGTAATGAACTAATGATATCCACATATTTTTTATTAGTGTGATAAATTCCTAGAAAAAATTATTTTAATAGGAGGGGGGAGAACATCTCACTATGAGATGTTATAAAACGTTTTTTCAAATAAATTTAATATTTTAAATATCTTTTTTTACATACCGAGTTGATTTTAATGAAATAATTATTTATTAATAAAATAATTTTTTCTAATCAGTAAAACATTACTATTAAATTGACATGTATGACTATAATTAACTACATTGTTTTATATTTGAAAGGATACAACTCAATAGGAATTTATTGATTAATTCATCTAAAAATCATATTAAAAAATTAAGAATAATGTTGTTGGGAACTTGTTCCCTAGTGATATAAGGATGTATTGTCCCAGAAATCTCTCATATTGTATGGGAAACCCACACCATGGTGTGAAAATGGAGTTCTAACCATGAAATATCTATAATGAACATACCTGATGACCATCAATGTCAAAAATCACATGAATATAAATAAATAATTTAACATTCCTCATCATACATCAAAATATATGTTGATTGTTAACATAATGTTATTCATGGAAAACAATTTAGTATAAGACACTCTCTAGCTAAAAATTGATTCTAGATGATACAGATAGGAGAAAAAGAAGTTTTTAATAATGGTACAGGTGGTGTATAGAGTTCCCACGCCATGTACCCCTACTCTTCTTCATGGTCATGT
Source organism: Viscum album (assembly GCA_963277665.1). Classification (NCBI taxonomy): domain Eukaryota; kingdom Viridiplantae; phylum Streptophyta; class Magnoliopsida; order Santalales; family Viscaceae; genus Viscum; species Viscum album. The sequence continues at coordinate 1,863,422,252 of OY728126.1, read as the reverse complement.
TCTCCTCTAGAAATAGATCACAATCCATGCTATCATACATGGAATGTAACTGATGGAAATGGAATTCCTCATCCACCCTAGGCTTTCATGGGATCTATTAGTCATATTCTTGTTTTTTCAGATATGATCATATACTTGATCATATACTTATCCATACATGGGTATCATCTCATGACCATGTACTCCTAGAGTATAATAAATGTCATTATTAATGAGGTTTTGGGAATTCTCCAGATCCCAAATTGCTTAAGAACCCTTTAAGGTACACACAACGAGTGGTCCTTGCTACATTGTTTATGATCCTTAACATATGTTGAAACCCCACACATTATAGTATTCTAAGAACAAGATTTTTATCATTCTTCTATACATGGAGTATAGTAACATTTTCAACATAAATCCTTGATCATCCACATGAAATATTGATCCTATTTTTTTACCTCTATTTACTCCAAAACCACAAAAAACTAGAGGGAACCACCACTGATGATCATTTTTTTCCCACAAGTGGAATGAATTCAGAACATAGTAATCCATAAAATGGTAAAAACACTACATTTGATCCACCGTATCAATCAAATTGATCCCCTAGATCACATACCCAAGAAATATAATATTTATCCCAAATTATTCGTTAATAAATATAAAATCCATCAATCCAAGTGTTTTTTTTCACATCGAATCTTATGGTTCAATCCAACTTGAACCTACCCCTGCAATGTTGAACTGCTACCACATTAGAAAATGATAAATAAAGTGAAGAGTGTAGTGGATAAATAACCTAAAAATTTATGATAATGAAGTTGTACAAAAATTCATGGCCAATGATCATGGATCAAAGATTTCAGAGTGGAGAAATATTGGATGTGAAGAATATCAAATAAGTATAATTTTAAAAGGCTTATATGAATGGAGAAAAAAATAATATTAAATTAAGATCCAATATCCATGAACAATACATAATTAAAATAGAGGAATACATTATTCAAAATACCTACCTATATTATGGAATGATTATTGTTAATGAATTCCTTTTCCAATGGCAGAGACGACATTTTGTGCATGCTAAATTCAATCATCCTCTATCTAGACATCAATCACGATCTGATTCTAAATCTCTAATGAGGATCACTCTAAATGTCCACATAGATCTCACAAGTTTTTTCATCTAACCATTTAAAAGTATTCATAATGTGGTATTTATAAAGATTTTAATTTGGAAATCAAATAAAACAAACAATGAAAATATATATTTATTTTACTTAAATTCAACCACAAATGGATGGATTAATTGGATATATAATGCTAACCATCCACAAGTCCTACCAAAGGTAAACCCCTCATCATGGGAAAAACCATCACCATTGATTTAAATTCAAGGATCCATTCAAATGTTATTTCATTATTCCTAAAAATGGAACATAGATAAAATTAATATATTTTTTATAATATCAATTCTGGGATCACCGGGCCTCCGAATTGTGGGTTGTATTATCCAATATTTGATAATATTATTTAATATATTTTAATATATTACCATAAAAAAACAGAATCACCAAATTATTTTCCAATTCAATGCCATCCATATTATAAAATCACTATATAATAAAAATAATTGGGATAACAATCTCACATATGGACCTCATGTTTCAAGGGGATCTCATATGTGCCTCCTAACTACCAATAAACATGAAAAAAAGGAATTGGTAATCCTTATATGATCCTCTAATGTATCTTCGATTTACACTAGGTTGTCCGTGAAGGTGGATCAACTTTTTATGTTAATATAGAACCGTTAAATGATGGTTGTATGATCAAGCACATTTTCCCTTAGCTATGAAAAATGGAAGACATCATGGACCCTCTCCTACTATGGGGAAAAGTCTAGGAGGTACGAAATCTTTCCAACCCTATGTCAGATCATGAATATCTTGACACTTTTCAATGATGCATATCCTTCCTCTAATTAACATTTAAATCCTCATCATATAGAGTCTCTCAGTAATTCATGGCCTCCCGGCATGAACTGTAAGGGCCTGGGGATGGAAAAAAGTTCCCAAAACGTATAACATAAAATTGGAGGAAATTTTTTAATGTACATGTACACATAATCCCAACCATATTTGTAAAAATATCTATAGGAATAATAAAAGATAGAAACATCAAGATTAATACAAGAATATGATAACCTCGAGGGAATAATACCCAAGTACAATATAAAACCCAAACATTCTTAGGGGGATTAATACATGCCCAACCTGGAATGATGTCCCAACCTAAACAAACATAAAATGAAGAAATATGAGAGGGAACAACTCTTGATCTCCAAAATCAACCATTGTACATCGGCAATTCACCTGAAATTTAATATAATCCAATATAAGAACCAAAAATCTATCCATCATCATCATTAGAGAAGACATGTGCGGTAAAATCCATTGTCGGGTGAATAAATATATACCAAATAGAATACACTAAACACTGAATGAGAGTTGTATAGAGATGTAATGGTATCCCGATTAACCCAAATAATTATAGATTGAAAACCCAATATATATATATAGTCATAATGAAACCTAGAAGATACAGAAAGGAGGTCTCAATCTTCTAGCCTAGATGAAGTTATTGAGTAATCCCACGCCATTCATGGTTCACCTCTAATGCGTAACATCAAATAAACTCATAACATAACCTGAGTGGAGGGTCCCACAATGTAAAATTGCCCTCCATAGTTGAGAGAGAAGATTATTTAATACATGACATATGCTCCATCAATACTCAAAGATAAGGGAATAACTCTTTATATATAGAGAAACTACAACCTCTATAGCATGGGAATGTGTTGATACTATCTATATAAATAATATATGAATCTTATTCACTAGTGTAAAATGGGAGTATTGACATTTGTATCATTTTTATATAATAGAGAACCTATACTTAGGTTTCATATGAGGGAACTAACCCTATCATCTCTTTGACAGTATGGGGAAACGAAACCCTAGTGATATTTGGAAATATAATACTAAAAATCCCTATGATGATCCTACTAGAACACTGCCTTTTTCAAATGTCAACTGAACAATCATCACTCTCATAATAGTTCGTGACATAACTAGAAATCCACTTCTAAGATGACCCCCATGTTCTATGTAAAAAATCATCAGGATATGCTACTCGTACGCCCATATATATATATATTCAAAAATTGGAAATATGAGGGAAATAAAATTCTTATAAGGATACACGAAATATATGGGGTCTATAATCCATGTTTCCATGAAATTCTTCATGCCCATGTTCTTATATGACATAGATAAATCGATGTGTTACATCCCTAGTATGTAAGGGGTAAATAGTGATTCTGAGCCACATGGGAAAGGTTTGTGTGCACCAATCCATGCCAATGTTCATTAGGATATTACTATGTTAATCAGAGAATTCCTTTATTAGATGGGTCTTGCCTGTGTATGTTGGGTTGTGCCCATGTACTTGGCCAGATACTAGTCTATTCATGAGTACCACTTCCTACCCATATACTCAATGATTATATTGCTTGTCTTACTGTAATGGGTCTTGGGTGTGTGATAGGTAGAAAAAAACTTATAGTCCAGGGTAGGGTCATGTGTTGTGTGAACACAACCATATTACGTGTCATCGTTTCCCTCTTATGGAACATTATCAATCATTGAATCCAAAAAACACATTGTGTGTCATCATAACTACGTCATAGAATTTCACATATTTCATAGAGTGGTTTGATCAATCACACAGCTTATTGATCCTTCTTCACAACCTTGAATAATTCCTAAAAATTCTAAAAGTGAGGGAACTATATTCCCCTATCATTTCTATTCATTACCTATTAATGAATCAAATCCTAGTAATAAATACTATTTCCATAGCTTTTACCATGAGACGCCTAATCAAACTAATAACACTTTCGGATATCAGATAGAAGAATTATCAACTTTATCTAACAATATTACTCAATACATTTAAAAATGATTTTTACATGTGACATTCTTTCTACCATAATAAATCTGTGGGTTCGATCACACTAGAACATTCCACTAAATGCTAAACATGGACCCTATATACCAATAAAAAAGAATGTTATAGTAAGACATGGGAAAAGAATAAGAAAATATGTGAAAAGGTAATTGGATAATTAATCCAACTGATCTATCATAAATTAGATACATATAGGGTCAAAATCAATGAATACCAATAATTTTTGTGATGTAAATCATTACAAGATCATTCAAATGTTTAAAAAAAGAAATCAATAATAGATACAATATCAATGATAATTTTAGTAATTATAACGTAAAAACCAAATATCAAAGAGATCTACCTAAATTTTATATTGAGAATTCTTGGTGAACATGTTCACCAATTAATGGGAAGACCCATTATGCATACTACCTCTCGATCGAGCTTGATCTAGTCTCCGTTCATCATTTGATTCCAATTCTCTAATGAGGTTCTCATTAAAACATCTCTTAGTTATGTTAGATTTATGTAGATGACCTATGTAGAATCATTTAGAGATGGTATTTATTGGGGAAATTTTTTATTTTATTCAATAAAAATATATAATTATTATAATTATTATATTTAATGTAACCGGGCAATGGCTACCTCAATAGGATTTCTGACACCGACAAATCTTTGGGTTCACCAATCATTAAAATATCATCCTAGAATCAACTATAGAGATTATGTTTTGATTTAAGGCTTCATTCTAGATTGATTCCATTATTTCCAAATAAAATTATGTACATGATATTATCATATTGAATATTTTTATAATATCAATTTATGGATCATCGAGCCTAAAAATCATGTATTGTCTCACTATCTGGATCTGAAAATATTGCTTAATATATTTGAATCTCATATAAGGGAAAAAATTCAAATAATTTATTCCCCACTTAAATGATTTTATTCATTGAAAATCCTAATATAAACTATAAGGTTGTGATACTGAGCCAATATTATTCACTCTCTCTCCTATGATCTTTCATGCATGATCTTGTGATGAAACAATACACAATCCTAGGGAATGGTTCATCCATAAAGGATTTTCACTCATAGATCCTCATTCTCAAATGGTAACTTCATGAAGGTGGATCCATTCTCAATTTTTAGATCTCCCATGTCAATAAAATTCATATGATCATGCATGCATCTATTTATTTGTAACACATGGAAGATGTCATTCCCCCTCTCTAACTATGGGGGTCATGATATGTATAATGAAAACTCTAAAACCCTCTGTATGATCCCAAATGGTCCAATGAACCTTAGATAAATCTTTATACTACATCCGAACCACTTAATTCCACTTCATTGTGGTAGTCTTAGAAAAACATTACTTTCTTTCTTAATATACAAGTGTTAGGGGATAGAGACAAGAAATGAGATGCAAAAACATAAAATTATAATCCCTTTCCTAATGTATTCCTATTATTCTGCCCTACCATATCCATGAAACATTTCAGAGGAATAATAATAGGCAGAAATAACTATAGTAATCCATGAATGAAAGAACCTATATTGAATTTGATCGGATATGAGTATAAAAAAACCAAATTGTAAAGTTGAAAATATACACCCAACATTAAATGAAGTACCCACATGAAAAAACATTAATGAAGGAATACGAGAGATCATAACTCTTGATCAACATGCCCGAACACCATACCTATTCAATGCATCGAGGTATCACTATGATACATCGTAACCACTATGGATTTTTTAGTTATTGGCATCAAACACTTCACATGCAGGGAATTACAATGAATTGTTGATTATATAAATACCCATTGGGATGCTCTGATCACCAAAATGGAGTGATAGAGAAATAAAATGATTGATAGCTCAGACCGATGTTATAGGGAAAACAACCCAAAAGTTAAAAATTGGTATTTTAACATAATCAAACATAGATGGGGTGATATAATGTCTAAATATTCCACCTCATTTGATATCTATTATTATACCCATAATTATAATGTTCTATATGTAATTTCATGTTTTGATCACAATCTCACTTGATTATTATTAGAAGAACCAACACCTCAAAACAGCACTCTATAACAATGGGATACACCACACTTACATAGGAATCACACCCGAAGGATCTTGGTGATGAGTAACTACCAATTTGTAGATATAGAACCCGTACCCTATGTTGAATGGAGAGTACTGAATCTACCTACATATAAATTATGAGGAACCCATCCCATGGAGTGACATAGGATTATATAGACCAAAATTTCTATGATTTTTTTGGGATCCCTCTACCTATTGTAATTTGGAAGTACTAACCCCTAAATCTATCAGATTGTATGTGGAACTCACACCCTGGTGTGAAAGGGGATTATAGACCCCAATATCCCTCTTCTGATTCTACCAGACCATTGTTAGTTTCATGCATTTCCTAAATAAGATTCATGGCTAGAACATTCTACTTCATATCATAAATTCTACTATGACATATAACATATCATTTTATGTGAAAATCTATATAGGATAGGCTACAAGAGGACCAAAATCCATTTATGATCAATGGAGATACTAGACGAAAAATTTAATCATATGGGCACATGAAGTGTATGATATCCACACTATATATGGTCCAACACTACTGCATGGTTATTTTTTCATCTAGACACGAATCATAGTTCATGTTGATGTACATGGAATGTAAGGGGTATGCATGTTGTGAATTTTTTAGCTAGGTCCTTCCCCGGTGCTCTAGGTCATGCCCTTATACTTGGATGTGCACTTGGTCATGCCTTAGTACTAATGCATTACTGTGTACACCAAGAGTACATGGTGTGTCATCCCATATAGGGACTTTAACAGTTGTTGTCTGGTACATTACTTGGGGTCATGGGGAGGACCATAAGTTGTGTGGTCACATCCAAAAGATGTGTGATTCTCATATTCATCGATGAACTATATTTTGTAGAATCAAACGAACACACCGTGTGTTCTTCCACACTATATTTTGTATAGTAACATTTTATATAGAATGAATAGATATTTGAAGAATCTTGTCAATCTATAATATCCTCCACTAGTTGTGCATAAATTTAAAAAAAAATTAGATGGAACTACCACTAACCATTATTTTCAGCAATTTAGTTGCATGAAATTGGATCTCAATGAACCATTCAAAGCATAATATTCCATCCATTCACCTCCACATTAATTTAGACAACCATCATGAATCCAAAATCAATATAGTATCACTGAAATCCAATGTAATTCCTTTATTCATCAATAATACATTAATCTCTAATCATTCCATGAAACCACAATGAATATGAGGGTTTTACCACATATGAAACTTCCCATTAAATTATAAACCACTAAACCATATTGCAAAAATCAAGAACATGACAAACATTGAAGAAAAAATTACAAGAATAAAGGTGTAAAATTTATTTTCCAAAATTTCATGACAAAAAATCATTGATTATGGTTATATATGGTGAGAATATTCGAATATAAATAATTGATGATATATGAAATTTTAACGAACTCATGTTATGGGAAAACAAACACAGATAAAAATTAGTTAAAATATCGATGAATAATATTTTAATTTATATTAATAAATCCACAATTTTCGTGCCTTAAAATTTTTATATGTTGATCATTGGTGAATAATGTATTTTCTGTGATGGAAAAGACATACTGTGTCCACTTCCTCTCGAAACACACTGATTAGATCATCACCCTTCAACTTATTCAGATTTTCCAATGAGGAACGCTATGAACCTCCTCTTAGATCACAAAAGGGATATCTGGATAGAGCATATAAAATAATCAATAGAGTTTATTTATAGTGTATTTTAATAAGTTGAATTAATAAATATTTAAATAAAATATATATTTATTTTATGTAAACATATTCTCCAACTACTACCTCATCTAGAAATCTAGTGTCAAACAACTATAGGTAAAACCTTGAATAAACCCCATTCCCTAGAATCTAACATTTTCTTGTATTTATTATATGTTACAATATTCATGTTTTTTCATTATTCTTGAAAATTATAGTTGAGTGATTTGAATATATTATATATTTTTATAATATAAATTTTTGGATCACTCAGACTTCAAATCCCATTACATCTAATTGAATTCCACTGAAAATATTCTTTTATATTATTTTTTTCATACAAGGAAAAAAGGGTCCCCATTATTGGAATAATTTTTATGTTTTAATTTGTTATTTAAAATATTTTTGTATGAAAAATCCGTTTTCTTAACAAGATTGTATTTATGTGAGAAATGTGTTTTTTTGTAAATTAAATTCATCACAATTACATAATGATTTTAATCAAATATATATAAATTTTTTTTCCAAATTTTCAATACATCATATTTTATTTATACTAATCATTAGATAAAAATAAATCCAGTTATATGCTTACAAACTGTATAATTCAAAACGTTGTTTTCACAACATTTTACCCTTTTATTTTAAATATAATTTCTTCTAATTTTAGAAATTTAATTTAATAAAATTGATTCTAATTTTGGATTAATGATGTTCATATTTTATAAATATGTTAATTTTTTTATTAAGTTGAATTATAACTGTCATAAAATTTATCACCTCGGTAAAGTGTAAATTTGGATAATATATGATAAAAATAAGTGGAAAGCCCCTAATTTCATCATCTTATTTCATATTGGATAAATGGAAGTCAACCAAAATAACCTTATTCTTCAAATTTATAATTATAATCGAATATTTCCCATGAAAAGGACATTTATAATGTTTAAATGAGTGAAATTTCTATAATGTAACTAGATTTGTTTGAAATATATCATATGTGTACAAATATTGAACAAATGAACTTGTGAAATAATATATTGCCCTATGATTATAACATTGAATTTTTTTCATTATATAATTTTATTTCTAAATTTTATAAATTATATTTTAAAATTATATTTTTTTGCAACACCGATGAATTACTTCACAAATGAATATTAAGAATTTAATAAAGGAATTTAAAAATATTAAAAGTAATATAATATAAATAATTTAATTTGTTCCCTTAATTTATTTGATAAATATGAAATATTAAAGAGTATTGAAACTATTATATTTTAATTCTATCTATTTCATTAAATAAAATTTATATAGTAAAAATTGATATTGTTGGTATTTGAAAATAAAAAATATTTCAATTAAAGATATTTTTGTCAAATAATATATCCATACAAATGAATTTGGAATGGTTTTAAACATCATATTTGGTCCATTTCTATGTTGTTTTTTATTTTATGGTTTGATTTATAACTGTAATATTTTAGAGACCTTTAATATTTTCGTAATTTTAAAAAGTGTGATGAAAGGACATAAACATATAGATATTTAAAAAATGTTGTCTGAACATATCAACAGTTTATTGAATTAAATGAATGACACACATTATAGTATTATCATATAATATTATAAATTATTTTCCATGTAAAATTAAACAATAGTTTATATTAATTTATTATTTCAAGAAATTATAAGAGTGCCCATCTCTTTAATTATAAAAGTTCACCCCAATTTAACTTCTCAATAGAAAATTGAGACCTCTATCATGAAAAAAAAACTAAAAATTTATCATCTAAAATAATATATAATCGTTATATGTGTTCTGTTATTTCAGAAATATCAACCCTATATAGCATAAAATGAGATCTACTTGAGTTATACCAAATAAGAGGTAATCACCTTAACAGATAAAATTCGTATTAATTATTCAATTAACTCCTGAAAATAACTTATAATAATCCAAAAATAATCACATCAGTATATTAAATTCACAATAACTTTATTATTATCATTAATTATCCCTTATTAAATATATATCAATCAAATGGGAAGTGAAAATATCGCTACTGCTTCTATACATCTTACTGTATCCACATAGCTATACAATTCATATCTCATCACCATAATTTATAAGTGTGTATTATAAATAATTCAATATTTAGATAGTATAATTATGAAATAATTATACTTCATGACTGATTATATAATATCTACCTTCTTACCTTCCAAACCATTAGAACACAATAACGTTGTTAGTCTTTAAGTGTGTCTTACAACCTCTACAAAATGATGCGTTTTTCTTTTTCATTTTTGTTTTAATCGGATGGTAATATTGTTATATTTAATTAATATATATGAAATATGTGTTATAATAATTATTAAATAAACATGTGATATTATTTTTTATTCTTTTTCTCTATCCTTCGAAAAATGATAACGACGATCATGTGTATGTACAACCTGCGAACTCCCTTAACTCTATATTTCATTTTTATGTCTCTGCCATTTATGAATGATTATATATATATATATATATATATATATTATGTATATATACGATATTATTAGTATTAAAATGATTAAAAATCAAAATAATAATAATTTTTAATTTATATCATAGGTGGTTATAGTTCTTTTAAATCAAGTGGAACTCTATGTAAGAGATAGCCATCAAACATTTATTTTTATATGGAAAATTCCATATTCAAAACATATTTTTATTATGTGACAAAACTAATTCCCATCGACATAATATATTATAGTTATTATTAATTTTATATTAGCATTCATAACCATATTAGCTTCTTTCAGTGATGAGTCTTATGAGTCAAAAGTTACCAAAGGGGAATGGGTTTTAGGTTGTATTCTCACTAGGTATCGGGATTGTTTGTAATTAATTGTATTTTTATAAAATATTATGAAATAAAAATGATGGAACAAAATAGTTTTCATATAAAATTATTATTAATAGATAATACATGATTTTATTTAATTTTATTCACCTTTATTAATCAATAGACAGAAAATATGTTTTTTGTGGAAAATCCACTTCGTTTCTCCTTTAGGACTAAAATAACTTTTATTATATATCTATGTTCAATAAAAATGATTTAATTAAGGGTTTTAATATTATATTGCAACATAATATTTATGGTTTTTATGTATTTGTAGGGTCTTTTTATCATTCATCAATTGTATCTTATTTTGGTGTAATTTAGGTGAAATTTTGAAAAACATAGGATGTTTCTAGGTTGTACATGATTGCTGCATCGTTTTTCCATCCAGTGAAAGCCATGAAACCCAATATAGTGGGGGTTATCATGGATTTAAAATGGTTTTAAAAAAATTTCCCACCAAGTATAAACCACGTTCCCCAGTATAGGGTTTATGTTTTAGGGAACACTATTTATCAAACATTGGTTCCCAACCGAGCTGACCATGCAAGTGGGAAATTATAATTCCTTTTTTGAAACAAAAATAATCATACACATCTTCAATCCCCCACCCATGACTAATTAAAAATGAAATTATCATTTTCATTCTTTTATACTCATAATAACCTATTTTGGATCCATCAAACACCATCATTGGAAGGTCAAATTGTGGAGGATCTCATTCGATCCCTAACTAATAATTGAATATCCAACCATGTGCCTTCTCTTTCACTCTCATTCTATCATATTTATATTGTGCTATATCATGGTGTTATTTATAGATCTAATACCTATTGAATTTAATTTTTTTCTGCGTTGTAATTCTAGATCTCTATTTCCACCATTCTTCATTAGAAAATACCATTACATGGGTAGTGTATTGTGATTCTGTTATTAAAGGTATGTGTGTCCACTTGAGTAGTGAAATATAATTAATCATTAATTTGAATAATTTCACTTAAATTTCAATAAATTATTTTTTTAGAACAATATTTGAGAGGAATTATAATTATTATTTTAATTTCCATGAAAATTTGGGAAAATATCCAATTCCAATTTACTAAGAAATTTGGGTGTAAATTGAAATCGATGGAATTTGTAAAATTATAAGAGAAATTATTTTAGAAAGTAAAATATATTTAATTTATGGAAACCAATTATTGGTTTTTTATTGAAATTTAATGAAATTATAAAAAACCCATGTTTTTACCACAAACAGTAGGCCGTGGAAAGGTCCATGGCCTCTAAAAATGATTATTAAAAAAGTAAAAAATTCATATGAAAGGAAACAGGTAGTAGGGTATTAACCCCATCAATACAATAAAATAGAATATGATACAAATATAATTTTCTTTAATGACCCCATCCAGGAGGCCCACCTGTACCTCTTGAATGCCCCCCCCCCCTTTAACACTATTTAGGAGTTATCCAGTCCTCACTTTCTGTAAGCATCTACACTAGACCATCACTTGTATCATCTTTGTGATCCACATTAACCACCGAAGCCACGTCTTGAGCCTCTTCCATGTGCACCTCACCAGTCCACACATGTTCATCGGTCGGCACGACTCCAGAAGGAACATACTCGGGTCCAAGGTCATTAGTCACTATAGGAGACAAAGATTCCTTACATTTTCGACTCCTTATCTCCATGTAAACTTAGTCAATGTCTGGAGAATTAATGGAATCTAGTATAGTGATGAAATTTGGCTTCACCGAAGTTCCACCAGCAACAGCCTCATTTGAACGCCCATATAATTGATCCAAAACATATTGAGATCCCACATTACCAGCACAAGGCAGGACACCACTAGGAGAAGAATTCTACGTAGTGTCATGCTTCTCTTTAATATAAATATCCACATTCCCAAGAGACATGGAAAGAATAAGTGATTTAACCAGCATAGTATACTCCTGAAACACATCAGGAGCAGCATAAGGACCAGAAAAATCAAGAGCCTGTATAGACTATAGAGCAGATTTGCACAGTAAATGCTGCTCCAAGACTAGACCAGCCTAAGAGGCCTCCACAGGCTCCAAAGAAACGGTAGTGTTATTAGACATAGCGACAGTAGCCTGCGAATCATCAACCTTAGTTTCCACATCAATAGAGATAATATTGGTCCCCATTTGACCCACTAATTCAGGGGTCGGCTTCATACTAGAGGACAAAATGATTCAAAGCCGGAACAAAATATTCAGCATTTGAGTCTGGCTTCCCTTTAACCATATATTTCTCCTCTAGCAAAAAAGCACGATCAATGGCCACCTCACTATCATGGAAAACTACATCACACCATTTATTAGGTTCACCCCTTGAGCCAATAGTGGTTCAAGGGGAGCACACCCATTACCAGCATCCTTGCTATTTATTCTACCTACAATATCAGCATAAGAAGGAGGACCTCCCACTACATTGCCACTTCCAAAACTAGGTAGAGAAGTTCCTATGATTAGGGAGGCAGGTACTGGAACACCCTCATGAGGACCATGATTCACAACCATTGGTTTAGGCCCAGAAGTTTCAACAGATGACAGCTTGAATTTACATTTTTCAACAAGATTCCCATATTTATTACAGTTTGAGCACCTCAAACCAGTATGAAATTTATCCTTAATGTGCCCAATGGTCAAGCAATTCATACAGAATTTATGAACATGTTCAAATTAAATGCATATCTCAAAATTAATTTCACCCGAAATTAAATAAACAGTCTCAACTAGAGGTTGTGACATGTCAAACTCAATAAACATATGAGAAAAATGACCATACCTCATGGAAATAAATTATTTTTCTAGTTTAAGACGAGTTCCAACTGGCATGGAAACATCCCAGAGGATGTCTAGATGACAAAAGACACAATTCAAGCCTTTCACACAGATCCAGGACTGAGAAATGGTGTTCTTGGCCTGAAAGGGATCGAACCATGGATCCCAATTCTAGAATCTCATAATTCTAGGCTTCAGATTAATGAAACCATTACTCCAGGCCCTCATATTATGATCATTTAAACTGAAGTTAATATGAAATAAAATCATACCCAGCGAAACAATGTGCCAATATGTAAAACCCCATATCTGCCTTAATCAATTTCATAAGTCATCAAGCTTTCACGAATTTGCAACATACGAGCTAATCCGACCAATAATGGAATGCTTACAAGAGGCAATCTGATCCTCGAATAATTGAGGATTCGATTCAACAATATCCAATGCATCATTCCTTGATATCTAATTACAAGAAACATATTCCACATCTCGATGACCAGGGTAAATTGATTCACACCTCTTTTTGGAAGCGCATCCACCTTAGAAGGCCCAAAACCAGGTCGCAACGAAGGACCACTTCTTGCCAACAGCACCTTCGGATCCCCTTCCTCCCCCACCACACCATCAGATTGTTTACCAGCATCAAATCACTTTTTAGGACCAACTAAAACATTAACATGATTAAAATAGTCTGCAAGAGTCGAATTCATCAGTTATCAAAACCCTAGAAACCATTGTCGAAGGAGGAGAAACCCTCAGCCTACCACCGCTCCATCCATGTATTAAACCCTATGTTTTTATTTGGAATGTAATTTCGCCTTTAAAAAAGGAAATGTGGAAAATTGAATTGTTAATGATTTTTAATTGGAATTGAAATTATTTTATCTTTTTTGTATTTAATGATTGAGAACACATGAGCCTGGGTAGTTTGCAGGGTTTTTATGAAAATCATGTCAGGATTATTATTCATAAAAAATGTTTTGACATTGTAAACTATGAGAAAAATGTTTTTAGTAAGATCTTATCGTTGTGGGGATGTTGATGTGTTATATTCAGAATGAAACTGACAGACATGTATACATATATTTCTATAATCACTAAAATGAGAACATTTAGGTTCCTATAACTATAAATGATTATATAATAGGGTATATGTTTTTGGTTATTTTTGTAATTGTTTTTATTATAAAAAAGACCGATATATATCTATTTTATTCATTCCAGTTGATTTATATAAAATATTTTAAAAGAAATTATTTAATAAAAGTTTGATATTCTCTCCATCATTCTGAAATGAATGCTTGTTTTGGTTAAAATATTAAAAAAATTCACCATGTCCTATTTTAATAAAATTAAAAGCTTTATTTTGGTATATTATAATGTAATATTATTATAGATAATATTTTGACACCGTACATGGGTTTTTAACTCAAACAATATCTTTTCATATGGGAAATTTTAGATTTTATTATACCATGAATGAGAAAAGTGAAAGCACCACTAGGATGTTGTGATGTTTTTCATCCTATAGGATTTGAATGATGTGTCATCTTGGGATGTTTTACTTTTTTCTAAGTTTATTGAAGATGTTCATTTATGGGTTTGTGATATATATATTTGGTTTCTGTTGATATCTATCTACAGATCATTGATCCTACTAACATGTATCTGTTATATTCTATTTTTTTAGAATGTTACATAACTCTTTTGTTATGGTATGATTCCATGTTCTATTAGCCAACCTGTGAACATATGAAATTCCGATTTTTCCTTTTTAGTTTCATCTATTGTATCAAGGTACTAGGGTATCTAGTTTGGTTCAGGAAAATTTGGTATCAAAGGTGCATTTTTTTTCATTCCATATTATTAGTATGAATTTTGGAATATCTTAAAAGGAATTATCATGTAGTTTTAAGAGAGTGATTTTCTGTATGTCATAATAATAGGCCTTAATTAAACAAGTGTAGTTTTGGAAAAAAATATTTAGGAATAATTTGATCTAATTCTAGTATTTCACAAACTTTTTATTTGGATTTGATAAATCCAAATGTTGAGGTCTTATCTAGTGTGATTATTTTTATTGTGTCTACTGTATGAGTATTGACCTATGTATATTTACGATGTATTAAATGACATGAAATTTTTTTTAAAAACGTGCCACTATGAATACATGTAAAAATTTCCGAGGAAGAAATATTGGTGAACCACAATGACTAAATCATCCTATGTACTAGGATAATTTTGTGATTATTGTTCATTCTATTCTTGTTCTTGTAAATTCACCTGCACTTATACCCACTTAGGATCCAATTGTTAACCTCGGTTGAATGAATCTACGAATCATGATCTGGAGTTCCTTCTCTATAAGACTCCAATGTTCTAAGGCTAAAAATATTTTTGAGATGACAATGATAAGTTTTCAGAGATAGATGATTTGATTGAGTTATTAGAAATACTGAATTTGATCAATGTGAAATGTTCTACTATTATTATTGAGGGACCAAGAAATATATTTTGGTACTTGATGATGATAGTGTTGATGCAATAATGTTTAGAGAAGATGGAAATTAGGGTTATTTTTACTGATCAGTTCTATGGAGATTCTATGGAACAAGAAAAGCTTTTGGGGTATTTAAAACACAAGCACACTAATGGGACTATGACAGAGTATGCGAATCAATTTTCTGAGGTACTATAGTTTTCCACATAAGATTCTATAAAATGGGAATGTGTTGAACTAATGGTTTCTATTGGGATTTTAATCTATTATTATTTCTTAGTTTTCCTTGAAGATTCATTTTATTAATGATGACATACTAGATAGTGTGTTGATGGTTTATCATCACATGGATGGATATTCATGTATGATGGGAGTTCGTTTTTCTCCCACTGGATGTTTTCTGAGTTCCGTTTATGGTAAATGGAAATCATGATGAGTAAGAAGGTGGTACTCAATAGGTGGATTCTTCTAGAACTCAAAATTTTCTAGATAAAGGTCCTTTGACTTGCATGAGGTGTGGAAAGCATGTGCATTTGAAATAGGTTATTATATGGCACCTATGACCTGTAGCTCTTATTGGAAATCAGGAAACCTTTATATATTTTTATATAACATTTATTTCCCTTGTAGGGGTACAAATTCATTAAGACCAAAACATATAGTGGTGTAATAATATTGTTCACATTTTAATGGGTTTCAACCACATGCATCCAAAAAAAGATTACTTATGTAGTGTAGAAGTCAACAGAGGAAGAAGATATGGGTCTAGTAATCATGATATGTACTATAACTATAAATTAATATCCAGTGATGAATCTATTTGATACTAGTGAGTCTAATTATTTCATAACAACTAATATTTTTAACCTTCTAAATATTTCTACATATATTTTTTATTATATGATTAAACGTATTATACCCTCATGGTATAAAGAGAGAAAGGTTCATTTATTGTCTTTCTTGATTTTTATCTTTATTATATATTGATATTACCTATAATTTTATTGTTCTATAAATGAATACTATTTATTTAATTTTAATGTTGGATTGGATCATTGGTAAGGAAGTTTGAATTGACTTCTATCTTCAATGTGTCACTTTTATTGAATCTGATGGGGTGTTACGTATTATCAAATAGAATGAGAAAAGGGGTTTAATTGAGATTGACCATATTATCTTGATATTGGGGAAGTAATCTAAGGTTCATTTTTTATATTGATTGGAAATATTTATTGTGTGATCTTGATCCAGTTTTGATTGAGTTTCTTGAGGTTTTTTCTTCTAACATCTCTAGGAATCCACTAGTAGGATAGTTAAGGTTATCTATTTATTTAGTTACCATTACTCATGCAATTTCTATATATTATTAGCGTATGATACCATATGAAATGAATGATTTGATGATATAATTGGATGATCTTCGTGAAAAAGGATTCATATGACAGAGTGTGTCTCCTTGATTAGAGACTAATCTCTTTGATTAGAATGCTTATGAAAAATATGTCTTATGATTTTTAATTTTAAAATCAATAGATTTAAGGGAATGAATAAGTATTTATTTCCATGGATTGATTATGTATTAGACCACCTTAAAGGGAATATTTTTTTATTGATCATTTATCTTTGATACAATTACACCAGTTAAGAATAATAGAATATTACATCTAAAAAATTGTCTTATGATGCATGTATGGACAATTGGAGTATGTTTCCATGCCATTTGGTCTAACTAATAAACTTATAGTCTTTATGGACTTGATTAAAAGAATATTTCACAAGTATCATGATATGTTAACGGTTCTCATTGTGGATGAAATATTTTTATACTTTAAATCAGTGGATGATTCTGTGTGTAATTTGATATTAGTCCTTGTATTTTTAAGATATCACTGACGTTAGGAAAATCCAAGAAAATGTGAAATGTGGATTTCGGATGTCATGTTATTGGGATAGAAGGTCTCGAAACATGGATTCTAATTTGATCCTGATAACATGAAATCTATTATAAAATGGGATCAACCATATAATGTTTTTATGAATCTGATATTCATAGGCTTAGCTCTATATTATATCCATTTCAAAGGGAATTTCTCAAATTTGGTTTTTTTGATGTACACCTTCACCCAAAAAGGGGTAAATTTTTCATGGGACGATGAATGTCTGAGTTATTTTGGGAGATGAATATGATTTTGAATTTTTCAATACATTTTATTCTTCCATAGGCTGGGTTGGGCTATGTGGTCTTCCATGATATATCTTGTTTAGGTTTGGGATGTGTTCTTAAGAATGGAAATCACATGGTATCTTATGATCCTTAGTCGCTTATGTCACAAAATAAGATTTATCTGACCCATTAAAATGAACTTTTATTTTGTATTCATGGTCATAAGAGTTATCTGTAATACACAATTGGATTCAAGTTTAACATATATTCCAACTAGAAGTGTTGAATTTATATCTTATATTAAAAATATTTGAATCTATACTAGATCAATTGGGTGGAGTAGCTGATTTATTTTGATTTATTAAATTCAAATTACCTTAAAAAATTTAATTTCATTTCTAATTAGTTGAGTAAGAATCATCTAATATAGGATAAAAACATCTAAAGTGTTGAATATGATGGATATTTTTATAATTTTTCATATATTACATTGGAAAATAGTAGCCTATGTTGCCTTGATTATTATTGAGTTAAAATCATCTCTTCTCAAAATGATTCTTTAGGAACAATACCAAGATGTTGAATTATATTCCACTATATAAAATATTCGGGGATGTTAGGTGATTTTTGAGTGGTCATTCTCTGAGGATTGTGTTCCATGTTTTGAGAATCAGTTTGATGTGTCATTATTTATGGGAAGAGATTTTATCGGTGATTTCAATAATTACCAAATTTTTATGTGCCCAAAAATAGAAAGTATTTTTTATGATATGTCGCAATGATTCTACTATATAATTTTGAGATGAGGCATTTATGATTTTGTTTATTTTTGTTAAAATTTCCAACAAGTCATGGCCATGAATTATTATAGTGACCTTTCCTTGGGATACATTGATATTCCATCATTCTAGATGAACATTCAGTACATTTGAAAAATACACGTCTGAGGACCATAATAGTTAGGATTCATTGGAAACATAGAATCAAATACATATATCATGGTGAAATATCATCAACATCTCATATAATGACCTCCTATTTTAGAAGCTCTACCAAAAACCATTCCACATAACATGGGGATAGAAAAAGGGGTTTTCTCAAATTCATAGTATAGGTAATAATGGAAGACATGTAAGAATATTATCATGAGAATTGGGGTATGAAAACATGATCATAATTACAAAATATCATACCCTTAATTTTAAAGATCATAATAGAGTTCTAGACATTTATATTAGTAGTTTAAAAGACATGAATCATATTAAAATAAAGAGAATATTATATGAAAACGTAAAATATGAATAAGACATGGAAATGTGGAAAACACATAAGAATATAATATGATTTTCATAGTATCCAAGACATTACATACTGGACCATATTAGTGAAAAATTATTTTACTTTTCTGGGAGATCCCCCCTTCCAGCCCTGTTTTACAGAACCATGTAATCCCTCATTCTAGCATGGTATTATCAAACTGAGTGAACCCTCATTCCATTTAGGTATTACATAACCGAGTAAACCCTCATTCCTACCATGTATTACGGAATTTATTTAACCATCATTTCATCCATGTATTACTGAACTGAGAAAACCCTCATTCCTTCCCTATATTACTGAACTGATTAAACCCACTTTCTACCCCTGTATTAATGAACTTATTAAAACCTCATTCCATCCATGAATTACTAAATTTAGTAAACACTCGTTCGAAATCTATATTACCGAACCTAGTAAACCCTCATTCTAGACCTTTATTACTAAACTGAGTAAACCCTCATTTAATCATGATATTTCTAAACTGTTTTAATCCTTGATCCACACCAGTATTACAGTACTGAGAAAACCATCATTACTTCCATGTCTATCTCACGGAATATAAATCATTACCCTATGTATTGTAGGGAGATATATGTCCCACCCATCACATAAGGAAATCATATATACATGTCGCACAAGATCATAAATAGACATATCATTACCCATTACATGAGCTGAGTATCATAAACAAGAAAATATATCATAACATGTGGACATAGATAGGTTTCATAAACATTTAATCATAAACATAACCCATGAAATTATATGTGTTTCAAAATAATAAAACATGTGAATGAGAAACGTGTTTTATAAACATATGACCTGAGAAGGAGAAACGAGTTTCATAATGAACATGGAATTAATCACCACTCATTCATAAAAATGATACGAATGGATAATTTTGATCATTTATTCAAAATCCATGAGTAACATTAATGGATGTCATCTTAGATGGAAAATAATTATGAAACATACTATAATAACTTTTCATGACGGAAATATCTTTTTATTTTTGAAATGTTATTTTTAAAACATAAAACCATTTCAAAATCATTTCATAATAAAATACCTTGGAAACATATAATGAAGACGTTAAATCTTTTTGAAAATATTTTTCTATGAAATATTTTAAAATAAGGTTCAAATCAATTTAAAATCAATTTTATTTTAATACAATTTATAAAATTTTAATTAATTATTGAAAAATGTTTTCAAATCCATTTCATTGAAAAAATATTGATAACATATAATTATATATTGAATATTTTTTTCAATTAATTTTCTTGAATCTTATATAAGAAGTGTGGAAAATATTTTGAAATGAATTTTCTTTAAAAATGTATAAAAGAACTTTAAAATAATTTTAAAAAAAAAATTCATCTAAAATTAATTTAAAAAACATTTTCATAATGATAAATAATTTTTGTAATTCAAAAGGGGGATTCAATGAAATTATATAGGGTAAATTCATACTTGTCGTACAAGGTCGAAAGAACATTCCTTTTGCACCGTAAAAAAGGGTAGAAAAGTGACTTGTTCTTAAAACACAAAGAATATTTCCTTGAAGAGATTACTAATAGAAAAAAATATAAACATTTAATTTAGATATTATTAGGGAATGGTATTATATTCATGTGAACCCTTTTTAGAAAACATATATTTTTGATCGAAGATAGATTGTAGTCAAGATTTCATTAAAAAATAATTTCACAACTAAATTAGGTACCAAAGAGAAAAAAATGGTACCAATACAAGAGTATATCCTAAAATTATAGTGTTAAAGGAATCCCATGAATATTATTGGGATATGGATCATAACATTTCTCCACAGGAAGCATAAATAAAAACAGTCTCGAAAAGCAATGAAATTGTACCACTAAACTCTTATAACATGGTATATTGGTATCATGATATCCATGTAAGGAAATGAAAGTATATGAAGTATATAATATCATGAAAATATTTATATTCGTGATATTTTATGTAAAATAGATGTTTATAGACCACAAAAAAAGAGTTTAGTTTCACAACATAACTAGAGCATCAATGAAGGAAAATTGAGACAAAACATTTTTACTGATATGGTAACCCTTGAAACATATCCCCCATCAATGATGGATTATAAAATGGGAATTTTAATACCCATAAATTTAATTAAAAGGAATGTGTGGTGAATATAGCTTGTTTCCCACAGAAATTAAATGTGAGATGAAAACCCCTTACCTTGTGTCTTGGCTCTCTCCATATTAATACAAGATTCTTGTATAATAAAGAAAAGTTTATTATAAAACATTTAAAGAATAATATTATTTTATATATTACCATATATATTGTTAATAACTTAGTATTACCCTCTTGTTAATGAATCTATGTTAAGGTTTCAGATTTTGAAATATTCACTTTTTTCTCTACATGTGTCTTAATTTATTACATCTTTGGTCCTTATACTTATATCCTAATTCCAGAATGTATACCATGATATAAATACCAGGTGTATATATTATATTTTTATTATAATAACCTATATATTATAGGTTTATTAATTGGAATACACCATTCATTAACATGGTAAGTTGTACGTATGCATGAATGTTTCATCCGTTTTTATTATCCTAATGTCAAATTATATAAATGAATTATATATATATATATGTATACCATTATTACAGTGTTAGGAATATATCATATATATCATATAATTTCATTTAACCCATCCTTAATAAATTCCATGTGTTGTGTGAACGAATCACATCGCTTTTAGGGGGTGGTTGTCCACACATCCCCAAATAAGATTATCGTATTAAAAAGAAATGGAATGTAAATATATGTGTTTTTTAAATGTAATAAAAATTATTAAAAACATATTAAATATAATATATGACCTATATTAAAATAGTTTCCATAATAATTACCACCATGAACAGTTGTAAAGGAGAAATGAACAATCACTGTTTTGTGAGGTAGTAGTTATATGTACACATAAAATGTTCTTCCAACATCCCATGGATGGACATGTTTCTATGTGTAGGTCAGACCGTTTTCCTAAAAACTCATTGTATATATAAGATATTTATTACATGATAATAAAATAAAGGGATTTGTGGGGGTGTTGAATGCAAATAATGGAATGGATATCAGGAGAAGACGTTACATCTTAATCGGGTAACACCTTTTCTTTTATACAAAAAAGATTCCATGAGAATCTTTATGACCAATGGGAGGATTCAGGGAAAAATGAAGAATTTTTGGGAAACTAATTGCAAATATCTATTACAATCATAATGGTTTTGATATTTAAGGTGAAGCGGTAGAGTCAGTGGCCTTTTATAGGGAAGAAAAAAAAGACTCATATGGAATTTTTTGAATCAAATTTGATGTGCACAAGTTCTAAACTAAAAAAAGACTTACCGAAAATACCAAAATCAATAACAGAAGATATGAGGATACAATATGGACATAAAATAGGTTTTAAAAAAGTTCAAAGATCTTCAGGGACCTTTATTTTATGGTTTCTTCCATAATTAAGGATATTCTGTCCTCAAGTATTGTAATAAATTTAAATCACTTTTACTAATCATTTTGTTAAAAAATTAACATTATATTATTTTAAACTAAATCTTAGACTATATACAATGTTATATGTCACATTTTTGAAAAAAATAGAATCTATAAAATTATTATTAGTGATAATCCTGCAGATGAGACGAAATAATGAAGTTTTAGTATTGGAAAAATGATCAAAAGTTTGTTATGATTAAATATTCACATTCAATGTCAAATTGTTTCTAATGAATTAAATTTAATTAATAGTTGAATTATATAGCTAATTTTACCTATATAATTTTTTAAAATATAATTTATCATTAATAATTTATTAGATAATAAGGAATTTTTTAACATAAAAGTTGTATTTTTCCCTATTAATCAAATAATGAGGTTTCTCAGAAAAATACCAAAATTTCATGCTAGGATGATTTCAATGTTCTAAAATAAAAAATGATATAATTTATAAAATTAAATTTATAAATGTGTCGAAATTTACATTCATTATTAGAAGTAGTTCATCCAAGATAATGGTATTTTGTAAAATAAAAGGACTTTACCCAAAATTCTTATCATTAATTATCAATACGTTTTATTTATATACATTAATTATAACCGATATTTGAAAAGTAGGTAATAGTATTATTTTGAAAATATTCAATGGTGAGGTTATAATTATCCAATTTAAATAATTATATATATATATAAATATGTTTTATATAAAATCAGTGTTGTGTGATTCTTAAGCCTAATAGGCATTGGTTGTAGAGAAATACAAGTTGGTATTGCTTGTGAAAAGAATGATTGGAAATGTGTTTCAATATATAAATATATTTTAAAATAATAATTTACAGTGTCATGGAAAATTAAAAAATATAAAAAATATAAAATAATTTGCAAAAATTAATTCCCAAAATATAGTGGTGTAACATTTCACCCCCATAAACGTAATTTCACCCTAAAAATTCATTTGGGTTATAAGTGGTTTAATACATCAAAGTTTCACTCAAATAAACCTGAACTGTAAAAATGAATACTTAAAATTCTCTTCAAAAGTGAAATTTGGAGCTATAATTGTTACCCAATGTATCATATAACTGGGTTTCCACGTAGGAGAGAAAAGGTGGGGAGTGAAGGGTGTACATGATAGAATATCATAAATATTTGTTGGATATGATTGACGTAGTAAATCAAAAAAATAACGTGATCAATGGAATTGTTTGGGCCCCAAATTCATACATTTGTGATGATTTAAAATTCTATTATCTCAATGAAAATTAATCTGTTAGGACAATACTTGTTGATCACTTTTTGAATGTTGAGTAATTCCTGATAAATTTCAATAAATAATTTTCATCATGGGTTGTGCTTCGAAAAATATATAATACATCCATTAACTCGAGGAATGAATGTATTGAAATTAACATTGATGAATAAAGCACTACAATATGATTTTAATGAAATTTAATGCCCACAAATAAAAAATTATTACTAGTTTCTCTTAAAAAACAACATGAATTAATCTATAAAAATAGAAAATAAACCTAATAGTTCATCATTTATATATATTAATTAGAAAAAAATATTCAATAATGTAGACATCATGTGGGAATGTGGTAGGCGTGAAACCCATATTGTCCTTCAATCATGTGGTCATGACCCAAGACCTTTCTTTACTTGGTTCCTGGTCACCCAGCATACATGCTTTCATTTCATAAAATCGCCATAAAATAATATATAATATTGAAGTTGTTTAAATAAGTTTAATCCTTTATTATCCTTTTAAAGATGTTTTTCAACTCAAACTAAGTCCACTAATATTTCCTATGATGTAGAACTTAAATATTTCATGAACGAATAACCTTATATCCCTTCTCAACGTTGAAAATCCAAAACATTTGAAATAGAGTCAATAAATTATCTAAACATTGATTCCTTTGTTTAAAAAAAGTTTCTACAGGTTGTCACAGTCCAAACAATTGAATACCCTAATCTTATATTCTATAGAGACATGTTAACAACCTGAATTACCATCAATACATTTGGAAAAGATGCATGATTCCTCATTCCAAAGTATATTAGATTTAATCCTTAAATCCAAAAATGTTGTAAACATCATTAGTGGTAGCATAAACCACCTTTAAAAAAGTAATTGATTAGATCAAAGGTAATCTATACTTTATAGTTTACTTATTCATATCGCACATATCTATATTCATTAAACATTATCTTATCATAAATAACATAGCTAGGGTTACCTTACCTTATAAAAAATATTATATTTTCATTAAATCACTTCACTAGTAAAAGATAATCATGTAAATACTATGTGAACAAAACATATGTATAAAAATCCTTATATAATTCATCATTCATAACATTTGAATCCAAATACATTAATAATTTGATTACATCATCCGTAATCCATGGACAATAATACTTATTTCCTTTAAAATTCCATTTGTAGTCAATTCAACATCTAAAATTTTACCATTACTCGCACCACCATGCTAATAATATTTTAAAACATTATTCATGGGACATTGGTTTTCATAATGACCATTTTCTCCATAGTTAAGATAAGTATCCTTCAATAATGTCTTAGGGAGGACAAAATTCCCATCCATTTCATTGACTTACCATTTCATTTTTCAATTGTAGTCACTTTCATTTAATCACTCTTTTCAAAGTTAAAACACCTTATTTGTTTAAATAATACATTCACTTATGTGATTCTTTTAAAATTATTGATAAAAATTAAAAATAATATTCTTTCCCCACTGGTCTCAATTTTCCAAACAGTTGGCAGACATCTTCTTTCTGTTTCTTGGTGAGTCTGAGAGTTGGTTAAGGTAAAAATTGTTAATCATGTTCCTTGAAAAATAAGTAGGAGTTATCATGACATATTTTACCCCAATTTTCATCCCACATGACTGATAATAAAAAAATATTCCATCATATTCATCATTAATATAGTAACTTTTGGTTCCCATCATTGAATAAAATGTAAATCATAGTGTGAGCATTTCATGTCGTAGACAAGAATAACGTTTTCATCAAAAGAATTAATTATATGATTTCTAAATAATGAAAACATCCATAATATATTACACCTTGAGTTTATCCATGGTAATTCATAGCTAACTTATATCTAAATCCTTCATGATGGTTCATGAAGAGTTTGTGAATTCACAATTCATATCGTATAGGTGTGTAAAATGAGGTGTGCAGTAAGGCCCATTATCGTTTACCATATTACCTTATGCCAAGCCCAAAAAATCTCTTATTATTTGTTACCCATAACTAAATCTATTCTTGTGCCACATCCACATGTAGTACCTAGATGAGATTTATTTCATGTAACCCACTCACTCTATCATTTACCAATATTCTAGGAAATTTTCTTAAATTTAATGTAATATTTATACTTATACTAAGATACATCCCTAGAAAAATACTTATAAATAATCCTAGTGATCTCAACAAGTTATTCTCATCCTAGATTAAAAAGGTTTACTAAACCCTTCCTTCGATACCATCTACAGTGACCAAGGATTCACATACATGGATATTGCATCATTTTAGAGGCATATTCAGTACATTACCTAAATACATGCCTGGGGATTGTAATAGTTTATTTTATGTGGAAACATGTAAAAAATGTCATTTATACTTGTGAATGATCTTAAATATCTCCCATACAGATATCCACCTTTTGTAGTTATACCTAAAACATTTTCTTTATATCACGGGGAAGGATACCTAAAAAGATATGGGCTAAAATTCTCAGTAAGGGTAGACAAGGGATACATGTAAACATAATCATGAGTGTAAGGTTATGAGAACATGATCATTAAGGAAGAAGATAATACCCCTCTTTTCAAAGATCAAAATAGGGATAATAACATAAAAAAGGGTAGTTTATAATTCAAAAATGATAATTAAATATATAGAACTATGCATGAAATAATAACATAGAAATAATTCATGGAATCATGGTAAACTCATAATAATAATAAATGATTTCTAAATTAGCAAAGGAATCAATTCCAATACTATCATTAATGGAAAAATACATTATTCTGAATAGGGTTAACCCCCATTCCAGCGGTGTATTACTGAACTAAGTAAACCCTCATTCAAGCCTTCTATTATTGAACTCAGTAAGCCCTCACTCTAGGAAAATATTATTGAACTGAGTATACCATCATTCCATCCATGTTTTATTAAACGGAGTAAACCCTCATTCCATCCCTATATTGGTGAAATGTGTAAACCCCCATTCCTGCCCTGTATTAGAGATATGAGTAAACCCCCATTCCATACCAGTATTACTGAATCATGTAAACCCTCATTCCAGTCTATATTACTGAACTGATTAAACCCTCATTCCAGCATAGTATTCCTAAACTGAGTAAACCTTTATTCCAACCCTATCTTACTGATCTGAGTAAACCATCATTCCAGCCATGTCTATCTCATGAGATATAAATATTTACCTTTTTCATTGGAGGGAGATATTGCTATGACCCAACACATAATGAAATCATACAAACATGTGCCACAAGATCATAAAAAAATGTCACAACCTATGGAACGAAATGGGTATCATAAACATGTAAACCTAACATAGACTATGGAAATAGACTCTTTTCAAACTCATTTCATCACACACATGACCTGTGAAAAGAAGAGGGTTTCAAAATCATAAAACCTGTGGTAGAAAATAGGGTTTCATTTACATATGACCCCTGATGGAGAAAAGGGATTCATAAAGAACATGGTATTAATAATAAATCATTTCAAGAAAACAAATATGAATGGTTCCTTTATATCATTTATTTGGAAGGCATGAGTAACATTAACAGATTCCGTCTTATATGGAAAATAATTTTGAAATATATTCTGAACAGTTTTCTTGAGAAAATATCCTTTATTGTTTTAAAAAGTATTTTTAATACATAAAACCATTTAAAAATAGTTTTCTATTAAAATACCATGAAAGCATATACATATATGATGTAAAATAATTTTGAAAACATTTTCACGTGAATACATTTAAAAAATAATCCAAACATTTTAAAAAACATTTTCACTGAAATTAGTTGAAATTTTTTAAAGAAAGAATGCTTTTTTTGGAAAACAATTACTTTGAAAATACATTGAATTTTTTTAATGAAATCATGAAAATAGTTTTAAATTAATTTTTCTTGAAACCAATAAATGAATCTTTGAAACCATTTTGAACCCCATTTCTTTGAATGAACGTTGAATACATGATTTTAATACTTAGAATCATTTTGAAAATATATTTACGTTAAAAATATAAAATAATACTAAAACCATTTTGAAAATAATATTCTATGAAAAATTATTTTTAAGAACATTTTCATAAAGAATATCCATTTTAGTTATGAAAAAGAGAGCTTCAAGGAAATGACGATGGGAATATCAGAACATGTCGTGCGAGGACTAAAGAATGTTAATTTTAATGGTAAAATGGCTTGAAAAGAGCTATGATTGGAAAATGAAAAAAATATTCCAATAAATATATTGGTAAAATTAAAATGTTTAAAATGAAATTTATATATTATAGGTGAACGGTATTATAATCCAAGAATTTATTTTTAGAAAACATAGATTTCCGACCAAATTGATGGTATAGTTGGACACTCCTAAAAACACTTTCTTAAAAAACTTAGGTAAGAAAAAGAGTAGAAAATAGTACCAATACCTGAATATATCATGGAATAATCATGGATAAGTAAGTTTAGGAATATTGTTGACATATGTATCGTACGATTTCCCCAAAGGAAGATCAATAATAAAAAATCTAGAAATGTAGTTATATTTTCGAAATAAACTCTTATAAATTTTTATCATGGAATCATGCTCTCCATGTAAGGAAGGAAAATTAAAAGAAGCATATATTATAATGAGATGATTTATATTCATTATATTTCCTTTTAAATTGATATATATCACCCTAAAAATACATTGTATGTGCATAACAAAGCATGAGTCTCAAAGCCGGGAAAATAAGAAAAAACATTTTTACCAATTGGTAACCATTAAAACATAAACACCATTAAAGAAGGATAAAAAAATAGGAATGTTAATACACATAAATTCATGTACATTATACATAGAATACAATATAGAGTAGTATATACACCAAATATATGGAATGAGTGGTGAACATATCTTATATCTCTCCAAAATTAAAAGTGTGATGAAATCCCCTTACATTATGTCTTGACTCTCTCCATACACATACAAGATTCTTGTATAATAAATATAAGATTATCATAAATATTTTATAGAATAATACTATTTTATATATTACCATATATGGTATGATTATAACCTTATATCACCCCCTTGTTAACAGCTATATGTTATGGTTTCACTTCAGGTAATATTCACATTGTTCTCGGCATGTGTCTAAATTTGATACATTATTAGTCCTTACAATTATATCATGACTACATAATATAAAAAAATTTAAAAATATCATTTATATAATGTATATTTTTATAATAAAAATATATAGAATATATTATTACTAAATGGAATACACCTTTTTTGGGGACGGTAAGTCGTACGTACGAATGAATGCTATTTCCGTTTTGATTATCATATTAAAGGAACATATGTAAATTAAATATGTATATATTTGTATGTATATATATATAATTACTCAAGTACAATTAATATATCATATATATCCCATAATTTCATTAAACCCATCCTTAATACATTTCATGTGGTGTATGAACGAATAACAACCCTTTTAGAGTGTGGCAGTACACACTTCCTCAAATGAGATTATCATATGAAAACCAAATGGAACGATAAATTTGATGTGTTTTAAAAGGAATAAATATGTTTAAATGAAATTCAAATATAATATATTACATATATAAACATATTTTCAATCTTAATGTCCAACATGATTGCTGGTAAAAGAGAAATGAATAATCCGTGTTTTGTGAGGCAATAGCTTGTCGTATGTAGAAACAGAATGTTCAAAACCCATTAGATGTTGGTGTGTGTAATTGTAAATTAGAAGACATTAATAATAACATCCTAGTATATTTATGAAACATGTGTTATCACATAATAATGGAATAAATATATTGGAATTGTGAGAAATAAAAATTAAGGAAATTAACTCGAGAGTAGATGTTATGCGTTAATTTGGTATGTCGTTTTGGTATAAGACAAAAGGATTATGTGAGAAGATTTCTTCCCAAAGTGTGGCATAATGGTCAAAGGGATGATTTTTGGAAGTTTGCATGCAATGATATAGGACTACCTTGAAGGCTTTTATAAGTGTGTGGAATGAGTAGAAGTTGAGTGCTTTTATAGGTAACTAAATGGACTCACATTGAATTTTTATAAAAAAAAATTAGGTTTTCCTGTGTTCTTATATAAAAAATGTCATAACAAACCCAAATAACACAGTAATGAAATTATTATTTCCGAAATAAGTACAACCAATGCATTTTGGAAATGTATCTAGGTAATTTATTCCATTAATTTTAAGGTTTTGCCCCTAATTAATCAAAATTTAGCCTTAACTAATGTGATAAATTTTAATTTCTTTTACTAACCATTTTGTTTAAAAAAATAACATGGTCTTCTTAGTCACTATATGTTAGACTGAACAAAATGTTGTATGATTGGTTTTTTAAAATCAAATCAATGAAGTGGAAAAATTATGATTAGTTCTAATCCCATAGATGAGATGAAATAATGGGGTTTTATAGTCGGAAAAATACTCAAATGTTGGTTAATATTTTAAATTCAGATTCAAATTGAAATTGATTATAATGAATTAAATTTTCATAATATATGTAATAATTATCTAATTTTAAATTTAAAAATATATATGGTATCATTTTTCATTAATAATTAATTATAAATAAACTATTTTTTAACTAAAAAGTACTATTTTTCACTATTGATAAAAAATTATGTCTCTTATAAAAATCCAAAAACAAAAACCAAGGTTAATTTAAATGTTCTAAGTTAATAAATGGTGTTTATTTTATCAAATTAAATTTCTAAATGTGTCTAAAATTACATTCATTATTTCAAACACTTCATTCAAGAGAATGATATTTTTTAACATAAAATGAATTTACCCAAAATCTTAACATTCATTATAAATATGTTTTATTTATATATTACTACTAAAACCAATATTTGGAAAGTAGTTATTACTATTAATATGAAAATTTTAATGGAAATGTTATAATTATCTCATTTATTTATAAATATGTGTCTGTCTGTGTCTATTTCTGTGTCTGTGTTTCATTGAAACTCAGGGAAGCGTGCATCGTACGCCATATCAGTGCGGCTTGAAGTTCAAGCCAATATAGAATTTAATACAGCACAAGACATGTTGGTATTTAATTTGAAATGATTGTTTGAATTAGTGTTTTAATATATATATATATATATATAACAAATTACAATGTAATTTTAAATGAAAAATGTTGAAAAGATAATTTAATTTAAATAATAATAATTCTCAAAATCTCAGGCTGTTACAGTTAGAGATCTTCAAGTATACTTCTGCCACTTATAATTCTGACTTCGATGTGGGATGTGATATATATAGGATTTTGTTTTATTTTTGGTGTACCCAAATAATGATTAATGTGATAGGGGTTTGGATTTATAGGATGACCTTATCATATAATTTGATACCCATTTGTGAAACAACCTATTTTGACGAACTGGGAAATATCAATATGAAAAAGAGTATCCTTATGCATGGAGTTCCATCAACTATAGTTTCTATAAGAGAGTCCCATTTTACTTCTTACTATTGGAGAGGCATATAGTAGTCACTGGGATCTTATGTTTG
This sequence comes from Viscum album, assembly GCA_963277665.1. Lineage (NCBI taxonomy): Eukaryota > Viridiplantae > Streptophyta > Magnoliopsida > Santalales > Viscaceae > Viscum > Viscum album. Next base: position 1,863,390,284 of record OY728126.1, on the reverse strand, counting down.
TTTAAGTATAACACTATATCCATAGAGAGTAGGTTACACAGACAGAGATACATAGATTTTTTACTACATACTTTATGTATGTGTTCATCACTTTGGTGTATCTTTGGATGGACATTCCAAAATTCTTGAGTTATCTTTTGAAAATATAAATCAGTTTGTAATCATAATATCTATTTTTTCTATATTTTATGTCTAGCCTTATATTATCCATTTTGTTGGCAAGAGATCGGAGGATGTTCCTATATTATACCAATGATGGTTCTAGAAACATCCATAATTATTTAGTTGATTTATCAAAGAATATTAAAGGAAAAATGGTGGTATAAATCTTATTCAAATCACCATTGATGTTCATTGTATTATTATGTTAGTTAGTATTTTTTTCATCAATGATTAACTGGTTTGGGTCATCGACCTATTGGGAGTCAAGGGAAACATGATCCTCATTTTTCGAGACCTCTATGTGGTTTGTGTAACAGTATGGAAGGTATATTAACAATTAGAACCATCATACATAGTATACATAGATACATAATGTGTTCCATGTGTCCCTACTATGAATTTATCTATATGGACCATCTCATGTTTTGAGTTAGGAGGATTTTGAAGATGAGCTTTATTTTTTGGTGACTGAGCATCTAGTCACGATAGTTGATTCTGAGACCAAGTTAATTTTTGGGAATATTATAATTTTTTTCCAAGTGCAATGTCATTATGGTTATTATTTACATGATTCATGATAATAGAAGGACCTAATTATATAGTAGTGGCCTCATCTCATTGATATGGGAAATTCTTAACAAACATTTACGGGATAAAAATTATATAGTGGGGAGGTTGTGACATTTATTTAATTATTTATAGGTACTTTATGATCCATATTTTGATCATTTATTGACTGGATCTTGTTTTTTGGTTTATTTGGTGAAATTTAAAAAATTATTTGATGTCTTTGGGATGTGCATAGTTAGTGCGCAATTTTATGAACCTACACACCCACGTATTGTAAACCATATGACCATTTACAGTGGGGGGTTTCGTGGTAGGAAAACATTATGAAAATCCATTAACCCATCTAGTAGAAACCATAAACCCCAATAAAGTGGTGCATAGTTATGGAACATATTTTATTAGACTATGTGCTCGGGACTTGATAATCATGTTCATGAGATATTTTTATTTTCTAAAATTAGATAAAATAACATTGAACACATGTTTACAAAACCACTTAACCATAACATCATGTATATCAATTTCATTTATATTAGTGGCTTTCTTGTCCCCATTATAGATCAATTAAATACATTCATGGTGGATCAATGCACGGGACATCCTGTTTGATCCCTCTCTGGTAAGTGATCCTATTCATGTGTCCCTTACCCCACTCTCTATCTCTCTATATCATTCTCTAATCCATGTAGAATGTGAAAACTTGATTTTTTTTGGATCTGAACCTTATTGAGTTGAATCGGGATTTTCGGTTTGATTTATAGATCTCTATTTTTGTTGTTCTTCATTCAAAAACCCCACTTAATGTAGTGTGTGTTTTGGTAGCATGATTAAGTGAAAGTGGTCATGTTTGAGTTGTTCCTTAAAAATAAATCAAAACATTCAAGATTTTGTTTAAATTTATTTCAATTAATTTTTAAAAACCCTATATATGATGAATTGGAATTGTGATATTAGTTCACCTAGGATTTTTGGAAACCCCCTAACTCGATTTTAATGAGAATATGGGAAATATTATGGAATTGATGGAATTTTTTCAAATGGTATTAGAATTGATTTTTGAAATTATATTAAATTGAAATTATGATAAACTATGATTTATTTATTTAAAAGGCATGAAATTATGAAAACATTGTGTTTTGGTTTTCAATGTTTAATTTAATTTTGAAATGAAAAAGTGGGAAACTGAATTATGAATATTGATGGAATTGAATTGAAATTAATTTTCCACTTTTGATTGATTTATTAATTACATGAGATCCTGGGTAGTGATTTACTTGTTTTGGACATGGTCTATATAATGAATCATCCCATTCAATAGATTCACGATGAAAACAGTAATAAAATCTGGTTATGAAAAAACTATCTCTAATGTGATATTGATGAGTTCTATTAAGACAATGACTGAGGGTTCTTTTTATGAATAGTTACTTTATCATTTATATGATATGTGTGAGGATACTATTTCTAGAAACTATCTTACTAAACGGAAGACAACCATGGTGATATTTATTATTGTTTGTATTACAAATTCCACTAATATTGAACAGCTTTAATCTTTCTAGATTATATAAATAAACATATTGATATTAAATGTTTATATATACATGTTTTAAATGTTCGCTATCATTCCAAAATTATGGAATGTTTTATTTTAAAAAATTTAATATATCACCATGACTTGGTTTAATAAATTGAATCCATTATTTGGTCTATTATCATGAAAAAATATTACATAACACATTGTGAGAACCATCTAGGATTTCTAGCTGAACATACTATGAATTTGCACATTTTTTATATTTCATTCCACTAGTTTTAAGAAAATGGAATCCACTAGATTTAGGTTTTTGATGTTCTTGATTCTTTTTTCATGGAGTTATATTTCGTGTTGTTTTGTTTTTTATTATTCTCTGTGCATTTATGAGTCTTTTCTAGGTATATGATATATAAGTTTGAATTCTAGTTTATTCTCTATATGTGTATTTGAATAAAATGAATTTTATTTTTTATATTGTTATTATTTTATTGTAAAATTCATTCCATCTTTATTATTGTATGATTCCTTGTACTAGTTGACAACATGTGGGGATCAGTAATTCACATAGGGCCATGTATGTTCCAAAATGGGTATCAAGGTACTAGGTTGACCAGGATTGTTTGTGACATCTCATATTATTTATTAAAGTCGTTTTTATATATTTATGAAATTAAAAAAAAGTATTTAAAAGTAACAATCATGTCATTTTCAATACGAGGTACTTTTTATCTTTTTTCTAAAAACTGAGTATAGAATATTTTATTTCACCATAAAACACATTAACAAAATAGACACATTCATGTGAGATCAATGTTTCGAAGAATATATTATATTTGGTTCAAGGTTCCTTTTAAAGGAAATGTTTTTTATAATAATTCGGAATTTTTACATTTTTAATTGATTATTTCAATGTGAAAAGTATGTTTTTCGTAAAAAAGATTCTATTTTATATTTCAAATTCAATTTTCATATATGAGGACATTTTTTATGTGAAATATTATTTAATATGGATAAGATACAATTATACCATACTTAATAGTATCAGAATAAATAATATTATTATTAATGACATGTTTATGTAGAACATTTATTTTTAATGGGTTATTATGTAGTGAGTGGATGAATTGTTTATAAAACTTGTTCTATTTTCATTGGTTACGATGTGATGATTTGATGAATTTGTTTTTGATAATACGTTAAAAAAATTATGGATATTTTTATGTCGTGGTAGTTATTTTATTAACAAATATGGTGGTTGTATTATAAACAAGGATGTTATTTAAGTTATAACCAAGGATAGTGGTATCATTATAACCAATGTTGTGGTTTCATTATACCCATGGATGGTGGTTATGTTATAATGATGGATGATTTTCATGTTATAATAATGGATGGTTGGGTCATATACCTCTCTTCAATGAATTTGGTAATGATTTATATCTCATGAGAGAAATAGGAATGAAATGTGTAGTAAACCTAGTTTAGTAGGATAATTTATCCCCAATCAGAGTCATGTGATTGAACCATGAATTCAATTATGTAATGGGGATTGAACCCATTTCATTATAGTAGTCTTTGAAATAAACCGCCACTACTAAGGAATTTTTATTATTATTATGGGTATAAAAACAGATATATTATCCCCATTTTATCCTTAAATGGATTATGTTCATTGATTCTATTATGATTCATTTCTAATGAAATTTCTATTTTTATTCCATGACATGGGATTGCGATCTATAATGAGATAGGTATGATTTTCAAATGTTAACATCATTTTCACATACTCTTATACTCATGTTATTATTATGTGATCATTGATATCTCGCTTGATTTACTGTACTAAATTTATGATATCACCTTTTCCAATGATTCCTTTCCCCTGATTATGAAGAATGGTTTAATTATTATTATTCCAATGAAGGGTGATTATTTTGAGGAACATAATTGGATACTCTTATGAAATAGTTGTTTATCTGCCTATATTTCCATGTAAACTATACATATATAAATTTTAAATGGATTATAATGTTATGTAAAAAATATTCACCTATAAATAATTAATATTAATGTATGAAATGTATGGGTTACTATAAAAATCGATTCCATATTTCTCATTTATAATCATGGCCCACCAAAATATTTGGGAAATAACCTCCAATGCATACTTCTCCAAGATCCCTTTTATAGTTTCAATAACCCTTATTAAAATAATTCATCCCTTATTTTTAGATATGGATATAATCATTTAGAATTATCAGTGGTACATTATCTTAGGGAAATGAAGTTATAATTAATATTTTCCATCATCCAAATCAATGTCTTTAATAAATTATTGAATAAGAGAATGTGTGTGGGAATAGAGGAGAGAAACCCACTATAAAATGTGATGGTACCTATTGTGGGTATGAAATGCCTATTCTGGTGATTAATACAAGATTTTAATCAATTTATGATCACCTAAAAGTGTTGAATACAAAATTTTAATAATAATTAAAGAGCTCATAGATACTCCATCAAGAGATTCCTTCTTTTAAAACCATTTCTCTCATAAACATGAAAATCATTCCAGGTAGTTTAGTAATTCATGACATATATACGGTTGATTCCATTGTTAATTTATTTTCTCCTCCATCTACATTCATCATCCAATATTAAACAGATTTTGTTATATGGATTTGCTTTTCCAATTCATGATGAATACAATTTGTTCTATGAGGAAGTGGTGGGTGATTCCCCTAAATCCATATTTGAATTTAAATTTACATTGAATTCATCAAAAAATATATTGGTTGAGTCAACAACTAGCGGTATGTTGAGGAAATTCAAATAAACTAAGAAAAAGTGGGCCACCTTAATGAATACCATGAACCGAAAAGAATATTCCATATATTTTCCCATGATACTATGGTGATCCAAGGATACAAAATCATTTAATAAAATGGTAAAAAATCCCACTATGAAAAGGTAATTAATTATATATTCATTTAGATGATGTTCATATATATTTGATCACATTCCTTGAACATATGAATGTCAATTATACTAATTAATCTTATGGTCATCATATTAATGTCAATAATTAATTCCTAAAAAAGGATGGTAGATCCCTACATTGTTCTACTAGGAATAAATCCAAATTATTTTAGTAAGACCCAATTTGATATAATTTCGTGAATCCCACTTTTTTGAATGATTTCTTGGACCTCATAAAAGCTATCGAACACAATTATTGGTCTCTATTAAATCAAATATCCTGGTTCCTTAACCATAGTAATGATGAAAGATGTGGAAGTACAAGACAATATTGAATGTGATTCCCCTAAAAAAAGTCTGGTGTAACCTCATCTAGCGAGCCTTTAATAAATACCCAAACATTTATAAAAAATTAATTATATATTATTATTTAGATAGATCCATTGTTCGGTATTTCTAACCACTCTCATTTTTCATCACCAAAACATTATTAACCTTTCATAGCTTTTTCACCAATAAGCTTCTAATAATATCATGAATCATGTCCTAAATACTCTAGATTTATAGAAAATCATGAATAATGTCTTCAAAATACATGAGAAGTATAATGAATAACCCTTCAGGCTATCACATATTGTAATAACTGTTATGCATGTTCCATCGAGTGAAGCCTTCCACATCCACGAATTAATTCGATTTATTATTCCACTATATTTGTTCATGAATTAATAAATAGAGACCCCTTTAAGTCTTATACACCATATCCTATTTCAAATAATCATTCATTTCCATTTTTTATGCTCTTTAATTATCATTATTCATGAATCCATTAGGAAACTCTACTGTTTAATTGTAGTATCCTTAATCACTACTGATTTTCTGAGAGGTCAATACATTTCATCTATCCATATCCCTTCACCACTGGACATGCATTATTACACATTCTACCATAATACTACATATCCAAATTAAAACCCCACTTATTCTCCAATTTTATTATCAAATGTGGAAACTCAGTTAAAATCCATGTTTCATTATAATTCAGGAATGAAATATATTTATTCCTCACTGACACCATTTTTGTGATTCACTAATAGTGTTATCATTTTCAAATGATCATAATTTCTCAATAATCCATTAAAATATGTATGTTTATGTATACACCAATACATTGAAAATTTTTATTAACCCTAGTACATATATATAATTTTAATTTCAATACAATCCCTTCAACCGTTGTAACATTCTATTCTCTATTTTACATATCGTAGACATCGTGTGGTCTACTCTTGGACAGAACAGTTTTTAAGAATTTAGGAATAGCATTCCATGTTTTATCTTCCAAAAATTTCAGTTTGTTATCTACACTTTCCAACACATATGTTATTATATTACTTCTTATTTGACGAACAAGAACATGGTCATTTGAATTTATATTTTGAAAATCATACTCTAAAAATATCCAGTCATTCCACATGATATTCTCATCAAAGAGAAAATCATGGATTTTGATGAAATAATATTTCTCATCATCCAATAGTCAAATTCCAAAACAAAATATTACCATATCCTATAAAGAAACTTGACTTGAACATTTCGTTGTGTTTTTTCCAGTGCATAAAATTTATATGGATGTGTGGGTTAAACCTAGATTTTTATGATAATAAATTCTTTAATTAAATCTGACCATTTTAGCTGTTGAAATTCCTCTCCCAATGGAGAAGAAAGAAAATTTTTAACCATATTTGTGTCCCTGTTCACAACATCCAATAAACATCCATTGGTAATTCCAGTGTGTAAACGTATACATTGTTCCTCCATTATCAATTTCTAATTCATTTCCAAAAACACACCATTTTACTAATATTTATTTGTTATAGTATCCAACATTATTTTATTCCATATCCAATTGATTTTTGTGAAGTATTATGTAAATTACTAAACAAAATTATTATACATTAGCAACATTTTTATCTGGCCAGTTTCCTGATACACATTTTCAATAAATTAAATGAAAACAATAAAAATGTTATACTGGTGTTTCAGAATGTAAACCCATATTATATATATTTCATAATCAAATAATTTCATGATTTAAAATGTTTAACCATGATATTGGGATGTGTCTTCCACCCTAAACATTGGAGTGAAATGTAATGTCCCATATTTTTTCATGTATTATTTTTTACATTTTATATGAGTTTATTTCAAGACTAGACACTAAGAAAGTGGGCAATTTTTGAGCCCCGGTGTTCTCGAAACAATTACATGAAAAATATTAAACTTTTAATAGAACATGCCAGAAGTTTTCATAAAAAAGTTGTATAACTCTTAAACAGGTGCCTAAATTAAAAATTAATGGCCAATATTGAGTTCCGAGCAGTGGGTTCACCCTATAAACAACCTAATATTAGTTGGCATGGGGCATCTGTTAAAAAGTCACCAATGATATATACATAAATAAAATAATTAAATAATATTTTTTTATGTCTAAATCATAAAAAGTTATGAACACTTACTTGGATTCGAACTCTGAGACAATCATTGAGTTTTTAATGTATTTGTTTCATCATGAATGACTTAACATTAGTTAGTACATGTTTTTATGGAAAATAATCATAAATAATGTAATCCTCATTATATAATATTAATAATAAAATATTTTTTTTATAATGTGATTTCCCTTAAAAATATAATTATACAGGAAAATAGGGATAGATGCATATCCTTGGGAATACTAGAAAATATCCTGGGAGAGCTTAGGAGACACCACTCAAACAAATGGGCATAGAATCATAGATCAACAATTGAAAAATGTCTTTCCTAGTGGTTGTTACTAACGATTCTGACTCAACAAGTGACCTTTATAGACGAGCGATCCAACTTCTATGTAGGATGTGTTATTTTGTATTTACTACATCGTTATTGAATTAAACAATTAACATAGAACAACCATGGAACATGATGATCAACGATTAGATCTTAACCCTATGGGATGGGTTTAATATATTCGAGATTTATTGGTATTTTGATTTTGTGATTATTTATTGACTAATTTCACTGTCGTTCTGACTACTATGAAACATGATCGACCTGAACATCGATTGAGATACGTTCCTCTTGATTTATTTATGTTTTTCTACCTCATTTCACCATTCATCACTAGAATTCCTTGCTAGGCCCACAACATAAAATTCCCTGATCAATCGATCATTTCACACCTCATTCATGGAACATCAATCTGATATGTTAAATTTTTTTCTTTGGCGCAACACGCTAGAGGGTACTAATATTTTCCAAGATAAATTGGTATGATAGTGGATCCCCAAATGTTTGTTCATCAATGATCTTCGGTGGAATGAAGAACAACCATTTTAATCCATTTTGTGAAATGTTTTGAAGTTTAAATGTGTGGTATGGTAGATATCATGATCAAATGAAGGTGGATATTATGCTTTCACTTCCAGGTGCACCTATAATGGTGGCTATAGCAGTAGACTAAATGACTGGAGTGCAAAACATGGATTCTGGAAAATTCTGCGCTACGAGGCCTGTAATCTGGGATTACATGGAATGTGGGCCCCTAGAGAAACTAAGATGGTTTTGGGTATGTGATATGTATCCCACGGAATGGGGATCTTCTTATACATCATGTGGTATATCCCATATAACATGGCATATACATGGGAAGTACCATGACACTGGGTGGAGTACATAGTTTGCCTACATAGTTTGTACCCTAACACACGACATAGCCTAGACCATGTACACGGGCTACCCTATGTACTATTAAATGGGTAGATACATGGAGGTTGACATCATGTACTGACAGATGACTTGATTACATTATTGTACCCCAGATGGAAGGATATGGCGTGTGACCCTTCGATAGGGCTTGTACTGATCATCTACACAACATGTTCGAAAGTCAGGGGTCATTATACATGGGGTGTACCCAGGGTCTATGGTCATGGCGTGTGATCCTACTACACACAATATACCCCTTTATACATGTCTTGAATATCTTCTCCAACATATATTTGAAAATATTCGTTAGTGTTTGTTCCCCTTATCGAATCCCTGATGTTAGGGGACCCTCATTTCCTACATATAAGAGTAGGTTCCATTTAGTAGGACATCCTGGATATAGTTGTTGGAATACCCCTAGATCCCAAGTATATTATCCTTTATTAACATTCATTCCTTATGTAGTTTCCATAGTATTGAAATGTCCAATACTACATGACGTCAATCCTATACTAAAAGGTTAATCTAGATGGAGTTGTTGGTATCACCCCTAGACCTGGATTTGATCTTCATCTATTGTATTGTATCTCTCAATTTAGATCATTTAGTGTATATCTTTCTCATGATGAGTTATAATGAGAATCACCACTCAGATGAACATAAATAGTTTCATCAAACACAAGATTATGTTCTCCCAGATGAGTGCATCGGAGAATCATTGAATTGAATTCATTTAATTGGTATGTAGTAGTTGTGACTTACCACTGGACTATGTTTCATGGATAGATAATATCTATATATTATTTTTATATATTTAATTGATCTATACTTGTGTATAGAAGAAAGAAAATTTTCATTGTGTATTAATTTTTGGTTCTAGGGTGTCCAATAAAGTATTTTTATACTCACCCCAACACGGGTTTCCCACACAAGTCATGTCTAGAGTAAATGAGTGACCTCTTAATGGAGTCCAAGGTGGACTAGGACCAAATGCTGAATTGTGATATTACTTATGTTGAGGTGTTCATAAAACAATATATAGTAGTCCCAGTATCATTCTTTATAGGTCGGACATGTTGTTACAGACATCCTTTAGTGGGATTTTATTTGGCCATGTTTTACATTAAATTAACTTCCTAACATTCTCTATTTTTTGGGATATAGTGGTATGCATGGATTGTTTTCATTTTGGGTTTTTTAAATTTCATAATTTTTCGGGCGTGGAGATTTGTGTGTGTGTGTATGTACATATAAAATATATCACATGTTTGTGATATTCATAATCAGTGCAGTGGGTGATGTATCCATACACCATGAATTTGATAAACTCATATTCAACCCGGTATATGAGAACATTAGTTCTAAGTAAAATAATGGTACATGAATCATACAAGAATGGGTTCTGGTATTCATTTCATTCTTATGTAAACTATACTGATATACTCAGAGACTATAGTACATCTTTCTTTCTTACCGGATTCTTTTATGACATATACCAGATCGGATTCTGCAGCATGATCACGAGGATGACCCCCCTCAATGAGGTGGCATTGATATAAGGATTTGTTTTGATAAATTACCTGTAGGTGGCATACTATCAATACCTTCACATATAGAGAATAACATGGTACTTATATTACCAGTGGATGAGGTGTGTAGGCAGAGCGAACATCACTTGTTTCGGTGATAGAGACCCCTCATGATCTAAGGTGAGCCTTACCCACAGAAGGTTCAGGACTATCTTGATGTGGTGAACTGGGTTTTTTTCTAGTATGGACACTAGTAGATCAGATGGTGGTCCCGATGGTGACCCTTCAACATGGCTCAGTAGGGTGACGGTGTGGTTTTGTTATCCAATCATATGTCGAGGTGACTCATTCATTGAATGAGTTTTAGAACCTTTTTAGAGAGGATTTCTCACCTTATATGGTGAAGTCTATGCATATTCTAGAGCGTATGCAGCTCTTGAAGGAAAGAATGATCATATTTTAGTATTAATAAAATAATACCAACCAATCCATGAACTCTAAGGATATGGTACATGACTAGTTATTCCAGGATTGTACCTTTGATAAGGGTCTACATTAATACATTAGAGCCACTGTTACCCCTCTATGCATTCTTACCTATGATGGTGTTCTAGAGAAAGCATCGGTGGTCGAGAGTTACTTGGCTGAGAAGATACATCTAGTGGCTTCCAGTAGTGGGAAATAAAGAGAAGATAAATCGATAGTGGGGAGACGATGTTACTCATGGGGACATGGAAGTTCGATATGTTTCAGTTGAAGTTCCTGCTACATATGACATACGGTTCATTGCTCACAAGTGGGGTACAGTCAATGTTGATAGAGTTAGTTCTACTCATGTGATGTTAGAGGGAATAATTCCTGGGATTTTTCTACCCACTATGTTGCTGATAGAGAATCCACAGAAGGGCCAACGAGGCAGAGGCAGAAATAAGAGCAGGTAGATCTACAGGGTAGTGAATCCAACATAGGATCTGGGAGTGTTGCAGGAGGTGATATATATTTTTACTTGTTTCCACTACCACCCCTAGGTGGTCCACACCAGTCTTAGAGAGTTTTAGGAATGGGGGGAACAACTACATGTAGTCATGTCATATGATATTGGGGCTCCATGAATGATTTGTGGTATGATCAGTGTATTTTAAACATCAGATATTTTTTGATAGACATAGGTGGTTTTCAATCCATTCTCACCACATATACTATTTGAGACCTATAGAATCTTGTCAAAATATTGAATCAACCCTCACATATATAGTCTCTTATTGGATAATACCTTATAATCACACATTTGTACTAGTACTATGACCCGACTCTTGTAGGGTAGAGTTTCGTTTGGGGTCTCGGGGTAGTAGCGTTGAGGCCTTATCATGTCATTAAAGGTATTGACAAATTAACCATAGTTCAAGATTAGATTTAATATTTTAGGCAAATGGTGTGCTGTGTCTATAGTGATGGAACCATGTTTTCAATTTTTCAAGAAAATGGAATCACTAGTAGTGCTAGATGGAATCACATATAGGATGATGCATCCAATTACTCATCAATTGTCTAGAGTAACCCTCAGTTTAGTCAATGTTATGAGTCCTTAGTTTCATACATTGGTGGTGGTGTATGAGTAAATATTTCCTAAACATATTCTAAGAGTACTTCCCCACTGGTATATAGACTCTTTTATTGATCTACACCCCGAGACAACATCGATATCTATACCAACATATCAGATGTCTCCTGGAGAACATCGCGAGATAAGGGTGAACATGGAGGACTGGTAGATAAGGGTATCCAAGAGACCCAGTGTTTTAACCTTGGTATCCATAGATTTATTTCCAAAATGGGAAGATGTGAGCCTGAGGTTGTGTGGGGATTACCAGTGCTTGAACCAGGTGACCACGAAGAATAAGTATTCATGACCAAAGATCGATGAACCCTTTGATCAGTTTAGATGTTCATGATGGTTCTCAATGGTAAACCTCGTGTCAATGATTTTATGAGTAGAGGAAGAGATTAAAAAATCTAAATGTGGGTTTTCCAAATGAAAGTGTTAAGCACATATTAAGCTCGAATGAATAAATAACTGGGCATGGGTGTGTCTAGATACAGAGGCTTACAGTGATTGCCTATAGTTCACACTAGTTGATACCAAATGATACGAACTATTTGACCCATTGTATTGATTTTTTAGTGGTAGTATTGATGTTGATGATTTGGTGAATCTACCTAAAGGGAGAGTTGTTTATTGCCTATAATGGTCAAAATATTCACATGAATATCAACTTTTAGAAGGATATAAACATGAGATAGATGCAAATGGATAGAGTTCCTCCCAGATTATGATGTTTTGTATTTCTATACTCCTAGTACATGGAATGTGGTGGAATATTCTCTGAGTCTAAGATCTGGTTCACAATTGTTGAATGAGGCATCCTAATATTTTTCCTCTTTATAGTTATTCTTTGTGGATAGAGATGCTGATGTTTATGTATAGTCAATGGTTGTTTCCCCTCTATTCTTTCATTGAGTTGGAGAGGAACAAACATTTTAAATACCAAATATGGGACCCTACATGCTCAAATATCTATAAGGCATGTCAATCATGGATATTAAAGAGGCGGGTACCGTATTTTTCTTTTCAGAGGATGTACAGTAGTAGAAGTGGAATTTCATGAAGAGGTTATGGTGGATTTTCAACCATCCCCTTTTTCGGTACACCTAGGTGTGTAAAAATGAACTAGGACCTCCTAAATCTATTTGGTGACTAGGGATAAAGAATAAAGTGGTAGAGTTCAATTTTGGACGCCTTACTTATCAACAAATGAAAGTTGAGCACCATGTTCCAGTAGGTTTATCTCAACCGATTAATGTTCTAGAATCGAAGCGGGATGTGATATAAATAGTATTCGTGTTGGATTTAGTACGTATGTTGAGGGGACATTATCTAATCTAGGTTATCATTAACAGACTCACCATATTGACCCACATCCTAGTTATTAAATTGAAATGTTCAGTAGAGGTTATGGGACATCACTATATAAATGAGATTGTTCTACTCCATAGAGCTCCATCAACGACTGTTTTAAAATGTCAGGATCACTTGACATCTAATTTGTGGAAGGGATTATAGGTGGAATTTGGGACCCAGTTATGCTTGATCACATTGTTTCACCCATATATAGAATGAAAAATGTAGGAAACTATTTTGGTTGAAGATAAAATTATACAGGGATTCAAGTCGGTCATCGGTTGTAGTTCTGAGGATCAAATAAATATTATTGGAGTTTTTGTACAATAACAACTACCATTTCACCATTTGTAGGGAAATATTCGTGGTTTTGTATCGGTGACTCTATAGGTCACCACATTGTAAGACTGACAAAAGATATTTTGCACATATGGTCTTGAGGATGGTGCAAGCTACTATAAGAAGGTGAAGATCATCCTAGAGAAAGTGATGCCAACTGAGGGCCATTATAATTCTTATGTTTAGTGGTGGTGAAGGCCTTGTAATTTTGAGGATTAAGACCATGTATTCTTATGAGATTCAACTAGATGGTCATTACAAAAAATTGATTGGGGTGTAAAGTTATATTCAAAGTTAAATGGACATTTTTAGATACTGAAAAGAGTTATCAAGGTGGCATACTTGTTGGATCTACCGCCATAGTTGGACTACATAAATGATTTCTTGAACTAGTCACATATGAGGAGGTATTTCCATGACTTATCACACAACATCCTATAGGTAAAGATATACATTGATGATGGGATGAATTTGTCTTATTACCCGGGGTAGATCAAAGATCATAAATGGATGATTTTTCAAGGGTGATCGATTCGATTGGTGTGTGTCCAGTGGCAGCACAAGAATCTTTTGGAGAGAACATGGTAGTGCTAGGCTTAGATTCATGTTCAATACCCCCATATATATTATTAGTCTTTGTACTGCCTTTTTTGGGACGTAAATCAAAATTTTGGGGATAATATAATGTCCGGAATAATTCTATGTATTAAGTTTTAAATATTATATGTTCTAATTTCATGAACAAGTGCAGAGACAAAGGTCTATTATGAGTCCCTATGTTCCCAAAACAATTTATTAAAAATAATGAACTTTTAATTCCATCCAAATATAGAAGAACTAGATAATAGGAATAACAAGTAAAAAGTTGTATGGATCAGAAATTTTATGGCATAAATGAGTTCAGAGTAGTGGCTTTAACTTATGCCTGGCCTAACTTTGTATGGCATGGGTCATCTATAGAAAAAGTCACAACGGATGTAACTATAAATAATATAACTAAATTTTTTTTGTTATTTTTAATTATTAATAACTCGGGATCATTGACATAGATGGTAAATATGAGACCACTATTTAATTCAAATTGTGGATTTTTCCTAAGGCAAGCCATAACTTTAGTCAGTGTAAGTCTTCTATGTAAAAAATCAAAAAGTATTTAATCATCATTAAAAAGTTTAAATACAAATTATTTTGTTTAAGTAATGATTTCCATTAAAATTTATCTTATAAATAAATTCCAATGTTCCGTGCATAACTTTGGGAACATCGGAGAATCCCTATAGAGAGCATGGGAGATACCACTCAAGAAAACAATGATAGAATCACATATAAAGGATCGATGAATGCCATTGGATCTCACTAACGATGAAGACATAGCAAGGATTCCTTCATCATTTACTAGTCCAACTTTTAGGTAGCATGTATTATTTTGGATTTCATTCCCCATTCTTGAATTCAACCAGGAACACATAACAAGAAACGAACATGTCGATTTTTGTTGCGATTGTAAATATGGAGGAAGGGTTTTAATTCTGATGGATAAATTGGGACATTGATCATCTAATTCTTAGATAACTATTTTGATTTCCATTCAAATATAAATGAGACCCAATCTTGAAAAACATATTTCAATGTTCATTTCTATTGTTTGATTAATATTTTTCTTGCCTCATTCATCATTCATTGAGGGAGTTCTTCTCTATCCCCATGACTCAACATATCCCGATCAATTGATCATTGTGCACATGATTCCTAGTAAAATGATCTGATATCTCATATTTGGGATTGGTGTGACATGGCGGAGGTGCGATGATAGGCATGGATCAATTCCAATGATGGTGGATCCTCAAATAATCCTTCATTGATGTTCATTACCAGAATGAAGAATGACTATCCTAATCCATTTTGGGATTACATGATTATCTGAACCATATTTCATGGGAGATGGAGTGACCAAAAGAGTCTAGATTTGGAGTTTCCCTTTAAGGCATGGCCAAAACGGTGGCTGGAGTAGTGGAATATAAGACTAGAGAGTGAATTAGGGGTTCTGGAATATCCAAAGCTACACAAGGTGTA
Organism: Viscum album; assembly: GCA_963277665.1. Taxonomy (NCBI): domain Eukaryota; kingdom Viridiplantae; phylum Streptophyta; class Magnoliopsida; order Santalales; family Viscaceae; genus Viscum; species Viscum album. The sequence goes on along the minus strand of OY728126.1, from coordinate 1,863,374,392 downwards.
ATCTGGGATTACATGGCTTGTGGGGGACCCTTAGCGGCTACTATAGTTTTGGATATGAGATATCTATCAAAGGGATGGTGGATCAACCTACATGGTGTATGGTCTCTCCCAGATAACTCTGCATGTACATGAGAAGTACATTGACATGGGGTGGAGTACACATGTTGCCTAAATGGATTGCACCCACCATAAAGCTTGGCGTAGACAATGTATATAGACAAACCTTTTTACTATTACATGAGAAGATCCATATGGGTTGTCACCGTATACTGTCAAATGACTAGAGTACACGAGTTAACCCAAGATGGAATTACATGGAGTGTGACATTTCTATAGGATGTGTACCACTCATTTACATGACATTTTCTAATCAAATGATCTTTTATACATGGGAGTTACCTGGGGACAAGGGAAACTTGGTGTTTCCCTATTACATGACATGTACGGCTATCTATATTGCATGAATTTCTTTTCCACTCTATATGTGACAAGTTTTTCTAGGGTTCATTCTCATCCCCACTTCCATGATGTTATGTGGTTATCCTTTTCTACCCATATGATTATGATCCCTTCCACATGAATATCTGGATAGATTATTTGGAATCCCCCAAGATTCCAATTGTGAGATCCTCCAATTATCTATGGCCCTAGGTACATTTCTTCATATTGATGTGAACAGTCCTACCAGATTTCAATCCTTGTCTAAGTGGATTAACATAAATGGAGTTATTGATATCACACCATGGCCATAGATATGATATTTATCTACAATATCATATATATCTCTTCGGATCAATTAGCATATCTCTCTTTCATGATATTTTCTGATGGGAAGGACCTCTTGGATGAATGCAATATGATCTATCAAACATTGTTGTATGTTCTCCGGGATGAGTGATTTATGGGATCTTCAAACTGAATTCCTAGAATCGATATGTATTTTTTGTGACATATCTCTAGATTGTGTGTCTAGGATTGAGCATACCAGGATATTCTTTTTTTATTTATTGTAGACATATTCTAGTGTAGAGATGGTTTTACATTGCCTTTTTACATTTCTATATGGTTTTGCAGAGTCCTTCATAGTATTTTATACTCACCATTGAAGGAGATTTACAAAAACATGTAGTGTCCTATGTAGAAGAGTAGAATTTTGATGTAGTCCATGGTGGATCTGGAATCAATGATGATTTGTGAGATAAGGCAGGTAGAGGCATTTCTATATCTACATAAAACAACCCTTTTACCTTTGTTTACATGTTGGAATTGTGTTTACAGACTTCCTTTTGTGGGATTGTATTTGGCCAGTTTTAATGTACATTACATTCCTGTTATACTTGGTTGGATGGGATATATTTGTATGCATGCATTTTTTTGTTGTGGTCTTTTACCTTTTTCATTTTGTGTGCTTGGAGATGTGTTTTTTCATATAAGTACATAACAAATTCTTCACATGTTAGTTAATATTCCAACTCGGTTCTAGTCACCACCCCCTGGCCTATCGGAGGCAGGCTTGGGGAGTCACATTAGATGGCCTACTAGGACGGGTTAGGACATGAACAATCCCTAACATCAATAATCAAGGATTCCAAATGTAATAGATTTATGAAACCCATGATTTCTTCCTAAGAACATAATTTTCAAAATATTTAATACCTATGTGATAAAGCTTCCACATGTTGTTTTCTATTATAACCATTATCTTCTTTCACTAAAGTGGATGATATTACAATTCCCTAATTCTTGAATCTTAGGAGTTGATAAACCAAGAATTATTTCTCCATATGATCTTGACGTATGGTATATGGTACGATTTTTATCACTTCAAAAAAACATATTTTATCATAAATTATTATTCCCACCACTGTGAGAAAATCCTTTACTAGAATCTTCCTCATCAATATTTCTTACTGAAATTTGAATATTATGTAACCCTGATATGTGACTTAGTTATTTTTGTTTCAAGGGGGAACCATTTTATATCTAGAAGTTAACAACACATTTCTCCATGAATTAAATATTACCTTCATCCATCAAATTTACATTATGAAACATAATTTAATATTCAACATTTCTACTACATAGAGTGATATGATGGACTAGAATAAGTGACCCTTGTTTTAATAGGATTTTTGACCTTTATAAATATGTCACTATTCCCATAATATGAACCCAATGAATTAGACATTTTTGTATTGAAATTACTGGAATTTACCCAATAATCTAATAAATCCTTCTTTTGATTTCATTTCTTCTAAAAATCCAACAGCAATGTCATGGTCCTACTGATTTTCCATTGCATCTATTTTTATGTAAAATACTATGATTTCTTATCACATATACATTATGTTTATCATCATCTAACTTCATAATTTACACCATTTTTATAATATTTAGGGAATCCATTATATATGTGATATTCATTCATGATTGGATTCCAAACATCGTAAAACAAATTTTTTTATCTGAAATAAATTCTTATGGATTTTCCCATATTATCCCATGATTTCTCTAATAAATAAAATGGTAAAATGACCTATAAAACCATTAAAATTATTTCATTGACTGATATAAGATTCCCTTGATTCTCATTTATTATATTTACATGATTATTTTTAGGTATACTATATCAAAAAATCAAACCAGACATCCAAAAAATCATGAACACCTTATTAAAAGGCACTAAATTCCTATTCCTGACTAGAGTAGCTCCATTTGATCTATTGTGGTTTCTTTCCGAAGGAATCTGAAAGACACATTCGAATAAAGATATACCCTTTTTTCTAGCCATTCCAATTCTATTTTTTTCATTATTCTCTAATTTTACTGTAGCCAATAGAACTTATATGTCCATATGAATGAGTTATTCATCCCTCTAAATTCTTAATAAGAAATATCTTATACCAAAAAAGTTTTCTATATGAACATTACCATATTCTAAATAAATATATTTTCATAACTATAATTACTTATTCAAATGAAATATTTCATAATTCATGAGAACTTTACATGTGATTTTCAAATGTCTATTATTGAACCATATATAATACTTTTTTACAAAATCATTGAAATCTTATATATATTTAATCATTAAATCATACACATTTGAGTAACCCTATAATTTTAAAAGAACCTCAAAAAACTGTAATATAAATACTACAAATATCTTTATACACTATACTATACAAAGATAAATGGTCATGCTAAAAATCACATCAAAATGTTCAACTCATCACATAAAATCACACAAAACCTCACAAACATTCATAAATGAATAAATTCAACTATGACTGAAAAGGGAACATATTATGTTTATATGGATTAGATGTGGGTGTGACATCCATTGGAGAATACTACTACCATAATTCATTATAATTATATTTTACAAGGATTTAAATTAAAAATCAGTAATTTATAATGATATTAGATGAAATTTTATTTCTAATTCCTATGTCACAAGTACAAGATTCTCCACCCAACCATTGTAGTCATTATTAATATAGTATATAATTTTAATAACCCCAAATATTAAAGAACACCCTACCATTGAACCATAGTTACTTCAAACTCTTTCAGCATTATCAACAATGGGCACTAATATCTTCTGAACAATGATAGTCACACTAACATCCCACTAGATGACTATTTTGAATCATAACCTTATTTATAAAACCTAAATGGAGTGGCATAATTTTATTATCATTCATTTTATTTAATATAGAACCCATAACATTTGATTATCCAATTATCATTCCACTAACTTGTATATTCCCTTTAGAAGAAAAAATCTTCTAAAAACAATCATCCACCACATTAAATTTACATAAATACTGAACAATACTACATAGAAGGTTTATCTTCACAATAATTTCTATCTATTGGAGTAATCATAAAATGAATTTATTTTCAGAATTATATACTAAATTAATGATACCACCCCATGTAGAAGGGTAATACTATGGTAAACACCACAGATTTAAAATTACTTCTTAAAATTAATTTCAATTCCAATTTTACGTATTCGAATTAATTATAAGACCTAGAAAACGATTGATTATAAATGAATATATACATTAAATATTTGGAATAAATTCAAAGATTAATGATTCGTAATAATATAATTTTCAAATTGAAATATATAATAAAACATGATAAATTGATTCAAAATATAGAATTAGATCTAATAGATAATTCTATACCGTAAATCCCATTACTGAAATTCATGTCTTGAAATAATAATTCAATGTGGGAAGGACCATTTATTATTTCCATTTTCAATCCTTCTTGTGTATAAGTTATTATATTGACAGGATAAAGGAAATGTTCTCCTTTAATGGGAAGATAGTGAATTTTTTTTGTTATCTTTCATGATAATCCACTATTGGAGATTTGATTCCTCTTATAATAATTTAAGAGAACCCACTAGAACATCTCTATTAACACATAATTCAATATGATAATTCTTAATAGTCTATTTTGTATGTTAAATACCTTTACAATTAATATATGGAATTAAAAAAATTTCATGTATTAGAAATTTTCTATAATTTTAGAATTTTATTTAATCATTATTTATACTGGTGTAATTTTTATATGAGTTTGTATTTTTTTTGAAAAAAAAATTCCAAACATAAATATTATTGATTAATTTGATAAATTTACACTTTACGGAAATTTAAAATGTATTTTTGAATTGGGAAAATAAAAAATAGTTTGAAATATTTATGTTGTTTCTTATTTTGACAAGAACTCACTAGAAATTAGTGCTCAATCATGTGAAAATTTCCCATAAATGAAGGTACCACCATAGAGAACACCCCTAAAAAATATTAATAAATTATATATTATTGAGGTAAATTTGAATATGTTATCTCATCCAAAATCCTCATAATATTACATGAATGTTTTCGTTTGAAATTAATGTCTATTTATAAGGGATAAAAAATTGTACATCCAGTTATACAAATCACGCTTGCATTCCTCAGTTATTAAAAATTATCTAATGGGATGATTTCTATTTTGAATTAGATAGTTATATATTTTCTATAATAACTTAGTTATATTTATGAACATTAATTTCATTTGATGATTCAAGCAGTGCATAATTATCAAATGGGGTGAATATATTTTGGGAATTATGTACTCAAATAGAAAATTGAAAGATAATGTGTAATACTGTTGTATAGGATGTTGCAAGTAAATATTATATTGTGATGTGGATGAGGTTCCTGAGAATGATGGGTTATTTTTAGTATAAATTATGGGTAATTTTGTTTAAATTATCTCTTTTTCACATAAAAACAATTAACTAAGGACTAGCACAAGATAGGATTTGGAACCTTTGTGAAGACTATTTAAATTTAAGACATGAGAGAAGGTATTAATTCCTGAATGGGGGAAGTGATTCAATATAATACGATATGATATCTAGTTTAAAATTAATTATATTCACTCACTCAGATGTTTCTAGAATAGTTGTTTTGTATTGTTCTATGTGTAACTCCAATTTTCCAGGGATTTAATCGATATTAAATTAACTCTAAAAATGAAATTATTAGTAAATTATTATTTAGGGGTAAAATTTATCTAAAACCTTGTATAATGAATTTATATATTTATTTACATGATTTTGTTTGGTAATTAGATGTAATTTAAGAGTATTGAAACAAAAAAATATAATAAGAATGTTGTGTTCGTGTGGATCAATGGAAGATACATTGAAAAATCAATGTTGCTCATGTTATGGAATAGTAATACATCATGAGGTGAATATATCATAATAATTATTTCTTTGAGACTATATCCTATAGAAATTGATCCCAATATTTTCCCTAAATATCCACCATCTAATAATATCAATATCAATTTCATTCATCACAAAAAATCACTAGGAAAATGTTTTTTTCCCCATGAAAGGAACATATATTAGGGACAACTTAGCCCCATGTCAAATTCTTAGAGTAAATTTGTTCATAAATATTGACCCATTATCATTATTTTAAGAAAATAAATGCTTATCAATGGGTGATATTTTGTCATTATAGTACTATTGTATAATTAATGCAATGTGGTTGAAATAAATTTGATTCAATGCTTTCCAACATTGTTTTAGAAAAATCAACACGGCCAATGATTCTTAGTCAATGTATATTCTGGATCTAATGCACATTGTGAGCTCAATTTAACACACTCCATGTTGTGACCCTTTTCTGTAAAGAATCCAATGAGTTTTTAAAATAGAGATACTTCCTCTTGTTTTGTGATTACATTCACCTCTATCATATATGTTTCATCCAAAATGAACCACATCCCTTCTTAAGATTATTCGTTTCATATAATGTAACATATTTCCAAAAGGTTGTATCCTTTTATTCATAACCATATCAAATAATATATTGGATAAAAATCCCATTTCCTACCCAATGACTTGTTATGAAATTTTTTTGGCAATTTTAGAGAAAATTAAATGTTACGAGATAATATTTAGATATTTATATAATTGAATATTGATAATCCTATTTTATATAAAATATTATATGACCATAAATATATATAATTTTTCTTCATTGATCAAAGGAGTAATAGACAATGAATGGGAATCATTAGATCTTGATTTTGGCTATGTGGAGCAGACACATGATGTATGGTGGCCAAGAAAATTTTTATTTTATTATACATATCTAAATAAAGACATAAGTATAAGATTCCTATAATCAATTATAAAGATAAAATACAATTTCGTCCTAAGAGTTTGGACTGGACTTGTGTATTAATTTACTGAGTGTACATACCGAGTGGATATGTTCTGGATTATCCCAACGCAATATGAAAAGATCCACACAAATGAGGAGATTGTATATCGGGGATTTCCATTATCAGTCAAGAACATTTTAAGGATTATATATTCTATATAATACTTACACTATATTTTATAACCATGATATCCATGGATTTGGACATCTATATGGATGATTAATCCCATATAAATAATTTATCTAGGGGAAAATTTTCCTTTTAACGCTTGATTTTTAATTTATTTATCCTATTTCTATTCTACTATTAATTAATATCAATTTATAGTCAGTGATATTTTTTGGTGGTAAGATCAGATTAAATGGGAATTTCAAAGATATATTCATCTCATTATTCATAAAATTAAATCTTTATGTTTAATATTTCATTATTATATATAAAAACATTTTGGCCATTGGTAAGAAAAGTGTTGGGGATTTATAGCATGATATATGAAAAATAGAAACTCATACATAGTATCATTGGACCACCATAAGCCAATATTGATAATACTATGAAACTGATGGTTTCTTTATTTTTTAAGTATTGAGTGATTTCTCAAAACTATTCCATTGAAAAAGGAATTATCTATTTCTTATAGTGATATTTATAGTGTTATGTTTTACATTTATTATAACTAGAGATGAACAATTCATTATTATGGCCTTACCAATGTGCAAGACCATTATAATAGAAATTTATTGTAGACTATGTCAAATATTTATTTTCATTCCAATCCATGGATTAATAATTGTTCTATCCCTTGATATATTATATTCATCTTCCATTATGTTTCATTTACACACATCACATTAAAAAATACATCCCCCATTAAATTCATAACACTATGATTTCAAAATTTCACCCATCCTAGGAGACAATCTGTATTGTAACTTCATTATTTATACTTGTATATAAATTTCTTTAGCCCCTATAAATCCGTATATGGAAAAGAATCCAATTCGATGATCACAAAATTAATAGTTATAATAATTAAATTTTTAATGCAACAGTTATGATGTTAATATCACTTTGTTATTTTTCATGGGACTTTTATACTTAGAAAGTGATATTTTTGGAACATATAGTTGGTGACTCATTTTTCTTGTTCATATATTCCATAAATTGATGCTTATAATATGTTCCCTTTATTGTCTTCTATTCCACTATTATATATTGAAAATTTATCATTCTATGCCTTAGGAGTTATTGTATTAAAACTACCGTGCCTAAATTTATTTCCAACTATACTGTATCCCTAGATTATATTTTTTGTTATTTAATGGTTATACATATATTTTAACTATAATATTCTTTTATGTTTACGAAAAAAATTATATGGGTACATGGGTTTTTTAAATATGGGAAGAATATCCACTGATTTACTAGAATATTTCTTTTTTCATGACAATCATATACCAGTAATTGAACATTTTTTTGTATGTTCCATCTTGAGAGTTGTTCACTATATATCCTTGAGAAATACATGCACACACATAATGAGATAGATATAGAGAGGGAGACACATATTTCATTCCAATTTCTAGATGAGTTTCATATTAGGTTATCATGATATATTTATAGTTCAACTTAAAGGGTATATGAGTGAAATATTATATGTGTATGATATATATTTTTCATCATTATAGGGATATGAGGCGCCTCTAATGATGGTTGATTATATGTACAAAAACAAAAACTCAAAAAAAATGTTTTATAAATATATATCTTCTACATTACCTAAAAATGATTGCATTGAGATTATGTAACATGTTTTAGTGTATTTAATAAGTATGTATTTTATTTAATAGATCCTTTTATTGAAGGGATACAATTGTTATATGATGTACCTTCTATAACAGGCTTCACCCCTGATTTTTTGTGTTCTTTATTGACAAAATGGAATTATATTTTTATATATATATGTAAATGGGAGGAAATATATATACATAGGAAAGCATATATATTGTTGAGTTTGGGAATCAATTGTGGCTCCATATTAAATATTTATTTTTACATACATCATGGAAATCATGGGATACGTGAAATAAATAGTTCTATATTTTAGGTGTGAATTGTATTTTGTTATCAATTGGATGAATTTATTATAATCATGATGCGGGTAGGGGTTCATTCATTCAATCCTCTTCAATTATTGGAGTCAGAGTATAACAACCCTTCACATTATAAAATATTAATTCGTGATTTATTACATAATATTACACATAAATCAAACTAGATTGTTGATAAGAATTGTGTCTTTGAGATTTAGGGACAATAAATAACAACTTAAATTAAGTAATACATCATCAATATTGAAAACCACATTAACATGCTCATATTATTCAATTGTACAAAAAAACATCATTGGATAACCTGAGGATACACATAAGAATGTGGTATGTTATACGCATGATAAAATAATAACCACATAATAACACGATTTATGTAATAATATTTAGACAATATTAATATAAATAGGGTTTGAAATGAGTGAGAATCATAAATATGAACAATGTGTCTTGATATAGAATGATAAAATATTGGAAACATGGGAAACGTTGAGACAACTTAAAACACTACATCATAATCATAGGTCAAGGAAAATTGTGAAGATTTCATGGCAAAAAGACAACCCCAATGGATTAAATTCACACCATAATCCCTTGAATTATGTCTCAGAATACTAAAAAATTTCCCATTTTATTGAATCACAATATAATTCTGGGTGCAACATTTACTATCAATTCATTCTCATTCATACGTTTTTCACATAGATCTTACAACATGTATTCATACATAATAATATTATATTCCACAATAAAATAGTGTTAAATGAATCGTATAAAGTCTCTAGTAAACATTTATAAGTGCATAAAGGTGGAGACCCTTGAATGAAAATTAGTAAGGGTATTCATTATACAATTTTTTGTCATGGAAAATCACTATTAAAATTCAGCTGCATAAAGGGGACATATTAATGTTAATGGAAGGTCTTGATAAAATTGAAATGGATATCTCATAATTTATTCATAAAATTAATAGTAATTGTTACATGTATGATATTTTCTGAAAAATAGGAAATGGATATAAAATAAAAATGATAAATACCATACTTGAATGATGAGGATAATGAGGGTATACCTTCTATAGAGAGGATGATTCCAAATGTTTGGGAGTAACTTCTTGAGGAATTTGAGGATCCATTAGAGGACTGCATATAGGTACATTAAAGGTAATGACATTCACCATGGTTTTTTGTGAAGATAAATGGTATATTGGGTTGGTTTATATAGGAAATGATTGGGGAATTATTTATTACTTTTGATTCATTGGTTTTGGATATTGAATAATAAAATAAGAAAAACAAAATATGATTTAATTTTTATTTAAAATGATTTATAAAAAAGGGTAGTGTATTAAATTACATTATAATCCCATAGACCTGACCAATTAAAATATCACTATTGATGATGCAGAATTGAGTAATGTCCGTAAAGAAATTATTTTTAAACTATAATATAAATTATATGTTTTAAAGGATTCAAAATGGATTTATAAAATTAAAAAATTATTATTAATATTAAATTATAATAAATAAGAAAATATATATAGTACTAGATTCCATTTATAAAATTGATTTCCACTTTTTTGGGTATTATCGTGCCATAATACATATAGTAATATTTATGAAGTATTTATTTTATACATAAAAATTAAATTATATCAAAAAATTATAGAAAATTCACCATTGGATAATTTAAAAATTAAGATTTTAAAAATAATATTCATGTTATCTTTATAATTTTATAAATATGTCAATTTTTAATTATAAATTAAGTGTCACAATATATTATTAAATACAGGTTTTTTTATAATAATAGTTTTCAAAACCTTTTAAAAATTAAATTTGACATCATAAAAATATGTGATGAATTATATTTAATAAAATTATTATATTTTAATAAGATATTAATTATTCCAAAAATGAATTAACTCATCCAAATAAATTCAATAATTTATATTTAATGTTAACCAAAAATACCATCACGTATTATTTATATAAATATCAAAATTATTTATGAAGTAAAAATAATATGATGTAAATGAATTAATTATTTTAAAAATTATAAATCATCATATTATTTGGGTCTTGCTATATTTAAATTTAATACAAAAGAAAAATCCCTATGTTTATTGTGTGTGATGGTGATACATTCATGGGGTGTTTTGGATTATGTGGTTTGGGATATGATCTCAATCATCTTGAAATTCTTCCATAAATGGTTTCTCTCACAATTAAGATGTTGAATCACATGTTGGGAATTTTCAATGGGAAAATTTGTGTGATTCTGTCATCCCCGGATTCTATAATAAATGTTTTTTGGATGGTAAGATCCTATTAATAAAGACCACCATTACCATTGTCAGGGTCTATTGTGTTTATTTGAACCTTATATTTTTACTAATCATATGATCACTTTTCAATGGCTATATTATCAACGGTAATGATTATTTTTTGTCATCTAAATCCGATATGATATAAAAAATCCCATTAGGTTAATGGGGTTTCTATCTCCATAGTATATAATAATGAATTAAACTAAATCACAAATGCGATTTTATTTATAAATGTTCATTTTATTACTTTCATCCCCATTTATAAATCATTCCCGCTAAAGTTTCCATTTATACACTAAAATATATTAGAGTAACTATGGTTCCTCACCTCCCATGGTTCCCACGTCACTTTATAAAACTTATCATATCCCCCCAGCACTTCAATTAGGTTAATTTCATTGTTTTGTATAAATATGCCTCTATGATCTAAGATCTTAAATAGTTTCTCCTCATATAAATGTTCATTCTCCAATGATACCACATCTAGTTTTTTAACATGTGCGGGGTCTGGTATGTACTACATTAATAGTGATATGTGGAACAAAACATATATGTGATACAGTTTAGGATGGAGTTCTCATCAAGAGCCCACCGCTCTGGTGACCTAATGGATATAAAAGGGATTGTTGTATCGTAGACTAATATTTCACTTCTTCTCAAATATCGTGGCTTATTTCAATGGTGACATGCGTAGGATTACCTTATATGAAAAATTAAACTCTAAGTCTCAAATATGATTATTATCATAGAACCTTTTTGGACTATGAGATGCCTTGTTATGTTTCTGAATAGTATTCACCTTTTCCACTATTTTGTTGACCATATTAGGACCTATCAATCTTCATTCACCAACATAACCCCAACGTGCTGGTGTTCTACACCACATCCAAAAAATTTCTTCATATAGATAAATTTGGATTCTTGATAGGAAATAGTTATTTTATGAGAACTTGACTACAGAAAGTTGTTTATCCCATCATAATTTTTAGTCAATTGACCATTCTATCAACATGTACTTCAATGTTAGGATATTCAATTTAGAGCAGTCATTAGTTGGGTAGTGATAATCCATCATGATTTTTATCTATGATTTTTTATTAGGTTTGAGACTCTTCCATAACATATAGGTAAATCACGGGCCTTGATCAGATACCATTGATAGTGGATTTTGATACAGAGTCACCATTTCACTAATTTATATATTTTCAAGTTTATCATGCGATAATTACACACTAAATGAAATTAAGTGAGTAGTCGTTGTAAGACGATCATCCATAACAAATATAGAATTATTTCCTCTTGATTTATTAAGAAGACTACTGGAAAATTCTAGGGTTATTTTCCCTTTTCAATAAAGGATTGGTTAATTGATTCAAGATCTCCTTGTATTTTTATCCCTTATCACTTTACATAATTACAAACATGACATATAAATGTGTAACACACCAATAATTTGTGATTTATTTATTTTTAGTTAATTTTACTTTTTGATATTTTTCATTTCTTTTGAAACTCGTAAAAAGTTATATATATATTTATGTATGTATATATATATATATTAAAACAAAAAGTAAAACATTTATTTCACATGGAAAAGATATGGTGTACATTACACGGCACCAAATTGTCATACGATACATGCAGCCATGACTTGGCATATGTTATATGCAACACTGACCTTCCATACGTTACATTCAATACACTTTTTCCTATGAAACATTATTTTATTTTCATAATTTTTTAAATGATATAATTATAAACTAGAAATAATACATAGTAATAATAATAGTAATGAATACATTTTAAATAATGTTAATAATATTTTTAAAAAATAAAACATATTGATAATGTAAGATATAAATTCTGATAATGACCTTATATGTTTAAAAATACAATTCTCTCTAATTTACTACATTTCACTTCCTTTTTTGAGAAATAATAAAATAAATTGAGGCACATTTAGAAATTTAATTTGATAAATCCAATTTAGTTTTTGAAATTATAATACCAAGATTATTTTCGAAGGTATATTTTTGATTTTTCTAAGAATCGTCATTTTTACTAAATATTGATAAATATTGCCTTGTAGTAAATAATTAAATTTTTTTAAAAAATAATTAATGTTAATTTATACATAAAATCTATTTTAAGTATAAATTAGATCAATTATACATCTATTAATAAAATTTTGTTCATTTTAAAAAAAATTTACTTTGAAATTTAATATAAAAACATAACAAACATTTGATCATTTCTCTAATTTCAAAAGATGTTATTTCTTCTATTTGTGGGATTATCATTAATAATAAATTTTCTGCTTGTGGGAAATGAATTTCAGAAAGCTTGAATACACCATTATAATAATTATATTATTTATAGACTAACAATATCAACATAATTATTTAACCAAATGATTAACAAAAGTGATTCAATTTAATTATAGAAATTAAGGAAAAATTAATCCTAATTAGGGAATTAACCATAATAATAAGGGTCTAGTTGAACAACAAATTTATACAAAACCAATTTTATGGAAAGTACTAGGCCATAAGTCTCCCATTATTTATTTATGCTTGATTTTTAATACTATTTTTGGTATGAACATGTGTACACCAATCTTATGTTAAAAAATTTGAAGTCATTCCTTTTCCTTTTGTATAAAATACCACCTCATCTCCCACCACTTCACACATATAAAATTGTTTTAGATTGGATAATATTTTATGAATAGGAATCCCAACAACCCTCCTTTACTACATTAAACCTACCCTTGGGAAGAAGAAAATTCAAAGAATCATTTTTACACAATCCAAAAGGAGTTACCCGATTAAGAGGTATCATCTTCTCTAAAGTCCTTTCATTGATGTTCATTATCCTACCCCACCACTATCATTATTACATACATTTAGGAAATTACATTTACCATAATTATACTATGATTTTTTATAATATGCTTCCAACCTTCACTTACACACACCTCCATCTAATGGATAATGAATATATTATTTACGTGTAATGTGAACTACTGTCTCACTAAATGATGATTGTTAAATATTAGATACCTCCATTTATGGTGGAAATTATTATGAAATTTTAATTTATATACTACATATACTATATTTATTATGTATTTATGTTTATTTATTCCTTTTACAACACTTTTATTTTTTACTCTCCATTTGTTGTTAATACAATAATTTTGTTGGAGGATGTGTGGAATACTACCCCATCCAAGTGATGTGAGTCCTTAAAAAACTACATGAAATTATTTTGGTATGTGTTTAGAGATATTATAGTAGTTATATTGTATAATAATTCTACTATTACAATTATATATTTATATAGTACATTTACCTTCATTCTTTCAATACGATAATAAAAATTGAAACAATGTTCTAGTGTATGAATGGCTAAATGTATCCATGAACGTTGTATTAAATATTGTAATTAAATATATTATAGAATAATATAATAAAAATAGAGTGGATATTAATTTATTTATTCAATGGAATAAATTATTAAACCATTATATTATTATATGCACCAATGATATAAAAAAGTAAGACACATGAGAATTTTTTTTACCTAATGTGAAACCTTAACATTAGTTGTTTAATAAGATGGTAATATAAAGTCATAATAAAAACATAAATGGTATTTTATAACATAAATATTGAAAATTTAAATATTTGTAATAAATTTATATTTATTATAGTGGTTTTTTTAATTATTATGTTGAGAGTCAAGACGGAAGGTAAGGGGATTTTATTTCACGTTTCATTTCTCTAAGTCACATGCTATGTTCTCCACTCTTTCCTTTTGTTTGATGTATTTACTGACCATGAATGTATTATATGTATATTAAATATAACATTATCATTATTATCATATTAATTTTATGATCATTGTTTCATGGGGTTTACATTTAAAAAGATACCAAATTGGTAAAATAGTTTTTCTCTAAATTTTCCAATTTTAAGACTCTTGATTTTTTTAAACCTAAATTTAGTCTCCATATGAATATACTTCCATATCAAACGTTATATCATGATATTATTTTTTTAATTATTTTTTAAGCATCATACAACTTTCTTTTCATTCATGGATAGTATGAACCCATGTAACCTTGTTATAAGAGTTTATTGAGACAATGCCATCACTTTTCAATATTATTAATGTTTATGCTTACATTGATTAATCATAATGATAAATATCTCAAAAACAATCATGAGTTACATAATTTTATTTTTATTTAAGTTATATTAATTTATTGTACCATTATTCTACTATATAGTGCATAAAATTGTTATGAATGTGCTTTCTTAAGAATGGTCGACCATACCCTCTCTTCTGTCGAAAATATGTGTCCAATATATAAAATTATTTTAAATTTTTTTTTCCAATAATATAATAAAATAATACTATAATAATTAGTATACATTTTTCCCTTTATGTCTTAAAAAAATTATTTCATAGTAATCATATTTTCTATTTCTAAAAAATGAATTTCTCTGAGATTTTTATTTTGAAAAATATATGTTCTTTTTACCTCATATGAAATTTATGGATTTATCTGACATCAATCATTTTATGATTTTTTTCAAGTATAAATAGTCATTATTATGAAAAAACAATTAATATATATTTTCAATGAATTGATTTCAGAAATATTTTGAAGCATCCATTATATGTTTCAATGAAAAATTATATTCAATATTTTCTTCAAGCTTCTTTTATATGATTTCAAAGAAAAATTTATTTTCAAAATGTTTTCATTATTGTTTTATTTGTTTATAGGGGAAAATGGTTTTCAAAACGTTTTCAATATTTCTTTTTATGTTTTTGATTTTTTATCAATGAAATTGATTTCAAAACATGTTTAATCTCCTTTCACATATTTTCGAGGAATAAAGTTTTAAAAAATATTTTCAATCATTCATTATATTTTTCAGAATTTTGTCAATGAAAATGATTATAAAATGTTTGTATAATTATTTAATATGATTCCAAGGAAAGATATTTTCAAAATGATTCAATGCCTTCGATATATTTAATGATGATATTTTAGTCCAAAATTATTATTTAAATTGTTTTATATATTAAAATATTTTTTGAATCAATATAATATATATTAATGAAGAAACATTTTTAAAAGATATTTCAAAATTATTTTACATCTAAAATGACATCTGTTGATGTTACTCATTCCCTTAATAGAAATGATCTAAAGGATCAATCAATATTCATTCATTGAATGGTTCATTCATAATGGAATGGTCTTTATGAAACCCATTTCTCTATCATGTGTTATATGCTTATAAAATCCATTTATATTTCATGGGATTTGATTTTGGTGAAATGATTCGGAAAACAATCCTTTTCCCAAGGTCATGATATGATTACTTGTTTATAATAGTCATTTAATTTTCTATCTTATGATATGATTAATTATGATCATGTAGAATATGCATGTCTGATTTCATTATGAGATGTGTGGGACCTATATCTCCCCATAATACATTGGGTAAATATTTATATTTCATGAGATAGACTAAGATGTCATTGGGAATGAACCTTGGATATTAATATTGAAATGAGAGTGAACCATTACTACTAAGCTGGTATGAGGAGTGAACTCATGCTACCAAGATGGATATGGGAGTGAACCCTGACTACAAAAATGGTATGTGGAGTGAACCCATACTACCAAGATAGTTTTGGATGATATAACTTGACTAATATGAAAATATTAAAATATATTTATGTGTCTACCACAGTAACATGTTTTATTCATATTTTATGGTTTCATGGATTATGTTCACTGCATTCTTAAAATTAATGCATTATAAACAGACAACATTTTTTTCATAATTAATGTAAATAATCTCTGATATATAGGGTATTACATTCATTTTTCCTGATCATGGAATCATAACATTATTTTCATGATTTTGCTTACATATATCCCTTGTTTACCCTTACTAAGAATTTTATCTCATCCCTTTAGTATGTTTTCTTTCCCAGGTTATGAAGAATGGTATTATGTAGAAGCACTAAAGGTGGAGATATTTATATGATATTTTTATAATTATTCACTATGATAGAGTATTTGGTTTCCAAGTTTCTAAATACACTAAATTATTACGGTCCTCGAGCATTTTTTTAATGTAATGAATATTAATTAAAAATGATGGATTATATATATATATGTCAACCTAGGTCTCTATAGTTTGCACCAAAGTAAATTTTTATTCATCCTTATTAAAAGAGTATGATAAAACATAATTGATATCCTTAGATATATTTCTATGATATGACTAAGGATGTCTTTAAGGATTAGTATAAATATGATTAATCATTTATTAAATATCATGGATGTATGATAAAGGATAGAGTGAGTGTTTTCCTATAAATACATCCATTTCTGGATACTACAAATGTTATTGGATCTAGAATATATATAACATTGTGTAGAAACTCATATAAGATGTTTCGAGTCGGGCATGAAGTAATATGGTGAATGACCAATGGCCTTGATGCACTGCTGGTTTGACACTCCTCAGGGGTATTCTTTTGGAATTCAAAAACACCATAGAAACCATCATGATTGATGTAAATATAATATTGATATGAATAACCTCATATCAACTTATCATTTCATAGACCAAGTAATTTTTTACTATTACAAAATCCAAAAAAATAATATTTAAATTACTATGTGGTTTTATAGTATGATAAGTTATTGTCACACTATGCTTCTGGTTTTAGTCAATGGGGGCATCCAAAAAGAACTAGATCATGTTTTTATGTGATGGATGATTTTATGATGATAATTCATCTGGAATAATCACTTTAGTGAAATATATTTTGATCACTCCTAATCATTTTTCATGGAACATCATTAACAATGTGTTCCTTAACTAACTCTCAGACTAACCACGTAAGAGAAAGAAGGATTTTTGCTGAGTGTTCAGGTAATGTAAACCATGGAGGACATATGATTTTTTTTCTTTGTGTCATGATTGTTTATGGAATCCCCTAAGATAATGTCTTAGAGGAATAATATGTTGTTTTTAATGTTGAAAATATGGACAAAAAGGAAGTGACTATAGGGGAAAATGAAGAGTTTAGTTCAAAAAATGGATGAAAATGTTGACCTCCATAATATATAATCAATGTTTATGTGTTTTACATGTGCATTAAATTATAATTATTAAACTAAATGTTGAATATAAAAGATCCTAAAGGAATCTAGCAAGGTGATGCAAGTAAGGGTTACATTGATGATGATGATAAGACTACATGAACAATTTTAATGGAAAGAGGTAATCTATAATAGGATGAGGTAGCCTTGTTAATGTTAAAAGAATGAAGTGGAATAATAAATTATTTATTTTTATAGATTAAAAAATTATGATATATGAATGATGATATATATCAGGACTATTTTACTTATGTTTTTTTATTAGTATTTATTAGTTTATGTTTAATTTTTCCAATGGAATGGTATTGTGATTAAATAACAAGGTTATATTTTGACTAAGGGAAGGTAACCATTAACATGTTATTTATGTTAAGATAAGGTTGTTATGAATACAAAAATCGGACAGTATGGATTACCTTGGAACTAATTTAAGACCTGTGGAGATGTAATTCATGATATCATGAATGAAGTTTACAACTTCTTGGATTTATAGAATATATCCAGCAATCTATGGAATAAGGAAGCATTCATTCTTTCCAAAAGGAATAACTATATCTACGAATGTTTCCATTTTACAATAATATTTACCACTAGGGTATTCATATATTTTCAATCTACCAACCATAAGATACAATGTGATATATAAGGGATCAATGTTATGATTATTACTTGATTTTATTTCTTATGTTTTTGGTTTTCATATTTAAATTTGTTTATAAGGTAAACAATTCATTAAATTTTATGCTAAACATTAGAGGAATAATTTATGCATTGATTTTGTTTTTTAAAGTATATTAAAAAAATTCTGACAAACTTTATTTTATTTATGTCCATCATATTTTAAAAATTATATTAGAATGGTTTAAAAACGGAATCATGTACGTCGGGTGACAAGAAATCATGTTCTGGAACGTAATGTGTCTTGAACATGTGAACTATGGATGATAAGTATTTCACACCTACCACTGGCCTAGGCGATATCCTTGTTAATGTATAATTACTTTTTAGGAATAAAAAATAGGATGAAAAAGTAGTGTTAATTGTTATGTTTAGTGATTAATGTATTAACCCTATTCATGATTAATATTAGTTATAGATACATATTTATAAATTTCATTCCTTTATGGCCCTTTATATCATCTGAATGTGTATTTTAGTGCATCATGCATCAATGTTAATGTTTGAAAACCATTTCATGATGTAATGAATTAATTATAAATAGTTAAAAGAAAAGCCAAATAATGAACATTGGTTTATAGAAATATTTCATGTTAGTATATTTATTTATATTTTTGGCCAATAAAGAAAATTAATCAATTATTGGATAATGATTAATAAAATGTGTTGTCATAGTATAATAATTTTATTGAATAAATGGCCTTTTAAATCATTAGATATTTATGAATTTGGGGCCCTCAAATTTTCGTTGAATGTTCTCTTGTTTTTTATTGATAACTACAATCGATCCATATAAATATTTATAATTTTCTATAATGTCCAATATTCACTCCAAATATATGTTCTCCTATGTGGAATCCCAGTTATATATTACTCTTACTAACTATTATGGTCCCAACATTAATATTTAATAGGGTTTTTAGTATTTATACTTACTATGGAGGTTTCTATGATGGAAATACACGTTTATTAAAACATTGATATCCCAAAAGAATTTCGAGGAGAAATTATTTTTAAGGGGTAATAATGTTACACCCCTAGATGTTGTGAATTATTTTCATCGAATAAATTTATAAATTTGGTGTTTTTTTATTCCACGTGACACTTGAAATAGTTCAATATATATATACACTATGTTAATCATTCCATTGACATGGCACTGACATGGGGAATGTTATACAACACCAAATCTGTGATGACACATGCAACCAAGATATAGTGTATATTACATGAAACAAGGCCTTCACATATGTCACATACAACACTAATGTTACTATGAATAATTGTTTTATTATTATAGTTATTTAAATTATATAATTATAACATAGCCATTTAACATAGTAATAAAAGTAGTAATAAATACTTTTAAAATATTTTTTATAGTTTTTTTATAGAATTATAACATATTTATAATGAGAGATATATTTTATGGTAAAGAAATTATATGTTTAAAAAATACCATTTTCTCAATTGAACAAAATTTGATTTACTTATATTAATAATATATAACATTATTTTTATACACATTTTGAAATTTAATTTTATAAAATAAATTCATTTTTAATGTGAAATTTCATAATTATCTTAGGCTGAATTTTTGGGATTTTCCGGAGAAACAACATTTTTAATGATTTATAAACAAATACTGTATTGTAGTTAACAAATCCATATTCATTTACTTAATTATTAATGTAGTTTTATAATTAAAATATGTTTTATGGTCAAATTAAATCAAATATACATATATTATTAAAATTCATGTCATTATAAACAATTACACTTGGAAATTTAATATAAAAATATTACGAACTTTTGAACATTTTTCTACATTAAATCCTCGTTATTTGTCTCATCTATGGGATTATGATTAATATTAATTTTTTTTCTTCTATGAATTGAATTTTGGGAAACCAAAATACATTATTGTAATCAGTGTAATATTTAGTTTTTAATATGATAAACTAACTTTTATACCAAAAATAATAGTAATAGTGACTAAAATTAATCCCAATGACTAAGGTCAAATTAAGAATAATTAGGGACTAGATCTTAATCATAGGGGCCCTAATGACATAGACAATTTTCCAAAAAACATTTTCTAATAATTAACATTCAAAACCCTAGAAATTAATGATTAAGGTTGGGGTTTTATTACTTTTTTTGGTAATAACATGTGTACACCTAATATGTTTCTAAAAAAATCCAACTAAGTCATTTTCCTTCCCTAAAAAAGTCCACCACATATACTACTAATTCAAACCTATCCAACATATTATGTTCAAAAAACATCCCAAAAAACATTATTTCATACATCCCTAACTTCTTCATATAATCCTTATCTTGGGAATTATGCAGTCCAATGAAGCTATTGGCCCATACCAATAGGAGTTCCCGATTAAGGGGTATCACCTTCTCTGAAGTCCATTCTTCTAGTTTATTTATCCACAACATAATTCTATTTATTAAAATTTTTATAAAAACATAGTACCATTAATATACTAGTATGTTATTATTAAATTTTTTCAACCTAAAAATAAACAAACCTCCATCTAATGGGTATCAATCATATTTTCTACATGTATTATGAACTACAACCACACTAAAAGATAATTGTTCAATTTTAATTATCGTCCCTCACGGTGGTGATTATGATGGTAACTATTTTTATGTATATAATATATTATATTTTTTATGTATTTAATATTCTTTATTCCTTATACAAAACATATCTTTTTTAGCATTCTTTATGGTTTCAATACAATAATTTCATTTGAGGAAGTGTGGAATACCACTCCTAAAGCCATGTGATTCATTCACCCACTACATGGAATGTATTAATAATTGGTTTAGTAAAATTATATGATATATATGATATAATAATGATATATATTCATATTTTTACATATTTCATTTATCTAATTTATTTCAATATGAAAATAAAAACATAAACAATGTTCACGTGAATGTACGAATTATACTCTCCATGAATGGTATTTTATATTTTATAATTATATATTATATTGATTATTATAATAAAAATATGAATGATATAAATTTTATTTATTTCATATTTTAAATTACATAATAATTATAAAATTCTAATTTCCAATGAGATAAAAAATTTATACACATGCAAAAAACGAAGTGAATCTTACCCAATGTGAAATCTTAACATGTGATAGTTAACAAGAGTGTAATATATTTTCGTAATAAAACCATATATGGATTAGATATACGAAATATGGTTTTGTAAAATGTGTATAATAAATTTATAATTTTTATATAGGTGGTTTGAACAGGCATTGTGAGATTCAGGGACACACGGTTAGGGGATTTCATCACACTTTTTATTTCTGTGAGATACAGGCTATGTTCCCCACTCTTTCCTTTTATATGATATATATACTTCCAATTATAGTATTATATTAATATCATAATTGCATTTATTTTAATCCACATATCAATTATATGATATTTGTTTCATGGGGTTATGAATCAAAATTTACTAAATTGGTAAATTAGTTGTGTCTCAATTTGTGTTCATTAAGACTCATGTTTTCTTATGCAGTTAAATTTGTTCTCGAGGTGTATATTATTTCATTTTACATTTTATATCATTAAATAAATTATTTTGATGATATATAAATCTTTATTTAATTTTATTTTTATACATTGATAGTATGATCCCATGTAACCACATTATAAGAGTTTATTGAGACAATCACATAAATTTTGTAGATTGTTTATGTATATGATTCTTATAATGAAATATTACGATCTATCCCTCAATAACACTCATGGGTTACCTTTTACACTATTTATTCAATATATTTTGATGAATTGGTTCCATTACTCCACAAATTGGTAAATAAGATTGTTAATAATGTATTTTCTCATTAATCCTGACATTACCCTCTACTAATTCTGAAATATATGTTCCATTAAAAATATATTTTTTCATAAAATGGTATTCCCATAATTTTAAACTATTCTCCTATAAAAAGTAAAAGAAATTTTTTCCCTTTTTTTCTTTTAACAATGATTCAATGGAATTTCTTATTGTTTTATAAACAAGTCACCTCTCTAACCTGTTCACCATTTTAAATAAATGTTCATTTTACCTCATATTAAATGTACATATTTATCTTCTACCAATACATTGAATCATTCATTTCATGTTAAATGTATAATTTTCTGAAAATTATTATTTTTTCAAAAAATAGGGTTTCAAAAGGTTTTCACTCTTCATTTATATTTTTAATGAAAAATTATATAGAAAATGTTTTTTGGATTTATCTATAAATTTTCATGGAAGGTGACTTTCAAAATGTTTTCAATATTCATTAATATGATTTCCTAGAAAATGGTTTTAAAATGATTTCAATCCTTCATTTTATGTATTAAAAATATTTTTAAAGGAATGGGTTTCAATAAATTTTCATGCTCTTTTCAAATGTTTTCAATAAATGAATTTTTAAAACATTTTTAGTATTCCCTTATATTTTTTCAATGTTTTTATAAAGTAAATATTTTTTAATATATTTTTATTTTTATTTTATTATTTTTCATAGAAAAATGTTTTCAATATTATTTCATGTTTTCTTTATAATTTTCAAAGGTATTTTATAGAATATGGTTTCTAAATGGTTTTATTTATTTAAAAGAATTTTTAAAATATGAAAGGATATTTTCCTCAATAATCATCATAGAATGATAATTCAAAAATATTTTCCATCTAAGAAGAAATCCAATGATGTTACTCATGTCCTTATAGGGAATGGTCTAATTTTCCCAATCATATTCTTTCTTTGAATGGGTTATTCATAATGTCATGA
Organism: Viscum album; assembly: GCA_963277665.1. Classification (NCBI taxonomy): domain Eukaryota; kingdom Viridiplantae; phylum Streptophyta; class Magnoliopsida; order Santalales; family Viscaceae; genus Viscum; species Viscum album. The sequence goes on along the minus strand of OY728126.1, from coordinate 1,863,350,482 downwards.
AATTTATGAAGAAAAATTATCTTTCGCATGTTATATTTCAATGATATATTATTCTCTATCATGAGTTATTCTTTTGATGAAATGGTTATGAAACTTATATTTTTGCATAGGTTATGATATGATTATAGGTTTATTCTACCTAGTTCATTTCATGGGTCGTGATATGATTATATTTTTTCTTGTGGCACTTGTATGTATGATTTCATTATGAGATGGGTGGGACTTATATCTCCCTATAATGCATTGGTTATAGATTTATATATCATTAGATAGACATATACAGTATTGGGAATGAACATTGTCTACTAATATAGCCGTGTGAGTGAAACATTACTACATAGATGGTATGAGGAGTGAACTCATGCTACAATGATGACTATGGGAGTGAACCATGACTAACAATATGGTATGGGGAGAGAACCCATACAAAAAATATGGTCATGGAATTGATGCCTTGGCTACAATGGAAATAATATTATATGGTTAGATGTATGCCAAAAGTCAATGTTTTAATAATAGGTTTTCCTTTCATGGCTTGTGTTATTTATTTCCTTAATATTAATGAATTATGAACATCTAATATTTATTCCATGATTTGTATATATGAACATTGATATGCTGGGGATGATATTATTTTATCAGGATCATGTTTCCATACCCTTATTCTCATGATTGTGATTATATATCTCTCTTTTTTACCCTTACTAATCATTTGACCAAACCCTGTTCTTATGTTTCTTTTCCCCAGGTTATGAAAATTGGTTTTAGGAAGAAGTACTAAATGTGGATATCTTAATGAAATATGTTGATGATCATTAACCAGTATAGAATATTTTTTCCATATTTCCAAAGACACTAGACTATTACGATACTCGAGCATGAATTGTCGTAATGTACTAAATTTTAATATGAAATTATTTAATATCCATGAATGTTAGTCATGGGTCTCTATGTGATTTATATTAGTTGATATCATTCTTTATAGTGTCCAACCAATAATGATATCTAAATTCTCATTACATCATTGTGATTCTTGGATGGATGCAGAGATCCGAACAGTTTGTATCATCCAACATCTCTTTCATTAACTCATGATTTTATTGGACACATCTTCGTAACCCAAATATTATAACTTCTTATTCATTAACATTGACCATGAATTATTTATATTTTCAAGTAAATTTCTCTTTCTTATGAGCTCCCATAATATTTCACTAATAATCCTTTACCTTATATTTAATTGATTGTTGAGAAATCATTTGTGAAATTATCGATGTTATTCCATCCTTTATGATTCCCATGCCCAGCCATTTAAAATCTATTAAGATTAAGACCTTCTTAATTATCATCAATTATAAAACAGCCAGATCATTTCTACATATATTGTCTTATACTTTTTTAGATTTCCTAGGATGGTAGTGTATTGAGTAGTCATAGAACATGATCATCATTAACCGAATTTTTTTGTACAAATTTATCACATTCTGTTTGAATATATATTTTATGATTTTGTGGTCTATATATAATCCAGGCTTCTCCTGATAGAGAAAATACCACCACATCATAAATGTGAAGATCACTAAAACCAACATCATATTATGTGTTTGGTAGTTTTTTTCATGAACCATCAATTTCCATGAAGAATATAGTATCACTTTTATATTTTTCATTAACACATAGCCCAAGACCATCTTCGAAGAATCACTAAATACCAAGAAAAGTTCTCTACATTTAGCTACCATATGAATGGGTGATGTGATAATATTTATTTTAAACTCCTTGCTTAACATCTTACTTTTATCATTCCAAACTAGCCTCATTTATTTTTTAGCTATCTTGGTGAGTGGTTTTGATAATTGGGATAAATATCTCCTAAATAATTGATAATACCAATTGTACCCAAGGAAACTAAATATTTTTGTACAAATTGTTGACCTCATCTTCCATATTTATTAATTCATTCTTTGAATGGTACATGGATATCCCATTACATGTGAATATATTCCCTGAAAACAATACATCCTATAATATGAACAAACATTTTAAATAATTTTCATTAATCATCTCCTTTTATAATTTCTTCAGTACAGTGATCAAAATCTCCTCATGTTCATCCTTTCTTTTGGGGTGTATTAGAATATTATAAAACATACTAAAAAATTATTTTGTGGTGATATCTAAATACTATACTCATCATTTCATGAATATATGTGGATAAATAGTGAGTCTTAATGGAATTACTATGAACTCATAGTGCCAATACCATGTATGGAAAAAGGACTTTGAGATATCCCACTTCTTCACCCATATATGATATTAACTCTATCGAAGATCCACCTCAAAAAATTATAATAATCCTCGTATCATATCAAACAAGTCCTCAATTTGTGGTAGAGGACAGATCTTTTTTATTTTGATATTTTTAGGCTCAAAATAATCAATGAAAAGGTGCATTGAACCATCATTCTTCTTGATGAAGTGGAATAGTTCTCCCTATGGTGAAGCACTTGTGCAGATGAACACTTCATCCATATTATTATCAATAAGTTTCTTCATATACTAAATATCTCCAAAATCCATTCTTTAAATATTAAAGATAATTTCAATTCTCTTTTTATAATCTCTATTGAAAATTCAACCTATCTATATGAAAGTAGACCATGAAATTGCTTGGGAAAAAAATATTTGTATTACGACAAAATATTCTTGTCCACTGGGATGATATTTTTCTTAGACTCAATCATTAGTGGTATAATTTTTTTATCTTATAGAAATAATATCCAGGGATTTGATATTGCTGGTAAATAATATTCACCATCCTCCTTTCATTTTTACAGAATTGAGGGTTAGTTTGCACTATGGAGAGCGATTTCCTTCTCATGGAAATATATATTGGATATATACATTAAAACCCAATACATACCTATAATTGCATAATGTTACTATATAGCTAGTATCCCAAGAATAACTGATATATTTCTCCAAATATTTTTTATAGATCTAGATTTATATACATGGGATGATATAATTTCCCTATTTTCCATTGTCACCGACAAGTCAAATTCCATAATTTTTTGTGGTGTTTAAATTTTTAAACTAATTATTTGATATGATGTAATGTGTAGAATTATAAAAAAATGTATAGTCGTTATTTATGATTGACTATGTAGAATACTTTCACAACATCATTTTCTGAATCCACATAAGTGGTTTTTATGAAAAAAATAATGGCCTTTCTTCTTTCGATGTTGTTTGGTGTCTCTAAAATCTCATGGTCTATTTCAATGTTTTGAAATGTTACCTTCTTCTTTGTAGTTCAAAAAAATAACAATGTGTTTATGGGTGAAAAATGAACTCCTTTCCTTAATTGCATTACACATATTCTCTTATTTATAGTCTCTAGCTCGGTATCCTTCATTCCCACACCTAAAGAGTTTCCTCATCCACTATATAAACGTTCCATGTTGCTTATTTACACAATTTTTACAAATGTTATTTTTAATTTTCCTAGCATCGCTTGATTTATGAATATGACCATGAAAATTATGTTCTAATTTCAACTTTTTCTCCTTGTGACACCATTGAAATTACTAGATGTCTATTTAGATATTGAGGGAACATCATACAATTTCATAATAGTTTTCAACATATCAGATCACCTAGGAATTTTATAAACTATATTTTTTCCTACTAAAGAAGTTTTCACCCTTTTATTTGGGTATAAAATGATATCTTGAGGAATATCTTTATAGTATTATGATGTTTTCCTCTTACACCATAGAAGAATAATCTATTTTTTAGCTTAAGGGTAAGGAAGTCTATTTCCATTATAATTTTATTATTGTGAGTAACATATTTATTGAAAAATATCTTCTATATTTCCTTCCACCTAATTGCTTCAATATATTCATCGGGCTTCATATTCTTGATCAATATAAATGACTAATTTACGTCACCCTACATATTATAAAAAATTATTATTACATTATCTTTCTCAAAAAATTTAATGATAGAGAAGATATTATTAATAGAGTATATCCATTATTCTATGATTAATGGATCATATGGTCCATGGAATATCGGAGGCCTTTTTCCAATTATGATCTCAATTAAATCTTGTTATTTCTGAGGGGGGTTAGGTCACTCCACATCATTCATTATTTTATTCAGAAATGTATTCAGTTGAGGGTGTGTCATCACAAGGATCACAATTCATGCTTTTATCTGGCATAGAATCTCATTTGGGTAGTAATCACATTGCCTTTAACATTGCTTGTTCACCTAATTTTTATTTTTTTTTGGAAAATTTCTAGAAAAATGTTAAAATTAGGGGTGATAGTTTTTAATTTATTAAAAACTTGAATGGGAATCCAATTTGATTTAAGGGATAACATATAAATGACATTTATTTCTTTCCTTATAAATTTATAGGCATCAATTTCTATTTTCCATGATTAATTTTATAACATATAATCTTATGTTACATTTTTTCTGTAAATAATGGTTTGAAATGAAATTTTGAATATAATAATGTTTATACCTCGAGATATTGAAATAAAGCATGTATAGAGGCCCATTGTCATGCACCATTTCACAGTCGATTCTAGCTCAACGTGATGATTTCATGATTTATCACTATATACATCTGTGTTAGAGCTAAATATTCTTATAGTATCATGAGAAAGATGTATATTCTTAAATAACCACTAATTATAAACCTGAAAAAAAATTAGGGATTTTTTCATATAGTTAGTGTTATATCTAAGGATCTATTGATTGTTTCCTAATCCTAAATTGAAATAATAACTAAAAATTTCCTTCTATACTGACTGCGACAATGCATCTCTTTATGACATATTTATTAATGATTTATTACATAATATTTCCCATAAAAAAATATGAATATCGATAATTCTATTTTCTTCTGGATTTATGTTCATTACATTACAACAAAAAATATGGAATAAACCATAAATTTTGAAAACATCCTTCAATTTCTTATATTATTTCTTATTAATGAAAACATCAAGGGATAACCTAAGGGAATACATAATAAATAGGCGAGCTACAAATCTTAGTAAGGTTAATTACATGTAATAAAAAGATTCAATTAATATATGTTAAATGATATGAATTTCATTGGGTCATAAAATTAGTGTGATTCATAAACATGAACAACGATGCAAGATATATCATGATAACATTTAGGAAATATGAAAAATGTGGAAAAAATATATAATAATTCATCATAAACATTGTTTAAGGGTAATCGCTGATACATAACGATGGAAAAATTCCTAAGAAAGATAAGTTTCTATATCTAATCCCTTTCATTACATCCCATGACACAATAACATTACCCAATTAATTGGAGAGCTATAAACTTTCAGGTGAATTAGTAACTCTAAATTAATTCTCCTGATTATGTGTGAAATATAGATCACACAACATGGATTCAGTTGGAATCATATTTTTCCCATGATAAATGAGCATAAAATACATACATGAAATTTTTATATCATGATGTATAAGTTCATAAAGGTTAATGACCCGGAATCTAAATGTGTACCGGTTTTCACTACACAATTGTATCTCATGGAAATACATTTTGAGGTTTGGAAAACAGAATGGGGGTATAAATATTCATCAAAGGGATTGAAAAGATAAAAATGGTACCCTAATTAGTTAGAAAAAATGGAAAGTAAGGGGATATTAATGAGCATAAACTAACATTATTAAATGAAGTAAAAATCACTACCAATAATTAGATAATTGAATTAAGTGGATAAGGATTTGATCTAATACCTTGAGAGTGTGATTATAAATTTTTGGGAGTGTCTTTTTGAGATATTTTGGTCACTATAAGAGGAATCTAGAGAGGGGAGGGAAGGGTAAGGATTTGTTTAATACTTTTTCAGATAAGATAAATGGTATTTTTGGTGGGTTTATATTTGAATTGAGTAAGGAATTATTATTTTTTTCTAGAACATATGTTTTTATCCCTCTATAATAGAATTATCACAACCAAAAACCATCACATGGTTATGGTAATGACCCAACCACAGTTTCCCAGAACCAGTGCTTTATTACATTACATTGGAATGATTAAAAAAATTACCCTGAAGGAAATAATAGTTTAGTAGATTTGGAAACAAAATCCATACATATGTTCTACATTACCACTTCAAATAAAAAACAACATATAAGTTCTATTGAGAGCATCCACCACTCTAAGATTATCCCATCAATTGATTCATAATATATATGTATTCATGTACAAGGAAAAATGATACATAATAATGGGTGAGATTGGATATTATGTAGGGGTATTCAATACAATGGAAGATATCATGAATATAAAAATTAGACATGGTAAATAATGGAAAACACATTACTTGAAAAATAATATACATGATCTCCTTATGGTAGGAATATGAGCTGGGTAATTATTTCCATAGTAAAACAAAATAATGTGTATTCTACTAGTCAAATCACCATATAAACTAGGAGTTTATTGCTTTATAATATGGTATATACATATTCAGGAAATTCTAAAAGATACCATTATGGCCTTTTCCAAGACATCTAAAAATGATTAAGCCCTCAGCCATAATCATTTCTAAAAATGAGCAAGGCCTCGGTCAAGACCATGTCAATTTCTTTCATGATGCCTACCGATGAATTGTGGGGCTATAGTAGGCCCCACCCATCACATATTAAGTCCAATGAAATACTAATTTTAATGTGGATAAACCTAGACAACATATAACTTCAAATTGAAACTAACATAGAAAATCTATATAACTTTCCTTGAACAATAAGCACAAACCCTAACCATTTGGAGTAAATTGAAGAATAGTTTTAAGAAAGAAAATAAAATAATAATAAACCATTAAATTACATAAGGTATTTTATATCATAAATATTATAACTGAAAATACATAAAAATAAACACGAGTGTTGAAACAGATTATGATACTCTTATAAATCATCGAGTAATTCATGGGATATATAATATTTTACATTGAAAACAAGGGTTCTTAAAGACAAATATATGTCTAAATCCCGAAATGAAGTATAATAGTATTTTGAAAATAAAATTTATAATTTTAAAAGCAAAATGTTTTATAAAAACTTATTATAGAGATCCCTTGAAAATATGTAAGAATTTGGGAAATTGTTGTTTGTCGAGATTGTATTTCCGGAATAATTTTTGAAAGATCTATTTAAAACATATAATTCTTCTTAATTGAAAAAAGTATTATAGAAGGTACACATATATAAAACATTAAAACTAAATTTATTAGGATTATATATTAATGAATAAAAATATAATTGAGTTGAGTAGATAATAAAAGTAACCCGAATGAAAATCGATGTTCGGGTTGAAAACCCTTACCTTATGTCTGAAGGTTTTCCTCACATTACATTAACTACCCTAATAATAAAATTTAGGTTATTTAATTAATTATTCCATAACCTTATTTATAGTTAATTTATCAAGAATAACTTTATTAGTTTCCTTCTTTCCCTTTTGATGGGTTAAGAGTTTCAATTTCACTGTTTTGGAGCGTTTTCTTCCTAGATTTTAATCATCATTTTAATTTTTTTATTGTATGGAAAGACATGTAGAATTAAAATGGCTGTCTAGAATAGAAGTTGTATTTTATTAGTGATCAACCAGATTATTATATGGTTATAATCTATTTCATTAATGCCTTCGAATATGAATCTTTATATTAATCATTAATGGCAATTATTTTGATTAATTGGCAATTTTATTATCACAAAAAATTCATTATCATTTATAAATTAATCTAATGTGTAAAAACGGATTCTATAACCTTAAATAAGTTATAATACATATATTATATGTTGTTTCGACCGTCAAAATTGTTTCATGACCATAATTGAATACGGTAATAGAAATTTAAAACCCATTGTCTTCTAAGGAGATAAATTAACACATCTTGTATTGTGCTTTCATATCTAGAATAAAAGAAGATGAAGTGAGAGATTATGAAGAATTATTCCTATAACCTAAAAAATTTATATTACATGTTAAATATTGGATTAATCACAACATTTGGATGATTGGGGTGAGTAATGAAAAATAAAAGATAGGAATATAAAATAAAAAAATGAGAAGAGAAATTTAACTCTTGAAGTAATCTTCCTTGAGAGACTTATTAGGAGAGTGGTTTCTATCATTTTACAAGACCATGGTATTTTGGATGTTGGGGAGGAGCTTGGGAGGATAATTGAGTGGAATTTAGACCAAGAACAAGGCTTGGGATGAGTGAAGAAAAGAGGGATTTAGTGGGTTTTATAGTGTATGAGAGGAGGGTTTTCCCATTAATTTACTCATTATTTTATTATTTTTCCAACAAAAAACAATAGTATTGATTTTTATGACCAAATAATAGTAATATGATAATGTGAGTTCTATCCATGTGGTCTTAAATTATCCATAAATCACCTATGACTCAATTAATCATGTATTTATTATCTATTGTAAATTATCGTATTTTAATAGTAACCTACAATTTAAGTATTATACAAAAATCCAAAAAAATTACCCATAACCATTTTTCAACATGTATAATCTAAAAATTAAGTCCAATTTATCAAAATAATTTTTTACATATGTTAATTTTTATCTAAATAAATCCATTATTTACTTGAAAACAGATTTTAAATTTAAAATTGATTTTATAATACATTAGAAAATTTACTTAAGTTTCATTATATTATCCTAAAAAATATTTATTATTGAATAATTTTTATGAAATTTTTTTTTATTAATTTATTAATTTATAATTGTAATTAAATATTTATAACCAACAAAAATACCGACACATAATTATTAATTTCCAAAATACTCTATTATATATATATTTCAACTAAATTTTATTTATACAATCATGTGTTTTGTTACTATTCATAAGGGTATGTTACTATTCATAAGTCTAATGTTACTATTCAACAATAATATATGTTGGACTTATTAAACAGTAAATATATTATAGAACACAACAATCCTTGTCAGTTTTTCGAAATTCTAATCACATAGTTGATAAAATTATGTTTTTTTCAAGGATATAACAATGACTTGTTTTGTAGAGACACATTGTTTCATTAATTCAATAATATATTTATTTTCAAAATCATGGGGTGTTACATTATCCACCCTTACAAAAATTTCATCCTCAAATTAGTAGAATATTACCTCACAAAAAGATTTGGGTAGTTCTTCATCATAATCATCTAAGGCTCCCATATTCCCTCTTCAATATTATGATTTTTCAAAGGTGTCTCTACCAATAGTTTCATCTGATTCCTCAACACTTGTTATTTACTGTCCATAATCTTAATAGGCTATGCACAGTAAGTAGGACAGGTTCTAATTCTACACCATCAGAAGTGAGGACATGTGTAGGGTCATGCATGTACATTTCATTAACGATACATGTAACGCATTGTATACTTTAGATGGGCTAGTTGGAATAGACAAATATTATTCAATAACTCCAATTCTCTCTAGAATTTTAAATGGGACAACATACACATGGCTCAGTTTCCCTTTCATCCCAAATCTTATATCACCCTTCCATGTAGATACTTTTAAAAAACATGATCTCCAACATGAAATACCATATCATTCCATCGATTATCAGCAATGATTTTTTGTCTAATTTGAGCTGATTTTATATGGAATTGGATAGTTTTTACCTTCAATGTAGTTTCCTCCACAATATCTGGGCCCACATGATTCCTTTCTCCAACATCATCACAACATGTTGGTGTATGATATATCTTTCTGTACAATGATTTATATCGTTCAATTTGAATACTTCAATGGAAAGTATTATTGTAGGAAAACTTCACAAAAAGTAAATATTGATCCCACGCATCTAGACAGTCAATTTAATATTATCTCAACATGTCTTCTATTTTTTGAATCATCCATTTTGATTTCCCGTCAGTTTCTGGGTGATAAACAGTACTCATTCAATGCTCAGTACCCAATGATTTCTAAATACTTTTGTAGAATTTCAATGTAAATCGTGGATCATGAGTAGAAACAATTGATAGAGGATCACTATGAAGTATCACAACTTCATTGATAAAGCGTTTTTCTAGGTAATCCAGTGAAAAATCATCCTTTATAGAAGGTATGTGTGAAGATTTCATACGTTGATTAATAATTATGCATATTTAATCATTACTTATAAAAGTGTTGGAGAATCAAGTGATAAAACACATGGGGATTTCATCCCATTTCCATGTAGGAATGGGTGGAGTTTTCATGACTCCTCAATGATGTTTTCATTCAGTTGTAACCTGTTAATAGAATAAACATTTCAATACATAATGAACAATTTCCAACTTAATGTTATAACACCAGATATTTTCATTCAAATATCTGTACATTTAGTGATTCCTTGGAGAATAGATAATTTTTATCTTTGAACATCATCCAATAACTGCCTTTTCATCTTGGGTATCTAGGGAACACATAGCCTCTTCCAAAATTTCATAATTCCATTATCACTCATGAAGTCATCCAACACCCCATCCTTCATAGTATTAATTTTCTCTGGATGATTCTCATCAATAGACAATGAAGAACTAATTATTTCCAATACAGATGTTGAGTAACCATTTTAAAAACTAGTGATGTTTCACCTTCATTGATAATTCCCATATTCATCCTCACTAGATCCTTATACCATGGAACATTTTCAATCCCCATTTTATTGATAATTCATTCATAATTCATGATCAATGCATCAGCTACCTTATTTTTTATTCCTGGGTGGTTGTGTATGGAACAATCATAATCTTTCTGTAGTTTCATCCATCGCCTTTTCATAGTGTTGATTTCTTTCTATTAGAAGTTATATTTTGGACTCTTACGATTCGTATATATATCACAACTTTTTTCATAGAGATAATATCTCCATGTATTCATAGATAATATTACCACTGATATCTCAAGATAATTATTAGGATAGGTTAGTTCATGAATATTAACATACCATGATTTATATTCAATAACTCAATAATTATTCATAAGCACAAAACCATGTCCTTTCTTTGATGCATCACTATAGATCACAAACCCACCATTCCCAAATGGCAGAGTTAGGATCGAAGAATTCACTAATCTCCTCTTCAATTATTCAAAATTATCTTCACATTCTTTTTTCCAAATGAACATAACCCCTATATGGGTAATCATGATCATTTGGTTGGCTAAATGATTGATGTTATGAATGAATTTCGGATAATAAACTACTAAACAAATATATCTACAAACCTATGTTATGTTCGTTAGAGTAGGAGATTCTTTCACAGCCTTTGTCTTCGTAGGATGAAGAGATATTCTATCCTTAAAAATAATCATTCCAAAAAAGGTACCTCATTTAATCCAAAATTTAGACTTGCTAAACTACCCTTATAATTCATTTTTTCTATGAGACTTCATAATAGTTATCATGATATTTTCATGATCTTCATAGAATTTAGAGTATAGAAATATATTATAAATATATAAAACCACATATTAATCAATATATTACGTTAAAACTCTATTCATTAAATCCCTAAAGAGAGAGGTTGCATTATTCTATCCAAAAGGCATTACTATAAACACATAATACCCATACGTGGTTCAAAATGCTATCATTGGGATATTCTCAACCATCACATGCAACTATTTATATCCAGATCAATGATCAATCTTTGAAAAATATTGGGCACTATAAATATGATCAGACAAGACATCAGTTCTAGGTATGGGATACCTGCTCTATATTTTTATTTCATTTATCTCCTTATATTCAATTCAAAACCCCATAGATCTGTATTTCTTCATAATGAGTATAATGGGGGATCCCCATAGAGAAACATAGGCCTAATAAATCATTTATCACGAAATTACTCCATTTGTATCGTTAGTTACTCTAATTCAAAAATGGACATTCTATAAGGGGCCATTGATATGGGCCATGAATCATTAATTAAATCCATAAAAACCCCAATTTTCTATTCCATAGGATGTTTAGGTAAATCCTCTAGAAACACATCAACATATTCTTACACAATAGTTACGTCCCCTATTTGAACAATATTTTTCTCACCCATGGTTATTCTATTACCTTCATCCCTAATAATTGAGTTTAACAGAACAATAGGGGTGGATCTAGATGAGAATTATATGGTTATGTTTCTACTCTAAAGATATTTTATTCCACATTATCCACCAAAATTGTATCCTCCTTATTCATGTAATAAATATTTCCATCATAGTTAGAAATCTAATCCATATAGTGGATTATGTCAATATCAATCATGGGAATGATAATAATATTAGCAGATGAAGCACATTTATATTCCATAATGGGGACTGTCTAACATAACACAGTTGCAATGATATTTCCCAATAGATATTTGACTGTAAACTCTCGTATTAAATAAAATTTGATGTATATAATTTTCATGAATAAATTGATGGAGATTTAATAATATAATGATTTATAATCAAATAAATTATTATCTATTTTTTAGGAAATTATTAATGTACCATCCACAACGTCATAAAGTACATCCACCTCAGTAGGTGTTATCATATAAGATTCACCATGATCCCTTAGCCTTTTCTGATGTAGGTTTCCTTGAATGATTTTACAAACAATAGCATAATGTACCATTTTTGTAAAATTATATAATTGAAAATTTATAACTTTTTAATCTACTAGAAAACACTAGCATGATGTCCTCTTTTTCCTCATGTGTAGTACGTCCCTTTTCATTTTGAGTACGAAATACAGTGTTTTCTTCAACAATTATCATAGGGTAAATATTAAATAGTTTCATTCTTTCTCATTTCCTTATTTCATGTCCCATGGTTTTCTGAAACCCTATTCTCATCAAACATTCCTTTAAATTCATATCATATTGATAATTCATTTTCTTTCATGATAGAACACAACGCTATATCTTTTTATGATGAAAAGTTTTCATAGACCAACTCCCACTGGAGGAATGGTTTAAGCCATCAAATAATTGATCAATCATTCTCCATTTATTATTTATATATTCCACACCATGCCTTTCCAACTATGTGAAGTTAGCATTATACTATTCAACATTATCATCTTCATTTCCCACAAATTAAGAAATTTCCATTTCATATACTTTCAATGTTCATCAGGAAAGTATGTATCTATGAAAAGTGCTTTAAATTCACTACATTCTATTTTTTCTATCTTTTTATCCTTATCTATGTTTTTAATTAGTGACAACCATTAATCATAATCTCTCTATATACAATAAACTACCATGAAATCCTTCTTCTATTTGTTACATCAAAATGGGAGAAATATCTTCTATAAGGAATATATCCACTACTCTGATACAAATTTGTTTTTAGTATCATTATAAAATAGAGGATGTTTTATAATAATGTGATCTACCACAGCTCCTCCATGATGTGGATTCAGATGCTCCATACAGGTAAGTTTATTGTTCATAACCTGAGTATATTTCACTAGTATAGTTATAAGTTTCTCTACACAAGTCGCTGCTCTAGAGCCAACATCATTATCTTGAAAAAAGTTGGGAAATCCCTACATGGGATACATATGTTAATGTGGGTTCAATTACTTCCACTTGGAACCATTTCTAAATAATGAAATATATTATATTTGGATATGAATCATAATGTACTATCTCAACATATAAAAAAATTCACCACATAAATTGAAATCTTATGCATGGATAATCCTATAATCATCATCATGGTTTCCATGAGGAAAAATTTACATTTAAATTCTTTATAATGGATTGTAAAGAATATGTGAATTATCAAAAGCATATCCCCCAGGAGTATGAAACTAGGTGCCCAGTAAGGCTCGTTGTCGTGAACCAGGATACCCCAAATCAAGCCCGAAACACGATGTTGGAGTTTTCTCTATTATGAAAAATTGTGACGGAACCAAGTCCACAAGTAGTTTCAACACAAGGATGTATTTGATACAAAGATCCACATAGTATATTCCTTACCCAAATTCCATGATGTTCTTGTATTTTTATTCTCAAAGACTATATTTGGGGTTTGTTCCCAAATATATGTTTTCTAAATCTGGTTTCCATTTTTTCAAGTATTCATTCTCTGATACCAATATAATAGCCCGACCCCAGTTGCCTGGAGCTAGTGCCTTATTAAATATCCTTGGTATGATTACAAGAAATTTCAATCCCAACGGAACAAATATTATATTATATTTGGAAAAAAATACATACATAAGTTCTACATTAAAACATGTAATAAAAACAACAAATAAGTTCCATTGGGAACATCCACCACTCTATGATTGTCCCTAAAAGTTAATCATAATATACATATTCATGTCTAGGGAAAAATGAAAAATAAGAAGGGGTGAGCTCAAATGCTTGGTAAGGGTAATCAATATAGTGTAAGATATCATAAACATAAACATTATGGATGTTAAATAATTGAAGACACATTCCTTGAAAAATAACAAACTTAGACATTTTATGGCAGGAAAATGAGTTGAGTAATTATTTTTATAATAAAACATACTCCGGAGTATTTAACTAGTCTAATAAACATATTAAAAATAAATTTATAGCTTCATAATGTGGGAAATTAATATTTTATACATTCTAAATCATACAATCATGTCCTTATACAAGATAACTAAAAATTATTAACGCCTCGGCCAAGACAATGTCTAAAAATGGTCAAGGCCTTGGCCAAGTCCATATATATATATTTGTCTCATGAGAACTATCGATGCATCGAGGGGATACAGTGGGCCCCACCCATCACACAATAAGTCCAATTAATTCCTCATATGAATTGATATAATGAAAAAAACATATACATTCATATTGAAGCTAACATATGAAACCTAAATAACTTTTCCTTAACATTAAGCATAAACACTAACAATTTCGAGTAAATTGGTGAATATTTTTAATATAGAACATCCACTAATCATGAACCCTTAAATTAAATATTGTATATGATATCACAATTATTAATCCCTATAATACATAATAATCAACAATAGTGTCGAAATAAATGAATATACTCTTATAAAATCGTTGAGTAATTCATGAGATAAATACTATTTTACATTTAAATTAAGAGCACTTTTTTGAAAAATGTGTCTATAAAACCATAAAGGATGTAACATATAATTTACATAATAAAATAAATTATTTTAAAAATATAATATTTTATAAAAATATATATTAGGGTTCCCATTAATATAGGTAATAATGGTAGAAATTCCCTTGAGTCAAGATTGTATTTCAGGAAGAATTTTTAAATGATAATTTTAAAACATGTAATTCCAAAAAAATAAAGGATGGATTATTGTTAGTACAAATATATAGAACATTAAAAAAATTATGCTGTTTAAATATTTATTAATAAAAATTTAATTGAGATAAGTATACAATAAAAGTAACCAAAATGAAAATGGGGGTTTATATGGAAAACCCTAACCTTAAGTCTGAAGATGTTCCTCACATGATTTTAACAACCTGAATAATAAAATTTATTTTCATTAATTAATTTTTCCAGAAACATATATACATAAATTGATTTTGAATAACTTTATTAGGATCATTCATGGGATTTTATGGGTTAATCGATTCAATTTTCTTTGTTTGGGGGCATTTTCTTTCTTGATTTTAATGATCGGTTTACCTATATTTAGGTTTGGGTAAACATGTATAATGACAATGGTTTTCTAGAATAGAAGTGGTATGTTATTATTTAAAAATATTAATATTACATGTTTATAAAATTCACTTGGTTATTGAGAGTGATGATCAACCATTTCATAAATCTTTAATGCCAATTGTTTGGGTTAATTAGCCGTTTTTATCACAACAAACTCATTTTTATTTATAAATTACTATCATGTGTAAAAAGGGATAATAGAACAATAAATTAATTGTAATACAAATATTATAGTCGAGTTCATCTATAAAAATTGGATTATGACCATAATTTATTATATAAAGAGAAATTGAAAACCTTTCATCCAAGAATATGATAAATTAACACATATCAGATGGTGTTTTCATTTCTACTATAAAAGAAGGGGAAAAGTGATGATGAAGTTTTAATAATTCATAATAACAAAATTAGAGTAAATTTAAGGTATTATAGTCATCAAAAAAAATTTATGAAATGAGTTTAGTAAATAATAATAAATAAAATGAACATGAAATAAAAGAAATGAAATGGGTGATTTAGATTTTGAAGTAATCTTCTTTGAGAGCCTCTTTTGGGGAGATGTTTTGGAAATTTTATGAGACCATGGGAAGATGGATGTGGGGGATATCATGGGATAATATTTGAGATGAAGTAATAAAGGGAACAAGGGTTGAGGGTAGTGATGTGAAGTGGGAGTGAGGGCAGTTTTTATAGTGGTTGAGAGGAGGGCTTTCCCATTATTATACTCATTGTTTTATTATCTTGATAATGAAAACCAATAGTATTTATTCTTATGAAAAACAATATTATTATGTGAATGGGAGTTCAAACCCTATGTTCTTACATCAGACTTACATTTCCTATGACTCAATAAATCATTTATTTAGTATTCCTTATAAATTATCGTATTTTACTATTCACGTAAAAATGAATTATTTAAAAAAACCCCAAAATTCAACATAACCATTTTTTAATGTTAAGAACCCAAAATAAAGACAATTTTATAGAAATAATTATCTAAATAAGAGATATTTAATTTTGATATAAAATCATTACTTTCTAGAAAAAATACTAACTTTAAATTTAAAACAGATTTTATAATAAATTCAAAAATCAACTGAGGTATCAAAAATTTATCCACAAATTATAGGTAAAAAAATTTAATTAGGAATAAAATTTATGTAAAATAATAATATTAATTAATTTAGTTTAAATTTCAATTAAATCTTTATTACATGCAAAAATTCAAATACATAATTATTAATTTCTAAAACACTCTATTTTATTTATAAGGCATCTAAATATTATTTATAATTTCATGGGTTTGATTCCAATTAATAAGGGTCATACTACTATTCATAAGTGTCATGTTACTACTCACCAAAAAAGAAAGTCAATATTATCACACTTTAAATATATTACTGAATTTAATGGTGTATTTCATTTTTTCAAAATTCAAATCATAGTGGTGGAAAATTATGTTTTCTGGATATGTTATTACAATGTTAGGTTTTTTAGAGACATAGTGTTTCATGAATTCAATAATAAATTTATTTGAAAATTATTGGTGTGTAATAGTTATTTACCACAGTTTCATCCAAATGGAATTGGTTTTCGTTATTTTATAAGTCAATGTTCTAGTAGTTTAAAAAGATTTTTCTTTCATATGTGAATTTGTGCCATTTCAACAAAATAAATAATTTTTGAAATATAAAATTTATTTCAATATGGGAGGATTCATAATTTATTACTAAAATTAATAAAATAACATTAGTATTACAATATTTTATAGGGGAAAAAATATTTGTCCATGGATATATTTATAAAATCTACTACATCACTATTGGGTTATTATGATGTCACAATACACAACACGTATTCATAACGTATTTAACTTTTACCTAAAAATACTAATATATGATACAATTTTGAAAAATTATCCATTGGATGTTTATTTGTTCTTATATCAAAAATAATATTCATAATATATATAATTTTTTCTGAATATTTGAATTTTCCCATTTTAAATGCGAATCCACATTTTTTAAAAAATAATTTGTTTTTTGACAATAATAATATTCTAAACCTTATAAAAATTAATTTTCACATCATAAAAATTTATGATATTTTATATTTATTAAAAATATTAATATTTAAATAATATATTATTAATTGTAAAATTACATCAACTCATCAAAATAAATTCATTAATTCAATTTTAATATTATGTAAACAAACACAATGTTTTATATTATATCAAAATCAAAATAATTTATAATTTAAAAATAATAATTTGAAATTATAATCATTATTTTATAAAATATACATATTCATATTTCTAGGGTCTTGATACATATCCCTTTATTACATTATAAAACCCCATAATAGTAATTTTTGGGATGATGAGACTTTCAATGGGTTGTTCAGGCTAAATGAATTGGGTAGTGGTCTCAACGAGCCTTATCATCTCTCGTAAATTGTTTTTCTTATAATTAAATTTTTTGATCCCATCTTGGTTTAGGTCAAGGGATAATACCAAAGTTGCTAAATTTGTTAGGAGATCTGATGAATGGGATTCATATGGTATGATCCTACAGGTTAAGGCCAACACATCCATTGACCATGACAATTGGATTTGATAAAACACTATATTTATGTTAATCATGTTATCATTGTTCGAGGACAGTGTTACATATGGTAATGATGCTGAAAGGTATTTTAAATTTAATTTTATATAATAAAATTGAAGAAGCTTATGGGGTTTCCATATCCATATATCTAAATTGTTCCAATTTCGTTTAATCCATTTAGTTCTACTTGATATGGATATGGGGTTCACATCATGACTTGTTTAATATTTTAATTTTTTAAATATTGAGAAGTAATTATTCCTTTATAATCTTACTTATTTATTTTTGGATTTTATATTTTATTTTCATGGGGAATGTCTATCTTATAGATGAGTTGTGTTGGTAGCTTAGAATAATTCATTCATGACATATTATATTGTCCAATGTGGGTAAATTATTACCTAATAATAAATTTAGTCCCATGGATCTAGATTCCCACACATCGAGATCAAGGAATTCACATCGGTTAATTAAATCATGGATTGGGATGCATTTGAGTATTCAAATAATGATCAGTAATGGTAAAAACACAAAACAAATTAATGAGAATAATATATTTTTTGGGTGGTGTTTATGGTTTTTTTAATTTTTGTGGTGTGTGGTTACTATAATTTTTTTAAGGATATAAATTTTTGATAAAAAGGGGATTTTGATTTATATAATGATTTTGTTTAAATTTATTTTTAGAAGAATTTATATTTTTATTTGGAGATAATACTCAGTATATAACTAATGGTGTGGATTATAATAACAATTATGATGTGAATATCCCTAGTAATAAAGGCATTGGTTTTTTATTTCTATATATATATATATATATTACATTATTTTTAAATGGATTAAAAGTGAAAACATATATGACCTGATAGAATATAGGAAACTAGGTAATTGAATAAATAATTTCACTATAGTCTATAGTCACACATGCCTTAGACAAGTGGCCTAATGATAAACCACACCAGTACAACCCATACCCAACAAAATTCATCCAACATCAAACATGTCAACATAATGTCATGTTCATAGTTCTCCACCATTATTCCGCGTGAGTTTCATATGAATTTTTTATTATATCCACTCCAAATATATTCTTCATTGTCTAATCATCATAATTTTTTATTTCCCTTGATTCGTCTTAAAATCCATTGTCTTTGAAGCTTCTCCAATATAGTTCCCATAGGTCCATCACTAACAACCCAAAGGATATGATTCATATCAATAGTACCAACTGATATAGTAACTGACCATGGTAATAACTAATATATTAACACTACTACAAATATATCATACTACTATGGTACCCCAAAAATTCTTCATCCATATTTATTTGAACGTAGGACTAGTCTATGATTATGAGCATCCCTTTCCACACTAATAATATCCCAATGGAAATATAAGAATACATGCATGGTTTCTAATAGAAATTTAATTTCTTTGTTATATGATTTGATGATGATATTATTAAATAATGTGAAAAAAATATTAATTGGTTTTTTTCTCAATCCTTTATGTTATTAATTTCCATTATGTTGGAATCAATTATGGATTGTTTATGTTTTTTTAGGTAGCTGAGTCAAGTACACGTAACATCTCATATAAAATACTTGGTCCTTACTATGTTTCATGTAACAATATATTATGTGGAAAGTCATTTTATGATCCCTTGATACATAGGATGCATATGAATAGTTATTAGAATATGGGAGTTTCCCTGAATTTGAGTTTTGGTGATCATATCCAACATAACCCTACATGAATTACATGTGTAATACCCCAAAATAGTATCATATGATTCATTTTATATAAGACATGTGTGATGATTTCTTTCGATACACCCAATACTAAATTAAAATTAACTATTCTATATTTCGTTATGGATGAATATTAAAATACAAAATGAATGATATTAGAAGATAACTACATGAAAAATAATTTTAAAAATTACCTAAGGAATAAAAACACATATATAAAAATATAATATGTTTAGAATTACAATCATCAAATTTATATGTGATGATATTATAGAACATGATAACAAAAGAGAGACTTTATCTTGTTATATATATAAAAAATTTAAATTAAACTAGATAATAATATGTGTTTTTTGGACTAGTATGTAAGAATATATATATATAATTATAATGTGACCATTATATATATTTATGTTCGATATATGTTAATAGGACATATGATTATTGGATAAATTATCAATGGTAATGTGGATTATGGGTATACATGTGTCCAATTGGTATATTGAGAATTTCATATTTATATGTATATATTGTGTTACACATAAATTATATTTAATTCAATTAGAAAAATTACATATTTAAATAAAATTATAGTAATTCATTATAGAATTTATCTATTAATTTTAAAAAAATGGTTCAAAATTTTTTTTAAATAACATTAATGAATTTTAAATAATCTGCAGACAAAATAGGTAAATATAATTTAAGGGAAGACTCATAAATAACTAAATTACATCTAATATAATATTAAGGAGTTATAATGAATGATAATTTAATGATTCATGAATAATTAAAAATAATTCAACTTAAACCATTGTTTTCATTATAATTTATATATTTTTTAAATATTAAATTAAAATACAATCTCTTTAAAATTAATTGAAAAAATTTTCTTATATATAAAAAATTAATAATCAATAATTTAATGATTATTACATGTTATGGGATAAAAATAATGCCACTTTAATGATCCAAGTATTTTTTTTAAAATATATATTATTTTCATTTAATATTTAAAATTAAGTATATTTAAATTTAGAAAATGAACTTAATAAAACGAATTTCAATTTTGGAATCATTGAATTTAAAATTATTAATAATTTTGATTTCATTTTTTTAAACATAAGTCACTATGGTGAAGATAGGTTTCCATAGTAAATGGTAAAACAATATAAAAGTGTTAAAATAATTATTTCTGTCATAATATTTTAGTAAAAATATCTTCAAATTGCTTTATGAAGACCTTTAATACATCTATTCACCACATTTTCATTATTGATTAACATTAAATGAGAAATTATATTCATTAATCATAATAATTTTCAAAAATTACACTCAATATCACCTATAAAAGGACACTTATCAAACCCACTTTAACCAATATATTCTAGTTAATTTAAATGTGATTTCCTAAACAAATACCCTCCATAAAATGTCTCACACATGTTCAGAATTCATTAGACAAAATATGGATTCCAAAATATCCCATTACAAATATGGTATCTATGGGAATATTCAAGCCTTTACCCTAAGTGTATTTTACTTCTTAATAACTTTTAATTACCTTCATCATATGATTCTTCTTACATTTATTTTGTGTATTTGTTAATAATTTTAAGAAATCATTAATATTCAATAAATGTTATATTTTTACTATATAATAACATTCCATTACCCATATAATTATTTTAATATATTCTTATTTGTATTAGTTTTCTGATCAATTGGTTTGATGTTATAATATTTATATCATGATTTAATAGAAAAAATAAATATTGGTAATACACTTTAAAATTCGCTAATTTTTTATATTTTTAATTTTTTTTTAAATGTAGTACTATAATTTATATTAACCAATAAATTCCATTATGTTTCTAATTCAATAATTAATGAAAATAAATTTTTATTATTTCCTTATAAATTGTCAAAATAATATCCATGGAATGGCCATTGGACTCCATAAATATATGAAACACTTATAATGAATGACCATGAAATATATATATATATATATATATATCTGTGTGTGTGTGTGCGTGACAAACCAATGAATATAGGGAAAGTAAAAGAACCTCAAAATCGAATCATTTGTGAAACATAAGACATTTAGCTTATGAATATTAATTATTATAATTGGATATTAATATATCAATGATAAATAATTAAAAATTAACTGTATTGACTAAAAAAATTCCAAATAATGTTCTTATATATAGTAACAAAAAAACACAGTTTTATTATAATTGTAGTTAGAGTCCGTCCAATAATGAATAATTCTATGTTAACTGTTTCTTTTATAACCTCACTTTTAAATTGGGAATTACTACTAATATGTTTTATTTTTGTATAAATTGAATGTAATTTTTATCTAAAACATCATCAATTACATTTATTTTTGTTATATCTTTTTTCATTTCGTTTTACCAATTCCTCTTCCTTATTTTATAATTTATGATAACTGATTATTGAATGTGATGATGACCTTATCTATTATTTTAATATAAGAATAATTTTTCCTTAATTTTAATTGATTATAATATTTTGTTGTGTATATGAATAATTATGGAAATTTTCTATTTTTATTTAATCTCATTAAATTTTGTCAAATGAATATTTTTAAAATTATTACTACAGGTCGCCTTCTCTTACCATTTTGGTTGGTTGTTTTTTCTAAAAGTATATTTACATGTTTTATTTGTTTATGTAAGTAATTTTTATTAACTATGAAAAATATTTAAATACATTTAATTATAAATTATATCTTATGTTATTAAGATATATGTGATATTTATTTTCCCTAGAAACATTCCAATGTTATTATAAGGTTTATTTAATATTTTTAATATCCTTTAATGATTCCTACATTTCTAACAGGGTACATTTCAATGGAAATATCCAATTTCATTCAATAAATGAAGCACTTTTATTCAATGTATTGATTATTATGAAACTCATTCTATTTGAATCGATACATTTCATTATGATATAATTTTAAATGTTTTCATATTCATATAGAAATTTTTATGTTTGATTTTCTTTTATATGATGTGTTAGAGAATTATTATAAATCCACTAATACATTATTTAATTATTTATATCTCATTATATGACATTTTATGGATGTGGAGTGAATCCAACACATAATTTTCACTGGAATTGGGTGAGTTCGTAACGCACTTTGTTATATGACTTCAAATATCATTTTATGTTGATCTCGGAAGTGATCCTTGAAATAAAAAATGATTTTTTACACTTCTTTTAAAGCCATATTTTAATATTATAAAACATTAATATTAAATATTTCCTTGTACCATGATTTATTGATATGTTTCATACATTCATATAATAAATTTTGTATGTTATAACAAAACTCATATATTGTAAATCAAGATTTATTATCATTATTTTATTATTTAATATCTTCTCAGGATATATCCATGTACCTATTTTATAATTTCATACGAACCTATTCATTTTATATTCATTTATGATATTTATTAATATATGTAATGTTTAACCTGATTGAGAATTTCATCTCACACTTTTTTTTGTCAACTACCAAAGTAATTAAGAATAGTATAACAAATTACTTTTCTAAAAGGGTAAGGAATTTTTAATAAATTATCAAATCTATGAAGGCCTAAAACTTATAGGTTATTTCTTGTGATGTAAAGTTATATGTATTGAATATTCATGTTAATTTATGGGTCATGTATGTATGTGATGGTTGAGTCATCTAAGTTGGTTAAAGAGTTGGGTTTTCGTACCATTCAAGATTATGATATAACAATTAAACCGGAAAACCTAAAACACGATATATTAATCTAAAATTGATATTGAATGAAAACTTAATTTCATAGGATAAAAAAGGTTAACCATTTTGAGAATATTATGTATCATTTTTATTCATATAGAATTTCATTATTTTATTGTTATCCTATTTTTGTTTTCTTAATGGTCGGATCCAAGATGAAACAACTGAACATTGATTGTGATGGAAACTGTAGTGATGGTACTAATTAACAACCAATTAGGATGGGACCTATGTTTCAAAATATTATATTTATTCTCACCAACCATCACAATCTATGTTCAATATGAAAAAATGCATACCTCAAAAAAATGCATAGAATTATTAACTATTCATTGAGTCTATCATGGGACAACATTCACCCTTCATTAGTTAGTATTCTAATCCAATAATTATTGAGTGATGGATTAAAATGAAGAGTTATTTTGTAAAATATAGTGTTTATATAATAAAATGTATTTGTAGCTATTTATCATTTCAATGGTTTCTAAAATAAATGGTGGTCTCTCTATAAAAATTCATTGGAAATGTGAAAAATTTACCCAATAGAATTGAAGGAATTAATGAAATTAATTTTGGGAAAATATATTCTTTAAAATATGAATATTTAAATAGAGATAATATTCCTTGTTCTAAATAAAATTTCATATGAATCCATTTCTACCATATAAGATACTATTTTTATACACGAAGTGGACACATCTAGTACTCTCATCGACCCCATGAATATCAATTATTTCATTAGAGGTATATAAACCAAATTTTTAAAATTTTAAACCTATATTGAATATTAATTGTTTGATTAAATAATTTTATATACACTTATGTTGGAAATAAAAATTTGAGACTTTTATCATTCTCATTGTTTTGGAGAAAAAGAAGGAACAATGGAGTTTCAAGGAAACTCATATGGTAAAACATAATTATGAAAGAATATATATCTTCTTACATTTCAAAAATGTGATAATAATTATGTAGGAAATTTTGTTAATCAAATATGACAATGATTCATAGAAGGCAATAAAGAGAAAGAATTTTTATAATATACGAAGAGGTGAACTGAAGAAATGGATTATCATATTCTTTATATTGTTTCCCTACTCACACATTAATGACTCATTTTTTAAGGATAATAGAAAATTTTACAACAAAGGATGAAAAAATGGGTTAATAATGAAAATAAAAATTATGAAAATCCAAATCCAATTGATAAGTGGATGGATTATCCAATCACAATTGTTCATGTGGGTTACAAAAACAAAGGGGTGAAAGGTACAAAAATCATTCACCCAAAAACAATAAATTGCTTAATTGGTTATTTTACCACGAATTACATAATACCTATAATGATTTATAATATGAGAAAGTTACCACAGAAATATCTGATATTATATTATAATTTAATATTATTAATGGCATGATATTATCATCCTAAATCTATAAATCTTCTATAAATGAGTTATCTGAGCATATGTTTCAATGAAGTTATGTTATTTTCTATTTAATTAATTTTTATGGATTTTTGGGCATCATTTCAAACACTCTTCCAAGATCCCATGTCAATTAACTAGATAGGGATATCTCTTTTAAAATTATAAATCAATCTATGACTATTAATCTGTTTATGGATGATTATGAACAGAATATGATTGTTACATCCGCTATATAGATCTTATAAGATAATAATAATAGAACCCTATATAATTTGGATGGGAAATTTTTTTAATATTAATGATTTTACAATTATATAATAATTGTTCCAATTATTCCCCCAAACTGTTAAGGGATCTTCTCTCAGATCATAATTTTCATATTTCAATAGTGGGCATGTCTTGTTCTATAAAAATATCAAATAATACTTATTGAAAAAAAAATTAGAATTGTAGGAATGGATGAATATACCATAAAATTATCATAATTGGTGGTAAATAGACACATGTTATTCAATATGGGTTCAAACTATCCTATTTCATAAGAATTGCGACAAATTAATGCATCTATGTATTGATTATCATAAACTAAATATTATCATAATAAAAAAGTGTCCTAAAAAATTTATTGATGAATAGTACGAACAAATATTATATAATAATACACCTCATATATATAACAATAATTTATATATCATTAATTAATATAAAAGTGATGATATACCCATGATAAACTATAATATAATATATTGAAACTATAAATTTATTGTGATTCCTTTTGGTAGGTTGGGTGTTAGTTGGTCGGGCATTGGTGAGTGGTGTTGGTGAGTCGCATTAGTGAATCACAGTAAGTGGGTAATGTGAATAACTTATTTCAATGAGTCACATTGTTGACTCACATTGGTAATTCTGTTATTGGTGACTTAGTTTTAGTGACTCATGTCGTTGACTCACCCATCAGTGAGTCAATTCCTACTTTTCCCAATATTTCCAATTTCACCCCTCATACACTTTATTTGACGTAAATCGTGTTTAGAAAATTGTTTGACCGATTTAGATGTAGTTTCAAAGGATAGTAATTATATATTTAGTATCCTAGCACCTCTAAAACTTTTAAACAGACATGTCGAGTGGTCTTGACCCCAATCCATCATTAATGGCCCTTGAAACCATTTCCTTCTATTGATATAGTATATAGATTCAAAATTTGAGATCCCACTTCCTTGAACCATTGTTTTCCTCTTGTTACACCAAAAACATTTATTCTATGAGGATTTGTATCTGTTATATGGATGTAGGTGGATTTTTCCCTTATAGTGTCATGCTTCTAGTGTGACCTTCTATATTTGTGCATAGAGGAGTTCCTGATCATCTATTTTTTGAGGTAGAAATTCCTTCATATCACCTTTTAATCATGTATCATGTTGGGTGGTATTACTATTTTCTTCTTGAGGGTATGGTTGAAACTAATTAAACAAATATAAATAAGGGACAATGTGATTATTATGATAATATTTTGATTCATTTGTTATCTTTGACCCCATTTGTGAATCATATGGGTAGTATCCTTATGAAAATCATGGTTTATGGTGCCCTTTTCATGCACCCTAGTGATGATTTATACCTCTTTGTGATCCTCAATTGAATGGAATCAAATATAACAATATCTTTAGTCATATAAAACTAATTAGACAAATGGATTCCCCAAGGTTAAATGTATGATGTGATAACCCCTAAATTATGAAATAAGACTTAAAGATTAATGTTAGTCAAACAAGAATACACTCTATTTGATTGGTGTGGAAGTGTGTTGTGTATGGTTTTGTTCAGTTTTACTGCTTTCTGTATGTATGGTGTGGTTTTTTTGTTCGGTGGGGATTTGGAAATGGTGATGGTTGTTGTGGGTTTCGTGTATGGGGTTGTATAATAGGAGTAATGGAATCATAGGTTGAGCTATTTTTGACTATGTAACGGATGAAATTATTATGCAATGGAAGGAAAATATGTTTGAGTTTTTTTTGTTCTTAGATTTGGTGCTTTTCATGAATGAAGGATAACAAGGATGGTTTGGGAGGGATAATTTTGAAGAAGGATTTTGTAACCTTTTTTGAGACATTCACCCAGAGTTTCCAGAGACATTTGTGATGTGTGGTTGGGATATTATGTTACGTGTGGTGTGTTGTGTATGGTATTTTCCCAAGTATGGATGGGATAAATAAATAAATGAATTGGTAATTTACAGTGATAATTGTTTAAATGAATTGGTTATGGTTATGTATTAAGTCTATGGTTGGAAGTGTGGTTATGCATTTGAGGTGGCAGTAATGGCAGTTATGTGTGTGCTAGTTTTTTTTAAAACACATATGTTGGGATGAATGTATGGTACTTATATATATACATGTAGTTCCTTGTGATTTATATATGCACCCCCCACTTTGATCACTATGTACTGAATACGCCCATTATAATGGGGGATGTTTTCCATTCCAAAGAACATAGTGAGAGGATGTATGGCTTGTTAATGACTCTTCTCTTCTCACTCTTATAGGAATTGATATCCCAGGACTCTTCAGACAAGTTGTGGTGTGGTTGTGATGCCCAGGTGTCTATGGGTGAGGTGGATTCCCAAATGTCTAATGATGTGATATTTTGTACATTCCCAAGTCTCATCATGATATGATATGATTTTGGACTTGGTTTTGGTGGTCAGTATGTGGTATGTGGCCTAGGTGCATGCAGACAGGTTGTGACAGTGGGGCTTTTGGAAGGGCATGGTAGCTTCAGGAAATTCACTATAACGAATTTGATGTAAACGAGTGAAAATTGGTTCGATGTACCCTATTATCAATGTGCTTACTATAATTTAATTTACATGAGTTATTTTGTGAACATGCATTACTGAGGTTATAGAGGATAGTATAACTTTTTTGGTGTTTTTGAGTTTCTATTGTTTTTCTCATAGGGTAATTAGTATTCTTCTCCAACATGTGCATGATAGTATTTCTGTTTTCATACTAAGTAAAATTGTATGCACACCCAAAGTTAATAAAATAGTGTCTATATATCCATGGAGATTACATAGACATTGTTAGACCCTACTAGATTGGGCTTCAGGATAGTTGATATGTTGCAGATTAAATTTTTTCATTTGGTATTTATGTAGTATCTTATCATTTTATTTCTAGTATTTTGACATTAAACATGCAAGTGGGCTGTATTTTTTTGGATTCTTTTATATATGTGTGTTCATGTTTTTTAGATGTTCATACATTTTCTATCCCAATCATTAATTCTATAATATGGGTAATTCCTCCCCTTTTTGTGAGATTTTTATCCCTTTGGTGATGGTCAACACCCCGGGGGTCATTAGAGGTCGGACTCAGGGGGTAATTAACCCATGTATTAACATTGAAAATGGATGGTCATGTTAGAATGTTATCATAGATTATGGTTGAGAGATAGGATGGGGTTTGGAGTAAGGAACAATGCTGATTTCATGTAATGTTAGGGAAAGAGTGACAAGTCATCCTGGTGCATGACAGTGGCTAGGGAAGACCAGCTAGGACACAGAATTTCAGCACCCCCCCCCCATGATCAAATTCATGGGCTATAATCTGACCCAAAAACCATGTGTGGCTACACCTATGGTGAGTTAAAGACCATATAGAAGGTATATGCATCATGATGAGTTGTGTTCTTTTTCTAGGGAGTTTTTGGGAAATTTAAAAAACAATGTGTGCAAATGAACCGTAAATAAATTCCATACTACTCGGGCTTAGTATTTACTTTTTTACCTTATAGCTATGGTACATGGTCATCATCCATGAGTTTCTCAGTCAGTGTTGGATCAGAAGGCCAACCCAGCTAATCGGGGGAGGGTTGATCTATAGGTGTAGGAAACTGATTGGAAGAGAACATTACATGATTTATAGTGATAGACTATGGGTAATTACAAGGTAAGTGAATTAAAATTTTGACATAGAAAGATGGCATGAGGATCTTTAGGTCAGATTCAGCCTAATCTATACTCTTAAGGAGTACTTGGTTCCAATTGCAGTTATTCAGATGCAGGGTGCTGAATACCAGTGTTGGACACGGTACCTAGGGGATAAGAAGGAGACCAATGTTGTGTGGGTATATTTAGAGAAGGAGTTCTATGAGGAATTCCTTTATTTGACCTTGATGGCCTAGAAGAGCCAAGAGTTACTATCCTTCCAACATAGGGCATGTTACTTCAAGAGATGGGTATTATGTTCAAGGATCTCCTTCTATTTTATCCAGATCGTCTTCTAGATGGTGGGTCTCAGGAGAGACTCTTATTGAAAGAACATCATCCTTCCCTCTAGTATGAGGCCACTCCCTTCACCTAGCCAACATATTTAATGGTCTAGAAGATTTCATATGTGGTTGATATGATAAAATTAATAGGAGTTCTATTATGATATGGGAGCCAGCAAAGTTCTATAAATTCAAGGCTTCATTATTTGGTCTCAGGATCTTGGGACTTTTAGGTTTCGACCAATGGGGAGTTGACATCTGTTGATTCCACTTTGAACTTCTGGACATTGTGGTTTTCCCATAGGTGTGGGAATGGGGTGTTTCTATTTCGTAGAATACTAGAACATTCAGAGTCAGTTCCCAGTTCAAGACTAGTATGGTGGAGATGGGAAGGCTCAACACCCACCTTAGACGAAGTTACCGGCTAGGAAATTTCAGCAGTAGGGATATCAGACCCCAGGTCCACTATGGGGAGATGGAGATGGAAGAGTCCAACCTCAGGAAATTCCTTTGGAAACATGACTTGTTAAAGTTTGTGGTGGTGGTGAAAATCAAAGGGGATGAGCATCTAAGGGTGGATAGTTTCATGATTCATATGTAGAAGTTCTAGTGGGGCTAGAGATCGTTCGAGGTACGATCAGTGTTTTATGTATTCCTTCTTAATATTTTTTCGATGTGGGAGCATCGAAATCCTTTATTACACCCACTCTAGCACATGCTTTATGACTAGATATAAAGAAACATTCAATTCCCCTGGTATTGAGTATGCTATTTGGAGGTCATAGTAGAAATGTTTATGTTTTCCATGGATGTAAACTGATGTTGGTGTCGCATTACTCTAGTGGGGAAGTCATTATTCTATAGATACTGCCATACGATGCCATCCATAGAATCGAATAGTTTTTTTCTAATCATTTTTTCATTGAATGCATCTAGAGGAGAGTCATGTCTTTAGATTTGGATGACCAACATGAATCTCTCTTTATAGGGCAGAGTTGTCAAGTGGGCATCTGGAATATTGACCCTCTTTTTTCCATGTTGGAGGAGATGTTAGTGGAATAGGTGGACGCTTATAAGGTAGAGGTTCCAGTAGTTTTCAGGTAGTTCTTAGATGATTTCCCCAAGAAGGTTCTGAATCTACCCCATTGACGGAACATTGAGTTTGGGATAGACTTAAAACCTAGTATTATTCTGGTTTATATGGATCCTTATCATATGGTGCCTTCTGAGACGTGGGATTTATAGATCCAGATTAAAAATCTGATGAATGTATTTTTCTGGACAAGTGTGTTATCAGGCGGGGATGTAGTCTTATTTGTGAAAAAGGAAGATGGTGGTATGTTGCTGTACATATACAATAGAATGTGGAATCCGTTGATGGTCAATAACTGTTACCCTCTCCCAAGGATAAATGATCTTTTCAACTAGCTGAGGGGAGCAAGTTGGATTTCTCAGTTCGATCTAGTGTTAGTGTATCAGTAGTTAATGGTAAATACGGGTGACATCCTGAAGACATCATTCATATGCAGGTATGGTAACTTTGAGTCAGGGTTATACTATTAGGTGTTATAAATGCTCTGGGCATGTTCATGGGACTTGTGAACACTGTATATCATGGGATCTTGGAATGGTTCAACTTCATGTTCATTGAGGATATTTTGATCAAAACTATGTTATAGGAGGAGTATAATGAGCATATTCGGACTATCCTAGAAGTCCTGTAAGCGCACCAGCTCTATGGTAATATGTCCAAGTGCATGTTTTTGACACAGGAGGTCTACTTCCTTGGACGTCTGGCGTCTCAATAGTGGGAATTATTGGATCCATCTATGTTATATGTAGTTTCTCCTTGGGAAATTCCCAAATATGTGGTAGAGGTTTATAGTTTTTCCGGTCTATCATGATGTTACTAGATATTTGTTCCTTATTTCAATCATGTAATGGTTTCTTTGACTGCTCCAACCAGAAATGGTCTTGATTTTTTGAGGAGTGAGTCGTGCCAAGATTCATTAACCTATCTAAAAGGGATGATGCTCAATGCACCAATGCTCCTATTACCCATTTGAAGGGGTAATTTTAGTGGTGTTATTTTATGCTTCTCATATAGTCATGGTGTGTGTGTGTTGATGAATCAACAAGGAGTGACATTTTATGGGTTTAGGTAGTTACGTCACCATGAATGTGACTATGCCACTGAAGATCTAGATCTTGCGGCGGTTGTGTTTGTGATAAATAAATTACAACGTGACCTTATTTTATGTTTGGGGTTGAAGCCTCAAATTTATTATCAAAGCAAAGACAGATTTATGGCTGGGTAGACAGAGACCAATTATATAGCCTGAAGGACCAAGGCCATGTTTCCAGAATACAAGAATTGGAAGCCCATTTTTTGGGTCTAAAGGACCCCTCAGTGAACAATACTACTACATTACTTGTGATTCTACAGTACCTCCACCGCCATAGTGGTTACTAAGGTACCTATTCAACTACTATGACACTGCTTCTACAGTTTCTCCACTACTACAGTAATGCTACCGTGCCTAGAAATTTCTCCATTCCAGAATTTGATCATTGGACTTTTTGATGCCAAGCAGAATCCTGTACCACTTGGTTATAGGCTCATTGGTGGTGACATTACCTCATTGGGGATCATGTTGTAGTCCTCACGGATCACAATATCATGAGGTAATTATTTTCCTATTGAGATCATAACATGCAACATAAGAGATGGATAGAGTTTCTTTTGGATTATGATATTGATATCTATTACACCTCAGGAATGGGGAATGTTGTGTATGATTATATGAGAATAAATTCAGGAAAAGAGATTTTTTGGGAATCTGTGGATGCTGGTAAGGTTATAGAGGAGTTGGTTTCCATGCACCTTGAGGCATAATAAGGTGGCATCATGGACTATCCATTTCTGATGACAATGCATTCATCTCGGAGGTAGTAGTTACAGGAGTCTCTGTGGGGATACCTATAGGTAAAATTTATGTGTGATTGAATTGACCTGGGGGAAGCTACGAGGGGATGGTATAAGGATGGTCAAAATATGATGTTGTTTCATAGACGACTATTTATCCTAGTCGTGATACACAAGGAAGTTTAATGTGTGTTTCGTATCTCACCTCTAGTATTACATAAAAAATTGTCCACGATGTACCATAGAATATGGGAAGAGTATTGGGGGCCTAAGATAATGCGTACATTGGTAGATTTTGTGGTGGAGTGCTTGGTGTAATAGTAAGTAAATATTGTGCACCATGTTCTTGGTGGTTTAATGTATCCCATATATACCCCAAAGTGGATGTGGGATGAAATATCTTTGGATTTATTGATCATATTACCCATGGATCGGGGAGGATGAGATGGAATATGGGTAATAGTTGATCATAAGATGAAATCAACTCACTTATTAGTAATTCAAGAGTCTGTAACAATGGATTCCTTAGAATATTTTTATGTATATGAGGTGGTGTGGTTGTAGGGAGTTTTGACATCAATTATCTCAGATCAGGATACGCCTTTTACAACCGGAGTCTGGAGAGGATTATAGCATGATTTTGGCACTCAGTTACTCCTTAGTATAAATTTACACCCTCAAACATATGGGAAGACATATAAGACTATGTAGACATTGGAGTACATGTTGATGGAAAGAGTCATGACTTTTTATGGTTCTTGGGAGTGACATTTTCCCTCGGTAGATATTTCTTACAACAAAATGTATCACTATAAAATTTTCATGGCTCCGTTTTAAGCATTATACTGAAGGGCATGTCGTTCACCTTTTTGATAGAATAAATTGTGGAGGTAGATGTTCATGGCCTAGACGTGGTGCCAATATGATCGATACTGTGTGGCATGTTTCCGAGAGGATGAAGGAAATATAACACCAGGATATGTTGTATGTCGATCACAGGAGAGGGCCCTTGGAGTTCGAGGATTCGGACACCATGGTCTTTAGTTTTTCCCATCAACATGGTAGTTCAGGTTTGGTTGAGGGATAAATATTTCTCCCAGGTTTATCAGACCCTTCATGGTTTTGTGGACTGTTTCCAAGGTGGAATACAAGTTGGAATTTCCACCATAGTTAGAGAGGATCCAAGATGTCCTTATGGTATCCCATCTTCATCAGTAGTTTCATGATGACTCATGTTTAATTGATTTTAGAGAGTTGGATATCAAGGGAAATGCAAAGTTCATGGATAGGCCAAGGTAGATCTATAATCATCGGGAGAAAGTGTTGTTTGGAAGTGTCATTCTATTAGATTGTGGGTTGTGGAGGTATGGTGCCCTGTAGGACAGTACAAAAGAGCGAGAAGTGCATATGAGTTCCCAGTACCAGGATTTGTTTTGAGTTTTTCTAGAGTACTTCCCCTTTGATGTAGTACTTGAACCTTGTTTATAATGAGTTGATTTGTTTCTATGTTCTGTAATGTGTGATGAATTCCATACATGTAGAAATAGGATGAACTAGTTCCCAATTAAGAAAAGTAATTGAGATGTGATTAATCCCATGTGTCTAAGTCATTTCCACCCATATACGATAGTATCTTGACATAAAAATTGAAATTTCACAAACCATGTGTCTATAAATTTGGTCCTTCCATGGGGTATCTTCTGGATGTTTGGGTTAACAAATGTAAGAGGAGTTGTGCTTTGATGTTGAATTTTTCCCGATCTTTAGAACAACACATTGTGTTTTATCATTCAGAGGTTTCTTACAGGTGGTTGTTAATACCCATCATTATTATTGGTTTGGTTTTGAATTCTAGAGGGAGGGAAATGGATTTATAGTTATCTGATGTAATGCCTCAGACCTCCCATGTCTAGTACGTTTGCCAAAATCATGTGTTTGGGGCGTTCTAGGAGGAAACAGTATATCATTTCAAGCATTTTCCAAATTTATAGTTTTATCATCAGTAGATATCAATGGTGAGATAGCAACATTATTCCATGTAATTATGTTGTATTGATATCTCATGTTGGTATCTCTGCATTGGTGGCTCATCATTGGTAGGTCAGGAATCAGTAGGTCATGCATTGGTAGTTCGAGCATCGGTAAGTCGGTCGTCGATGAGTGGTATCGGTGAGTCATAATGGTGACTCAATTTCAGTGGTTCACATCAGGGCATATTGTCAGTCATTCATGTCAGTGACTCATTCCCTTGAGTTAGACATTATTGACTGACTATCAGTTACTTAAAAATCACCTAGTTATATCCATCCTTTTCCACATTTTCCAGTTTTCCCCACTAATGTTTTATTTGTCCAAAATCTAGATTTGAACCTCATTTAACATCTTATAAAGTAGTTTTAAAGGATATTAATTATACATTTAAAATAATAATTTTTTATAAACATTAAAATAACCAAGTTGTATTGTCCTGGTCATGATTTGAATTTAATGGCCCGTGAAACCATTCACTTCCATTGAAATAGCATCTCACAATTTCCTATTCTGACACCGTCTATTACATGAACCCTTAAATTTTTTATTGTTATTCCTAAAACATGTATTCCTCGGGGAGTCACATATGTGATGAATACAATGGTCGAGTTTTCCCTTGGAGTCACCTTCTGCTTGTGTGACCCACTGTATGGGTGCAAGGAGGAGTTTCTGATCATCTATTTTTTATATATGAATTCCTTCATATCTCTTCTTAATTGTTTATCATGTGGGGTGGAATTACTATTGAATTCTTTTGGGTATGGTTGAAAACTATTTGACCAATATAAATAAGGGATGGAGTGATGGTGATGGTGATTGTTTGTTTTATCTATTACCTTTGATCCATTAACTGAATCATATGGGTAGTATCATTTTGAAAATCATGGACATTGGTGGAATTTTCTTACACAATGCTGATGAATAATATTTATTTTTGATCGTTTATTGAATGGATGAACTAATGAAAATCCAGTTAATCACATTATCCTAGTTAAATAATTGGATTCCGCGTGATTTAACTTGTTCGGATATCACCACCAAATTATGAATGTGGAATTAAATAATAGTGTTGGTAAAATCTGAATACACTCTATATGATAGGTGTAGTTGTGTGTAGAATATGGTTCTATTTTCTTTATGTATTTTGTGTCAGTGTGGTGTGGTATGTTTGTGTAGCAGGGTACAGATTTGGTTATTTTTGTTGCGGGTTTCAGGTATGGGGTTGAATGAGAGGTGTAATGAAATCCCAGGTTGATAATTTGTTGATTGTGAAATATATGAACTTATTATATGGTGGGCATTCAATCTTGTTGAGTATTGTTGGTTTTCTTGATGTGGTGTTTTCTATGTAGTGTGGTAGATGGTGGTGGTTTGGGTTGTATAATTTTGAATATGGATGGTGTTACATTCTGTGGTCCTTTCCCATAATGATTATAGGGACTCTTTTGAAGTGTGTGTGTGTGTGTGTTATGATGATACTTATGGTGTGGTATGTTTGGTTATTCCCTATGTAAGGATGGGATAAATAAATAAATAAATTGTTAATGCAGAATGATAATTGGTAAATAGAATTGGTTGGGGTTATAAATTCTGTATGTCGTTGGCTTCGTGTTTATGAATTAGAGGTGGGAGAATGGGCAGTTTTCTGTGGGATTATTTTTTCTGAAAACTAATCAGCTGGGATTAGTTTTTGGTACCTATATATATACATGTAGTTCTTTGTGATTTCTATATGCAACCACCCGTATTGATAACTACGTTCCGAACACCCCCATTTTTATGGGGGTGGGTGTCCATTCCCAAAATCTCAGTGGGAGGATAGATGGATGGTTATTAGATTTTATTTTCTCCCCCTTCAAGGAATTGGTATCCCTAGAAACATCAGGAAGGTACTCGTGCAGTCATGAGGCCAATTTGTCTTCGGGCGAGGTGTGCTTCCTATGTGTCTTCAGGATGTGATATATTGAAATTTACCTAATTTCGTTCTAATTTTATATGGTTATTGAATAGGTTTTTGATGCTGTGGTGTGGTATGTGGTGCAGTTTTGTGTGGGTAGGTTATGAAAGTGGGGATTTTGGAAGAGTGCGGTAGCGTTAGAACGTTCGTTGTTAGGGATGAACAATAATGTAGTGGGAAGCAGTGTGAATTATCCTATCATCGATGTTCTTACTAATTTACATTACTTGACTTGTGTTATTTAGTGGTAATTCCTTAGTGAGGTTGTGGAGGAATGTATACATTGTATTTTTTTTTTGAGTTTTGGATGTTTTCTTTCATAGGGGCATCAGTATGCTTCTCTTACAAATGCTCGAGAGGCTTTTTCTTTTCCTACTAAGTATAATTGTATTCTAACCCCACATATATAAAACAGTTTTCATTTTTCCCTGGATATTATGTAGACTTATGTGCACCCTACTAGCCTGGCCATCAGGATAGTTTCGGTGTCACAACATATCTTTGTTCTTTTGGTATATTATTTTTATCTTTCTATTGTATTTATTGAAATTTTAAATTAAACATGCATGTGGTAGGAATTTTTTTAGCATCTTATATATATGTGTATTGAAGTTTTTTAGGTTTATGAATCTTATTTCATGATATCAGTTACTATAAGAATGGTAATGCCTCCCATTATTTGAGATATTTGTATGCCTTCGGTGTTGGTCGCCACCACTAGTCCAGCTTGAGGGCGGACTCGGGGTATGTTATCTTTTTTTCATCTTTAAAAAGGAGGTTCATGAGAGAGATGAAAATATGAAAAAATAGATTGTTACAGTTTATCATTGACTGTAAATGCTCAACCTATTACTACCCACGTACCTAAAAAATGCATATGATTATTTCGGAGGGAAGGATTTTACTAAAATAGATATGATAATGATTTAATGAGGCATAATACTAAATTATTTCCAATTGATGGTACTGAAAATCATTATAGAAAAGGATAATTCATATCATTACTAATCTTCATTTTAACCATGTATTCAATTGAAGATAAAGGATTCATTGATGGAGGATATCGATATGTACTATAGAGTATGGAACATTCCAAATTTTAACCATGAAATTGATAAAATTATAAAATTAAAGAAAATTTATATTTTTCACTTAAAAAAATCAAAATATGTTTTTGGATGAGTCACATTTCTCATCATTCTATAACCTTAATGGAATCAAAAATACATACAGTGGTCTCAAGTTTTACTTTTGTTGGGATAACATAAAGAGAGGTATTTCATAGGGTATCTTGATTCTTGGTTTTCTATGATTGCATTGATGAAAAACAGATGTCTAAGTGTATGATGAATCCTTTAAGAATGCCTATTTTAAAATGGGAGAACATAAGAATGGGTTTAATCATATTTCATGATCCTCTCCCCAAATGAACCCCTTCTCTGATAGAAATGTCATAATGTAGATAATGTTTCTTGAATCCAACCTCCTATATTCCATAGGATGGAAATATTCACTTTGCGTATATCTTAAATAAAATTGGGATTCATAAATATCTAAAAGAAAATGAACAATGTAATATAATTCATGTATTCTAATCAACTTCTAATCAAATATTGAGAAATTAAACCCCTGATACATATATATAATTTCAAAAAAACTAGTACAAAAAAAATTGAACCACAATAACAAAAGAATATACAAGGTAGTGACCATTAAGGCCAACCAATTTGTAGTTACCATGAATAAATAATAACATGCCCATAATCCAACATCATCTGATTCACTTGAAAAATAATCTATGTATATATGTGGTATTAGTATATAGTTAAGATCAATATTGACATATTTAGAAACTTGCATGAAAAATTTAATGAATTTATGCTAATTTCATGTTAACAACAAGTGAAAACCACTAATCAGATAAGAAGGTACACTATGTTATCATCAAAACCATAACTATCTCTAGAAATTAAATACATACAAGAGATCAAAAAATATAGTAATAAACCAAGGGTACCAAAGTACATTTTCCCCACCTTTTGACCCTCTATCCAAACATCATACATCCTGAAATTTCACTATAAAAAATAAGCTAGGTTGAAGAAACATATTCTAATGTCTCATAGTATTCATCATGTTTATCATATCATATCATCATCACATCCATTCCACTATATAATAAGTGATTATGTTTTCGAATCCCAAAACAACCTATACATTATGTATTATACATCATGTATTGTATCTTAAACCATCATAACCTATTCATTGATAATTTTACCTCAATATATCACAAATCATAAACAACATACCTATAGTAATATTTTGGATACAATATCTGGAGATATATGTCTATTAAAAAAATAATCTATTAAATCCATATAATAAAATTTATGGTTAAGGATAACCACCATTCATAACGGAACATAATAATACAATGAGATATGAGTGGGGCCACAGGGGGCTGTCATCCATCTATACTAATCCAACGGGAATATTAGGGAATACACCCACCTATTGTACACTATGTGTCAATCCCCCAAACTACATGTTTGGGAAGCATATGAAGTCATAAATTATTCAAGATATAATATAAATCATATAAATGTATTGAAATTAATATAGTCTTATGATCAACATCAGCTATCATCCCTCGCATATGCGTCTGCCATGACCCTGAATGAGATTTCGCATAATCCCAGAGTCATTTCAAAATACAATCATTAATTACATTATTTTATCATTTCTCATTATATTAATTAATTAATTAGCCATTTATTAACCTCATTCCAAGGTCACATTACTTCTAAATAGAGGTTATGTTCATTCCCTCAACACTTACTCTATTATTAGTCCATGGTCTCTCCTAATTATCATCATATTCTTAAAAAATCATAACCATCTGAATCCAGTTGTGTTGAATGTAATGTAGACAAATAAGAAACCCATGCATCTGGATAATAATAAGAACATTAACAAAAAATAATTCTATCTATAATCAAAACAATAGGAAAGACCATTTTCAACAAATTCTATTAATCAAATTGTTATCTCTAAAACCACCATAATAATAATCATGTATCTGCCATCATAGGTGTAAACTAATGCTAAAAGGCTAGGGCTCAAAGCCTATATCTCATCAAA
The DNA here is from genome assembly GCA_963277665.1 of Viscum album. Taxonomy (NCBI): domain Eukaryota; kingdom Viridiplantae; phylum Streptophyta; class Magnoliopsida; order Santalales; family Viscaceae; genus Viscum; species Viscum album. The sequence goes on along the minus strand of OY728126.1, from coordinate 1,863,310,761 downwards.
ATTTCTTCCATCCATGGATAAAATGAAATCACAGGGAATGAATCATATACAGATAACATAAAAATAAATATATGATAAAAATGGTGAATAGGACATCCATTCCCCAAAAAGGAATCTATCATATATACTAAAATGGGATCCCATTAACCCAGTAGTTTATATTTACCGTACAATTGGATTTAATACATATTTAATAAGATTATTAATTTATTTCCTATTGAATGTCTTGGTACCTATTAATAATGAACTATTAGAATTAGTTAAATTATATAATCATTCTATCTTACATCAATTCCATTTATAACAAAGTATATAAATATAATGCCATATTTTACATGCATTTTAATATTATCCAAAAAAATTACAAATTTTGGTTCATTATAAATTTCTATTATCATTTAGAATAATAATAAAAATTCATTATTCCCCATGTATCACTTGATTCACTTCGAATTATATGAAACAATAGTTTAATTAATCATGACTCCTTAAATTTATATTTCCAACCTAAAATTATATTCCTTAAACTCATTAACAATCTTCATAAAATTAACCTGATAAACCCAATAATAAAAGAAAATGTAATATAAAACATATGTATATTTCACACTATCTACTAAATGAGGAGGAAAAAAAATTACATGATGGAAAATAGGAGATTGGTATATAAATAAAACATTTCATTGTAATTTATCTAGTTTATTATTTTTTAAGGTTCATTACACTATCCCAAAAATTGATAAAGTATAATTTATTTATGATTATTCATAGTTTAAAAAAAGAGGATCAATGATTCATATTCATAAAAGCTTCAACATTAATTGATTGTGAATGTGAAAACAATGTCGTTATCCAATCACTATCCCACATAGAAGATACATCACTTTAAGAACATCATGCTAGAACATCAATAGAAATAATAAAAGAAGAAGAATTGGGATGGTAGAGATCATTTGTGATATCATGATGGTAAATAATATGGTAAAAAATATCAACTGTATAATAAAATACATGATGTTATGTATAAAATCACCTCATATGACCTCAAATTTAACATAGGAATCTCGAGACTAATACCTATTCAATGGATTCAGAAACACCAAGGGAGAACACTACTTGATACATAGTATTTTGAGAGAATCACATTTGGTTTTATTAGGAGTGAAGCACTTCAAGTTTAATAGGGGTTTCCCCAGTAAACATTCTCCAGGTGAAGGGGAATTTCATGATTTTAATACCAAATTCATTATGTTACACTAAAAAAATCCCCTCAGCCAATATGACACTAAATTAAAAAATGTCATGAATTCCATGTTCATGAAATGATTTTTTCCTATTAATATTCAAGAGGTTAATAAAATTCCAACCACATCATGAGTTTTGTACACAACATGTATAGACGAAACAAGTCTTCCTTGTAGAATCATGTAATTAACCTAACACATACATAATACCTTAACGTTATGTACATAATGTGAAATGTAATCCACACTGTGACCCACTTTCTTTTAGAATCCATATCTTGAACACAACCGAACAAGATTTAGGACTCATCTGAGAACCAAAGGCTCCGAAAACAAACAATTGAATTGGACAAATAGATCTAGGATATTACAGTAGATACCACATAAACAACTCCATCTCTAGAGAATTCAAAACAAAACACAAATAGAAGTAGTGAATAATTATTCCTTTTAATTAACAACCTATTAGATGCACTTCAATAATTTATCTCTCAAAGGATCTCATCCACCTAAATAAAAGAAAAATGCATAAAACAATACATCACCAATAACCAAAAATTAATCACTCTCTTGGAGGAGATACCACGATCATCCCCCAATCAAGAATAAATGGAAAATTAAACCATCTCATAACTAGATAAATGTAAAAACCAACAAACGAAAATCACTAGGATAGAATATATAAACCCAAAATACCTCCAAATAATAAATTTGACATTGTATTTTACAAGGTAGTTTCTTACTTGCTGCCATGTTTCCATAATAGATGAACCAAGAGAAAATTAAATATGTGAAACACCTTCTCCTAGTATCCCTAGATCTCTTTAGGACACTCATAGATGATCGTATAATAATAATCAGCATCTTTTCCTCAATAAATGATGTGTGATTTATTATAATGGTAACTATGATGAAAAAATACAAGGATTCCATCTTTACTCCTAATTTACATGGGAAGTGGGATCTGATACACCATGTCCTTAAGATGAGAAGAGACCTCAAATTTTGAAAAAATGGGAGAAAGACTAATAATTAGATCAAAATAGCACTACTCATGATGAGGAGTCCCCAAAAAAAAATATGACCCAAAACATCAAATCACGTAGGTCGACTAATATTACCCACATTGAACATGTAACCATAATACAATTCATTAATCCTATCACAAATCTTATGAACTATCTCTATCAAATTTTGTAGCAATTTCCACCCTTGAATTTATTACCCTCAATCAACATTCTAAAATAATAGAGAATTTGTAGGTCGAATATATAAATACTCAATAGATTACACACCAATGTTGGAGTGAAATATATGAAAACTCAACCAATGATAGGTTCCAAGAACATGAAACTCTAAAATAAAATACATATTAATGAAACATATATTCTATATATTGAATCATATTATGTTATTGATAATCCATATATCATTGAAATGAAGTTAAAAGGGATAAATAAGATCCAAAATCATGCTAGATACCTTCCTACAAACTAGAGGTAACATGAGGTTCAGGATCATAGATAATCATCCTTAGGAGTCTATGGAGTCTCATCACCTCCATCAAACTCTACCTTTTAAAATACAATAATGAACGTTATATTATAACAACTATAATGTGGGATAATTTCATCAAATGTTCTATTATCGTCCATATATAATTAAGTCATCCATGTGCTCGATATAAAAAATAAAACAATATATATAGAGATGTCCTTGCACATTCTCTAAGAAATCTTTAATGGATGGAGTGACCCACTATGAACATGGTTCTTGGACATCCGCTTCTGTTAATCAAATCACCGAGACAGAAAGTATGGATCATCATTATTCAACAACGAACATGGAATCATTTTTATTTGTAATTGATTCATATTTTTCATGTAGGATGTACCTTTGAGATAAAAATATAAAACATACTAAAAACCATCCGATTAATTGCTAAAGGGATTAAAAACACCCCTTGAACAACACCCATTTCTAGATAGCTTGTAACGACCCAAACTATTTCAATATAAAATTACCTTCTTATATATATGCAATAAAAACACAAAATAATGAACTACTAAGTGATAAGTGACCTTTAAACTTAATTTTGTCACTCCTATGTTTGGAATTTTAAAAATCCGACATTCAAGGTTGTGTTCAAGATAGTTTTTGGAGTCTAATGAAACAAAAATAATTTATGGTGAATAGTAACCTACCCTTATGAATACTAATATGACCCTTATGGATAGTAAATAAGAGTAACATTACCTATGAATAATAAAATAAAATTTAGACATCCTAGAATGTGATAATTTGACCTTAGTAAACGTTTGTGGTATTTTATAAAGTCAAAATAATTAATTATAATTAATTAATTAATTTAAAATAATATTTATTTCCCTGAAATGTATTCATAAATTACTGAATTAATGTATAATATTTTTTATATAATTATATAAGACCCTACGTAATTTATGAAAGAACTACAAAATTAGTTTTAATCTTAAAAACTGTTTTTTAAAGTAAATTATGATTTTAGTTAAACATTAAATTTACAATATTTAGAAAATCATTTTTGAAAAATTGACATCATTTTTGGATTCTACACGTCGAAAAATGGTATGGGTACATTTTTGGTTTTATTCTGAAATACTTCAATTTTCGGGAGAATAGTAAAAAATACAATTTTTCGCATAATCAATGTACACTAAATTGCATCATTAATGATGTAATGATGACATAAATATTCTAGAGCATTAGTTTCGGCCAAATTATTTTAAATTTCATAAATTGTTCCTTGAAATACAATAAATACAATTCTCAAACCTAAAAAGAACTTTCCAAAGCCTAAAGTCAAAAGGTGATTTCTTAAAGTGTCTTTTTCTCTTTCTTTCACTTTCCTTTTAATAAATTAATGAATTCGAATTATAAAGAATAGTTAAAGCCTAAAACGAATTATATTATATTTATATATGATTTATAATGTCAAAAACCTACTATTACAAGTCTAACTTATGATATATTATTTTATTTAATATTTTATAACAAAAACACCTCCCTCTTCATGTATAAATAAGCCCTCCCCCTCCTCTTGCAAAACCACACCTCTCAAGCTTCAATAATTGTCTAAGCTCTGCCCAATAATCTCTCCTAGCACCTTCCACACGTCCAAGAGCTCCTGGTCTCATCAAAAGACCAAGTGTAGTCCCTTAAGGAGGTTCTTAAGAGGATGATTCTAAAGGAAATTTCTCTCCCTCTTCTCCTTTAATTTCCTTTCAAGTTCAAGTTCCTTTCTTGATCTCTCCCTACCTATCTTCATCCAAACTGTTTTGTAACTCCATTATTATACATATAATTTAATAGTATGATTCTAATGGTATATTATATCACCCTACACCCTTTCCCACTTCCTTTTATTTTATTAAAGAGAACGTTGTTCATGTGGTGATAATTTATCACCTTCAAAAAACAACATGTTCTCTTCTTCCATTTCAACCTTCAGATCTGGTCATGAAACCATTTTTGTGGTTGAAACAGAATATTTTATATGTATTATGTTCTCTTTTATGTTCTGGAAATAACCTATGGCCATATTACTAAGTGAAAAGTTAAAACAAGTTTGTTGTGATCCAAAAACCACCCAAATTTACCCAAATAACCATCATTAAAATCTTATCTAATGATTCGTCCACATGGATATAATATAACTCATTATAAAATCATTCAAGCTTAATTAATATCATAAATAACATGTTATATCAGTTCTGGACGTTTACCCATGATCTACCTAAACATCAATTTAAGAATACAAGTGAACCGCTCAAGAAAACCATAAAAACGAACATCCCCGAACAATGTTTTTAAACTCTATAAGTCATCCAAAGGAACATAATATGAAATAATGAAACCATAATGAACCCTATTAATGTATAAAAGGTTATGGAATTTATAATTAATGAATATAATGTCATTATACAGGATATAAAAGAGAAGGAGGCATTCGAGTACAAGGTAAGGGGAAATCTCGAACCCAATTTTCTTCCTTTGGGTTCTCCCTCTTTCACTCCATTTTTGAAATGGTTACTCCTAAAAGATCATTTTTTCATCATTTCATTTACTTTTCTGGGATATACATGTTTTTCACTGGTTATTTTATGTCCATCAAAATGTTTTCCAAAAGAACTCTTCATTCAAGATCTCACATTTTACCTTTCATTCAAGGTTTATGGTTCCTGTATCAAGTGTGTTGTTCCCTCTTTCTTTTGGGAACCCAAAGCCTATGAATGTGTTATTATGAGATGAAACCCATTCCGTTCCATGGGTTATTTATGTACATGTTTTATATGTGTTCTATGTTGAAATCATGATAATGATAATGTTATGATGTGACGGGTGCGCCCGGAATTATATAGCGCAATATGAATGTTTAAATGTGACGGGTGCACCCAGAATTATATAGCGCTCCAATGCATTGGGTAAAGTGATGAATCTCATGAGTAAATGTGAAATTATGTGTGAACATGATGATATCTTTGTTCACAAGTATGTGTTGTAGTAAAGCACTAAGACATGATTTTTCATTTTTATTCATTGCCACATTTCAAGTCTTTTACTTATGCTCCTATCATGTTCATGATCTTTTGCCTATGCTAAGATTATGCTCACCCCATGATGTGTTGTTCTTATCTATCCTCTTACTGGGCTTTTAGCTCACCCCGTTTGATGTATATCCTCAGGTGGCTACATGTACTAAGGACAGGACAAGTTCTACTAAGAAGCTATAGAAGAAGAAATTAAATAAATGTTTATGGTTGATGTTGTATTTGTTATGTAATGTCCTAGTTTTCCCAAGACACTAAACCTCTGGATCCTCCATGTGTAATACTATTGTGTTTTTTATCTTTAAAATGATGTAATAGTAATGGAAGAAAAGTCCAGGTCGCTATAGTTTGTATCATAGGAAAGGTTGAGTTAATTTGGGGATTAGGATTAGTGAACCCTTGAGAAAACCTACAACATGATACTAAGTACAAATATACACACAATGATATTTACCTAGGGATCCCATATGTTATGTTTTTGGTATAACATTTTTAAATTAATAAGTTATTCATGACTTTTTTACTTATGTTTTGTTCTAACATTTTCTATTTCAGAAAATGGTGGGAACCAGGAGAAATCAGGCCAACAACTCTTGTGAGGGCCAATGCAATGATTGCCCGAACGACATCCCCAATTATTTTGGAGGTGGAGTTCAAAACTTCATGGAAATGCTTACCCAATTATCTCGAGTTATGAATAATAACCATAATAATGGGGAACGTCCTCCTTCACTAATGAGGGAGCACTTAGCTATCAAATTTTTTATGCGACAACGACCACGGACGTTTTGTGGATCTTCTGATCCACTAGTTGTGGAACAGTGGGTCAACTCCATGGAGAATATATTTTATGTTCTTCACTGTTCCGAGATGGAGAAGGTGACTGTAGCCACTTATCGTCTAGATGGAGAAGCCGATCAATGGTGGTCTTTGATTAAGAACACCAATCCAAGGGAGGAAATTGAAGAGATGGAATGGGAAGACTTTAAGATAATGTTTCTTAATAAGTACTTCCCAAGAACTCTTCGCACGAAGATGGAGAGAGAATTCATAGATCTCAAGCAAAAAGAAGGAGAATCTGTCACAACCTATGAAGCAAATTTCCCAAGGCTTGCTAGCTATGCTTCGGGTTTTGTTATCAACAATGATAGCAAAATTGATAGATTCTTTAGTGGATTAAAACCACATCTTCAAAAGGCTCTTGCAATTAGAGACTTTGGGAGTTATGAAGAAGTTTTTCTGTGTGCTCTCAAAGTGGAGATGGAGTTTTGAGAATGGTCCCATGGCTATGGTGATAAGAAAAGAAAGATGGATTTTCAAGCTGGTGGATCTAGTGATAAAGATGGGAAGAAAACACAACGACCCACATGCCAAAAATGTGGGAAGTTGCACCATGGGAACTGCCTCAATGGTACGGCGAAATGCTTTAAGTGTGGGAAGGAAGGACACCAAGGTCACGAGTGTCGAAAAGACATGAAAAAGAAGGATAATGTAGCCGATGAAAGGAGAGAACCACTCGTGGTTCAATGCTACAACTGTAGGGAGCTATGGAACTATTCAAACCAGTGCACTAAACCACGATCTCTCGAGGGTAATCAGCGCCAACAACCACCAAAGCCAAAGGAACAAGGGAAGGCATATGCCATCACTACTGCGGAGGTGGAACATGATTATGAAGTCATACAAGGTACACTTTCTATTCACTCAATAATGGAAAAAGTCTTATTTGATTATAGTTCTACGCATTCCTTTATATCTTGCAAGTTTTCTAGAACTATAGAATCGAAGCCCCGAAACCTTGAAGTAGAGATATATGTAAAAACACCCAGTGGTGCAATCATTGCAACCCAAGTGTTTGACTCTTCACCTGTTGACGTATGTGGGAAGATTCTTCTGGAAAACCTCATAATACTTCCCTTGGTGGAATTCGACGCTATAATGGGAATGGATTGGCTCTCGTTATATAGAGCACATATCAACTGTCGGGAAAAGGAAATATATTTTCATGTTCTGAACCATCACATGCTCCTCTATAAATGCATGGAAGATCATGAATCTTCTTTGAGAAATCCTTCAATGGTGTGGGTGTTGATTCCCTATGAAGAACCATATCTCGCACAAATGTCTGAGTCAAAGGAAAGTTCCAACCTTGAGGAAAGGCCCATCGTAAGGGAATACTGAGATGTATTTCCCGAAGAGTTACCCGGAATTCCCCCGGATCGTGAGGTAGAGTTCTCAATTGAACTCATACCTAGAGCTACTCGTATCTCGAAGTTCCCCTATAGGATGGCACCTATCGAACTGGAGTAGTTAAAGAAGCAGCTACAAGAGCATCTTGACAAAGGGTTCATACGACCTTGTGCATCACCTTGGGGTGCGCCGGTGCTCTTTGTGAAGAAGAAGGATGGTACCATGCGGCTGTGTATCGTTTATCGGGAACACAACAAGATCACTATAATGAACAAGTATCATATCCCAAGGATTGATGACTTGTTCAATCAGTTAAGAGGAGCTCAATACTTCTCAAAGGTGGATCTGCATTCTGAATGTCATCAGGTAAAGGTGAAGAAGGAAGATATTCAGAAGACTGTCTTCCGTACAAGGTATGGGAATTATGAGTTTTTGGTGATGCCCTTCGGACTTACTAATGCCCATGCAATCTTCATGGATTTGATGAATAGAGTCTTTAGACATTACCTCGACAAATTTGTTGTAGTGTTTATCAATGATATTCTCATCTACTCCAAGAGCATGGAGGAACATGAAGAACATCTAAGACTTGTGTTGGCGACATTGAGAAAGGAGAAGTTGTACGCCAATTTCAGCAAGTGTGACTTTTGGATGAATCAAGTCACGTTCTTGGGACATGTGATCACAAGCAAGGGCATTTCTGTGGACCCTTCAAAGACAAGGGCGATTGAGGAATGGCCCAGGCCCCCAAGTGTCACAGAAATCTGTAGTATTCTTGGATTAGCTGGGTACTATCGATGTTTTGTGAGAAACTTCTCACGATTGTCAAGCCCGCTAACTAAGTTTACGAGGAAAGGGGTAAAGTATGTATGGACGGAAGAATGTGAGGGAAGCTTCAAGGATCTAAAGAGAAGGCTGATCACTGCACATGTAGTCACACTAACGAAAAGTGGAGAAGGTTTTGTGATATACATCGATGCTTCAAATAAAGGCTTGGGTTGTGTACTCATGAAAAATGATAATGTGATAGCCTACTCCTCACGATAGTTGATGATCCATGAGCAGAACTACCCGACGCATGATCTAGAGCTGGCAGCTGTGATTTTTGCCTTGAAAATCTGGCGGCACTACCTTTATGGCAAGAAGTGTGAGATATACACCGACCACAAGAGCCTAAAGTATATATTCACATAAAAGGAGCTCAACATGCGTCTAAGGAGATGGTTAGAGCTAATAAAGGATTACGATTTATCTATTCATTATCATCCTGGGAAGGCGAACAAGGTAGATGATGCTCTAAGTAGAAAAGAACCTGCTACTCTATCCATGTTGAGGATTGAGAAAGACCATATCTTCTTGGATATGCAAAGGATGGATTTGGGAATCATAATGTCAGGGGATACATCCTACCTTGCCCAAATGATTGCCCAACCATCCATCCAACAGAAGATTAAGGAAGCACAAAGGGATGATGTGGAGATACAGAAGAGGATGAATGCAGTAAAGGAAGGGAAGCTGCAAGAGTTCCATATCGACAATGATGGTGTGATTCGGTTTGGAACGCGGCTTTGTGTGCCTTCATCACCCGGGATAAAGAAGGATATAATGGATAATGCACATAGCTCAACATTCTCTATGCATCCTGGGAGTACAAAGATGTACCGTGATCTCCGAGAACACTTCTGGTGGGATAACATGAAGAAGGAGATTGCGGAATATATATCAAGTTGCTTGGTATGTCAGCATGTTAAAGCTGAGCGGAAAAAGTCCAAAGGCATGATGCAGCCATTTCCAATACCCATGTGGAAATGGGAAAATGTTACTATGGACTTTTTCATGGGTCTCTCGAAAACGTCAGGATGAAATAATTAGACATGGGTTGTGGTTGATCGACTCACCAAGACTGCCCATTTTATCGCTATTCGGGAAGACCTCTCACTTGAACAGCTTGCAAGGATATATGTGAAGGAAGTAGTGAGATTGCATGGTGTTCCACTCTCGATTGTCTCTGACCGTGATCCAAGGTTCAAATCTATGTTCTTGAAGAGCCTTCAACATGCTTTGAGTTCTGAATTAAATTTTAGCATGGCCTATTACCCCCAAACCGATGGCCAGTCTGAAAAGACTATTCAGACGCTCGAAGATATGCTAAGAGAATTCTCTATAGAATTCAAAGGTGGATGGGATCAGCACCTGCCATTGGTTGAGTTCTCATACAAAAATAGATTCCACTCGAGTATTCAGATGGCTCCGTATGAAGATCTTTATGGGAGGCGATGTAGAACTCCAACCTGTTGGGATGAAGTTGGACAAAGTAAGCTACTTGGACCCGAGCTTGTGCAGGAGATGACAGAGAAGGTTCAAGTCATCCAGAAACACATCAAAGCTGTTCAAAGTCGGCAAAAGATCTATGCTGAAAACCATCGAAGGGACTTGGAATTCGACATTGGAGGTAAAGTCTTCCTTCGAATATCTCCATAGAAGAGAGTCATGAGATTTGGGAAGAAAGGGAAGCTACACCCAAGGTACGTTGGCCCCTTTGAGATCCTTGATCGTATAGGAGCCGTGGCCTATCGTCTGGAACTTCCACCGAATATGGCTCAAGTTCATGATGTGTTTCATGTATCACTACTGAGGAAGTATATACCAGACCCCTCACATGTACTAAACTCAGAGGTGTTATAGCTAGATGATGATCTCTCCTATGAGGAGCAGCCGGTAAAATTTTTGGACTGAAGTGATAACGTTCTACGCAACAAGACAACCCGTCTTGTCAAATTGTTGTGGAGAAACCATATTTTTGAGGAATCAACTTGGGAACCAGAAGAGGCAATGAAGGAGAAGTACCCACAACTGTTTGTGTAAAGTAAAATTTCGGGGGCAAAATTTCTTAAGGGGGGGAGAATGTAACGACACAAAAAATTTCAATAGAGAATTCACTTCTTATATCTATGTCATAAAAACACAAAATAATGAACTACTAAGTGATAAGTGACATTTAAACATAATTTTGTCACCCCTATGTTTGGAATTTTAAAAATCTGACATACACGGTTGTTTTCAAGATAGTATTTAGAGTCTAATGGAACAAAAATAATTTTTGGTGAATAGTAACCTACCCTTATGAATAGTAATATGACCATTATGAATAGTAAATAAGAGTAAAATTACCTATGAATAATAAAATAAAATTTAGACATCATATAATTAGATAATTTGACCTTAGTAAATGTTTTTGGTATTTTATAAAGTCAAAATAATTATTTATATTTAATTAATAAAGTTAAATGAATATTTATTTCCATGAAATTTATTCATAAATTACTGAATCAATTTCTAATAGTTTTTAGATAATTTTATAAGACCCTACGTAATTTATCAAAGAACTACAAAATCAGTTTTCATCTTAAAAACTGTTTTTAAGTAAATTATGATTTTAGTTAAACATTAAATTAATATTATTTAGGAAATCATTTTTGAAAATGGAAATAATTTTTGGAATCTACACGTCAAAAAATGGTAGGGGAAAATTTTTGGGTTTATTCTGAAATACTTCAATTTTTGGGTGAATAGTAAAAAATACAGTTTTTCGCATATTCAGTGTACACTAAATTGCATCATTAATGATGTAATGATGACATAAACATTATAAAGAATTAGTTTCGGCCAAATTATTTTAAATTTCATAAATTTTTCCTTGAAATAAAATAAATCCAATTCTCAAACCTAAAAATAACTTTCCAAACCTAAAGTCAAAAGGTGATTTCTTAAAGTGTCTTTTTCTCTTTCTTTCACTTTCGTTTTAATAAAGTAATGAATTCGAATTATAAAGAAGATTTAAAGCCTAAAACTAATTATATTATATTGATATATGATTTAGGATGTCAAAAAACTACTATTACAAGTCTAACTTATGATATATTATTTTAATTTATATTTTATTCCAAAAACACCTCCCTCCTCATGTATAAATAAGCCCTCCCCCTCCTCTTGCCAAACCACACCTCTCAAGCCCCAATAATTGTCTATGCTCTTCCCAATCATCTCTCCTAGCACCTTCCCCACGTCCAAGATCTCCTGGTCTCATCAAAAGACCAAGCGTAGGCCCTTAAGGAGGATCTTAAGAGGAGGATTCTAAAGGTAATTTCTCTCCCTCTTCTCCTTTAATTTCCTTTAAAGTTCAAGTTCCTTTCTTGATCTCTCCCTACCTATCTTCCTCCAAACTGTTTTGTAACTCCAATATTATACATATAATATAATCTTATGATTATAATTGTATATTATATCACCCCACGGCCTTTCCCTCTTCCTTTTAATTTATTAAAGAAACGTTGTTCATGTGGTGATAATTTATCAACTTCAAAAACGACATGTTCTCTTCTTCCATTTCTACCTTCAGATATGGTCATGAAACCATTTTTGTGGTTGAACCAGAATATTTTATATTTATTATTTTCTATTTTATGTTCTGGAAATAACCTATGGCCATATTACTATGTGAAAAGTTAAAACAAGTTTGTTGTGATCCAAAAACTGCCCAAATTTACCCAAATAACAATCATTAAAATCTTATCTAATGATTCGTACATATGGATATAATATAACTCATTATAAAATCATTCAAGCTTCAGTAATATCATAAATAACATGTAATATCAGTTCTGGATGTTTACCCATGATCTACCTAAACATCAATTTAAGAATACAAGTGAACCGCTCAAGAAAACCATAAAAATGAACATCCCCGAACAATGTTTTTAAACTCTATAAGTCATCCAAAGGAACATAATATGAAATAATGAAACCAGAATGAACCATATTAATGTATAAAAGGTTCTGGAATTTCTAATTAATGAATATAATGTCATTATACAAGATATTAAATAGAAGGAGGCATTCGAGTACAAGGTAAGGGGAAATCTCGAACCCAATTTTCATCCTTCGGGTTCTCCCTCTTTCACTACATTTTTGATATGGTTACTCCTCAAAGATCATTTGTTCATCATTTACTCTACTTTTTTGGGATATACATGTTTTTCACTGGTTTTTTATGTCCATCAAAATGTTTTCCAAAAGAACTCTTCTTTCAAGATCTCACATTTTACCTCTCATTCAAGGTTGATGGTTCTTGTATCAAGTATGTTGTTCCCTATTTCTTTTGGGAACCCAAAGCTTATGAATGTGTAATTATGAGATGAAACCCATTACTTTCCATGGGTTATTAATTTACATGTTTTATATGTGTTCTATGTGGAAATCATGATAATTATAATGTTATGATGTGATGGGTGCGCCCGGAATTATATAGCGCAATATGAATGTTTAAATGTGACGGGTGCGCCCAGAATTATACAGTGCTCCAATGCATTGGGTAAAGTGATGAATCTCATGAGTAAATGTGAAATGATGTGTGAACATGATGCTAGCTTTTTCACAATTATGTGTGGTAGTTAACCACTAAGACATGATGATTCATTTTTATGCATCGCCACATTTCAAGTCTTTTACTTATGATCTATCATGTTCATGATCTTTTTCCTATGTTATGATTATGCTCACCCCATGATGTATTGTTATTATATATCCTCTTACAGGTATTTTAGCTCACCCCTTTTGATGTATATCCTCAGGTGGCTACATGTACTAAGGAGGGGACACGTTCTACTAAGAAGCTATAGAAGACGAAATTAAATAAATGTTTATGGTTGATGTTGTATTTGTTATGTATGGTCCTAGTTTTCCCAAGACACTAAACCTCTCGATCCTCCATGTGTAATACTATTGTGTTTTTTATCTTTAAAATGATGTAATAGTAATGTAAGAAAATTTCGGGTCGCTATACAGCCTCTACCCACTATCACATGCATCTGAAAAACAACATTTTATTTGTAGACAACCACCTTCTAATCCTCAAGTTTTCACTCCTCCACCTTCTGAAAAAATAAAATATCACTATCATATAATAGGGAAAACATTTACCTCTTGACACTCATATATGAAGAATGATCAATGGGGACTCTTACAGTATTCTTATGTAATATCAATTTTCATACACAGAATCAATACATGGCATCCTGCATATTCCATTAGACACAAAAGGACTATTTCCTTATCTATATGAAATCATAAATTTTTAATCTTATATGAATTCCAAGAACCATCACTATTTCATTATCACATAATATTGGGAAAATGCATATTGATGATCTTATCCATGGTAGAAGTAAAAAAACTCATTGATGACGAAATATCACCACAACATAAATTAAACCACAATTTCATCCTACAAGAGTTCGTGGATGGAATTTTTACACTCATTGAGATGTAACTACCAAGACTGTTAAAAAAAACTGATTCTTTTTTCATTAGAACACTTCCTAACCAATGATCTATCTGAATTAAAAAACCATGAACTAGAGCCATTAATGTAGAAAGATATGGAATGGAGTACCAGCTAACTTCTCTTTAATGCAGTAAAATGATTATAGACACTGGTTAGAAATAAAGAATACATAAACCATTTTTTAAAAGATTTTATAGGATTAAGAACATAATAATATTTGCCTATGAACATTCTATAATAGCTCACAATACTATGTAAACACCAATCCTCTATAAAAATATTGGGGGATACCCAATATACAACTTCTTGATCATAGAATGATCAATAGATAATCATTGCTATGACATGAAATGCCCCATGAAATGAAGATAATATGACTAGAACACACATATATACGACTTCCTACACATATGATAATGATTATAATCATCGAAAACTTCCCATTGATTATTAGAATTAGCTTTCGAAGAGTAATATTGATAAATTATTTGATTGATGAGAACCACCAAAAACAAATTCCATAATCCCCTAAACATTCTTTTTATCAAACCCAAGAATGTGTTTGATGCATTTTTTTCACACCAAACTACATTAAATAGAACAGAAAAATCCTATATGGATACCATAAATAATCCTTCTATATAACATCTTCTTTCACCAAAATATAATGATATCTAGACCATATATTGATCGTCAAGAACCAACTAGATCATTTCATTACATCAAATAACTCATAAATAAATAGAAGATGATATTAGGTATGCATACTCACCATGTTCAAGAAGTTATATTCGACAAAAATATAAAAATATCCATCAACATTCATTATGAACAAAATAGGTGTTCCCTAATGTGACACACTCATCTATAAAAAATATCTCTACAACAAATCACCGAGTAGTACCCAAATATATTTCAACTAAATTGGTATAATGAAATACAAAGACATCTACATCCCAGAAATTACTTATTGTAAATCTACCTCCATCTTAGTCAGTCTTTGTGAGGAAAACATAAAAATCTATTTAGTTAAAATAGTGTACCCTTAAACAACCATGTGAAGAACCATTATAAGATCCTCAAATGAAAAAAACACTATCTTGAATTTTAAGAAAGGCAATAACATAACATTATTCCAACTCATCTAAGGGTATCCCACACAAACGATCATTGAACACTCTTCATCAACATTTTATATCACAACCAGCCACTAATGAAATCCATAGTAGCATGAAAAGAATATAATCATTCCATTCCTAGGATGATGTTGTATTGGTGTATCCATAATCATAGGAAGACTAGCAAATATTTGTGCTACCCCAGTACTAGATTACTATCTCTAAATAGACCATACAAATAATCTCATCTAGTAACTACTCTTGTAAATTCCAAGATAACTAGATTTATCTCTAAATTAACTCAAGAATAATGGGCTTGGATATGTGTTATGAAGGACTTTGTATCTTTTAAATCTAATATGGAATGTATCCATGTAGAAAACAAGAATAAAATAACACCAAATGATGTACAAATAACCCAACTCAAGAAATTCCCAGGCATGATGGTAATAATGGCCATCTTCATTACATCTTCAACTCTAATAATCACCATGTCCTTTATCATGCTCCACTCTCTGAGGATGAAGGGAATTACGAGGCTATCCTCCTCCGATCCCATTCAATATCTACTAATCCAATCATGGATAATCCAACATATACAACAATGGATGAAACTACCTCAATAGAGAATCATTAAATAGAAAACCTTGTATGCAATTCTTACCCATCTATAATGTGAACCCCTCCAGCTGATGAACATGGTCATCATAAGAAAAACGTTTGTTTTATCACTTGGGAAAGTATGGATATCATCCACACTATGAGAAATGACATGATTTATGTAGGGAATTTCACCCATATATTTTAATTATCTAATATCTAGTAGGTCTTGAACCCTAGGTTATAGCTCTACTTCAATATTAATCCTTATGAATCCCCTATCATGATGAAAATGTTCTGAACAGTGTCCTATGAACAATATCTAATCTTAAAAGAACCATGAGATAGGTCTCCAACCAATATAGGGTGACCTAGATAGGGATATATGGAAGGAAATCCACTTTTAAATTACTAACCCCGTTCTCAATATTTTTAAAAATTTCTAAAAAATATGATAGAATTTTCCTATAATGGGCATTGATCTATTAGATTTTGGAATCCCCCTATCAAAGTATATGCATTTCCAAGACACTGGTCTTGTTCATGGTAGAGGAATGAAAATATTCTTGGAACTAGTCCATGAAAATCATTATTATTACCAATATCTCTACAAGATCCCATATGAACAAGATAAATGACTACCTCATTACTCACAAAATCAACATCACCATAAATGAAACACTATATTCTTGCATATCAGATATCAATGAGATCTATCTCTACATACACACACATTTCATATATACCTAAGTCTAAATAGTTCCATCGTAATTGTAAGAAAATCAACCCTCGATGTCTCATTTTGTGATCCTGAGTGCTTCTTCTTCATCAAAATCTACTCTGTTAATATTTGTTGGATTGTTCTTCTGAACATCACTAGGATAATCCTAAGGAGGAAGTCAACCAAGATCCGTGTTTTTATAAGAAAAAATACCTAGATACTCTAAAAACTATAATATGGATTATTTTAAATTAATTAATATTTTAATAAATTCATTTATTTGATGTGTAACATTAACCGAGTGTGAAACCATTTCAAACATAAATCAAATGAAGAATGAAACGTGATCCTTTCCTAGGAATCTACTCTAGAACAAATATTATAGAAACCAAATACTATTAATCACATTAATTTATGATTCCATTAAAAAAATCTATTTTTATATTCGATGTAAATAATTTCTATACATTTTTTAAACACATTATCAGGCTTCTTCCAATCCTAGGAATCTACCATGGAACAAATATTGTGTGTGATATTTAAAATATGATCACATTTTCCTTGAAACACATAGATAGCCCACTAATAAAAATTTTCACTGCGATATCTTGTGCACTGATATGATTCTCCACAATCTTTTTAATGCCTTCAAACACAGAAACCATCTGGCCCACCACACTCTTCACATAGTCCAAATCCTTGTCTGCTTGAGATTTTGAACTCATATAGGATTACAGAGAGACAAATGATTTATTTAGAACTTCAACGTCTTCTTCCAGTCTAGATACTTGAGTCTGGAAAGCTGTAACTTCATCCAATATCTCTGCCACAATGTTTGAAACATTACAACTTAGAGTGAGTTCAAAAGACTTTTCCAAATTGCTCATCTCTTCAACAAAGAAACACTTTAACTCACCAACAGAAGCACTCAATGAATCTTTCATTTCAGCCCTCGAGGATGCTAAGTCATCCCTAGAGATTATATCAATAGGTGAAACAACAAAAGGTGCTCTTTTAGATACTATACTGGCCATAGAGTCATTCATAATCGATTGAATAGAAGACCCCAGTGAGGCTTCCATTTTTTTATTTCTTCCACAAAACAAATTTTGGGATCAGACTTGAGCTTATCAGGATCATGTATTCATACCACATCTTCAGGTAATATGTCCGACGTGATGTCTCATTATCAAAATCTGGATAATCCAATCCATAAACTACAAACCTTGGGTCTTATTCCCAATCCTCAGACATAACAGCCATTGAAACATTGAAAAAATTGGTAGGATGCTCCCCCTCAACTGGTGCATTATCTTTTACAGCAACAACATCTTCAGCAACTCTTTCTTCCTCGGGTGAATCATTCACAACCTTCTCCATTTATGAAACATCTGGATGTTCCTTAGGAATAGGTAAAGATCTATCAAGATCATCAAATTAATAAGTAGGCCTTAGGGAATTTCCAATTAGTGGAATAAGGCTCAAGCTGACAGAAAAATATTCTTCACTTGCTTGAACTTCTTCTCCATCTTCTCAAGCAGCCTCTTCCTAATCTGCATTCTGTTGGTCTTCCTCATCCACAGGTGCTTCTATATTGCTTATACCCAATATGGTTTCTGTACTAGGTAGGATCAAAGTATCACTCTCCTTTTCATGTGATAAAATTTTAGGATTTGGGCTAGGAGGTATGTCCGGATCTCCTCCATCTACTGCAGAGGAATCTACCTCTTCTGAATCATCAGGATACTGTGCCTCTTCTTCATCAGGTCATAGACTTGGATCCCTCATATCCATAGGTCTTGATGGATGGTCCACTAGATTGAACATCTCATATAACATTTTTTTCATCAGTAAGCCACAATCCTTTCCATGGGTTCCAATTTATCTTCATGTATTTACATATAGTACTTGTGATACAGAAGTTGTTTCTTACCACTACTGTCTCATCTTGAGACTCAGCCACTCCTTACAACTTAATCATTTTTGAGATAAACTTGTAAAAGATTGAGGCATTGGTCTTCGATTTAGGCCTGGTCATACCCTCCATATGAATCATTATCAGCCTGCATAGATTTACTTTCAAACCATGTCTCAAAATATGTAATAGATATATATCTTGATATCTCAAATATGAAAAGTCCCCCTCCTTGGAATTAAAACATGTTCAACAAACATGAACAACAATCACTTCTCTCCATCCATTTCAACAGCTACCACCTGTCTTTTCTTGCCACTACTAGTGAGCTCCTATAAGGCAGTCTCACAATCAAATATGTTGCTTGAAGGTGGTACTGATTTTGAGAAATCTCTAGAAACACCTTAGTGTGGAACCTTCAGGCATTCATCCCACTCAATAAAAGAAAAAGTTATATCCTTTCCATTTACACATGAAACCATTCTATTTTCTTCATCGGATTTCTCAAAACATACAATCTCATATAACTGTTTCACCAGCTTCGGATATTAGGGTCCATTGTTGTTCGAAAATATTTCTTCCCACTTTTGATTTTCCAGCACGTCTAGAACATACAATTTACTAGACAAAATCCATTCCATGCATAGCTCTTTTTCAATCACAATAACTCTATTTTGTAAATGCGGGTTAACCGGTCGCCTCCTCGGCCTTGTTTTACTCACACTACTACATTATTAGGGCTCTTTCTTCTGCTTCTTCTCATTCGGCTCGTCTATGTTATCTCTAAAGGTAGGGAGTTTGGTTTTTTCTATCTCTAGTTCAAGAAACATATGGTTTTAGAGAGATTCGAGAGCTAAGGCATGAGGAAAAAGGGTTTGAGGTGGATCGAGAAGTAATTAAGATTTAGTGTTATTATATAGGAATCATAAAATAGATAATTAAAAAATAAAAAGTATAGACGATACAGATTTTGGCGGCATACAGAAGTTTACAACATCGCATACTTATCGATAGGGTATATCGGTGAGGTGTCATATCGGTGAGGTTTCATATCAGTGAGGTTTCATGTAGGTGAGGTTTCATATTGGTGAGGTTTCATATCTGTGATGTTTCATATCGGTGATCTATCATTCCTAACTCATGTCTAATGTAACTTAACCAATCTGAACATAAAGGTTTGGTGAAAATGTCAGCTAATTGATGTTCAATACAAATAAATTCAAGAGTAATATCACCTTTTGGTAGTGATATATCATGAAATGGTGCCTTACATCAATGTGCTTGGTCCTAGAGCGAGACACAGGGTTCTTTGTAATATTAATTTCACTAGTGTTATCACAGTTTATTGAAACATGCTTAAAATCATATCCATATTACAAAAGAGTGTGTTTCATCCATAGAATTTGTGCACAGCAACTACCAGCAGCTATATACTCTGCTTCAGCAGTAGGAAAATCTACCAAAATTTTCTTTTTACAACTCCAAGATACTAATGATTTTTCAATAAATGACATGTTCTAGATGTGCTATATCTATCCAACTTGAAACCAGCAAAGTCAGCATCTGAATAACTCACTAATTCAGAAGATTTTCTTTTCGGATAAAACAAACCCAAATTTGAAGTATGATTAAGATACTTGAAAATTATTTTAACAGCAAGAAAATGAAATTCCTTAGGATTATCTTGAAATCTTTCACAAATACAAACACTAAACATAATATATGGTCTATTAGAAATAAGGTAAATTATGCTTCCAGTCATAACTATGTAGTTGGTTTGATCCACCGGTTTCCCGATTTCATCAATGTAAAACATACAAACTGTACTCATAGAAGTCTGAATTTACTTAATAATATCCAAACCAAAACATTTTAAAATATACTTTGTATATATACTTTGATTTAAAAAAATTCCAGCTTTCTTTTGAAAAATTTGAAATCCAATAAAATACTTGATTTCTCCCATTAAACTCATTTGAAATTCATCTTGCACAATCTTTGAAAAATCAGTACATAAATAATGTTTGGGGGATCCAAAAATAATATCATCATCATAGATTTTTAAAATAAAAACATCATTAGAAATTCTTTTAATAAAATGAGTTGGATCATCAATCCATTTATTAAAACCATTTGAGATAAAAAATTACTAAGTCTATCATACCAAGCTCATGGAGACAATTTTAAACCATATAATGCTTTAGAAAGTTTAAAAACATGATTTTGGAAATGTGGATTTGTAAATACCTATGGTTGATCAACCGAAAAATCATCAATTATAAAACCATTTAGAAAAGCACTTTTAACATCCATTTGATATAACTCAAAATTTTGATGAGCAGCCTAGGGCAGTAAGATCCTGATGGATTCTATTCTAGCTACATGGGAAAAGGATTCATCATATTCTATTCCTTTGTCTTGACTATACCCTCATGGAACTATCCTTGCATTGTTTCTAACTATTTTTCTAGACTCATCAACATTGTTTCTAAAAACCCATTTAGTGCCTATGGTCACGGTGTTCTTAGGACTGTCAACTAATTCACATTATTTGTTTCTTTCAAATTGATTTAATTCTTCTTGCATCGCCATTACCAAAAAATAATCATTGATTGCATCACTGTTATTTTTAGGTTCGAACTGTGAATGAAAGGCTTGATGTTCAACCTGGTTTCTTAGTGAAGCTCTAGTCTGTGTCCCTTTATCAAGATTACCAACAAATGCATCTAAAGGATGATTCTTTAGAATCCTAGTTGATCTGGTAAAGGTATGACTAGAAATTTCAGGCTCTTCTCTATGTTCGGGTTCTATAGAAGAAGATTCTAAAATATGTCCAAAACTGGATGTCATTACAACCGGTTCTTTTGTTTTAACATTAAAGTCTAGAATATATAGATTCTCTTGATGATTTTCATGAGAAGACTTAGGTTCATGCAGATTAGTTTCATCAAATTTAATGTGAACAGATTCTTCCAGACATCTGGTTCATTTGTTAAAGACTCTATATAATATTTTAGTTAAATAATAACCGATAAAAATTTCATCATCACTCTTGGATGCCACTTGTCAATATTATCCTTTGTATTGAGAATAAATACTTTGCAACCAAAAACTCTAATGTAACTAAACTTATTTTTCCTATTATTCCACAACTCATAAGGGGTATTCTTGAGAATGGGTCTAATTAAGAATCTATTGATAATATATCAAGTTGTGTTTACATCTTATGCCCAAAAGAAAATTGGCAGGTCATACTCATTAAGCATGGTCCATGAAATCCCTTGAAGGGTTCTATTTCTTCTTTCTATGACATCATTATGCTGAGGTGTTCTAGGGGAAAAGAAGTTGTGACTATAGCCATTGTGTGCGCATTGAGATTCAAATTCATGATTTTCAAACTCACGACCATGATCCCTTCTCAGGGTCTTAATCTTAAGTCCACTAAGGTTCTCTATAGAGTTGGAGTATTTAATAAAGTAAGAACAATCTTAAATGTTGTGAGATAAGATGTATACATAAGTATAACTCGAAAATTAATCTACTAGGACATAGACATAGTGCTTCCCATTTAAACTAGAAACTCTATAAGGTCTAGACAAATCCATCTGAACCAACTCGAGTGGTTGAGAAGTTGAAACTTCTTTCTTTGATTGAAAAGAAAAATTATGTTGGTTTCCCTTTTGATATGGATCACAAACTTTGTCTGATGGAAATTCAAGTTTAGGTGGGTATCTAACTATGTTATTCCTAGCCAGTTAACTATGTGAATGAATGTGGTTGTGTCCTAATCTTCTGTGCCAAATCCAAGACTCTTTATTAAAATAATATAAACAATTAATTTTTTGTTTAGCTAAATAATTCAAATAAACATTATAATCATTTTCATTTCTCAAAGAAGAAAATACTGAATCATTTTTAGAGTTAAAAACATTACAAGAATCAATTTCAAATTTAAAGATGAAACCATCATCCGACAATTGAGAGATACTTAAAAAATTATATTTATTTCCACCAACAAATAAAATTTTGGAAATTAAAACTAAATCAGTGATACCAATCTGGCCTAGGTTAATGTTTTTTCCTATAGAGTTATCACTAAAGGTGGCATTGCCTCCATCAACATTGATTAAACTCTTGAAGCACGAGTAATATCTAGTCATATGCCTTTAACATCCACTATCCAGGTACCATACCTTATTATGATAACTCGTCAATAAGATTTTCTACAAAACAAGTTTATATGGAAAATGATTTTGGTACCTAGATTTTCATGAGTCTAGACAGGTTTGAAATCAAAGCTTTATGTACCCAGATTTGTCTTATGGGTCCCCAATAGTTTACAGAATCAATATATTTTAAAATATAAACATTATTTGATCTTTAACCATATAAATAACTAGATGAAGCATATGAATTTCTATAACTAGAACTAGCATCGTTCTGTCCAGATTATGGAATAAATCAAGTTTTAGTAATTTGTCTCTTTCTAGGATGATATCCTATACCTGTGGTATATTTTGGTGCCACTTGTCTTCCTAACATTTATGTAAGCGTATCATTTCCATTTGTGAATTTTTCTATGTCTTTCCTTAGTTTCTCATTATAAAATTTAATTTGAGTATTTTCATTGAGTAATTGAGAATACTTTTCCTTTTCTATATCAAGTGCTGATTTTACAGAGCTGGTTAGATCATGGTGTTTCTTTAAAGCATTATACTTGTCCTTCAATTCATTGAAGGTATCTTATATCACATTACAATATTCAAATATCTCTTCACTAGAATTATTTTCAGATTCATAAACTGATTCAACTCTAGAATAATTTGAATTTAAAGCAGGATTATCCAATGTTACCTCAGATATGTTTGTCAGAAAACACATGTTAGCTTTTTGAGATATTTCATCCAAAGTAGAATCAGAATCAGTTGAACTATCCTCTGAAGCACTCCATGTTTGTTTCATAACATTCTTATACTTTTTTGTCTTTTTAGTCATATTTATTATTGAACTTCAATTTTGGACAGTCGGCTTTTACGTGTCCTTTCCTTTTTCATTCATAGCTGAAAATATCATCACTTTTATCATGCTTCTTCCAGTACTTCTTCTGATGACCTTCGTTATCATATTTTCCATTGTAATTTTATTTTTTGAACAATTTATTTTTCCTGTAGACCTTATTGATTCTTCTGGATATCTGAGCCATCTCAGAATCACTATCAGCTGCACTCTCATCCCTGATTGAACTATCACTTTCACTTTGAAATTTTCCTTTGTCTTTACTCTTTGAGGTAGATGTCTTGATGGCTATAGACTTCTTCCTTGATTCATCATCCTCTTCTTTGTTTACATTCAGATCTTCCTAATACATTATCAGCTTCCCAATTCATTTTTTAACAGGCAGTTTGCTGATGTCGTACAATTCTCTAATGGAAACAGATGTGCCTCTACATCTTTGTGGCAGACATCTCAATATTCTCATGATCTGTTCTTATGCAGGAACAGATTTACTAAGAGAGCTCATAGTGTCGAAAATCTCATTAAACCTGAGATACATGTCAGAAATGGGTTCATCATGATTCATTTTAAAATTATCATATTTAATAGAATAGGTAATTAGCCTCATTTCTTTGACATTGTTTGTTCCCTCATGGTAAATAGACAAAGTGTCCTAAATTTCATATGCAGTTTTACAAGCAGATATGTGATTGAATTCTTCGTCTCCTAAAGCACAGTACAAGGCATTCATAGCATTATGGTTATTATTGTAGGCAGTTGTAGTGGCTTCATCCCAAGTAGTTCTATCACTTTCTGTAATCTTATATAGAGTCTCTATAGAAGTCCAGATATCAAATCCCATACTCTCTAAATGAATTTTAATTTTGAGCTTCCATTGAGCCTAATTTGTACAATTAATGAATGGTGGATGGTTGGTAGCAGCCCCTTTAAGTCTATTATCCACAATTTGATTTTAGAAAATATATTTAAAGAGATGAAATTTAGAACTAACAAAAATTTAATATCTTTGAGAAACAACTAAAATCACATTTTAAAAACATATTGTTTTGAAAACCATTAACAATAAACAACCCTTTGATACCAAATGTTGGTCGGAGAGGATACCGAAGAGGGGGTGAATTGAGTTCCAATTAAAATTTCTGTTAAAAAATATTTCTCTAAAAATCCCCCAATTTAAAAACAAGTTTAACTGTAGTGAATTTATACAGATAATAAAAGTTCAATTAGTTTCTCAAAGATTGATTAGGTCTCAGTTAATTTATTCAGGATATTAAATTATATTTCGAAACTAACTTACAGGTTCACAATAAGTATAAAAACTAACTAATTAAACTATCAATGTAACATTAAAAAAATTGTATTTAAATGTATCTAGCAGTGGAATATAAAATATATATTATACTTTAGACTTAATCTATGATGCACAGCAGAGGTAACCAAGAGGTTTAGTCTCAAGTCGCGACATAGTCCTATCAAACAATTTATATAAATTTGATCCACACCATGGATCTAGGTAAACAACAGTACCCAGACTGTCCTGGTACTAAGTCCTCTACCACAGTTCTACGTGGGAAAACAAAACAACAGCACACTGATTTTCCAAGTCTTACATTACCTATACCACTATCTATAGTGGGATAAAAAAGTGTTGTGAAAGGTTTTTGTGTGAGGATTTAGAGACCCTACAGTTTAGCATATGATACACTATGTGTATAAAATATACAGAGAATAGACACTGCTCGAAATATAAATAAATGAATCACTAGGAGAGTAGATATGAGTTTTAGAATGCTCTAGTGATTTGAAGTGCAGCTCTGGAATCTTTTGATTAATCAAGAATTTTTCTGAGTCCTTCTCTGGTTTATGTCAGAAAAATAGAGGGTCATTTTCATCATTTTCAGTTTGATCAGCTTGAGTACATGAAGATCTCGTTGTAGTTCTTCACTCCATGAATGATGTTTGGCTTGTTCTCTATTCTTGTATGAATCTATTCGTGTATGTCCAATGTCCTTCGAGTATGGATGTAGTCTTTCTGTATACACCACTTTACAACACTCTTTTCCCCCTTTCTACCCGTCAATATGTCCAGCCATTGTACTTCCTTATATAGCTTTCAGCTCCTTTAAATGGGAATGATTACCTTTTCATGGGTACAAGGTACAGTTCCCTAACATGCCAACAACAATCATTAAATAACCTTAATATCATTAAAATCATCCAATATGACAGTTTCTTAATGAATAAATAATATTGAAAAAAGTAGAGTTTAGGAATCAATGAAAGTCTTTCATCAGTAGCTTTCTGTCAGTAGATATATAACAGTAGACTTTGTAAAGAATTGATCACCTAGTGGTAGCTCTTTGTACTTATATCGGTAGCTCCTTGTGTCAGTTGATTTAACTCTGTGTATTAGTATCTCTATATACTGGTGACTCCTATCAGTAGATCTTAGGTCTATCAGTAGCTCACTTGTATCGGTGACTGTTGGTATTGATAACTATACTTCTCAGAAGACTTTGTATCGGTAGATTGTGCATACTAGTATCTTCGTTCTATACTAAGTGTATACCAGTAGGCTTGTTCTATCGGTAGCTCAACATCTATCGGTGGACTTGATCTATCAGTGACATGTGCTTACTGGTGGATTTATACATACTGGTAGCTCAGTTTATTAGTGATCTTAGCTTATCAGTGACTATGTCTATTGATAGACAAAGTACCGGTAGATCTGTATCAGTAGCTATAGGCATACTAGTGATGAACACTTATATGCTTTATTCAAAACATAGCCGATTGAGTTAGAATTATTTAAAAATTCATATAAACATTGATAAACATTGACTATCATATTTCAAAGATAATTATAATATTATTATCAACTTAATAAATGAATGTTATAGATTTAAAAAATTAATATATAGATAAACATTAATTGGGATTGTCAAAATATGTGAAAGCATAAATGGGATTATCAATGTATATGAAATCCTAATTGGGATATCAAACAGGTGAGGTCAACAATCTCCCCCTTTTTTATAATCATAACTTATGATATTATAATCACAAAATAATCAGTAATTTATCAGAGGATATAGAATTAAATTAAATTGTATGAAATAAAACAATATATTATAAAACATATGTACTAAAGGTAAAATGTAAAATAAATGTACAAGACAGAGATGAATTAAACTCATAACAGATATTTTTCCTAGATATTTTTCCCTTAAATAATATTTCTCCCCCTTTGAGATAATCAAAATGTGGGACAAGAAGGAAATAGAGTAGAAGAGAAGTAACAAAGGGTAATAAAAGTTAAGAACATATATATTTCATGGAGAAAACAAGTACAAATATATATATAAAGAAAATAAAAAAGAAATATAGGTGATTCTAATCAAAAAAAATTTCCACTGATTAATACACATCCTTAGAATTATATTTCCCCTTGGGATCAGAAGAAGGTTCTGGTGTGGTGGATGTAGGTGAAGGCTTAGGAACACAAGAAATGATCAGATGAGGCTGAGCTACTGAAACTATTCCTGCCCTGTATTGGGTAGTTCACTGAGTGATCATTGGTGTAAGGATTCTGATATCTTAGACAAGAGTCATCTGAGAAGGAGATGTAGCAGAGGCAGAGGCAGGTAAAGCTCGATGTACAATCACTAGCCTAGTATCGACATGCAAGAAGGGCAGCAAGAGATTTATGAAATCCATACAGATTTCTCATACCCTTTCCATGGCAGAAATGAAATCATCATTATTTTCCATGAATTTCTCCAATGAAGGGGTCAACTATCTGTGTTTTATGACATTCTCTCTGAAGTCTTGATTGACATGAGGTAACTTCATGTTTTCTAACATAAGCTAGAAATGATTGTTGAGCTGATTATTGGTATAAACCCATTGGAAATAATAATATACCTTGTCTTTCACCTCTTTATGAGAAGCAGAAGATTCTACCATATAGTCTTGAACAATATTCATGATATCTCTAGTGGTATATCTAGTAGAAGTTACCACTATCTTCAGATCAGATGAGTCCGCAGAGCCACTGGTTGATGCTGAACCAAGCTCATCCTTCATCAATCCTCTAATCTGATCCAAATCCATTGAAGGTCTGGAAGTAAGAGAACCAATTGAAAAGGTCACATTTTCCTTGAAACTTTTAGTTTTACAACTAATAATATTTTTCACTGGAGTTTCTTTGGCACCGATATGATTCTCCACATACTTTTTAAAGCCTTCAAACACAGAAACCATCTTGCTCATTACAGTCTTCAAATAGGCCAAATCCTTGTCTGCATGAGATTTTGAAATCATATAGGATTCCAGAGAGACAAATAACTTCTTTTGAACATCAATATCTTCTTTCAGTCTAGATACATGAGTTTGGAAAGCTGTAACTTAATCCACTATCTCTTTCATAAAGGTTGACACATTACAAATGAGAGAGAGTTCAAATGACTTTTCCAAATTGCACGTCTCTTCAACAAAGAAACTCTTTAACTCACCAATAGAAGCACTCAAAAAAATCTTTCATTTCATCCATCATGGATGCAGAGTCATCCCTGGTGATTTTATTAGCAGGTGCAACCACAAAAGGTTCCCTTTCAGATACTATAATGTCCATAGAGTCATTCATAATCGATTGAATAGTTGACAACAGTGAGGCTTCCATTTTCCTTATTTCTTCCACACAACATAACATGAGATCAGATGTGAGCTTTTCCAGATCATGTATTCTTACCATATATTCAGGTAATATCTCAGAATGAATATCATAATTGATTTTTGGTCTCCAAAGGGATGTCTCATCATCAAAATCTAGATAATCCAATCCACAAACTAAAAACCCTAGGTCCTCTGCCCGATCATCAAACTCAACATCCACTGAAACCTGCCAAAATTGGTAGGATGCTCCCTCTTAACTATTGAATTCTCTTTTAAAACAACAACATCTTCAGAAACTCTTTCTTCCTCAAGAGAATATTGCACAACCATATCCATTTCTGCAATAGCAGAAGGTTCCTCAGGAATAGGTAAATGTCTATCAACTTCATCAAATTCCTGAGTAGGAATTAGGGAATGTCCAGTCAGTGGAATACGTCTCAAGCTGACAGAAATAGATTCTTTACTTTCTTGAACATATTCTCAATCATCTCGAGCAGCCTCTTCCGGATATGATTTCTATTTGTCCTCCTCATCCACATGTGAATCTTTATTTCTTATACCCAATATAGATTCTATAATTGGTAGGTTCAAAGAAACACCCTCCTTTTATTGTTATACAATTTCAGGATTTGGGCTAGGAGGCGTGTCCGGATCTCCTCCATCTACTACAGAGAAATCTTCCACATCTGAATCATCACTATATTGTTGCTCTTCTTAATCTGGTCCTAGACCTGGATCACCCACATCCTTAGGTCTTGAAGGATGGTCAACGGGACTGATCCATGAACCCAAATTATAAAAGTCCCAAATTGGACTAAAAATGAACTTTCATGATTACAGGAATGCATGGCCATATACAACACATGAAACAGGCACACCGTTTAAGAGATATTGCCATTTGATGTCAGTCCGGACCAACAAACCCAAAACTGGCTAGACCGACCCACTCCAGCTCGGCCCACCTCCCCATAGGTCTTTTGGAAGGTAGAAAAACACTACAATAGTCACATCCCATGTCTGTCGTCATCCTACCACCATGGCCCACTAGCTGCGACATCTTCCACATGGTGGCACTACAGTTTAAAGCCTCTCGCCACCACCACCAAAAGCCACATGACTTTTATTGACAACCTGTGGTGCGTGGGTTCTCTAAAAACATATCTGAGCCTAAATCTGGGATCCACGGAATGATGTCTTCACCGGTCCAGTGTTTTCTCGATGATCTGTCTCTTTTTCAACTTGGTGAGATGTAGTGGCTACTTCATAGTCGTTGTTGCACCTCCTCTAACACCCAAAATGAAAAACTGTAATAGATCCAGAATCACTGAATCACAACCTTCAAAAAACTGTGCACGATTTGATGATAAGATGTGATTTCAAGATGGAAAATTTTTTACCAATGATTAATGCGAATAATGAATATGAAGGGATGATCAATAAATTAAAAAAACAATTAATTTTATTAGTTTGACCATCTAAAAAAGGATTCTAAAACATCACATTTCATCAAAAATGATTTTTGATAATGAAATTTCAATAAGAGAGCTGTAGAATCCAAAATAGAAATCATACCTTGATTTTGGATCTGTTGTTGTGTTCACTGCACAATGATATACTAGTGCTTTCATTTTCATCATGATCCTCCAATAATTCTACGGTGAATCTCCATAGGAAGGATAGGAGGATCTCTCTCTGACATCCATGGGATAACTAAGCCAACCATTACTCACTTCCCTTAAACACATATTTATAGAAAACCGCTAGTGGTCGTAAAATATGATCCCCCCACACCCTATCACATTAGGCAACACTTTGGTAAAAAACCCAATTCTGAACTCAACGAAGATCTCAGATTTCTAATCTAAGTACCCGGTGAAATGTTAATTGATTGGACCTTTGAGATAAAATAATTTAAATTTAATTTATTTATTTATGAAAATTCCCACAATGGATACTTTTACAGAAGACTCAGGCCAACAAATGTTATGTTTTTCCAAGGGTAAATGCCACAATAATTTCTAAATCGTGGCCTTATATTTCATATGTGAGATACAATTTTAGAGATATCCCATTTTTGTCCCCTCTATTGTATTCAATATACTTAATATTTTTTATATAATTTATTCAGGAAACTATAGGCCTTGGAATCCCACGTTGTCTCAATGCATGGCACTGGAAATATATTTATAAAAACAATAAATAATAGTAGGCAAAAACCGGGTTTCTACATCCTCATATAACTAATATTTTTTTGTAACAATAATTTTGAGGAAGGGACAAATGAATCAGTTGAGATGATAAAGCATAAGTAACCTCATATATTTTATTGTATAAAATATTTTTTTATGTAATTTTATTTAAAGGGGAAAAATGTAAAAATATAATATTTTAAAAATGAAATTTCCATTTTTCAATTATATAATTCATAAGTTACTAATTTTGATATAAAAAAAATCATATACCACATTGGTTATTTCATACCATTTTATGGCCTATCAAATATAACAGACAATTACAAATAATCAGTAATAATAATATATTAAATATATAAAGGACATTGAGAATATTATATTATGTTTTTTTGATAATGTCCATTTACATATATAATGGAATAAATGACTTCTATAAAGAAGTAGACTTAATCATTAAATATTCTTTTTATTTTTTTCAAAAATTTAATTTCATTAACATTGAGGATATTTTCATGTTTTGAGTTTAATATTATTAACAAAAAACTAATAAATAAATATTAATTAAATACAAATTGGTCATGTGTGATTAGTATCAATTTTTTTAATAATATATTACGCTTAAAAAATGATTTCATTCATGGAAAATATTTTGGTCCAGAAACTAAAATCCTTCCATTTATATACCACCACCTAAATCAATGGAAAATAAAATAAAACATTGGATGAGAACAAAATTTTTAATAATAGACATAAAAAAAGGAAAATATTAGTACTATGAAAAAATTTAAACCCATAAAAATATTATAATTAGTAATACTTTCCAGAATTTAGATGTTCTAGATAAATTCCTAGGAAAATAATGTCATTTATTACCTTTTAGAAAATCCCAATATTACAATAAAACCCATAAAAATATTGATGACACATAAAGGTATACTATGACACAATTTTAATCAAATGAAAAAACCAGGTGGTCAACTTCCATACATGTCACTTTTAAAAATAGACTAACCTTAAGGTCGAATTCCATACCCAATTCATTTGAAGTTATAACATAACCACACATCTGTGGTTTATCATCGAACCATCAATCATTGTTTTCTCATGTAACCAGCATTCAAATTTCCAAGTTCAATTGTATAATCATAATACATAAAATCATTCAATTTTAAACATGTTACTCATAAAATTTTATTTCAATTCGTATGAATATATTTAATGTTATTGAATTAATAAATCATTTTTTAAAACACATTTTGGATGAAAAAATTTTCAAAAAGGGAAAGAAGGGTTTCTGAAAAATCATAATGGCTTATAGAGGAGTAAAAATAAAATTATAGACATAAAACATCCTTTATAAAAATTTATATCATTATGGATAAATATTTCAAATTATATCAATAATGAAGGAAAATATATTTAATTTAATTATTTATTAAGTTAAAAATTGAAATTTAAATCAATTTTTCCCATGCCACATTGAAATATTTGAATCCAAATCCCCGTAGAAGATTATAATTTAACTATTAATTAAATAAAATGATAATAAATAATTTAATGATATGATTTTTCAATGTGTCTGTACATACAAATTAAAAAATATTGTGGTGTATAACATCACAATATACCCCAATGAAAGGAAATTAAGGCAATTCCCAATACCTTGAGTCTGAATTGTCACACACAATCCTTATGTTTTTTAATAATATAATTATATATTTTTTACTTTATGGTAATATTTTTAATGTTTATTATTAATTTTATATAACTTATTATCATTTTATAACAATTACATCCTTTTTTAAGGTAACATCTGTCATTTTGATGATATATACTTTATAAGTCCAAAAATAATTAGATTGGTTTACTATGGTCAAAGTGTGCGTTATTAAATCACAAAGGGAAAGATATTAATTAATTATTTTTTATTTTTTACATCAAATAGACTTTTAAACCCATTTATCAATGATGTATTTTAAAAATTAACTATGTTACAAACATTTGGATTCTAAGTTGTACGTACGCACGACTAAAATTTTCATTTTTTCAGTAATCATTATAGAAGTGTGGTAAGTATAATTTTTTCTGAAAATGATTATAATAATATCATTAATATAATATTAATCATAAAACTTTTCTTATAGATATATCTTCCATGTTATGTGGTGATTAAAAAACAAATCACACCATTTTATGGAGGTGATTGTTCACAAGTAAGCCCAAAAAACATTTTCATTTCCTTGTGAATGAAAATATAATAATGAAAATGATATTTTATCTGATCATAATGATAAATATTTTATTAATTTAGTTTATAAATATTAATTACATTATTATAACATGTCTTGTGTGATGGTGAAAGAAAACAAATAATCAGTTTGTGGGGCGGTAGTCCGCGGTACACATGAACGATAACTTCTTTTACATTCTGATTGATGTGTAGACATATTAAGTGATTATATTAACATAATAAAATATAATTATATTTTTTATGCTATATTTATTTTTTAATCTTTAATTAAGAAGGTTTGAAGGAGTTCGAAAATGAAACAAAACCTATATAATAATTTTAAAAAATACCTAATTTTATAAATCCTTCATTACATAAAACCTTATGAACAATAAAGACAATTTTTTTCCTAAAATATATAAATAATTTGTATTGGGATTATAGGAATCGAATTTTAATGATATTGGATAAAGTAAAATGTTTTTATATGTATTTTAATGAGAATTATGGGTCCCATTTATAAGAGATGGAAGGGGCACTCATGGAATTTCTCAAAATATTAAATTAGTATAAATACATTTTCTATTTCAAATGACATAAAACTGATATATTTATAATATATAATTAATATGGTTATAACTTTCCTCATTCAATTATGATTATACATGTTTCGAATGTTTTCTTATTAGTATCCTTTGCTTTTAAACATTACTTAATCTCTTTACCTCTTTCCATGCCAACATGTGTTTTTGCAATTTTTATATTAATATATTTACTCTAAAATGGAAAATCAACAATAAATGAATAATTGATGGGATTAAACCAATTATATAAATATTTTTCATCGATTTTTTATTTTTATAAATTTCATATCATTTAATAAAATATTATTTATTTTGAAATATCATTAATGTTAATTTTGGAACTATTCATTATTTTTGTATTTTAAAATATTCTAAAATAATATGTCTTCAAGAAATATTTAATACATCACTAATATGTTATTAAATATAAAAAATTTGTTTATGATATTAATTATATAAAAATTATATATTTTTTCTTTAAATCATTTACTTGATATTTTTATTATTAAATCAATTATTGGATCCCCACTGCAAAAGCCTTTTAGGTAAATGTTTCATCCTTAAATTCTAATAATAAATTAAAATGATGAAGTTAAATATTTTATCCTTAAAAATACTATTTGTAGTCAAATGAACCCTATATATAACAAAAACATATTTCATATAATAAAAACTATAGTATTTAAAATTTGAAATTTCTTTAAATAAAATAATACAAAGGTTATATTATAATATGAAAAATGGTCACTTTTATAATCCTTTAAATATTATAGATATACAATAATCATAAAAAGGGTCAAAATTTTGGGTCATTTTTTAAATTTTATAATGTAATGTTTAACCACAATTATATGATTTCCCTTTACCATTGTAACAAAATTTACCAATGTTAGTATTCGTATTTATGAAAAAAATGTTAATATTTCGTAAATATAGGACTTATGATTCTATATACGGAATATATATTTATATATTTAAAACCTATAAGTGGATAAAATTAATTTAAGACTAACCATGTTGGCAAGGTGAGAAAAATGGGTTTTAAATTGAAAACATTCAAAATATTGAAATGTTTTTATATCAAAATTCATTATAGAAAAATTATGTTTACCTTAATTTGATTAATAGATGTATTTTTGATCTAATTTAATATTAAATCTAATTGAAAATATTTATTTACATTATAAATAATTTAGATAAAATTTTATCAGTCAATTAAAATATTATAATTTTCAATACTCATCGGAAAATGAATCATATCAAAAAAATACCAAAAAGCTAAAACAATTAATTTTGATATTCCATTTAAAAAATCATAAAAAAAATTTTCATAAAAAATTTCTAATTTTTAAAAATTCTTTTTGAAACAAGACTTCCATAATAAAGAGGAAAACTGCTGTTAAGAAATATAAAACCTATTATATTTATAATTGGATTGGTTATTATTTTATAATGATAAAACATTGTGCATAAATTTAAATATATATATATATATAATAAATACCATAAAAATATAATTATTATTTTTCACGGATAATGATTAATTTAATTTATTTATATCAAACCACTTTTTTGAAAATATTTTTTTTAATAGAAACAATTTCTTTATATTCAATTGGATTTTAATTCAATTTTTATTTAACTGGAATCCAATGAATTCATTCAATAAAAACTTGTAAATAATATTTTCTTTATTTAATTAAACTGGTCCATACGCACCATTCTTGTGGCTATGTTATAAATGAATCATATAAATAATAGTATTTGCCTATCATTTCATGCTCCATGTCGAATATCATTTATGATATCTAATATAGTGTTTCCTTTTTAATTCTCAATATGTTTTAATATCACCCTTTTACTAAATTTTATCCTTTCAGTTTGAACTCATGTTTAGTAACTGGGGTAAAACTAAAATTAAATTTTTTGAACACCCAAATCCAAAATAGCATTAATGAAACATTGATATGAAAATAAAGAAAGATAACAGAAAAGGTCTCCAAAGATGAAAAAAGAATTGGATTAGATGTATGAAACATATAAAATTATTTTTAAAGTAAATATCATGTTATGATGGGTAGTGGTAGAGAACATTGAAAGGAGTAAGTGAATTATCAAAAAATCTGTAAATATTTGATAGGTTAAAATTCTATTCATTGTCAAATAATAAAGGTAAATGAATAATATAATTTCAATGAATACTATTTATAATGTTATGGAATTGAATTACTATCAAGGATTATAAGGAAATTTACTTCATATAATTCTATTTGATAAAAATAATTTCATCCTTATAACATTCACAGAATTATTATGTACATATATAAAAATAATATAAATCATCAAATAACATATAAACCCTAAAGGTTTTCAATACCTCAAAATTATATTATAAAAGTAAATAGATTCTTCTAATTAAACTAAATAATTACATAAACATTAAACTTATCCCAAAAGTCCTTAGTCACCTTATGATCTCATTAATTTAAACAATAGAAGTAGTGTATAAATACTTTAACATAATTTTATTCTTTGAAAAATAATGAATTCCAAAGTACATAAATCTCCTCACAAAATGTCTCAAAATCAATTTCTGTAGTAGAAAATACTTTTTACACATTATTATTTCCAATCATGATGATTTCCACTATTATGAAGTAACTTCAGAAACAAGTAATCATAATGTTCTTGATCATTGAAACTAAAAAATCTTATTATTGGCTTTTGGTTTCTATCATGTCCTTCTCCCTTGTAGTCAGTATTTATATGAGCAAACATACAACACCAGTAGCACTTCATACACATTGAAATGTATTGTAATTATTTATTTTTACTTCAATTATCCCTAGATTGTAATTCTTGTTTCTTACTGTCAAACATACATAATGAATGCTTCCCAATTTCCTACGAACTGGACATATTATTTTTCATTATTTGAGATGACATATTATCATCAATAAAATATATTTATACCTTAGTAGAACATCAAAAATGTTTCTCCATGATTTTTTATCTCATGAGAAGATAATTCCCTTTGATATCATTGATTAAATAATGAGTTAAACTTATTTATCCTAATATCTTGACCCCGAGATAAAATTTGGCACATACTTCGCCGAATATGTGATTTTATTCGTTGTTTTAACAAACTAAAACTTCCTCCCTTTTCTAAATTACAAGAAATGCTTTTCCATCATTTGATGAATAACCATAAAAAATATTTCTCAAGAAAAATTTTCTCAAACTCTTCCCATTAAAATTCATTAATCTCTTCACATTCTATGATATTCTGAACCATTAACAACCACAGATCAACTTGAACATCAAAATGTTAAATTTAAAGGGTTACCTTCTAGTTATCTAAACACCTTGTGAAATAAAATATGTTTCCTAAAGCATTGATTCATCCGTCAGCAACCACCTGGTCAGATGATCCACTAAATTTTTGGTGATTTTGTCTTAGTAAATTATCAACTATACACATCTCTCTTGATTGTGAATAACGTTCCTCTATAGCCTGGATACCACAACAATTTATATCTATTTTGAACTAATCCATCACTATAACAAATAGACCTGTTCTTATTCCAACCATCTCATGATGCTGATCTGGAAGGATATCTTTTTCCTGGTGTCTTCCCACATCATCTTCCATGTTTCCTCGTCATAAAACTATCCTGAAAAAGCATACATTATAAGAATAAAACAATTATTCTTAAAATGCTTCATCATTTAAACAAAACTATAATTTATGAAATTCTAATAGAAATCAAGTTAATCATTCATACCCTCTAATGTTCACTCAAATATCCTTGATATAATACATTTGGTAATAGCCTTATACATTATATAATCATGAAAATTAGTTAGTAATTGGATTTCTTTCAATTTGAAAATGTTTTCAGCTTTCGGGTATTATAGAATTTGGAAAAAACTAATACAATAAAATATTATAAATTATAATTTTTTCACATCCAATCAGTATCTAATTTTTTATAATATATTAATTATAAAGTAAATAATGTTTTCTTAATGTAAAATGGTCTTGGATTTCAACATGACTCCTTCCATTAACTTATTGATATTTAATCATGTGAAAAACATTTAAAAACATACGATATGACTGAAAATAATAGTATAGGATACCAAAAGAAGGAAAAGTGTTAGTCTTATGAAAACATTAAATCCCCTTAAAACACTATCATTTGTAATAAATGTAACACTTAATAATTAGTAAATACGTTCCTCTGCAAATATTTCATTTTTTAGAATTTATATAAAATAATTTTACAATAAACTCTATTGATAATATAGTTAAAATAATAAGATATCTTTAGAAATTATTATAATTTAATATAATAACCATACGTTCGACTTACAACATTGTATCTATTAAAAATTGAATAAACATATGTTCCAAATTCATTCCAAATGAATTAGATGTTATAACATATACAGCAGTCCTTGTTTTATCAGGAAATCACCCATCATTGGTTTATCACGTAACTACCCATAAAATTTCCATGTACCATTATATAATAATAACACATAGAATCATTAAATTATGAACATTGAACTCATTAAATTTAATTTCCTATCATAAGAATAATTTCATGTAATTGAAATAATAAATCCATTTTCAAAATCCATTTTGAAGAAAAGATAACCACAAAAAGAAAATGAGGTGTTTCTTTAAAAAATGATGTATTATAAATGGGGAAAACATAGAAATAAAAATATGAAATCCATTATAATATATTTTTTCCATATAATGTTTTTTAAAACAATATCATGAATGATGGAAAATAATTTTTATTTAAATCGCTAAATTTTTAAAAATTGATATTAAAATCATTATGTCCCATTCAATAATGAAAAATATGAATAATAAGCCCCATGAAGAAATAAAATTTAATAAATCATTTTATTACCTAATAATAAATAAATTAATGATGTGATATGTAAAATGGTATTTATAAACACATTATTAAATAAGTCTGATGTATAACATCAACACATTGCTTTATGAATTGGGATTGAGACAAGTCCCTTACTATGAGTCCGAATCATTGTGTAAAATAATTATATTTCTGAAGGCAAAACTTATATTTATTTTTTAATTTATATAGAACCAATTTTATGATTATTATTACTTTTATATCACTTATTGTCTTTTCATAGTAATTAATTCCTTACTTAAGTTCATGCAAGTCATTTTTATGTTATTTGGTTCATAAGTTCATATTGAGATAGGTCACTTGAATATGGTAACAGTGTAAATTATTTCATAATATCTAGGATAATAATTATGATATAATTATAATTTTAATACAAAAACTATATATTTAAATCTATCCATTAAATATGGATATGAAAAATGAAATATATTACAATCATAGATATGGTATGTCATACACACAGATGAATAATATATCAATTTTACAATGATCATTATGGAATGGTTTTAAGTATTATCTTATATTTTTATAATAATAATAATTAAATAATATCATATTAATCGTATAAGTATTTATATATATATTATATATGGGATGTAGTGATGAATAAATAATATCATTACTACGTGGAGGTGATAGTTCACACATAAGCATGAAGGATGTTATACTTTTTATGTGCATGGAATTTTATGAACAAAATGATGTATTATCATTAAAAAAATAATAAATAAATAATCAATATAAAATAAAATCATTAATTCAATCATTATAACCATTCTATTTAGATGTTATTGGAAAATGAATTTAATCAGTTCGGTAGGTGGTAGTCCATTGTACACAAGAATGATAACTTCTTTTACCATTGATGGAAGTAGAGTTGTATTTAACGGATTTTATTAACATAATAGCATCTCTGTATATTAAGGATACATTATTTATTATTTTATTTTCATGAGTAATATTTTAAGGAGGTGTAAAAAAACAAAATAGAGACACATAAATAAAAACAATACCTCTTCTTTAGAAATCCTTTTCTTCTTTACACCTTAAAAACACTAAGGACGATCTTATTCTAAAATTTAATACCTTTATAATGGGTTAAGTGATGTTATTAATGGAATTTGGAATATATGGGATAAAATAGTTTTTAAATTGTTCTTTAATGACAGAAATGCGTACCCTTTGTTTGATGGGGGAGCATACCTTTAGAATTACATAAATTATTAAATTCATATAAAGATATTTTCTATTCCAAATGGCTCCAAACTGATATATTTAAAATTTAGGTTGATTTTGGATCTAAATATCTTCATATAATTAATATTTTACACATTATGACTATTTTTAAATCTATATCTTTATTTAACCATTATTTAACCTATTTAACTTTAACTGTGACAACATTTTTTTTCACTCTTTAAA
This sequence comes from Viscum album, assembly GCA_963277665.1. Taxonomy (NCBI): domain Eukaryota; kingdom Viridiplantae; phylum Streptophyta; class Magnoliopsida; order Santalales; family Viscaceae; genus Viscum; species Viscum album. Next base: position 1,863,270,965 of record OY728126.1, on the reverse strand, counting down.
GGATAGTACAGTTACTATAAAATGAAATAAAGTACCATTAATGAATCATATATAACATGTTAAACATTTACTCAATAATTTGACATAATTTAATATTATTATGATTTTTATATATTTTAATAAAATATTATTTATTTTAAAATATCAGTAATGAAAATTTTGATACAATTCATTTCATGTTATCTTAAAAATATCATAAAAATAAAATATATTAAATAAATTAGTACATATAAAATTTTTCATTTTATTCTTTTAAAATATTTTTTAACATCAATTATCTATAATTATATTTATTTAAACATTTTTAATATCATTAATTTAATATTTTTATTAGTTAAATAATTACTGCATCGTCGTTGTCTATGCCTTTAAGGTAAATATTTTTTTCCAAAAAATTTAAAATTAAATACAATGATTAATATAATTATTTTTATATTTAAAAAAATTATAGCTAAGTACAACAGCTACATAACCACATATTAAAAATATTTCACTTCTTAAAAACAAGAGTATTATATGTTCAACTATTCTTTAAATAAAAAAATTATAATGGTTGTACACATGTCCAAATGGACATAAGTGGTCACATAATTTTTAAATTAATACATAATAAGGAAAAACACTAATACAATATTAATATGGAAAGTGTTTGGATTATTTTATAATATTTATAATATTACTACTACCTTTAATTACCTACCTGGCGTAACACTAACATTTTCATTGATTTTGGAAACACAGAGAACACAAGACACAAGAGGTACCTTAATGAGGTCTAATGTAGTGGAGCCCCAATGCATCATTAAATATTTTTTTAATTCTAATAGATGCAAAAGATCATATGTTAAGGAATATGGATACATTTTTTTGGAGAAGATTGAGACGTCAAGAATTCTTCCACTTTATTTCCCTCTCACCATGTTTGAGTGATCCTTGAATGGGTGCACAAGATCTGTTTACACTTACAGATATAATATTCAATACACTAAGGAAAACTTCTACTTTTGAATATTTCTTTGTAGAGGATCATAGAGTCTGTTTCAACTACCTCTAGATTTATTTTTCGTGCCTCACATAACTATAACCCTGTAACCACCCCCTTGACTCATCCTGAAGAGCATCACCTTTACCATAAAAATTTGAGAAAGAAGAGATGAAGTATAAGCCCCCAACCTTAAACCTTACTTATTATTGAATTAAATGAATAATTCACATTGAGGATCTTTTTAGGTTTAGAGTTTTAGAGAATTAGGTAATAACTATTACATCTCAAAAGATTACAAAGTAGACACTTCTACTAAGATTCCATAAAATAAAAACTCTTTAAAAGTAACATGTCTAGTTCCATGTTTTAGATAGCGTGACTTTCCCTTGATCCCATCCTTGACCCTATTCCACATTAAGTCCTGTGAAAAACATTTCAAAAAAAACTTGGGGTAAGCCTAAAAACCTCAGCAAGGGATACCCAAAGAATGAAAACTGTTATTTTTTCAAAGCAACAGGTAAAACATGCATACTTTATCAAAGTAATACCTTTCACCTTTAGAAAGTAGTAAAAACTCTTCACTGAATAACATATCATTACTTACCCTTTTGTAACAAAAATATTACCATAAACCCCATATAAAGAACACATAACATATAAAGGTAACTTGGGACATAAACATACTTAAATGGAATAACCATACGGTCGAATTCCACACATACTTAATGGAATAGCCATACAGCCGACTTCCATACCCAATGCATTGGAGGTTATAACGTAACCACCAATCCTGGTATTCACGGCACCACCTGTCATATGGTTTATCACGTAACCACCCGTAAAATGTCCAAGTACCATCATTACACATAAAATATTGAAAATATAATCATTTTAATAACAACATTTCATTTTCAATCACAATAAGTAATTCCAAGATATTGAATTAAGCAATCCATTTTCAAAAACCATTTAAAAAAGATTTTTGAATCAAAGTGTCCCATACCAATTTGAAGCTTTTAATGAAATTATAATTTTAAAACATTAATGTCCATATAAATAAATACTGAAAACCATTTTGAAAACATGGACATTAAATATAAAGATTTGGAATAATGAATCGTTAAAACATTTAAAACGATATTTTTGTTAAAGAGTTTTTAACAAAATGAGAGACTCTTGAATACAAATAATTGCTGAATAACATGTAATTCGAGCTTCATAATATCATCTGAATAAAGGGATTCATGATATAATTTGTCAAAGGACAGTATACACAACATAAAAGAGTGAATTGGTCCATAACAACAATGAAGTTTCAATGTAAATGTAAATTGAGATGAAATCCATTATAAAGATGGTATCCTTAAATTAAGGATAAATATATCACATAAATATATTTGAGAAATATAAATACACCCAATATAAGTGGGTATTAAGTGTGAAAAAATCAGAGGTCATTCACACATAATCATGGAAAAACAAAACCAATGACATAGATATATAACTCAATGAAATGAGATTTTGTTATGATTTCCCATACAAGTTCGTAGGAATGTATCAATGAAATGATTATGTGTAGAAATAAAATATCCACAAAACTTTTTGTGGAAATTACAAAATAGAGATTCTACACATAATCTTGGCATAATAAAATCAAGAAGTAGAGGTTTAACCCAAATAATTGAAAGTGGGTTAAGAAGTTACCTTACAGAAATCTGACAGCCTAACGGCGTCACTTTAAAACTCAGAAAATTAGTTGATGAGAGAGAAAATGGTATCTCATAACTTGGAAATAAAATTTAAATAAATAAGGATATATAATAACATATCCCAACATAATATTATGTGAATTAAAATACATAACAAAATATATTTTTAAAAAGAGGAGGATGAAAGGTCCCTTTACCAAGTTGGGTAACTTTCGAAAAGTACACCCCAAGGAAGAAGGGTCATAAAATGAAGATGTAAATACCCATAAATGAAATTATACTACACAAAGTGTATAATGATGGGCACTAAATACACCAGTCAAAGGAAATAGTGGCAAATGTAGCATAAATGTCATGGGAATAAATATGAGATTAAAAATCTCCTACGAAAACTCGGCAGCCTAACGGCGCCACATAAAGCTTCCAAAAATGGATTTATGAGATCAAATATGGTCTCTCATCATATGAACATAAAAATTACAGTAGGAGTAATATAAAATAACATCCCAATCATAATAAAGATGAGCTTAAAAGGAATGACATAAAAGAGTGTACTTAAAAAGAAAGAGAGGGGTAATATCCCTTAAGAAAATTCGGCAGCCTAACGACGCCACTCAAAACTTCCCAAATGGATTGATGAGAGAATATAGGGTCTCTCACCACATGAACATAAAAATTAAAGTAGGAGTAATATAAAATAACATCCCAATCATAATAAATATGTTCTTAAAATGAATGGCATAAAATAGTGTGCTTAAAAAGAAAGAGAGAAGTATGATCCCTTACCTTGTGACCGACATGACTCGATCGTTCTTTAATCTCCTGAATAATAAAATTCGGTCAATTTATAATTTCATAAGGACCTACTTTAAATATTTTTATTCAGTTCATATCACATATTATAATGTTATAATAATTGGTTAATAAAGTGAGTTCATATCAGACGTTTTTGTCGATGTTCAGTACGTGAGAAAAAATTGAACTTGTTGGAAAAGAATTTTCGATGTATTTATAGGTACATCATATCCAGAATAGTATTTATGTTTTAAATATCATATATATCCAGTATATAGTGATTTTATACTATTCCATAGCATTTGGAGATAAAAAATTAAAAGCACCGTTCAAGGAGACGGTAGGTCGTACGTACGCATGAATGCTACTTTCATTTTTTTCCATATTAATGTAATTAAAACAAAATAAGATATATATTTATTATAATTACAGAATTATACCCATCATTTATATGTAATATATTACATATATATCCATTATATATATGTACTTATAATAGTACATATCATTTGGAGATAAGAAATGAAATGTACCGTTCATGGAGATGGTAAGCCATACGTACGCATGAACGCTACATTCATTTATATCTCATACATTAATGAAAACAAATAATAATGATATAGAGGTATATTATAATTCTAGTATAACATCATATATAATAACATTAAATTATTCCTTTATACATCCCACATATGGCATTAACGAATCACATCGCTTTGAGGGGGCGGTAGTCTACACTTCCTAAAATGAAATAATCGTGTTTACCCACAATGGAAACCATAAAGGTAAACCACAAATGAAAAATAAATAAGCATAAAGAAAACATAAACATAATATATATCATATATAAATAGTGTGACATCTTAATGACCACGATTAAAGGTGTTTAAAAGAAGATTGAACAATCATCGTTTCGTGAGGTAAAAATTCGTCAACCACATAAATAGTATGATCTTTAACCATTAGATGTAGATGTGTATAAGTGTAGCTCGAAATCTTCTTATAAAAACATCCTAGTATATTGAAGATACTGGAGTTATTACAAAAGAAATGAATAAAATGAGTTTATGGGGTTGGAGATGCAAAATAAAACAAAAGAACACAAGTGAAGACATCACCTTAAAATTGGGTAACTCTCTTAGATTTGAGATCAAAGGCTTCCTTGGGAAGACTTCTGCCCAATGTGAGGCTTCAAGGAGTAAGATAGGGATGTTTAGAGACAAAATGGGCAGGGTTTGGCCGAGCCAATGGCTTTGGAAGTGTGGGAAAGGTGGTAGAGGTGGGGGCCTTTTATAAGAGGAGAGGAGAGGCACTCTTGTAAAGTAAGGAAATGTTACTTTATTTTAGAATGATTTTCGTATTTTAATGGTCCCACATTGATTTGTTTCAAGGATAAGGTGATAAGGGTTCGATATCCATCCATCCAGTAGGTTTTGGACATGTGTAGGTCATATATTTTACATTATCATTTCATTTTATTTAAATCCTTTATTAATTTTGTAATCGATGTATCATCATGATGTCATAGATAATTTAATTTATTTAATGTCTAAAAATTATAAAAAAATATCATGATGTAGGAAAGCGTTTTATCTTTTCAATTACTATTTATAGTCAAAAATTTGATTTGTATAACCTCATGTAAAAATTGTTTTAGTAAAACAACTCATGTTTGTGTCATTTTTAATTTTACATTAAATAAAAAGTTATTTATGTCATTTCCCAACCAAAATTGCTCAATGGGGTCCCCATGTTGACCCATTGATTTTATTGGTCGGAAATGACACATACAATAAGGTTAGGACATGTGTCAAGCTCATCTCATATTATTAAAACATTATTTTTACCTTAAACTACACTAATTACCTCTAATCGTGATTAAAAACATAAGAAGTTACTATTCACAAAAAAATTATTTTAATCCCATTGAACCACATTTTACTTATTAATGACAACCATGTATATAAGATTTTTTAAATTCAAAACACAGAGGTGGAAAAGTTTCATTTAAACGAAAAATCAGTTTCTTGAACTATCACTTAGTGGTTTCACTATTCATCAAAAATTGAAGTTTTCCAGAAAAATACAAAAAATTCACCCTAAGCTATATTTGATATTATGAATTAAAAAATGAAGTATATTTTACAAAATTCAAAAAATGTAATTTTCATTTATTAATTTAATAATTAATTCCCGCTGTCAAAACAAAAACCGTGTTTTTAAGAAACAATAAGTATCAAAAGATTGACTCTAGTTTGAGTCCAATTTCAAGATGAAATTAATTCCAACGACCACTATTGGATTAAATGGTAAAAATATATTCTAATTGAACATTAAAACAAATTAAAAAGATAATCTAATCATATAAATAAATTAGATTAAAAAGTGGTTTTGAATTAAAATACAACATTTTTCACTATTCATTAAAAATGAACTTTATCGGAAAAATACCAAAAATTTACACAATGTAGATTTTGATGTCCCGATTCTAAAGAAGAATTTTATTTTGTCAAATATAACACATAAAATTTTCCAAAGTTGATATAATAGAGGTTCTCCATCAAAAGGCGGTTAATCGACCTTTTAAAGAATATTAGAATGTTTATGCTTAAAAATTGGATTCATTTGCATTTTCAATCCTCTAACAGTTATTGTAAAGAGTAAAAATATTTGAAAAACATACATAATAATTTTTTAGTTACTTCTGTTCTTTCCCACCACTACAATGGCTAGGCATTAACTACCATTTAAAATAATATTATTTTATTATTAATGTGCAACGTAATATTTCAAAGGAACTCGTTGTCGCGTATTGGGTACGCCATCGAGCATAGTGTTCCCTTTAAATTAATATTAATATTTTTTTCAAAAATATTGATAAATATAAAAATTTAATATTGTTTATTTACCTGTGGGGTTACATCCATCCCCCCTTTTGGGAATTTCGTCCTCGCAATTTCAAAATTGGGCTTGAAAAATCCATTGTAAGTCCCACATCGGAAAAGGAGTAAATTAAACTATCAATTTAAAAGAAAGGGAAGTACAAAGGTCACCCATGTTAACCCATACTAGGATTCCATGTATGAAAATATGGACATGGAGGAAAAAAATAATGGGTCATGTTCTGATGGAGAGTGATAGTAAACATGTGTAGGAGAAAGTTAACCATAAGAAAATCGTAAACTTGTGATGGGTTAAACTCTATTTGATTCCCCAGTAGGAAAAGATAATGGAAAACATTTTTTTAGTTACTTTTCGTTGAGGAATTTATTTTTGAGCTTAACTAAAACATAAGTAAACATACATACTTGTCATGTTGACTTTCAAATTTTACTAGATTTCTTACACGAACTTATATTTTCTCCAAAAGATGAGTATTTAGGATGACTTGTTTACATTAAGAGATCTATAATAAACTTCTATAGAATCACCTAACCCAAAAAAGGGAACTATATACTTCCAATGTCTTTAGACTTTAACAAAAACAAAACCCAAAAATGTTAGTACAAGATCAGATAATCCAGAAAAGGATAACCCTTTATAAAAAGAAAATGTATTCTTAATCTCCAAAATTTTTCCAACAAAACCCAAAGTTCAATGAGGACCATTCGATAAACAATTTTTTCATAAAAATCTTGAAATTAAACCAAACTAAGATTGAATCCAAAAATATTTGAAGGATTTAATGACATAGTCTTCCAAGGTACAAATTAACTTTTATCTCCAAATAACATCTGTTGCTCTTAAATTCTCATATTGAAAAGTAATTCACCTAATCACATATCCTTGATGATAGGTTAATCATTTCCATAGATAACCCAAAATAAACATACTCTTGTTTCCTAAAATCATCTAACTAAAAATAATTAGTCAAACTAACCAGGGACTTCACGTAGTCCAGTGGTAGGCGATAAATACCAGTCGCACTTTGGTTGTGGGTTCGATTCCCGCAGCTTTGTCCGATGCGACTAGTTGTCACATGGTATAAGTGTTGTCCTTTTTCCAAAACTATATAATTCTTAAAAAATTCACCTAAACGAGATAAAATATTCAAAATTAATCATAACATATTTTAACCTCGAGTTTATCCCATGCCTTTCACTTTCCATCAAAACATATAGTAACCCATAATTACCTCAAAAGTAAGGATCATATAAACCCAAATGGTTATTTATAACTATGTCCACAAAAGAGAAGATAACTATTACTTGAATAAAATTTTCATATATCAAACATCAGGGTTACACATACTATAAAAAGTCTTCTAATGTAACCCCATCATCAAAAGAGACTTAATACTCTTAATAATTTCACCATAACTCTTGAAGCCTTTATATTTTGTCTTCTTACTCATTCAACATTCTTCATGATCCATTAACCATTCCTTTCCAAATTATTCTGAAATACTTCTTTCCTACAAACAAAATAATGAATCATATCCTAAGATTCCAAAATAAGAAAACAGAAGTTATGAAATAATCCATACCTTTTATTGGTCATTGTCAGTTTCTTCATCCTCAATCGGGATAAAATTAGGTTTTGGTAAATGAATATTTGTACGATCTTGGTGATCCCATTTCCGAAACATCTTCATAGGACATTTGTTTTCATAATGACAATGCACACCACATTTAATACATTCATTTGATCCCTCAAAAATAACTTCTTTCCCTTTCCTCGAGTCAACAAGATGCTTCCTTTTTACATGGTAGTTTCTTGCTTTATGAACTTCATTTCCACATCTATAGCATATTTCTGTCCCTTTGAAACATTTTCGTATGTGTTTCTTTCCACATCATTGACACATAGGTTTTTGAACACACTTAACTTTATGATTATTACCTGTAGTTCCGTAGGGATTTGTTTCTTGCATATATGATGCCTTATAGAAATCACCAAGGTTTATGTGGTCAATCATGACTCCAGATAGTTGGTTGAGGATAAACACAAGAGTTCTCATTGCAGCTCCCATATCATTCGGTTGCTCGCTCAGAAAACGGTCACAATTTCCTTCACATCCACTGTTACTTTGGTGCCTGCTAGATCTAGCCATTTACTAAAACCAAAAAGGTCAGTGTGAGTATATCCACAAAAACATCATTTACTAATGAGGAAGATAAACACTAAGATATACTTACTCATTCACTTTATCTAAGACTAGGACTATTTATGAAATCCTAACCATTATGGTAATGTAACTTATCCTTAGAGGATACCCTAACCTCTAAAGTTATCTAAACCGACCTTTGATACCAACTATAAGGCCCCAACCTTAAACCTTACTTATTATTAAATTAAATTAATAATTCACATTGAGGATCTTTTAAGGTTTAGAGTTTTAGAGAATTAGGTCATAACTATTAAATCTCAAAAGATTACAAAGTAGACACTTCTATTAAGTTTCCATAAAATAAAAACTCTTTAAAAGAAACATGTCTAGTTACATGTTTTAGATAGCATGACTTTCCCTTGATCCCATCCTTGACCCTATTCCACATTAAGTCCTGTGAAAAACATTTAAAAAAAACATGGGGTGAGCATAAAAAGCTCAGAAAGTGATACACAACGAATGAAAACTGTTAGTTTTTCAAAGCAACAAGTAAACCATGAATAATTTATCAAAGTAATACCTTTCACCTTTAAGAAGTAGTAAAAACTCTTCACTGAATAAAATATAATTACTTACCCTTTTTTAACAAAACGATTACCATAAAACCCATATAAATAACATATAACATATAAAGGTAACTTGGGACATAAACATACTCAAATGAAATAACGATACGGTCGACTTCCGCACATACTTAATGGAATAGCCATACGGCCGACTTCCATACCCAATGCATTGGAGGTTATAATGTAACCACCCGTCCTGGTATTCACGGCACCACCCGTCATATGGTTTATCACGTAACCACCCGTAAAATGTCCAAGTACCATCATTACACATAAAATATTGAAAATATAATCATTTCAATAACAATATTTCATTTTCAATCACAATAAGTAATTCCAAGATATTGAATTAAGCAATCCATTTTCAAAAACCATTTAAAAGAGATGTTTGAATCAAAGTATCCCATACCACATTGAAGCTTTTAATGGAATTATAATTTCAAACCATTAATGTCCATATAAATAAATACTAAAACAATTTTGAAAACATGGACATTAAAGATAAAGATTTGGAATAATGAATCTTAAAACATTTAAAACGATATTTTTGTTAAAGAGTTTGTAACAAAATGAGAGACTCTTGAATACAAATAATTGCAGAATAACATGTAATCTGAGCTTCATAATATCATGAGAATAAGGGGATTCATGATATAATATGTAAATGGATAGTATACACACCATATAAGATTGAATTGGTGCATAACTACAATGAAGTCTCAATGGAAATGTAAATTGAGATGAAATCCATTATAAAGATAGTATCCTTAAATTAAGGATAAATATATCACATAATTATGTGTGAGAAATATAAATACACCTAATATAAGAGGATATTAAGTGTGAAAAAATCAGAGGTCATTCACACATAATCTTGGAAAAACAAAACAAATGACATAGATATTTTACTCAATGAAATGAGATTGAGTTATGATTTCCCATACAAGTTCGTAAGAATTTATCAATGAGATGATTATGTGTAGAAATACCATATCCACAAAAAGGTTTGTAGAAATTACAAAATAGAGATTCCACAAATAATCTTGACATAATAAAATCAAGAAATAGAGGTTTAACCCAAAGAATTGAAAGTGGGTTAAGAAGTTCCCTTACAGAAATCTGACAGCCTAATGGCGTCACTTTAAAATTCAAAAAATGAATTGATGAGAGAGAAAATGGTATCTCATCACATGGAAATAAAATTTACATAAATATGGATATAGAATAAAATATCCCAACATAATAGTATGTGAATTAAAAGACATAACAGAAGAAGTCTTTTAAAAAGAGGATGGTGAAAGGTCCCCTTACCGAGTTGGGTAACTTTCAAAAAGTACACCCCAAGGAAGAAGGGTCATAAAATGAATATTTAAATACCCATAAATGAAATTATACTAAAAAAAGTGTATAATAATGGGCAGTGCATACACCAATCAAAGGAAATAGTGGAAAATGTAGCAAAAATTTCACGGGAATAAATGTGAGATGAAAAATCCCTTACGAAAACTCGGCAGCCTAACGGCGCCACTTAAAGCTTCCAAAAATGGATTTATGAGATCAAATAGGGTCTCTCATCATATGAACATAAAAATTACTGTAGGATTAATATAAAATAAAATCCCAATCATAAGAAATATGAGATTAAATGGAATGACATAAAAGAGTGTACTTAAAAAGAAAGAGAGGGGTAGGATCCCTTACGAAAATTTGGCAGCCTAACGGCGCCACTCAAAACATCCAAAATGGATTGATGAGAGAAAATATGGTCTCTCACCATATGAACATAAAAAGTAGAGTAGGATTAATATAAAAGAACATCACAATCATAATAAAGATGATCTTAAATGAAATGACATAAAAGAGTGTACTTAAAAAGAAAGAGGAGTAGGATCCCTTACCTCATGACCGACATGACTCGATCGTTCTTTAATCTCCTGAATAATAAAATTCGGTCAATTTATATTTTCATAAGGACCTATTATAAATATTATTATTCAGTTCATATCACATATTATAATGTAATAAAAATTTGTTAATAAAGTGAGTTCATATCAGACATTTTTGTCGATGTTCAGTACATGAGTAAAAATTGAACATGTTTGAAAAGAATTTTCCATGTAGTTATAGGTAAATCATCTCCAGAAAAGTATTTATGTTTTAAATATCATATATATCCATTATATATTCATTTTATTCCATTCCATAGAATTTGGAGATAAAAAATTAAAAGCACCGTTCATGGAGACGGTAGGCCGTACGTACGCATGAATGCTACTTTCATTTTTTTGCCATATTAATGGAATTAAAACAAAATGATAGATATATTTAATATAATTCCAGAATGATAACTATAATTTAGATGTAATATATTAAATATATATCCATTATATATATGTACTTATAATAGTACATAGCATTTGGAGATAAGAAATGAAATGTACCGTTCATGGAGACGGTAAGCCGTACGTATGCATGAACGATACTTTCATTTCTATCTCATAAATTAATGGAAAGAAATAATAATGATATAGAGGTATATTATAATTCCAGTATAACATCATATATAATATCTTTAAATCCATCCTTTATACGTCCCACATATGGCATTAACGAATCACATCACTTTGAGGGGGGCGGTAGTCCGCACTTTCTAAAATGAAATTATCGTGTTTACACACAATGGAAACCATAAAGGAAAACCACAAATGAAAAATAAAGAAGAATAAGGAAAAAATAAACATAATATATATTATATATAAATATAGTGACATATTAATGTCCACCATTAAAGGTGTTTAAAAGAAGATTGAACAATCATTGTCTCGTGAGGCAGAAATTCGCCAACCAAAGAAACAGTATATTCTTTAACCATTAGATGTAGATGTGTGTAAGTGTAGCTCGAAATATTCTTATAACAACTTCCTATCATATTGAAGATACTGGAGTTATTACAAAAGAAATGAATAAAAAGATTTTATGGGGTTGGAGAAACAAAATAAAACAAAAGAACACAAGTGAAGACATCACCTTAAAATCGGGTAACTCTCTTAGATTTGAGCTCAAAGGATTCCTTGGGAAGACTTATGCCCAAAGTAAGGCATAAAGTAGTAAGAGAGGGACGTGGAGAGACAAAATGGTCAGGTATTGGTAGAGCCAAAGGCTTTGTAAGTGTGGGTAAGGTGGTAGAGGTGGGGGCCTTTTATAAGAGGAGAGGAGGGGCACTCTTGGAAAGTAAGGAAATGTTACTTTATTTTAGAATTAGTTTCGGATTTTAATGGCCCCACATTGATTTGTTACGAGGATAAGGTGATAAGGGTTCTAAATCCACCCATACAATAGGTTTTGGACATGTTTAGATCCTAGATTTTACATTGTTATTTCATTTTATTTAAATCATTTATTAATGAGGTAATCGATGTATCATCATGATGTCATAAATAATTTAATTTATTTAACGTCTAAAAATTATAAAAAAAATATCATGATGTAGGAAATCTTTTTATATTTCCAATTAATATTTATAGTCAAAAATCGGACTTGTATAACCATATGTAAAAATTGTTTTAGTAAAACAACTCATGTTTGTGTCATTTTTAATTTTTCATTAAATAAAAAGTTATTTATGTCATTTCCCAACCAAAGTGGCTCCATGGGGTCCCCAAGTTGACCCATGGATTGTATTGGTCGGCCATGACACATCCAATAAGGGTATGACATGTTTCATGCTCATCTCATATTATTAAAACATTATTATTACCTTAAACTACAGTAATTACCTATAATCGCGATTAAAAACTTAATAAGTTACTATTCACCAAAAAATTATTTTAATCCCATTGAACCACATTTTAATTCTTAATGACAACCATGTATGTCAGATTTTTGAAATTCAAAACACATAGGTGGCAATGTTTCATTTAAATGAAAAATCAGTTTCTTTAACTACCACTTAGTGGTTTCACTATTCATCATAAATTGATGTTTTCCAGAAAAATACCAAAAATATACCCTAAGCTATATTTGATATTACAAATTCAAAAATGAAGTCTATTTTAAAAAATTCAAAAGATATAAGTTTCATTAATTAATTTATTAATTAATTCCCGCTGTCAAAACAAATAGCGTGTTTTTATGAAACAATAAGTATCAAAAGATTGACGCTAGTTTAAGTCCAATTTCAAGATGAAATTAATTCCAACGACGACTATTGAATTAAATGGTAAAAATATATTCTAATTGAACATTAAAACCAATTCAAAATATAATCTAATCATATAAATAAATTAGATTAAATATATGTTTTGAATTAAAATAAAACATTTTTCACTATTCATTAAAAATGAACTTTATCGGAAAAATACCAAAAATATACACAATGTAAATTTTGATGTCCCGATTCTAAAGAAGAATTTTATTTTGTCAAATATAACACATAAAATTGTGTAAAAGTGGATTTAAAAGAGGTTCTCCATCAAAAGGCGGTTAATCGACCTTTTAATGAATATTAGAATGTTTATGCTTAAAAATTGGATTTATTCGCATTTTCAATCGTCTAAGATTTATTGAAAAGAGTAAAAATATATGACAAACATACATAATCATTTTTTAGTTAGTTCCTTTCTTTCCCGCCATTAAAATGGATAGGCGTTAACAACCATTTAAAATAATATTATTTTATTATTAGAGTGCAACGTAAGATTTCAAAAGAACTCGTTGTCGCGTATTGGGTACGCCATCGAGCATAGAGTTCCCTTTAAAGTAATATTAATATTTTTTTTCACAAATAGGGATAAATATAAAAATGTCATATTGTTTATTTACCTGGGGTGTTACATGAAGAACCCCTTATAGTCCCTAATATCTCCACCACATCTTATATCCCCCCTCAATAGGGACCCATCTGTAGTGAGATTGAACCCACTTCTAAAGGGGTACCAACATTCCCAATTCCGCTGTCACAGCCCCCCTATCTGGTTGTACACACTTGGGTTGAGAGGCATGACTGACGGAGCTGCTAGGAATTCTATACACACACTGACCAAGTACATAAAGGTTCTCTTTATTTTGAAGGTGATGTTGGTTTATTTATGATGATACTCTTTTGGAAAGTGGAATTTCAAGATTTCCAAATAATCCAACTTCCTGCCACTAGGATGACAACCCAACCATTCCTCTCAGGACCATTCTCACTTGGACCACTAAACCACCTAATGAGAGATTTATCATACATCCCTTCTTGATAATATCACCATGAGGAAGCTTCATGAACCCGTTATGTCTATTGATCCCATTCCATATTGAATAAGAGATTATCCTCCATTTTTTTTGTATTTTCGCACCACCCGTATCTGGAGGCCATGGTCACACCCATGCATTGGATGTTGTCAATTATGGGAATCATGTTATTCCTCACTCACCACATTAGGAAGTTAAATGTTGGGGAATCCCCTTGAAACACAATTTATCCCCCCATTTGTCTATGGTATTTAGCTCCCTCTACATGCTATTATAGGACTTAATTAAATACTCACCCGATGAGGAGCCCGTGAAGATGAGTATGTCAGGATAATCTCTAAGAAAATATCTTTGAAGGCGGTGCCTATATTATCATCTAGTATGGTCTGAAAAAAACATGGATTTATTACAGCTTCTCCAATAGATGAATCAGGTGTGGGGAACCCCGGAAACCACAGCCCGCCTCCCACCCCCCAATCATGACGCCAGAAGTCCACATCCTCGACAACCAAAAAATTTTCTCCTATATATCCAGGCCATATTTATCTTGCATAAACAACTCCCATATATTTTTCCCTTCCATATCCTCCAATTAATGTTTGTCATGCACCCCTTCTAAGGTCGATGAGAAACCCCATAGGTTGAGGCACCCTTTAGCTATTGATCTTTTTAGACGCAACCCCAAGGCCCAATGTTGTCATCCTTCTATATGCCCATACCACATAAAGAACACCATTAACCTTTCCATGTTGGCAATATCACTTCTTGTACCCTTCATGGTGGATAAAGGATGCATGGGTATATATACAAGGACATTAATTTCCAAATTAATTCACCCTCCAAAAGAGATAAACCTCTTTTTCCAATTGAAAATGTGCCCTCCTATATTACACAAAATAAAATGAAAATGATGAATGTGAAGGGAGTCAGGACTCACATACACTCTGAAAAAATCCATGGGGAAGGATCCTCCCCTCATATTCAAGGTTTCGTCCAGAGTCTTATACCTCCTTTTTGAGAGCTTCTTCTAAGTATAATTTTTTCTTGATTTTAAAATGATCAAAAGTTTGAAATTATTTAATATCCAAATTCCATATGAAGATGATTTCAATGAAAATAATTGGAATAATTAATTTATTATTGATATAGTTTTATATTATAAAAAATTTAAACTATAATTTACCATTACATATTATTTAGATGAAATGTTTTTTTCAATAAAATTTAGCATTTTTCACTATTGATCAAAAATTGAAACTTATCATTAAAATCCCCAATATTAAACCAAAGTAAATTTTCACAATATTATACCAAAAAAATCATATTATTTTTTCAAATTAAATTTATAAAAATTAAGAAAACTAATTTTCAATCATATCTTCCAATAAAAGGTGAAAAAATGCCTTCTAGAAAAATACATATTTTTATGCTTAAAATTGGGTTTCCTCGTATTTTATCCATGTAAAAATTATTAGATGAATTTAAAAACATTTTATTTTACCAATAATATATTAATTTCATTATGATATTTCACTAATAATAATTAAATAATGTTATAAAAATCAGACACCTTTGTGGTCAGAAAAATAGTTTTTGATAAAAAAAATCCATTATATTAAATGGTTTCTTTTCATTTCTAATTAATTTTTTACCAATTAATTTAATATATAAAGATGTGTAAGATATGTTTTAGTAATTTAATAAATATTCCCATAACCTCCATTAAAATTACATTGTTTTAATGGTTTGACAAATTAATAATATTAAGTTGTTCCTTTATTCTCAATGTGGTGTTTGATGTATGCTGTCAAAAAATAATGATTCTTTTCAGAATATCGTAATTTTATAGCCTAAAAAATTAGGACAATACCCTATGTGTAAAATTTACTAGATCCTCAAATTAGTATTTCAGCATTTGGATTTTCACTTGACCAAGACCATGATGAGATTGAACAACAAAATAACGATTGAAACAATTTATAGGAAGAGTTCAAGCTCATAAATTTCACAACCCAACCAATGTTTTTGGATATCCCAAATGAAATTATCACCATCACATCCATAGAGAATTCACTACTATTATAACTCTCCATGTACCGATACCCTAAATTTAAAAAATTTTATATTTTTTTTATAAAACAATGGTAATATTTATCATTTTATACTTCATAATGATTAATCATTTAATTTAACAAAAAAATATATTTTGATATAATAAAACATAAAATTTATTGGTGGGAAATATATATTTTTAACTAAGACACAAAATTATGATGAATTCATGAATTTTTAAATAAATATTTTAAAAATTCATTAATAGTATATAGTATTTAAGAAATATTTTTGATTCCATAACTTTATGATGTAAAAAATAATTTTCATATGGGTAAGAAAAAAGAAATTTTTAGAAAATTATAATTATAATTTATTATTATTTTTAAAAAATATCCTAAACTCTAAAATATATATACATAATTGTGTAAAATAAATATTATTTTATAAATTATTTCATTAAATTTATCCAATAATGAAAATTTCAAATTTTTTGGTGATATTCGAATTCTTTAGTCAGAATTAAATACAGTATAGGTGTAAAATTTTAATTATGACATCAAATAATATCAAATTTAATGAAATTAATAATATAAATAGTGTCCATGAATAAAAATTATGTTTTCCATTTAAAATATTGTGTTTTATGGTTATATAATTAAATTTATATACCTTTAATGAATCCTCAAAAACCAATATTATTATTTATGGTTGTCTAATTAAATAATTAAAAACATGAATCAATTCTACATCAACAATGGAATTATTTCAATTATTTAAATACATTTACTTATTAAACAAGGATATAAACACAACTATGTATGAAACAATCATCAGAAAACAATGGATTGTTAGTATCTCAGATGAATTTATCATGAAGAGTCTAAATCCTATGACTATAAACTAGAAATAATTTCCCATTTATTTTTTATATAAACCCACCCATAATTCCATTCATATTCCCTAATAACCCTTTTTCCAAAACATTACACTACAATTACTTATCTAGTTTCCTCCTAAGGTGCCCCAAATATCATTAGAAGCTCCTGCAAAGCTTATAGAAGCACATTGTCAAGGAAATGGATCCACTTATATTTATTCAACAACCTTATTTATGCCATGCCAAATGATTTCTAATTTTTTATTTTATGATAGGATTTTATATATCATTTTTACTATTCAAAGGATTACCATTTAATGATAGACTCATTCAACAATCATTAAACACTTCAATGATATTTTATATACACTCATTATACTACTAAAATTGCATGCCTAATAATTCAATAGTGAATTATAATCTCCCTATATAGTCAAAGGTATTCATCTATATGTATATATAATTAATTTATTAGGGAATCATTTATTTAAACCATAATCCTTAATAGTGGGGTTAAAATTTGTGAAATACATCCTTAGGTGGCACGTTAAATGTGGAAGACTTATGCATGTACATTATTTGAATGTGTAATGTGGGACTAGAAGTATATAACACTACATTACTTTGGATAATTTTTCTTTCACATAAGATTCCATATATTGTGATATGGAGGTTATCGTAAGAACATAATGTTATGATTTCTCTTTTTTTATCCTTAACATATTTTAATGATGTCATGTTTTATGTTGTTGTAAAATTCCCATGTTTCGTTTAGGATATATTTATATATAATGTTAAATTATTAAATATTATGAATCTCATCACTCTTATTATACCTTGATATTCCTCATTTCTCTCATGTATTGATTTACCTTATTCATTGATTTTTTTCTTCACTTAATTTTCATCATATCATACCCCTTTCATTCAAACATCCATATAACTCCCCTCAATTTTATGAGATAGATTATTTTTAATTTTTTTCAGTTCTTATGTTTTACAATAAACCAATATTAACTTATATTTTACCCAACACCATATTATCTTGCATGATATGCAACAATATTCTTGGCTTGTGGTACACGCAAGAGTGGCCTTCCTGGATAGATTGCGTTGTATGCCATACCGAGTTTCGATAAACAACGACATATTATTAATATATTGGTATGGGATATAAACATGTTGTTATGAATAGTATAAAACACATTTTTAATTTTAAATAACATTAAAATTAATCATATGTGTTTTCTATACATGATATATGAACGAATACAATTTTTATAATACAAAAGAAATTTAAAAGAAAATGAATTTTTACAGCTATTTGATGGAGATCCCATTTTAAATTTAGTTTTTAACACATTTATATATTGTAGTTGACAAAATAAAATTCTTTTTTTGACGTGGGAAAAAATACTGTTGTTTAAATTTTGGTATTTTTCTGATAAAATTAATATTTTAATGAATGGTGAAAAATATTGCAATATAATTCGAAACTAACTTTTCATATGATTTATGAATATAGTTAGATTAAATTTTCAATTAATTTTAAAGTGTAATTGCATTATATTTTTATCATTTAATCCAATTTTGTCCATTGGAAGTAATTTCACATTTAAATTAGACATAAACGTAGGTAAATATTTTGATAGTTATTACTTCTTAATAAACCTTTTTTTGGGTTTATCAATGGGAACTAATTTAAAATTAATTACAAAAACTCTTGTGATTCGAATTTCGAAAAATGGATTCCATATTTTTAATCAGAAGGTCCACACTATGTGAATAGGTACCAATTATTTTGGGACATTATGAATAGTAACTTCAGTAATTTTTTAATTTACAATCGTTAAAGGGTAAATCTAGTAAATAAGGGTAAAAATAATAATAATTTAAAAATATAAAACTGCACTAAAAGCTCTCTTATTACTATTGAATAAGTTATTTTTACCATGGTCATCCTTAGGTCAATTTTAGGACAACATGGATTCACTTGGATTTAAAATGACATTTTATAAAAATTCATTTAAATTAAATATAATGATAACATTTACATATATCATTTACTAAATCGATTTTAATATGTGGATATATAAAATATCATTATGAATATAATTAGTCATTATAAAGCTAAAAATATTTCATACATCATGGTATTTTATTTATAATTTTTTGACATTAGATAAAAATATTTATTTTTGACATAATTTTGATTCAGTAATTACTTCATTAATGAAAGATTCAGGTAACTGAATTTAGAAAACTTTTAAATAAATTTAATTTAAATATTTTTATGCCATACATTAATTTTATGGATTAAATTTACATATTAAATATGATTTAAATCTCTTGGTTTGAATGAATCGGGATTTTATGATTTTTTTAAAATGTCAAGTATGAATAGTGTCCAAAATTGACATAATTCATATCTTAAAACATAAAATAGTTCATTAAATGATATTTAATTCATAAAACTCTAAGATTCTTCCAAATGATTAATATAGTTTGAAATATTTCATACATAACTTTTTGGGGGTCTTTTGACTTTATACGATAATTACATTAACCCATAATGTGTGAATAACATGATATCACGTTAATATTAAAGAGGGTAAAATAATTGTTAAACCAAAAGGAAAAGGATAAATAAATATTCAAAACTTGTCTAAAATTTATTATATGATGTTTAATCAAATAAAAAACATCTTATCATAAAATTAAAAAAAATAGACACATTTTTTAATCGAAATTGAATTTATAATAAATTAATATTTTGAGAATTTCATATAGTGATCACGTCGTCTCTAATTAATGGGAACCTCCTCCCTTCCCTATTCACCCTATTTTAAGACATCATTATCTGCCAAAACCAAAAAAAATTATCTTCTCAACATTAATAGTTACATTATAGAGGTGTTTGTCTTATCAAAAAGCCAAATCTAGAGACCGAAGAGGATATTTAATGGAGGCACATCGATGAAGAGGTAATCAGTTATAATGATTCTTACAAAATTCATTTTTCTTCTAATTTCTATTCATTTTTTTCATTATAATGTACCAAAATCAGAATCACTCATAAAATAATATGTTATAATAAATATTAATCAATCGTATTTCACCTTCAATCTATCCTACAGAAAATGAAATCACTGCACGTGTGTATGAATGACATACCGTCTCCACGTTGTTGCGTAATCTGTTTTTCAACACCACCTTACATGGATTGGTATAATGTTGGAAATAATAACTATATGTGATTGTTATAATGTGATACTAATTCTGAGATATGATACCCCATCCACATCAATACCATTCTAAAATTATTGGAACGATATCGTCACTCGTGTGTACGCACAACATCATGTCTCGACGACGTGATGAGATTCATTTTCCATGTTAACAAGTCAAGAATTAAATAAATCATGATCTAAATAATAAAATCAATACTAAAAAGTCCAAACCCATTCAATATATAAAACGATTGTTACCCAAAACATTGCGTTAACATGGTATTAATAAATGAATGAGTAATATAAAATCATTGGTAAACATATATGATATCATAAATATTATTATGGTTCTATTACAATTTTATAATAATTTTAAACACACTATACAAGATTTTTATTCACATATAAAAGATATTAGACTTAATGTAAGGGGTAGTTTTTTAATCTCATTTTCATCTTAGATTATTTGTACGACAGTATTTACTAGGGGTATATTTATCATCCATCTCCATATTTCTAAAAATGTTAACATAATTTTTATTTCTATTCATCTATATATGTTTAAAGTAATATTTACAATATTTTTACTATTACTACATGGTATCGAAGGAATTATTATTTTGTTAACCATATGAGATACATTCTCACTTTTCGGGTAAATGTATAAGGAGAATGTTTTTTATAACTTATAAAACATGAATAGATTTTTATAGTTTCTTGACTCCTTATTTATATGATGTATCCTAAAAAATATTTCAACATTATTTTCAACTAATTTTTTTTTTAATTCATGACATTTTGAGAAAAGAAAATATTTTTATAGAAGAAATAATATTTTCCTCAGGAATTCAGTTCAATTGTTTTATCAAAATTATTTTACATATATAATGATGATATTTAAATATGGTAATTTTTATATCCCCATTATTATAATGATTTAATTGTGTTAATTATGGATTTATATTTTATATGGATTATGTTATGGTGGAATGATGTTTAAGAAGCCCGTTTTATTTCATGGGTTATTTTATGATGAATGGTTTATGTTTTTGTAGCACATGTAAGAATGATTTCATTATGAGATGGGTGGGACTTATATCTCCCTCTAATGCATTGGGTAATGATTTACATTTCATGAGATAGGAATGACTAGATAAACAAGTAAATATGGTTCAGTAATACATAGATGGAATGAAAATTAAACCCCGATTAGTAATGGACTTTGTCCACTATGATGGTTCTAGAATAAATGCCTTGGCTAATATGAAAATCATATTATGTGATTTTGAGTTTTCCAAAATTACATTTTTTATGCTACTTATATTCTATTAGGGTTGATGATCCATTATGATATTCTTTACATACTTCCATGATTTATTTCATGATTCATGATTCTGGTGTTTAAATTTTATGTTCATGTTTTTTCATTCAAATGTTTATGGTTTGTTTTATGTTCTCCATGTTTACACTTACCAATCTTTTGATCTCACCTTTTTTATTTTTTATTTTTCCCAGGATAAAATGAATTTTTTTAGGTAGGATAATGGAAGGGTAATATCTTTATGGGAGATGTTGAAGATATTTCACCATGATAGAAAATTTTGTTCTTAGTTTCTGAAGGAACTAAAATAATACGATCTTTAGGCATATATTTGTGTCATGTATTATGTATTCAACAAAAAAAGGTAATTTCCATGTACATCAAACTTGGGTCATTAGAGTTGGTATCAGAGATATGTTTTATTCAACCATTAGAAACTAGGATGAGAAAACACTAGTGATGTCACTGGAGAGATTTCTAAGGTATGTTTAGGGATGTCCCTAAATATAAGTCTAACTATAGGTTACAGTCCTATAATTGTGATAACGATGATGAATAACATATTATTAGACCTATGATGTAAGATATTGAATGTAATACCACTTTATTATTTTCTTTTCCTAGTATAATTGTTCCATCTCATATAATTATTTTTTGGTTTTAGATGATTGTTGGAACCCAAAAGAACCATGTCAATGATCAATACACAGGGAAATTTAAGGATTTTCTTCCTGAACAACCAAATGTTATAGGATATAGAATGAAAAATCTAATTTCTATACATAAACAAGCAATGAATAATTCTAGACTTCTAAATGTGAAAAGAAGGGAACAATATTCTTTTGTGTCCTTTATTAGGAAATGATTATATTTTTCTGGTGGGTCTTCTGATTTACTTTTTACAGAAAAATTGGTCAGTACCAAGGAAAATATATATTTCATTCCACTACTATTAAAAACATGAAAAATTCATTTTTTTTATATCATCTATAAGGTAAAGCTGACTAGTAGTTGACTCTAATAAAGAATATAATCTTAAAATATGAAATTGAATCCATGGAATGGGATGAGTTCAGGAACATATTTTTCAATAATTAATTCCCTAATATTCTTCTAACAATGATAGAAAAGGAGTTCCATGAGATTAATAAAATATATGATGAATATGTTGGTACATATGGGGAAAATGTTACAAGACTTAAAAGGTATGCTTCCTGTTATATAATCCAACCTAAAAGTGATGTTTATTGATTCATTAGTGGCTTAAAAACAAGTCTTAAATGGGAATTTTCTATAATATTCTTTAGTAAATATGAAGAGATTGTGAGTTATGGTATCAAGGTCGAACTTGATGTTTTTGTTACATATTCATGTCATTGTTTAGACAAGAAATGAAAGATTGAGTTCAAGGGAAAATCTCAAAATAAGGGTGGAGAGAAGAAGAATGTCTCCTTATGCTCAATGCGTGGAAATAAGAAGGGTGGAGATTGTCTTAAATGGACTAAAAATGTTTCAAGTGGGGAAAATAAGGTTATTGAGTAATTGAGTGCCAATGTAATGAGAAAAATGATTCTAATGATGTGGCTAACGAAAAGACTACAGAAAATGCACCACCAACACTACAATGCTAAAAGTGCAAGGAAATGGGGCATTATTCAAACATATTCCCTAATCCAAGGGTTAATGATGATCAACATCAGCAACCTCTTATGTCAAAAGACAAAGGGTTGTCACATATGATCACTATTAGTGACGTTGAGAATGAAAACATAGTGTTGGAATGATTGAGTCTTTATGTAATGGGATTCCCAAATACTTTTGTGGAATCTCATTAATAGTAATACGAAACATTAGAATATCTATGTATTTGTCTATTGTGGTTTTCAATAATTATATAGTATAGTTACAATGTAATGTGAGAGAAATATTTTTAAAAATCACATGATGTTCACATTTTCAAGGGATAAAGAAATAATGAGGTGTATAATAGTATTAATGATATCATGATCGATATAAGGACAAAATGATATTTTGGATTGAGTATATATAATTTTTGATGTTTTTGTAGTATGGAAACTGTTAATTTTGACAGAATAAATGTTCTCACTAAGGTTTTATGGTAATTATGGTTATTATCTTGTTTAAATACAATACATGATTATGTTTTTCACATGTTTTGAATGTGACAACCAAGAACTACAAAATGAGATATGGGAAACAAATGCTAAGTCATTTTAGTTCATATCTCTCTAAAGTTTTTTTTTTGTTCATAGAAGGACTATAATGTTATCTATTTATGGAATGTATATGTTATGTTCTATTTTATGTTTTTAGATAAATGTATTATCTCACTATAGGTTGGAATATGCATATTTAATAACCTATTATAAAAAATTTTGTTGAGATAAATGGAATGTCGTATATTTCTATTGAATGATCTGCTAACGTTCCATTAATGAAAAAATAAACTTCATTTCTTGAAATAAGAGGTGAATTTGAAATTTTTTAGAGAACAATCAATGGTACTAAAATCAAGTATGTATTTCTTCTCCTGAAAAAATTATACAATTTAGGAAAAGAATATTGAAAACCGAAAATGTTATCCTAGTACCTTATTGTCTAATGAATCATACGGTCCCTTAAATCATCACAGATTTATAGAATTATGGTAGGTAACTTTCTCCAAACAATGTTCTCTATCACTATCCATCAGAACATGATGGTTAATTTTCTCTTCGATATACATTTTTTCACTCCCAGCTTATGTTCTCCATTGTGGAAACCCAATGATGAGATACATCTAGAAAGTATTATGTTTCTAAACAACCTTTTTAAAATGAGGGTTCTATATCCCTTTTTACGATGTTGGTTTCCATGACTGAAAATGTAACGACCCAAACATTTAATAATTAAAATTCCTCCTGATCTGATTAAATATATTATTATGTAAAATGGTTATATAAAACATATACACTTCTTTGGATTTATGTTTTTGGATTTTAAAATACTGTTAATAATTTGGAATTTTTCTAATATTTTCATTTAAGAGTTAACAAATAATTATTATAAATATAGGGATTTAATAAATCCAGTTTACTAGGATAAATAAGTAATGGCCTCATCCAGTATAATTTCTCTGTTTGAAGAACATTTTTCAGAGCTCCGAAAGGAGGTGTCATCACAAGGCTTTGTTCATGACCAATCCCAGGCTGAGCTTCAACACATTAAGCTTGAACAGAATCACCTACTAGAGAAGTGGAAGTTAATAAATATTACAACCCGAGTGATGTTATCCAAAACACCCCAATAGTCTATCACCATCACACACCTTACTCGAAGGTCATATCCGAGTGTTATAAGGATCTATGTAACTAGACCATAGAACTGTGATTTTGTGCATTAGTTTTTTGTAGAATAAAATATAAACATTCATTTTATTATTGTTACTTTTTAAATGGGTTTTAAAGCACAAATAATATTTTTAGTAAATATTCAATTAAGAAATATATTTTCATAAATTAATGGATTATTAAATTAAATAATATTTTACTATTATTAAATTACATTTTATTAAATAAAAATATTCGTATAACTTTTATGAATAAAATTGTAATTTTTATTATAATTTGAAAGCTATTTTTTTCAAAACCCATGTATTTTGTATAAATGTTGGTTTTTATATTAAAAGTAAAAATTAATATACTTTGAAAACTATTTAAAAATAATATTATTATTATGGTATTATGGATGTGGAAATAATCTAATGGTGATTTTTTCCATAAATTTCTCAGACAGACAAATTTTACTGTAGAAATTTATTGTTGTTTAAATATATAATTTGTATTATGACATCATAATAACCCAATAGTGATGTGATAAAATAAAATAAATGGGATTTTCAGACAATATATATTTAAACATTATAATAATTTGATTTTCGGTTTTCTTGATTTATTTTACAAAGACATAACGGACCCTCCCAGACATATAAAACATATTAACATTTTAAAATGATTTCCTTGAGAGTGTGACTAAACTCCAAATAAGAAATCCTAATATTTTAATATGTTCATCCATAGGACATATAAAATAATTATTCCCCACCACTTTGGAGAAAACCATTTGCAAAAACCTTGGAATCGTTTGTGGTTTTGATTAATTTAATGTGTGGTGTTCAATCCTTAAATAATAATGAATTCCCTCCCATTTTCTATTTAAACCCACTCAATCTCCAATTACACTTCACTCAAACCATTTGTATCTCTTAAAACACCTTACCTTATCTATATATAATCCTCCAAAGTCTCTCCAAGTTCCCAAAATACCCCTATTAAGCCTCTCCCAAGCCATTTGGATCACACATCCAAGAAAGATATCCTCACTTTCATTAATTCCTTATTAATGTCCAAGTTTCCTTATATTGTTATGACATTTTATTTTCAATTAAAAATTTTTTATTATGATTTATCCCCTCCCCTATACATCCATACTTTTTTTAAATGATGATAGACCCATTTATTACTCATTAATGCCTCTTATATACACCTATTACCATGCCGAAAATTCCGTAATGGATTTCTTCCTTGGTCATTATTGATTAAATTTATTTATATTGTTATACCCTTTTATTTTCAATTTAAAATTTTATCTTCTAATTTCACACCTCCCTCATTCTTTCCAACTTAGGTTTTAATGACGAGATACCCCTTTCAATCTCAATAATGCCTCCCATGTGCACCTGTTACTATACTGAAATTCCGTAAGGGATTTCTCCCTCTTCATTTACGTTCATTTTTTTATTATGCATATAAATTCAAATTAATATGTTTTTATATTATGTTAAACAAACCACATACTATAAATTTCATGTATAAATTACTAGAGTCCCATTTCTCTCTCATCAACCCATTTTACGATATCTATTTGACGTCGTTATGCTGCAGAAGTTACACAAAAATTTCCATTCCAAATTCATTGTGTAAGTGAATACCATACCCATATCTCTATCAAGGGACATCAACATTATGAATGTGTGGTTTTTTTATTGAGGAAATACATTTATTTCCTACATATTTTCTCTTATTCATTGAATAAATTATGAGGTTTAATGAATCATTGGTGTATGATCTATGCAGCACACTAATGCATGTAATGAAATGATTAAGAAGGGTGTGCCCTACTAGTGCTCCAATTCATTGATTAAAGATTTTTATCACGATAATTCAAGTGAAATGAGGGTTTACATTTTCTAATTCAAGTGAAATGACTATTTACTCATGAACCACATGCAATGATCCTTGGATCATGCTAATATCATGTAAAATGTTATTTCCACATTTCCATGTTATGATAGTGATGTTATCTCATGCCTTTATGTTCATGTTTATCTTATGATCCATTGATATTCCAATTGAATAACATGTAATATATTATTCATTTTATTCATTGTTTACTCCGATTCTGGCCTTTATAGCTCGCCCTTTTATTATTGATTTCATCATGTTATTCCATGCAATGCAATGTAAAATGGAATGTTGTGGTCATGTAAAATTTGTTTCCAATAAAGATGTATTATTTCATGTCTTATGTTTTCAGGTAATGTTCTAACTTCCCAAGACACTAGACATATCAATCCCATGAGTTGTCTTAAGAGAATGTTTATATATTAAATCATTTTTAAATGTCCAATAAAGAGGAAGGTTTTTATATTTGTTATCAGATAATAGGTTAAGTTATTTTTGGGATCAGTACTAGAAAACCCTAGTAAAATCCTTAGGGATAATACTATGTATAATAAAATCACCCCTAAATTTTGTTTAGTATTAGATAAGTGGTTTATAAAGAAAAATACATCCATCTCTGGTTATAAGCAGGTAGAGTCAGATCTGGAAAAGATGTATCTTTGGGTAAAACACAAAAACACATCTTTGAGCTAGGCACCAATGAGAACTAATACATGAAAATGGGCCTTTCTGCACTTTTGTTTATGATACTCCCAAGGTATATTCTTTGGAAATTTTGTATGCTTAATATGAACCATTATTAATGGAGAAAAAAATCCCATAAGAATATATGTTATGAAATAGATCATGGATTACAAATGTTGAAACATATGGAATACAAATTTTTGATAAACTATTCATATGCACATTTATTTTTCTATATCCAATGTTTTCTTTTTTTTTATTCTTATAAGAAAATTATTCAAACACAATAACTTTATTTTTTTCCCATAGTAGAAACATGGATGGAGGAAGATCACGGACAACTCTTCTCTCTCCTCTTAATGAACTACATGGAATGGTAATCTATATGTCATGGGAAAATGACTTTGAAATTTTTTCAAATATCAAAGTTACTTGAAAGAAATATTAAGAGGCCTTAAATAACTCCAGCATTACATGATTCATTCAAGGATCAAGTACTGTCTATTATAGAATCGTGTTCTCTCGACTATCCTAATATGCTAATTTTGTGAAGTACCATCAAGTTATTTTTAATATATTCACTTTATCTCATAATTATGATGCACTAAAATATTTTCTAGATGATTCAGAGGAGGGAGACCTTCGAGAAGCCAATATGTATCAAACTATATATTTTTGTCTTTTGGGATATTCAAGAAATGATTTAACGAAACCCTATATTAAATTATTTGAATATTAATCCATAATACATTTTTATAAAAAACATGTCCAAGATTATGTCTCAAAATTATATATAGTAAATAATATTTTTTATGATTTATCAATTCTTCCATCGATATAATTCATGATGGAAGATGATTTTTTGGGAAAAGCAGGTAGATGATTTTGAAAAAATCTTGAGGTTCCATTGTGATGGATGAAAAGCCTCTACCTTAAGGAAATGATAATAAGAGTGATTGAAGACCTCATTTAAGAAATGATGGAAAAGTATTATCACCAATTTTTGATTTATTATGTAAAACAAAATTTTGAGGGATAAATTTAATTAGGTGTGAAGATTGTAATGACCAAAAATTTACTAATAAAAATTCCTCTTGATATGATTAAATGTTTTATAATGTAAAATGGTTATATAAAAAATATACAATTATTTGGATTTATGTTTTTGGATTTTAAAATAACATTAATAATTTTTACCATTTCTAATTTATATGTTGAACTATAATCACATGGTTAGTATAAATATATAGCTTTAATAAATCAAATTTACTCAGAAAAACGAAGCAATGTCATAGTCGAGTAGTATTTCTCCATACAAAGCCCATTTTTTGGAGCTCGAAAAGGTGGTGGCATCATTGACCTTCGATCTTGACCAAGCCTAAGCTGTGATTCAACTCGTTAATCTTGAACGGAACTGCCTACGAGAAAAGTGAACATTATGAGAGATTACCACTCTTGTGATGTTATCTGTGCTACCCCAAGAGTTTTCCACCATCACACACCTTACCCGTAGGTCATATGTAGGTGTTATAATGGGTTATTTAATGATACCCTATCAGTATGATTATATTCCTTAGTTTTTTATATAATAAAAAATATGTATTCATTTTAAATTTGTAACTTTGTAAACTGTTCTTAAAGCCCAAATAATATTTTTAGATAATATTTAAATAAGATATCAATTTTGATGAATTAATTTAGGTTTTGTAAATAAATAATAATTTTTTATTACTAGATTACATTTTATTAAAAATTAGTTATCTTATGATTTTTATGAATACGATAGTAATTTTTATTAAGGATTTAATGCTATTTTTCTCAAAATTAATGAATTTTCTATAAATGTATGATCTTATTTTAAAATTAAAAATTCCCATATATATAAAATTATTGAGATAAAATGAATATTATTTTGGAATCCTAACCTTAAAATTATCCAACTCTGACTTTTTCATAATTTTCTGAGATAGTCGATTTTTTGTGTAAAAATTAAATACCATTTAAATATATAATGAGTTTTATGGCATCATAATGAACCAATAGTGATGTAATAAAATAATATAAATGATATTTTCTACTAATATATGTTTTAACTATAAAATAATGTTATTTTTTGTTTGTTTTATTTTATTTACAATGCCTTAGCGGACCCTTCATTACATATAAAACATTTTAACATTTGAAGATTATTTCATAAAGAGCGTTACTCATCTACATATAAAAAAGCCAAATATTTTAATAAGTTAGTCAATTTACATTATAAAATAAGGTTTTCCAATCCTCTATGGTAAATATACATTGGGAAAAAACCATGTGCTGGTATGTGGTTTTGATTTGTTTAATGTGTGGTGTCCAAAACCTAAAAAATAATGAATTCCCTCTCCATTCTTATATATACCCACTCAATATCTCATTACAGTTTTCTCAAAACATTTGGATATCAAAAAAAAAATTCCCCCTCTATCTAAAGTCTTTCCAAGTAACCCCATTATCCCAAAAATCCCCTCCCAATTATCTCCCAAGCCTTTGGGATCACGCTTCACTTTAAGGGATCCTCGCTATCTTTCCTTCATTATTTATGTCCAAGATTACATATACTATTATTCCCTTTTATTTTTATTTAAAAATGTTGGGTCATAATTTATAATCTCCCTAGTACATCCTTACTTATTTTTTAATGACGATAGACCCCTTTCTCTACCATTAATGCCTCCTATGTCCACCTATTACCATGCCAAAATTCAGTAAGGAATTTCTTCCTTTCTCATTGTTGTCTAAATTTCTTTATGTAATTATAACCAATTATTTTCAATTAAAAATAATGGTATATTATTTACCATACTGACCTATTTAGTTTTTAATTATTATAAAACCCTTTTCTCTCTCATTAATTCCTCACATGAACACCCATTACAATACTGACATTTCGTAGGATATTTCCCTCTCATCATTAACATTCAAGAAATTAGTTTTTATAACGCATATAAATTCTAGTAAATATGATGGGATATTATCTTCCATGACAAAATTAATTTCAATTTCATGTATACAATATGGGATACCCATTTCTCTATCATTAACACATCTTATTATTTTAATTTGACGGCATTATACAACAGTAGTTACGCCAAAATTTTCATGTAAAATTCATCATGTAAGTGAATACAATACCCATATATCTATCAAGGGTGTTCAGCCTTTATTACCTTGAACTTATTGGTTAGGTACATACATTTATGTATTCCACAACCTTTATTCGGGGAATAAAGTATGATGTTCAATGGATCCATGATTTATGATCTATGTGGCACACATTTTTGTGATATTAAATTATTAAGATGGGTGTGCCCTGATAGTGACCCAATGCATTGGGTAAAGATTCGTGTCATGATACATAAATTGAAATGTGTGTTTACTCAGTCTAATTCAAGTGAAATGATGGTTTACTCATGATCCATGTGCAATTATCCTTGGATCATGCTAATATCATATTTAATGTTGTTCCCACATGTCCATGTTATGATAATCATGCTTTTTCATGCCTTTATGTTCATGTTTCTCTTATTACCCGTAGATATGTCTATTGCCTAACATGTACTATGATATTTTTGTTATGAATCTTTTACTCCCTTTCTAGGATTTATATATCACTCTTTTCTTATGCATGTACTCAACTTATCCCATGAAATGATGTGTATGAAGGAATGTTGTGTTCTTATAAAAGATGTTTCCAATAAAGATGTTGTATTTCATGTCTTATGTTTTCATGTAATGTTCCTAATTACCCAAGACACTAGAAATCTCAATCCTTAGAGTTGACTTAAGTAAATGTTTATGTAATAAATGATGTATATGTTTTTAATAAATAGGATGGTTTTTATATAAACATTCATGACGTAATCCTTTTATAACCCCAAGGAATTTCGAGGTCAAAATTCATTTTAATGGGGGTAGAATTTAACACCCCGAGATTTTATGAAATAGATTTTTTTAATTCCATTGATGTCAGGTGTTTTATGTAACACCAATATTAACTTACTCTATTTACATCAACATGATATCTTGAATTATACACAACACTATTCATGTTTTGCATTACACCCAAGAGTGATCTTCCTCGATAGCTTGCGTTCTACGACATATCAAGTTTCCCTAAACAATAATATATTATAAAAATATTACAATGGGATATAAACTGGACATTATAAATAGTATTAACTGATTTTTTTATTTTATATAACATTAACATTCATATTATGTATCTTCTAAACATAATATAAGAAAAAATTAAATTTTTCTAATAAAAGAAGTGTTTTTAACAAAATTACGGTTTGTTTCCTTTGGATGGTGTTCCAATTTAAAATTTAGTTTTAAAATTTTTATATATTCTGTTTTCTAAAATATACTTCTTATATAGAATTGGTACATAAAAATTTACTTTTTTTTCTTTTTTGGTATTATTATGATAAAAATCAAATTTTAATGAATAGTGAAGAATACTACATTTTAATTCGAATATACCATTGCATCTAATTTGATTATATAGTTAAATTAACTTTTTAATTTGTTTTAAAGTGTAATTGGATTATATTTTTATCCTTTAACCCAATATTGGTAATTGGAAGTAATTTCACTTTTAAATTGTACATAAAATCGTGTCAATCTTTTGGTAGTTATTACTTCTTAAAAAAACACACCTTTTGGGTTTGACAATGAGAATTATTTTTAAATTAACTACAGAGAATTATTTGCTTTGAATTTGGAAAAAAGGATTCCATATTTTGAATTAGAATATCTAAATTGTGTGAATAAGTACAGAAAAATTTTGGACATTATGGATAATAACTTCAGTAATTATTTTTATTTACAATGGATAAAGGGTAAATCTAGTAATTAAGGGTAACAAAAATAATAATTTAATAGTATATAACTACAATAAAAATTTTCATAATACTATTTAATGATATATTTCCCACCAAGTTCATTCATGGGTCTATTTTAGGACCCCATTGATTAACTTGTAAGTAAAAATGACATTTTATAAGAATTAATTTAATGTATAGATAATTATAACATAAACGTATACATTTTACTAAATAGAATTTCATATATAGTTATATAAATGATCTCTATGACTATAAATAGTCATTTAAAATCAAAAAACATTTTATATAAAATTTTATTTTTTATAATTTTTATACATTTGATTAATATATTTATTTATGTCATAATTCGGATATTGTGAATACCACATTATTGAAAGATACAAATAAATGAATTTATAAATATTAAAATAAATTTAATCTAAACATTTTGATTCCATCCACGATTTTTTTGGATAAAATTGACATATTTTGGATGATTTAATGCCTTTTTTAAAAGTAATGGTGTCACTATGATTTTTTTTCAGAATGTCATGAATGAATACTGTCCAAAATTGACATAATTCATAACATTAAACATAAAATAGTATATTAAGTGATATTAAATTCCTTTAAATATAAAATATGGATAAATGGTTAATATAGGTCCAAATATATCATAAATACTTTTTTGGGTCATCTAACATAATATGGATATTACATTAAACCATAATATTTAAATAACATGGTATCATGGTAAGATTAAAAATGGAAACAATAGGGGTTAAACCAAAAGGATATGGATAAAAAACATTCAAAAAATGTCTAGAAATTATTGGATGATTGATATTTGAACCAAATGAATATTCTATTAGAATTAAATAAGTATTGGTCCACTTTTAATCAAAATTATAATTATAAAAAATTATTATTTTATAGGATTCCTAAATTTCCTCTCCCATATCTTATAGAAAGGAACATCCTCCCTCTCCTCTTCAACCTATTTTAAGCCTTAATGATGATAGAAACCCTGACCATTTCTATTATCAACTTATTTATAGACATTCTAGAGTTTTTGGTCTTCTCAAAAGTCCAACTCTCGAAACCTGAGAGGAAATTTAAAGGAACCGCCTCGAGGAAGAGAAATCTATTCTACTGATTCATTCAAATTTCATTCTTCTTCTAATTCATATTAATTAGTTGTTTCATTATAATTTAATAACATCATTATCACTAATATACAGATATGTAATTATAAATATAAAACAACCATATTTCACATTCTATCTATCCTACGAAAAATGATGTCACTACAACTATTATGGGAATGAAAAATGATGTCACTACAACTATATGTTATTATTAAAACATGAAACTAATTATGAGATATTATACACCATCCAATTCAATTCCCTAAAACTATTACGGGAACGATCTCATCGCTCGTGCATATATACGACTTACCATCTCTAAGATGCGATGAGATTTCTTTTCCACATTATCCATTCTCGAATGATTATATAATATATATAATTAGTAATCATTAAATATATGAAAAAATAATTATACTTCATTTATATATATATTACTGTCATTTATTTACTTCCATTCAATTTGATAAGGAAATGAAAACAATTTTCATGCATATGTACGACCTACCGTCTTCATAAATGGTGTATTCCATTTCATTTATCTACCTATTATATATATATATATATTTATATACAGAATATATATGATATATAAATCATTATTTACATTTTTTAAGTAGTTAAATCATGATATATGTACTAATATCAGGACTAACAAGTCCAAACATGTACGATAAATAAAACGATTATTACCCAACATGTTGCTTCAACATGGAATTAACAAATGAATGGGTAATATAAAATCATAATAAAAACATATATGATGTCATAAATATTATTAGGTTTCTATTACAAGTTAATAATATGTTTAAATCCACTATACAAGAGTTTCAGATATATATAGAAGAAATCATACCTAAGTTAATGGACAGTTTTTCAGTCTCTTTTTCATCCGAGATTTTTCCAATGTAAGTATTTGTTAAGGGTGCATTTATCACCCATTTATATTATTTCTAAATATTTTAACATAAATTTTTTTTATTCTTATATTTCTTTTTAAATTCAATTTTACCCATTTTTTTCTTTTACTACATGGTCTGGAAGGAATCATTCTTTTGTTTACCATATGAGGTACGTTTTGACTTATCTGGTAAAAGTATGAGGAGATTGACTCTTTAAACCTATTAGGAATGAATGGGTTTTTACAGATTCATCACTCCTTCATTAAGTAAATTTCCTTCTACACTATTTCAACATTATTTTCAAATAATTAATTTTATTT
Organism: Viscum album; assembly: GCA_963277665.1. NCBI lineage: Eukaryota > Viridiplantae > Streptophyta > Magnoliopsida > Santalales > Viscaceae > Viscum > Viscum album. The sequence continues at coordinate 1,863,235,920 of OY728126.1, read as the reverse complement.
TTAAATTATATCACATTTTTGGAAAAGAAAATGTTTTTGAATAAGAAAAGATATTTCCCTCAGGAATTATGTTCAATTTTTTTATAAAAAAAATTTCATCTAAGATGATCATATATAAATAGGGTTCTATTTATATCCCTATTATTATTATTATTATTTTATTGTATTAATTATGTGATGATATTTTATATGGATTATGTTATTAAGGAATGATGTTTACAAATCCAATTTTAATACTTGGGTTATGCTATGAAGAATTGTTTATGTTTTTGTGGCACATGTAAGAATGATTTCATTATGAGATGGGTGGGACCTATATCTCCCTCTGATGCATTTGTTAATGATTTAGATCTCATGAGATAGATAGGGGAGGAAAATTAAGCAATTATGGTTTAATAATATATGGCTGAAACGTAATGTAAACAAAATTCAGAAATGGACTTTGTCTACTATGATTGTCTTGGATGAAATGCCTTTGATACTATGGAATTCATATTATGTTCTAATCAGTTTTCTGCAATTTCATGTTTTATGAAAATTATATTATATCATGGTTAATGTTCCCTTTTGATATATTCCTCACGTACTGCCATGATTTATTTCATGACTCATGTTTTTGATTTTAAACGTTATGTTCATGTTTTCACGTTTGAATGTTTATGGTTTGTTTTATTTTCTCCATGTTTACCCATACTGAACATTTTAGCTCACCCATTTTCTGTTTTCCTTTTAGCTGGATATAATAATGATTTTTAGGTAGGGAAAAAGTGTAGATCATTATGGGAGATGTTGAATATCTTTGTCTATGTTAGCAAATTATGTTCATAGTTTCCAAAGGAACTAAACTAATATGGTCATTGGGAATATATTTGTGCCATGTATTAAGTATTCCACAAAAGAAATTTAATGACCATGTATATCATGATAGGGTCATTAGAGTTGGTATTAGGGAATATTTTTAGTCATCCTTTTGGAACTTGGTTGCGAAAACATTAGTGACATCCCTAGAGAAATTTTTGAGGCAGTTTTTGGGATGACCCTAAGATTTATTCTAACTATAGGTTAGGATCCTAGAATTCTGGTAATGATCACGAATTTCGTAGGATTAAACCTAATATGTTATATATTTAAAGTACACCACAATGATTATTTTTTTTTCCTATTATTAGTTTTTCCTATGACACTATTATTTTTGGGTATTAGAAAACGTATGGAACCTGAAGGAACCATGCTAATGATCAATGAACTAGGAAGTTTAATGATTTTCCTCCTCAACAAAAATTTTTTTTGGGGGATGGAATGAAAACTCTATTTTCTATACTGACACAAACTATGAATCATTACGTACATCCAAATGAGAAGAGAAGGGAACAACATTTTATTAAGTCCTTCATGAGGGAACAACCGCCTTATTATAGTGGGTCATTTGATCCACTTTTTCTGAAAAATGTATCGAGACCATTGAAAATATATTTTCCATCTTTCCCTGATTGGAACGTGACAAATTAATTTTTGTTGTCTATCATTTATAATGATAATCATACTTGTGGTGGACTATAATTAAGAATATAAGGCAGAAAGATGATATTTAATCTACATAATGGGATGAGTTGAAGAAAAAATATTCAAACAATTAATTCCCAAATATTCATGGAACAAAGATAGAAGAGGAGTTCCTTGAGCTTATGCAAATGAATGATGAAATTTTTAGTACATATAATAAGAATTTTACCATACATGAAAGGTATGATTCTTCCTTTATGATTCAACCTGATAGTAAAGTTGATCAATTACTCAGTGTCTTAAAACTAATTCTTTGATGGTCATTAGATATAAGATACATTACTCGATAAAAAGATATTGTGTGTTGTGATATCAAGGTAGGAATAGATGTTGGGGTTAAATATCCATCTCATGGTTTTGATAAGAAACAAAAGATGTAGTTCAAGGTAAAATCACAAAAAAACTGGTGAAAAGATAAGGAATTTTTACAAAATCTCAATGTGTGGAAAGAAGATTGGTGTATATTTTCATAAATGAACTATCAAATGATTAATGTTTTGAGAAGAAGGTTATCGAGCAGTTTTGTTCCGATGTAATGGGAAAAACGTTTTAAATGATTTGAATAATGAAAAGACTGAATAAAACACACCACCAACACTTCAATTATATAAGTGAAAGGAAATGGAAAATTATGTTAACCAAGGCCCTAATCCAAGGGTTAATGATGATTGGCGTCAACAACCTCTTAAGGAAAAAGGCAATGTTATGTCACATGTGATCACTATTGGCAATGTAGAGTATGATAATGAAGTGGTGGAATGATTAAGTGTTTATGTAATGGGATTCCAGAATAGTGGTGTGGAATCTGATTTATAGTATTGTGGAACATTGGAATATCTATGTGTTGATCAATTGTGGTTTTCAAAAAGTATATAGTATTTGTTACCATTAAATGTGATTTAAATATTTTTAAAAATCAAATGATATTCACATAGGGAAGGTATAAAGATATAATGAGATGTTTTTTAATATTATTGATCTCATGATTGATATATGGACAATGTGAGATTGTAGTTTGAGTATATATAATTTTTAAAATTTTTGGAGTGTGGAAAGATTTAATTTTGATATAATTCTTATTTTCACTAATGTTATATGGTAATTATAGTTATTAACATGTTTCATGTCAATTCATGATTAAGTTATTCACCTTTTTGGAATGTGACAACCATGAGTGGTCAAAGGAGATATGGGCGAAAAATGTTTAGTAATTTTATTCCAACTCTTTCAAAAGATTTATATTTTAATTTTTTGGAAGGATTTTAATTTTATCCATGTATGAATAGTATAAGAAATATTTTGGTTTATGTTTGTTATATTAATGTGTTATCTCACTATAGGATGACTTATGCATATTTGATAACTAATTATATACTTTTTATCTAGACCGATGGAATGACCTATCATTCTATCACTTGATCTTATAAGACTTCAAGAATGAAAAAATCAACATCATTTATTTAAATAAGATATGATGTTGAAATTGGTTATGTAATGATCAACGGTATTGAAATCAAGTAAGTATTTTTTATCATGAAAAAAATAATCAACTTTCAGAAATGGATCATGAAAACAATAAATGTTATCTTAGTAACATTTTATCCAATAGATCATATAGTCCCATAAATCATCATAGATTTATGTATTTCTGGTAGTTAATATTCCCCAAACCATATTCTATATCAATTTTTTTTCATAACATGATGGTTAGATTTAATTCCATATCGAGGATTTCACTACCCACTTATGTTTTCCTATGTGGAAACCTAGTGATGAGTTACATCGGCTAACCATTATGTTTCTAACATTACCTTTTAAAATGAAGGATTTATATCCATTTTTTATGATGTGGGTTTCTAAGAATGAACCTTTCATGTAGTAATCCTTTTATAACCACGATGGATTTGGAGGGAAAATTCATATTAAGGGGGGTAGATTATAACAACATGCGATTTTATGAGATATATTCTTGTTAATTACATTGATGTATTGTGTTATAAGCTACACCAATATTAACATGCACTAAACGCCACATCTTATTATCTTTTAGTATACACAACTCTACGTAAGAGCAACCTTCCTCGATAGCTTCCATTGTACATCCTACAGAGTTTCACTAAACGATGATATATTTTTAAAATATTACTATGGGATATAAACTAGCCATTATAAATAGTATTAACCACATTTTTAATTTTACATATCATTAAAATTCATCATATTTATTTTCTAGAAATGATATAATAAAATATTAAATTTTTCAGATAATATATGTATTTTTTTAAATACTCTTTTTCCACCTTTTGATGGAACATCCATTTTAAATTTTGTATTTAACACTTTTATTCAAATTATATTTGATAAAATAAACATATTATATGGAATCTTGACATAAAAATTTACTTTTTATGAGTGTTTGATATTTTTTGATAAAATTCAAATTTTATTTAATATTGAATAATATATCATTTTAATTCGAAACTGCCAATTCATCAAATTTATTTATATCGTTAGAATAAATTTTTTATTATTTTCAAATTATCTTTGGATTATATTTTTATCATTTAATCCAATTTTGGTCATTGAAATTAATTTAACATTTAAAGTTTACATAAACACGTTTCAGTCTTTTGATAGTTATTACTTCATAAAAAACACGCTCTTTGGGGTTGACAATTGGAATAAATTTTAAATTAATTACTTCATTTTCTGTGTTTTTAATTTTATAAAATTTCTTCTATATTTATAATTACAAGGTCCAAATTTTGAATCAGAAGCTCTTATTTTTTGGGAATTGTGAATACTGAATTCAGTAACTATTTTTATTTAAAATGGTTCTAGGGTAAATCGGGTAAAAAAGCATCAAAATAAAAATAATTTAATAGTATAAAACTACCCTAAAATGTTCCCAATACAATTTAATGAGTTTATTAACCATTTTATTCCATAGGTCTATTTTGAGACCTCATAGAATCACTTGTATGTGAAAATTAAATTTTATAAGATTTATTTTAAAGTAATGATAATTATAACATAAAACTATATCTTCCACAATATGGATTTTAATATAGAGTTAAGAAAGATATCTATATATATATAAATAGTAATTAGAAAGATAAAAAATTTAATAAATCTATGTATTTTATTTATAATTTTTATATATTAGATAAATATATTTATTTATGACACAATTATGAGGTAGTGATTACGTCAATAATGAAAGAATCAAATAAATGAATTTATAAATTTGAAAATAAATACCATTTGAACATTTTGATTCCATACACGAATTATATATACAAAATTGACTTATTTGGGATGTGTAAAAGCCTTTTTTTAAAGGAATTAGGTTATTATGAAATTATTTTAAAATTTCAAGTATAAATTGTTTCCAAGATTGACATAATTCCTAACTTAAAACATACAATTTTTTATTATTTGATATTGAATTCATAAAAATATATGATTCATAAAAATTGTTAATAAAATCTAATAAATTTCATAAATAACTATTTTTGGTCTTTTAAAATGATATTGTTATTACATAAACCAACAATGTGTAAATAACATGAAATCACAGCAAGATTAAGAAGGGTAAAATATGGGTTAAACTAAAAAGATTAGGATAAAAAAATATTCAAAACCTGTATAATAATTACTGAATGATATTTATTCGAAACAAAAATTATCTTATCTTTAAATTAAGTGATTTTTGGACCATTTTTAATCTAAATTTAATTTATAATAAATTTATATTTTGTGGGTTTCCAAAAGTGCCCCGCACCTTTCTTATAAAAGCGCACCTCCTACATCTCCTCTTCACTCCATTGTGAGAATTAATAATCATCGAAACCCTAAAAAGTTATTTTATAAACATAAATTTTTAAATTATATATTTTCATGTCTTCTCAAAAAATCAAACTCTAGGGACATAAGAAGAAATTTAAAGGAGGCACGTTGATGATGAGGTAGTATCCTCTACTGATTCAATGAAATTTACTTTTTCTTCTAATTCCTCTCCATTAAATTTTTAATTATATGGTAATAACATATGTATCACTCATATAATAACATTTTATAATAAATATGAAACAACATTATTTCACCTTATATCCACCCTACGAAAAATTAAGTCATCACACATGCGTATGTATGGCTTACCGTCTCCATGATGTTGTGTAATCTGTTTTTCACCACCACCTTACATGGATTAGTATAATGGTTGAAATAATACCTATAAATGATTATTATAACAAAATAGTAATTATAAGATATTATATACCATCATATTACATATAATTAAACTATAATGGGATGGATATCATCACCCATGCATTTGTACAGCTTCCTGTCTCGACTACACAATGAGATTCATTCTCCACAATAACTATTCCAAAATGATTATAAAGTATATATAATAAATAATAATGAAATAAATGACATAATAATTCTAATTTATCTATTTATATTTTTTATTTAAATACTTTCATTCAATTCAATAAGGAAACGAAAATAGTGTTCATGTATATATACGACCTACATTTTCAATGAATAGACTATTCCATTTCATTTCTCTATCAATTATATTTATATATATAATATATATAATATATTATATATATTTTACATTCTATAAGTAATTAAATCATGATCTATGTAATAATATCATTACTAATAATTCCAAACACTTATGATAACTAAAACGATTAGTACTCAAAACATTGCTCTAACATGTAATAGAAAAAAGAACGGGTAATAAAAAATCAAAAGTAAAACCAATATGATATCATAAATATTATTATAGTTCTATTACAATTAAATAATATGATTAAACCCACCATACATGATTTTCAAAAAAATATAGAATAAAGCATACCTAAGATAAGGGATAGTTTTACATTCTCATGTTCAAATGAGATTGTTTATATGTATCTATTTAATAGGAGTTTAATTATCATCCACGTCCAATTTTTATAAAAATTATATCATAAAATGTTTTATATTCTTCTATGTGTGTTTAAAGTCATTTTTTCCCATTCTTTTCTTTTACTATGTGGTATTGAAAAAATCATTCTTTTGTTTACCATACGAGGTACTTTTGGAATTTTCAGTTAAAAGTCTGAGGAGAATGTATTTATAACATATATGGTATGTGTAGATATTTAAATTTCCATTACTCCCTATTTCCATTATTCTTTATCTATACTATTTTAAAGTCATTTTCAATAAATTTATTTCCTTTTATAGTTGAACGACGTTTTGAGAAAATGAAAACATTTTGGAAGAAGAAAAGTTATTTTCCTCAAGAATTAAGTTCAAGTGTTTTATCAAATTTACTTTCTATACAAGGTGTTGATATTTAAATATGGTGTTGTTTCTATCCCTATTATTATAATTATTTTAATTTTTTTAATGTTTTAATGACATTTTATATGTATTATGTTATGATGGAATATTGTTTAATAAGACCATTTTATTTCTTCGGTTATGCTATGATGAACGGTTTATGTTTTGGTGGGACATGTATGAATGATTTCAATATCATATGGTTTAAACTTTATCTCCCTCTAATGAATTGGGTTAATATTTTAACACTTGATATTGACCTGGATGAATCATAAATAAAATTATATTCAGTAATACATGGATGGAACAAAATTTAATCCCAATTCAGTAATGGACTTTGTCCACAATAAGAGTCTTGGCAGTAATGACATAGAAACTATAGAAATAATATTTTGTACTTATCAGTTGTCCACAATTACATGTTTTATGACAATTATATTCTATCATGGTTACTCTTCCCTTATGATACATGCCATATATACTTCCACGATTTATTTCCTGATGAATGATTTTTATGTTTAAACTATATGTTAATTTTTTTTGTTCAAATGTTTATGGATTGTTTTACGTTGACCATTTTTACCCTTACTGTGCATTTGAGATCACCATTTTTATTTTTTAATTTCCCCATGAAAAAAAGAAAAATTTAATATAGGAAAAAAGGGGGTGTTCTTTATGTGGAATGTTAAAGATATTTTACCATGTTAGAATATTATGTATCAAGTTTTCAAAGGCACTAAACTATTACAGTCCTTGGGAATCTGTTTATGTCAAGTATTATGTTTTCTATAAATGAAATGTATTGTCAATGTACATCAATCATGGGACATTAGAATCCCTAGGTGACCCCATGCAATTTTTAAGGATACATGTAATAAAAGGGAAAGTTTGTATTTTTTAATTAATTAAGATGTGCTCAAGTTCCAATTTAATATACAATTTATCTAATTTAAGAATGATAATATGCCCCACTATTATGTATGACTATATTATTTGTATCTTTATTCAATAAATAGTTGAATAATTTTTATTAAAAGTATGGGTTTTCATACCACCATATTCATAAAATTCTACCTCTATCTCAGGCATCCCCACCTATATCCCCTAAATCCATCAACTATAACAAGATCATGAAAAATCACATAGAAATGGTCAGGTCCATGGATCTCTGAACTAATAAAATAATTAACAAGGTTCAACAGTACATCTATCCCCTTAAAACAATTCATCCAACCATTATATCCAACCATTCCTCAGAACCCCAAAAATATAACTTTTTTAAAGAATAAATATACAGTAATTAATTATTTTATTCATATATCATAATTTACAACTCTTTTTATCCATAACAATTCATCTACATAAAAATAAAAAATTATTTAAACATCCACTCTACCCACAAATCTAATTTAAAAAAATCATGATATGAATAATTCTCATTTAACAACAATTTTATTATTATACACAACAAGGATTATGAAATCCTATTCATTTTATATATCTTTTAACATATGGAATAAAATTTAATTCATCATTCCATAAGAGTTATATTATTTCAATCAAAATATTTGAAACAAAAGATTCATGAAACATGCCTCTTTACATTTATTTCTCTGAAGAAAATTTTTCATCTTTACATAATTTTGAAATTTTCCTCAAATTAACAAGCTAAACCAAAGTACAAATAATAGCACAAAAACTATAAAAATATATTTTACATTACTAATAAAATCATGAGTAAAAAAATTATATTGTAGGAAAACATAAGAATTATATGACCATAAGCCATTTATTTTTCATTTATCATGTTATTTATTTATTCATATTAATTTCATAATCATTTAAAGAGATAAAGAAATATTAATTTATGATATCTCATAACTTCTAAAAGTAGAACACACAGAACCAATACCTCATTGATTCAATGTTCATTGAAGGACAATTGAAAAATAATGATGATCTACAATCACCTATCTTAAAATGAAGTAACAACCCTCCAAGAAAACTATCAAAATATACACTAATATAAACAATAAACTCCATTTTATTTATGAAGATCAAAAATTCAAAACATTAAGAGAATAAATTAGTTTAAAAACTATTTAATGATGATGGCACTAAAAAATGTGATATAAATAATATTTGGCCACACATATCAGAAAAGAAAATTCATGGATTAATCCTTATCAATGGGAATCCAAAACACCGAGGGAGGACACCATTAGTCATTTGTTTTTGTGGTTGAAACCACATGTTTTGGTAGGAAGTGAGCAACTAAATTTTATATATTTTCACATCCAAATGGGGTTTCACCGTGTTTAAATTATATTGAAGCTTCTAATTACACGTGGTTTATGTTCTACTGAAGAACACATCAACTCTATGATCTTGACCTTGATTTATTTTACTTAATTAATTCTATTTTGAAAACATGAATTTTTCATGGTAATATTCTATTGGTGTAAGAACTATTCCATTCGCATCTTGGGTTTTGTACACATTTTAGATAGACCATTAGATTCATCCTCGTGCATTCCATGAATTGAATTCTTATTTTGAACTGAATTCATACATAATCCATGATCGGCACATAAAAGATATAAACTGGAATCCATATCAAGAAACCCCCTACTACTAGACACCAGAATGTGTACACCACTAGACCTACTTCATGTCTCATCTATGTACCTTAAGATTCACAAAAATAAAAATTGATGGACTAGAAGGATCTATGAATTTATATTATAGGAGATTCTATGACTATGAAATTTTATATTTCTAAATCTCATTGGTTTCACTATGAAGTTAGTCTATATTATTTTTATCTGTTTTGTTTTTACACTCTATAAAATTTTCAATATATTAATACATGAAGGTAGAGGTAAGAATATAAGTACTTTTAAATAGTACTATATTTTATTGAGATCCAATGTCTACCTTCTTATTATGTTGATGTATTCAAGAAAATATTTGATACAAAGCTGATCTTTAGAAAACATTATCATCCTCAAAATAATATTCAATATAAAATAATCAAAAAGCTATAGAATATTTTGTAAGATACAACATGATGAATTTTAGATTAGTTTTTGGTCAATTTATTCCTCTTGTAGAGTTCTCATAAAAAAATTATCCCTTCTATAAATCAAATTGAATCACATGGGGATCTTTATAGAAATATGTGGAAAACTACACCATATTGGGATATTTATAGAGAGTATGATATAATGGGTCCATATATTTCATTAGAGTTGTATTTTAATATTTTAACCATTCAATAACATATAAATTAATGCATATGGTTGCTATATAGTTCCATTAATTTGCTGATAAAATAGTTCTTGGATACTTTTAACTCCCAACAGATTAAAAGTATTCTTCTCGCAGTGGCCGCGGAGCTTCTCCATCTAATCTCTTAAGGTAGAAATTATTTTATTTTATGCAATAACGTTTTCAAGCTTAATGCAGATAAAATGAGAATTATCATGGCCATCCGTGAGGCGGCTTTGATTCAAAAGGATTAATGCAGCAACTCAGTTCGTGATTTTGGGATCCTTCTTCACATTAGAGTGGAGGCAAAGTATCCTTGTCCTAAATATTCTTTTGATGTATTTTGGCGGCCACCTCCCACAGGATGGATTAAAGTAAACGTAGATGGTGCCTCGAAAGGAAACCTTGGTCTTGCGGGTTGTGGTGCTATCTTCATGAATCATTTAGATCAGACCCCTGGATGCTTTTATGGTTCTTGTGGCTTTGCTTCCTCACTAGAAGATGAGATGTTGAGTGTTATCCATGCCATCTCTTTTTTCAAGCGACAAAACTGGAACTACATATGGATGGAGAGTGACTCCACTGGTTTCATTCAGTCCATCTAGAGCGGAAGAATACATCTATTCAGGCCACTCAATACTCTCTAGATTGATTGTTTGAAATCACTTTTTGAGATCATCATCATCTCCACACATACCTACCGGGATGCTAACAGGATTGCTGATGGGCTTTCCAGTTTGGGTGTTTCTCATCCTCTTTTTTGGAGGGATGATCTCCATCATGTTTTACTTCTGCTCTATGTTAAGGATGTTAACAAAATTTCTTCTTTCAGACTTGTGTAACTCGTTCGTTTTTCAATAATATTTGGTGTCATGGTCTAGGACCAGAACACTACCCCCAAAAAAACATATCAATGAATCAAAAAAATACTAAAATATCCCCATTGATATATATTAGTGATAAATAGAGTTTGAAGTTAAAGATAAATCATATTAAATTATCACTAAGGTAGTCGGTTTTGTGATTTGGTATAAAGGTAATGTTGATCATTCAATAAATTTACCAATTATTAATCGTTGATTGTATGGTACAGTATATTATCACATTGAACCTCCACTAATGTTCTCACAAGTGAATTCCTTTTTCAATCTAACATTAATGAGGAATTACACACTCAGACCATCACTGATAGAGAAAATATTTTCCATTAATTTATATTGAATATCATTGTTTTAAACCCACAAAATTGTTCTTCTAAGATGAATTGTTTCATTTTTATGATAATGGTGTTATTTTGAGCTGAATTGTAAAAATTGGCCATTTTGGATTTTTTAACAGTTTTAAATTATTTCGGTAGATTGGCCATAACATTGTCTACACTGATCCAAATTGAGAAATTCTTTCTTTTTCATATTCTACACATCCAGGGCTTCATTTAATATATTTGGACCAAAATCTGAATCGGCCATATGGAAGCTCCAAAGAATCTCACAAGTTGGCTCAAGAAAACTGTTTTCAGTTCTGCCTAGTTTTGATGTGGGATCCATAACTCAACCACTGTGGGCCCAAAGCTTGTGAAATTCGGTGGGTGGACGCGCAAGAAGTTTGGGAGCATCGTTTATGAAGGAAGCACCGAGTGAATTGGCCGTTTATGGGGCCATTAAAGCACCTTAATCCGGAGGAGTTCGTTTTGGAGAGTCTGACTGGACAGAATAAATGCTCATAGTAAAACGGCCATAACTCTCGGAATACATGTCCAAATCCGCTGGACTTTTCAGGGGAAACGGCCAAGGGAATTATGAACAACATTCAGGAAGGGCTCAACGCGTGAAGATTTCATTTAATGGGGCTACAACGCGTCGACTTTCGGGCGAAGAATTCTGGCTATAAAAGGAGGAGAGCTCCACCCTCTCAAAGCATCCATTCTCCATTCCATTCCTTCTGGGACACCAAGAAGGAGAACTTTTCAGATTTCTCTTTTATTTATTTTCTTTTTCATTATTTTGTAATGCCTTCTTCTTCCCCATTCAACTCGATTACCCTTACCATGGTGGGGTAAACTTTTGGAGTGATTGGGGAAGGGTTGGTTTTCTACATTGTAATGCTTGAGTTCTTGGACGCAATTGAATAAATTTCTTTCTTCTTCAAAGTTGTTTTCAATTTATTATAGAGGATTTTATTATCAAGTTCGATCGTTCTTGAATATTAATTCCGTTATTTATTTTTGCCTTGGTAAAATAATCAATATCTCCCTCCACTAATTTCTGGTTTATATACGATGGAATAAACCAGGAATTAGTGGTGAAGTACTCGACGATCGTCAGTACGTGTAAAACGTGTAGTGAATGTTCTTGATTGTTTGGGATAAACAAAACCCGGTCGGGAATCGCCCATTTCAATTAAGGATATTCAATACAACTATTTTACACATGGAAGGAGAGTTGACCAAACCGAGATCTTGGTAAGGTTTTCTCTCACAATAACAATTTCACCAAGGAAGTGAGAGGAAACGATTGTGGAAACTCGCTTTAATCAACTAAGAAGAAGAAGTTTGAATTAAATTGAACAAGGATAGCATTATAATTAGGAAACCGACCCCGACCTAATCACCCTTTTAATTTCATTGTTTTTCAATCATTTGAATTTCAAATTTCCTTTCACAACATTTTTACCCCCATTTTAAAGTGACAACCCATTTTGTGTGCACTCCTCTTCGGGAGACATCCTAGGTCAACCACATTACTACATTTTAACTTAGGAAAAAATTGTTTTGCCACGCCCTACGACAGGCGTGCGTCAAACTTGGAGCCGTTGCCGGAACAAGTACATGCATCCCAGGATCCACAACTGGAGCCCGAACAAGAACCAGAACCAGAACCAGAACAATTGATGGAAGAATTATCCTCACAAATCCTTCAAGTTGAAGAACCCATGGAGGCCTTGATGAAATTAAAAGAAGATCCATTGAGCCCATCTCAATCAATGTTGGATAAGATTGACGAAGAAGATTTAGCAATTGAAATACATATGGGAGATCAAAAGGATCTGGATAACTTCTGGAATGAGTGCGAGGAACTTCTTGAGCCAACTATTCCTCATAATGTAGATGATTTAGCAAAATTGAAGGAAGAAACCAACCAATCAGTGGAATTTGAAGAGAAGATAGAGGAGTCTGACTACCTACCTCTATCTACGGAAATTCAACTCCAAGAGCCACCTCCCATTGAAGAACCAATTGAAGCCAAACAAGATCAGGGATTTAATCTTTTCATAAACTCATTATCTTTTGATTTTGTTGAAACTAAATTGAGTATTACCTCCCCTTGTTTTAATTTTTCAGATTCATCCAACACTTGTATTTCCTTGGAGGGAGAATATGCATCTGAAGAGGAACATCTGGTGCTCCCCAAACCTGTTGAACATTTAATGGAGGGAGTACAAGAGAAGATCAAAGTGGATTTTCTGGTGGAAAATGAGACACAAGATACTTACATTGAAAGGGAAGAATTTGATATTGATTCTTCATGCTTTAATTTTTTTCAAATAGAATTAAACTCTGACATTCCCTTTGATTTTTTCCCAGATGTATCATACCTTCATCAACCACTAGAGATTAAAGATGATGTTGTTCATGCGGAACCCAAGAAGGAGGAGGCTCTGTACTTCATCCTACCCCCACCATGCACGGTGTACCACATTGAGTAGGGGGTGGATCTGGTGTACTCTATCTATGGAGTCCTCCTCAATAAGAACAATGAAATGAATGTTGGGAAGAGCCACATGTGGTGGTTCAAATCAAAGAAACCTCATCCACCATCAGATTGGGGATAACCAATTAGAACTGCCCCACTGGAGGCAGTCAAAACCCAGGGCCCACTTGGGGGATTAAACCAAGTTTTATCCTTCTATTCTCATCCTACTTCTAATTTTATTTCTTTCAATAACTATCTTATGTTTACTTTTCTTCTTTTATTTGTATGTTTTCAAAGTGAAACACTTAGGAGCTTAACTCAATGTTGCACTATGAATAAATCAGGTTGTACCTCTCTTTCACACTTTCTGGATGTTTTGATTAATTTGAAAATTGGCTCACATGTTAAATCCACTTGAATGCATCGAGGACACTGCATCGTTTAAGTGTGGGGGAGGGAACCTTTGTAGTATAGGATTTTTATTTGATGTTTTTTTTTCAAAAATAAAAAAAATATTGTGTGTTTTCAAATTTTTGTGTGTTTATTTTTCAATTTTTGGTGTGTTTCTGAAACTTTTGAGCTGAAAAGATTATCAATACCATTATTGAAACCCATGTCAATGAGTGAACCAATCTATTTCATGAAACCGAGCTTAAATGAATGCTGAAATGACTTCTTTTCAAGTTCAAATATTTTAGAATTTCATGAAAAGTACACTGATTTTTGAAACCCATGCCATATTTCACTGTCTATATCATTGAAATAACTTTCCTGTGTGGCTTTTGAACCATTTTTGTCATATTCTTTTCATTCACCTCATTTATTGAGAGAACCAGACCATGCTTGCTTTAACCAGAATTTGATTTATTCCTTTCAAAACTTGAGGGTTGGGGTACGTGTGTTTTAAATGATTGAGGCACTTATTTTGTTTAAAGCCCCCTTTTGAAAATAATCCTTTTTATTATTGCCCACCTTTACATTTATCCTTCATTGTAGCCCCTAGTATCCATGAATTGCCTGTTAGGTTAGCCACATTACAAGCCAATTTTCCCTATCATACCTTCTCTTGAAGTAAAATTGCATGATCTTGTTGAACTTAAGTGTGGGGGAAGATGTCTTGTGATGTACTACCTCATTTGGTTATACTTTGGGTGGAAAATAAATTGTGGAAGATATGTGTGTGATGCTGAAAAATTATTCTGTTGAAAGCTGTGCCTTTTCTGGAGCTTTTATGACAAGAGAAGCTGTGCCTTTCTGGAGCTTCCAATGTAAAAAGAAAGTTGTGCCTATCTGGAGCTTTAAAAAAAATCATGTTTGAGAAGATTGAAATGTTTGCTGCTGAGATGATTGAATGATGATGGAGCCTATTTTCAACAAAGGGGAAGTGAAGGAGACCATATTTGAGTGAAAACTAGAATCTTGCAATTTTGCTTCAATAAGAGCCAAGCCTTCCTTTTTCGGCCTCAGAACTTTTAACATCTAAATCCTACCAACCAGAAGCCACAGAACAACCCTGAAAAGTCCTCATGAGAAACACATGTTCTTGACTCACATCGGGTGGAGAATTAGGAATTTATCAAACCTATGGTGACTCTTGTGTGAGTTTGGATGAGAAAAACCTTGTTCAGCCTTTACATTTGTGAGATGAGAGAAAATTCATGTGAGGTAGGTGTTTTGTGTGCATGGGATAAGAAATTAAGTGGAAATATATTAAAATCTTAAATGGAGAACTTGAAATAACAGTTTTTGATGAGGCATGATATCTTTTTGTTTCTTGAAATTGATTTGATTGATCTCATTGATATGTGTTTTGATTTTGATTTGATTTGATTTTTACTTGTCCAGGAGTCCAAGTGCTAAGTGTGGGGGAATTGATAGAGCAAATATTTTCAATTAATTTATATTTAATATCATTGTTTTAAACCCACAAAATTGTTCTTCTAAGATGAATTGTTTCATTTTTATGATAATGGTGTTATTTTGAGCTGAATTGTAAAAATTGGCCATTTTGGATTTTTTAACAGTTTTAAATTATTTCGGTAGATTGGCCATAACATTATCTACACTGATCCAAATTGAGAAATTATTTCTTTTTCAGATTCTACACATCCAGGGATTCATTTAATATATTTGGACCAAAATCTGAATCGGCCATATGGAAGCTCCAAAGAATCTCACAAGTTGGCTCAATAAAACTGTTTTCAGTTCTGCCTAGTTTTGATGTGGGATCCATAACTCAAACACTGTGGGCCCACAGCTTGTGAAATTCGGTGGGTGGACGCACAAGAGGTTTGGGAGAATCTTTTATGAAGGAAGCACCGAGTGAATTGGCCGTTTATGGGGCCATTAAAGCACCTTAATCCGGAGGAGTTCGTTTTGGAGTGTCTGACTGGACAGAATAAATGCTCATAGTAAAACGGCCATAACTCTCGGAATACATGTCCAAATCCGCTGGACTTTTGAGGGGACACGGCCAAGGGAATTATGAACAACATTCATGAAGGGCTCAACGCGTGAAGATTTCATTTAATGGGGCTACAACGCGTCGACTTTCGGGGGAAGAATTCTGGCTATAAAAGGAGGAGAGCTCCACCCTCTCAAAGCATCCATTCTCCATTCCATTCCTTCTGGGACACCAAGAAGGAGAACTTTTCAGCTTTCTCTTTTATTTATTTTCTTTTTCATTATTTTGTAATGCCTTCTTCTTCCCCATTCAACTCGATTACCCTTACCATGGTGGGGTAAACTTTTGGAGTGATTGGGGAAGGGTTGGTTTTCTACATTGTGATGCTTGAGTTCTTGGACGCAATTGAATAAATTTCTTTCTTCTTCAAAGTTGTTTTCAATTTATTATAGCGGATTTTATTATCAAGTTCGATCGTTCTTGAATATTAATTCCGTTATTTATTTTTGCCTTGGTAAAATAATCAATATCTCCCTCCACTAATTTCTGGTTTATATACGATGGAATAAACCAGGAATTAGTGGTGAAGTACTCGACGATCGTCAGTACGTGTAAAACGTGTAGTGAATGTTCTTGATTGTTTGGGATAAACAAAACCCGATCGGGAATTTCCCATTTCAATTAAGGATATTCAATACAAATTTTTTACACATGGAAGGAGAGTTGACCAAACCGAGATCTTGGTAAGGTTTTCTCTCACAATAACAATTTCACCAAGGAAGTGAGAGGAAACGATTGTGGAAACTCGCTTTAATCAACTAAGAAGAAGAAGTTTGAATTAAATTGAACAAGGATAGCATTATAATTAGGAAACCGACCCCGACCTAATCACCCTTTTAATTTCATTGTTTTTCAATCATTTGAATTTCAAATTTCCTTTCACAACATTTTTACCCCCATTTTAAAGTGACAACCCATTTTGTGTGCACTCCTCTTCGGGAGACATCCTAGGTCAACCACATTACTACATTTTAACTTAGGAAAAAATTGTTTTGCCACGCCCTACGACAGGCGTGCGTCAATCACATTTACTAAATTGAGTGGATTTATAACTAGAAAGGTGTCCCTCTTATAAAGTACCAATGATAGAGTTATTGTATTCTAAAGAACAATTACTATGAAATAATCCCACTGATCATGATAATGTCTTCGAGAATAATCAAGTGTTTTGGAAAGAATAACGGGAACTTGAAGTTGTTTTAAGGGAAAATAAACATTATTTATTATCATTATATTAGTTAAATTTTTATGAAATATATCTTTTAATGATAAAAAAATATCACCCTCAGATTTTAGAAAATATTTACTAATAAAAAAGTCATTTATGATCTATATATTTTTATATAAGATTCATAAAACTAAAATTAAAATTCCATATTTAATTTCAGAATAATATTGAAAAAAATTTAATAGATTTAAACATAACTAATTGGAATATAATTATTAAAATTACAAATACAAATAATTTTTAATTATATATAAATACTAAAATGATAAAATTCACATCATTATGAACAATTTGGAAGATCATACTACCAATTATAACTATATAAATAATAAATCACAATAAATTTATGGTGATAAGTTTGGTAAAATTTATATAATTAAATGAGTGATTTTATAGAAGTATGAAATTGTATATATTGGATTGTAAAATGATCTTTATATACGGGTGATTTTGATATTATTGTTGGACATATGGATATTTGATAAATTATTATTGGAAATTTGGTTAATGGGTATATATGAA
Source organism: Viscum album (assembly GCA_963277665.1). Lineage (NCBI taxonomy): Eukaryota > Viridiplantae > Streptophyta > Magnoliopsida > Santalales > Viscaceae > Viscum > Viscum album. The sequence goes on along the minus strand of OY728126.1, from coordinate 1,863,217,835 downwards.
ATAAACTGTAATTATAAAAACCCCAAAACTAGTATCCCAGAGAGGATGGTTATATTTTTACTTTTGCACTAAAATAATTGATCTCATCCAGAAGAATGGTTATTTTTGTAGTCTGGTAAAACTAGATAGATGCTTCATTCTCTTAGTAATTTTGAAGAAATAAAATAAAAAATATATATTTATTGTGAACATAATTATATTCTATATATTTTCCTTATATATAAATCATTGAAATTATCATAAAACCCTGGGAAATTAAACATTTTAGAGGTGTGATTTTAGCATCTCAATAAGGGAATGAAAATATAGTATGAAATCATAGAATAAATAAGGAAAAAATAATGTTAGAGGAATAAATAATGAATAAATAATTCAATATAAATAATCAAATGTGTTTGAAACTATATAAAGAAGACATAAATAAAATAATAATCACATAAACATCAATAAATTAATTAATAATTATGGAAAACATAATTTTGTACATCATAAACTTCTTATTTAGGTATTTATCTGAGATATCTTACATAAATGGATATGATATATTCCAAATGCCCAGACTGGTTGCTCTGTTCAGACCAACCGGTGTATATAATAATAGTCCACACCATTGATTTAATATGTCCAATAAACTAATCATATAAATAAATAATAGAACATAGTCAACATGCCTTAATAATAAATAACTATTTATATTGGCATATCACAGTATAGAATGCCAATAATTTTGAAAATCCAAACGATCATATGTCATCACATAATATAATGAGGATGGTGTAATTAGACAATATACCTCATGAAAGATATGATTAATAAAATCATATTTAATAAGTTTAAAACACGTTATACTTATCCGTTTATGATTTCATGTGCAAAATACCCTTTTGATTTTGAAATCACTTTTATAAAATTAATAAAATATGGAATATAAAAGGGAATAAAATTTATTTTTAGGAATATATTGAAACTTGTAATGGATTTTTCAAGGAAAATAATAGTTATTGAGGTTTCAAAATCTATTCAAGTAATGTATGATAAAAAATTAATTCCATTCAATCCTTCAAAAAACGTTTTTGTCTGTAAAATTATAAGAAGACTACATTAAAAAACTATGAAAAGTTAAAAAATGGGAAAAAGTAGTTAAATAAATATTTTTTTTAATTGTAGAAGAATTAATGATATTCTTTTTAATAAAATATAGTATTTGAAAAAATGTATTTTAATATGAAATAAAAACGTAGTCTTTTTTCCATAAGAGAATTATTCCGTGATATTCAGTATATAGACTATGGAAAAGCAGGGGGAAATTTTCTATTCCTATGAATAACCGTAGTATATGTAAATATATGGGTGAAACGCACGGTCGATTGTCACCTATCGACCGGTCAAAGTTCCGGTGCTCTGCTAATGTGTATAGCAGCACTTGGGTCGAATCCTCGGTGATGGTACTTCGTAATAGTCGGTTGTTTTTAGTTGATTGTATTTTTATTAGGGGGGTTTGTTTACAGAGCTTAATTGAAATGATTTATGGATGATGTTTGATTTACCAAATTGATAAAGATTGGGGTGAGTTCATCATTGGGGAGTTAAGCATGTGATATCCTTGAGCCTTACTTTGTATTGCATTAAATTAACACCCATGTCATAAGTTGACGTTGATTGGAATTGCTAAGTGTGAAGGCTTTAATCCAAGCCTTAACTTAACTTAGGGGTCTAATCATAATCAAAACTTATTTATGGTAGTGTATTTATGGTTCCAATAATCCATGGAAACCACTCGTTAAACAAAACATATCATTAATCCATGACATATTAAGTTTAACATACACAATATTAATTTAAAGAATACTCATCGAGCAAAACTCTCAATCACTTAACATCCCCGAATTATAACTCACCCTAATGAGAGATTTACTCAGACATTTGGATGTTTAATATTCTGGTTAAAATAATTATGATGATAAATTAAGAATAGAAGAAAAAAAAGGGATTAGAAAAGAGTGGTACGTTGACACACACACACGAACGATGATAATAATTAAAAAAGGATTTTTGATTGAATGAGGAAGCAAAAGAAGGGAAGGGGATTCAACTTAATTTAAAATATTTTAGGAACATAAATATTAAACTACAGAAGGTGGATGAGAATAAGAGATATTGAAGAAGTAACTTGCATTAAAACAGAATTACAAAGAAAGAGAATTACAAGATTACAAAAATGAAGAACACAAAAGTAAGTGAAAACAAAGAGAGGAGGAAAGGTCTCTCAAGTGAAAACATGAGTATGGAAGGTCCTCCCAAGCCTTTTTCAAGGATTTGGTCGTGCCAATATGATATCCTCTCTTCTGAAATGACAACCCCTCTCAAGGAGAGAAGGGGAGAGTATTTATAGCCCAAGGAGTGGACTGTTTGCATTCCCAATCTGTCCCTCCACTTGCATCGCCAATTTGGCTATTCCGACAGACTAATCTTCAAATATCGCCTTCCTCAAAGTTGTAGACAATAAGGTTGGACGACTACTGTCAAAATATGGAGGCATTTGGACAAGTGGATCCAACGTTATGGCGGTTTTATTAAACAAAGGTAAACTGTCCATTTCTATCCATGCTTTTTCGATGGCCAAAGTGTGAATGGATTTTTGAACAGGAATATGCCTTCAAATCCGAATGACTTCTTCAACAAAGGCGGCCGCCTATATCTTCTATTTCACACTGAAAAATCTCAGCTCGATTTGATTCTTACAGCATGCGATATGTCATGAATAGTATACTGATTTTAATTCTAGGACAGAATGGTGGGCTGGACTTAAAAGCTTCATTTGGGCCCCTTTTACTTGGATTTGGGCCATGAAATTTTTATACAAGATGAAATGTAGTGTCCCCCGAATTATGGTGGAGAGTTAAGGTTTTTGGACTGCTGTATTGATCCCAGTAAATCAATCTTCAAGTCTGGTCCAGTTTGTTCACAGATTCTTTGGTCTTGTTTGTGAGGACAATATGACCCTTCAAATGGCAGAATTGGATCATGGTTCCTTCTAATGAAATGTTGTATATTGAAAGGCGAATCCTAAAAAACAAGAACCACACAATTTGGATCAGTATAGTGACAGTTATAATTAAAACATTAAACTGACTCAATTGGACTACTTCTAAAAATGCTCAAATATTATACTTAATATTAAAACATTAATATTTCACACAAATTATGCACATTTAATATAAAATAAGTAAAGGGGGAATATAATAAGTCATGAAAATATTAATAACATCAACTCCCCCACACATTGATTTGTGCGTGTCCTCATGTGCAACAAATATAAAAACATGACAAAATCATTTTCACTCACCAAAAAATAGTAAAATTTTGTTTTCTCCAATCAGGGGAGGTTTAGACTATTTCACTCATCCATATTGAATTCCATCACAAATTTGGTTCACAATAATGCATCAGAAACAATTCATTTTTTCATGCTCAAGGTTTGAATTGGAAAATGTAGGCACTCAAAACTTACTCCTCTCAAGATGATAAAAATGTATTTTAGGAGGTTCACTCATTCACCAACAAAAAGTGAAAATCAAGAGTTTGTAAGAGCTCTCAGCTTCCATTCCCAAATCTAATGTGTACAAAAATCAAGAGGTCTTTTAAGGGGTTTTTTAGTGGCTATGGGGCGGTAGGTATATAATGTCGAAAGGAAAAGAGGGGTTAAAAACACCAACATGGAAAAATCAATGCACAATTTTTGAAATTTGATTTGAAAGGAAATAGAAACACATATTTACAAGGGCAAGAATGTGTGATGAATGAAAAGTGATGGAGATAGAAAATGGAATAGGGTGAGATGATGGAATATGTACAACATGGAAGACTTCCAATAATGACACAATACAAGATGATTCAAGTGTTCTTTTTTTTCTTTTTTTTCTTTTTTTCGAAAGTTGTGCTTGAAACAAGTCTCACAGTCATCTCCCAACCCATGTTTGATCTTCTCATGGAACTAATTTTAGTAGTTATAACACGATCAAAGGTTGATGATGAATGATTTTTGACCCACCCAAGACTCAAACCATTCCTTTTTTTCATTTTTTTAATATAATTGTTTTTCATTTTTTTTGAACACTTTTCAATGACTTTTGTACATATGAAAATTACACATATACACCCCAAAGCTCACAGAATTACAACCTCTCCCCCACAATTGAATGGATTCTTGCCCTCAAGCATATGATTTCACATTGGAAATCAATGAAAGTACGCCCAAAAATGAAGTCCATTCCCCCCACACTTAAATTTTAATAAACTGTACAATGAAAATCCATGAAGATGTTGGGTGGGACAAGGTATTAGGCTTGTAATGTGGCTATCAAAAGAAAGGTTTTCATAGGCTCAAAGGGGCTTTCAAAAGTAGGATCAATGTAAGGGTAACGGGAGGCTATTTGGCTATTCTGATTCTTATGTGGCTTAGAAAATGCCTCTATCATATTAATGCACACAAAAGATGGAAATTCAGCTCGAAGGTCTACAAACTCAAGACTCACAATTAGTGGTGAAGACACACAATGAAAAATATGGCCATAGATAACCTTGTCATAAAGGCTAATGTTATTCCTCACGGTATGGGAGAATCATTTTCCACCAAAAATTGTTCATTCAAAATTTTTGTTATTGACACAACATTGTTTACCCATGTTTGAGATAAAAATTCAATATATTTGAGTTTAAAACAAGCCTTTCGACTCCCCAAAATGGTTGGACAGAATTTCAATATTTGATGATTAGTAATTATGACACCCCTTTTTTCGTTAATTTTCATTTTTTTAATTAATTTTTTTTAAATTTTTTATTTTTAATGACACATCCACACAAAATAGAAAATAGAAAAAAGGTTGTGGAAGAATGTTGTAAAAAAATGAGAGGGAGAGAGGAAGAAGAAGAAATAGAGAGAAGAAGAGAGGGAAGAGAGATTGAGGAGAGAGAGAGTTAAAGGGAAAGAGGTGCCCCCTGGTTTGGATTTGGTGGGTTGCCATCTCCATCTAGTGGTGAGTCGGCTAGAGAATTTGGGGATTCGGTGGAAGTCGAGGTGGTTCCAGGACAGTGGGAAGTTACCTGAAAAATAAAATTCATTATTCATCTAATAAAAATCTAAAAGGAAATTGAAATTTCATAAAAGTAAAAGAAAACATGGGTTGCCTCCCAAGAAGCGCTGCATTTATTTGTCTACAGCTGGACAATTGCAGTGGACTACCCATAGTCTGACGGTGGCCATCGTATTTTCTCAACTCCAGTGTGCTTCCAGAAAAACATCTTCTTTGGGAGGCCTGGTGATTCATTGGATAATTTCTTCCCATCCTTGTTGGTGTGCTTGAAATTCAATGGGGGTGGAAAAAGAATATGACTATCCTCCCTTTGGTCTTCAATGTGAGTAATGATTTTATCCACAAAGTGATGATTTTCTATTCTTGGAAATTCAGGATGATGTCTCAATTATGATGGTTCATTTATGTAAGGTTCGGATAACAAAAAAGTAGAGTATGAGATCCCAATTGTTTTTGACCCATTTATTTCATCACTTACCGATGTAGAGTAATGAGGATTAGTGGAGTCATAAGACTGAATAAAATTTTCAATATCATTTACTTCAATGTTGTTCGCCAAAGAATGGTCAATTTTAACCTCACCACTGATCACTTTATTAATTAGGGTACAAATATCACAAACATCACTACCATCAGGATAATATAAACACATTGGTTCAAGGTTCACTTCACATATAACAGAATTTTCAGAATCATGGATAGGAAAGGATGAATGTGGGATAATCTGATCTGAATCAACAAATGAGCATTCTAGTTAATTTTTCTCAATACCATCCATGTTAGAGCATTGGAGGTCAGAGGTGAGATGGGATTCCATAGAGTTTTCAAGATCCTTTAGATCAATGGAGTTTGCATTTGTAATGTCAACATCAATTTCACCATTAATCACTTGGTTAATGAGGATACAATATTCACAAACTCCTCTATTAGTAGAACAGGAAGAACATGATGGATTAGGATTCAACACACTCTCAGAGGGAGTTTCAGAAACATGGATAGAGAATACAGATTGATTATCTAATGGGTATCGCATGGATTGAAAAATATTGAACTTGACCAGTTGGTCACCGAATTCCATGGATAAGATTCCATCATGGACATCAATCTTGGTTCTCGCAGTCATGAGGAATGGTCTTCCTAGAATTAGGGGAGATTTGCAAGAAGTTGTCTCACCTTCCATGTCAAGGACATAGAAATCAGCAGGGAAGATAAGATCATTGACTCGGACAAGGACATCCTCAATTATTCCCTCAGGACTGGCTGTGCTTTGATTGGCTAACTGAATGACAACAACTGTTGGGTGTAAGGGACCTAGACCAAGGTTGGAGAAAATGGATTTGGGCATGACATTTATTGAGGCTACAAGGTCTATGAGTGCATCATCAATGTTGGAACTCCCTATTTGACATGGAACCTTGAAGGTCCCTGGATCTTTTCACTTCATGGGAATGGACTGTTGGGTTGAAACAATTTCAATGTTCCTAAGTTGCCTCTTATGGGTGCACAATTCCTTAAGAAACATGGCATACTTAGGGATTTGTTTGATGGCATCTAAGAGGGGGATGTTCACTTCAACACGTCTAAACATGTCATGCATTTCAGGATCAGGTTCAAAGGACTTCTTAGGCTTGGAGATGGCTTGAGGAAAAGGAATTGGGTTCTATAGAGGAATGGAAGGAGGTGAAGGAGTGGATTCAAGTTCCTTTTCCAGCTTCTTGTTCTTTTCATTTTCTATATCAACATCGAAAGGGGAGGTAAAGCAATCAGCATGGGGCATAGCAATTTGCTTTCCCGATCTAAGTGCAATTGCACTTACATTACCCTTAGGGTTGGGTAATGGTTGAGCTGGGAGTTGGGAAAAATTTGATTGTTTTTGCTGGCTCAGGTGGGATGCAAGTTGACCTATTTGGGTTTCAATGTTCTTGAGGCTAGAACGGGTGAAGGAAGCAAGATCCTCTACAGCACTTTCCCATGGTTGTTTAGAAGAAGAGGCTTGTCCCAAATTGGGTTGGCCTTGATTTTGGTTCTTGGGAAAGCGATTGTATTGGGTAGGGAATTGGGAAGGCTCGTTAGGACAGTGGAATCCAAGAGGAGGATTGTTCCTTTGGGGTTGAGGAACAAAAGGATAAGGTTGATGGATGTTACCACCACCTTGACCATATTGGAATTGGTTTGGGTTTTGATGAGGGAACTGAGGAGGATGAGAAATGGGATTATCATACCTCAGAGGTGGGTTAAAGGTTGAAGAGAAGGGCTCAGAGTGGGGTTGGTTGAAGTTTCTAACAAACTGACCTGATTGTTGAGGGTTGAAGTTTCGCTGAGCATATGCCGCATTGAGATCCATTGGACTAGATGAATCAGATGGATCATCTTGAAGTTGTGGACATGTGTCAGTCGGATGAGTTGGTGAGTTGCAGATTCCACAGTTCTTGACATGCCCAGTGAAAAGAGATTTTTGAGGAGAGGAGTTTGGGGCTTTGGAAGCCACAGCTAGTTGACGCACAAGACCTGTAAGTTCACTCATCCACTCAGTCATTTTGTTGGGCTCTATGGAATTATTCTCTTGGGCTTGTTTTACTTGAGCATGTGCTCGAGTATGGAATTGCTGTGTGTTTACAGCCATGTTACTTATGAGATCTCTTGCAGCTGCAGGAGTTTTGTCAACAAGAGCACCGCCACTTGCGGCATCAATGAGAGTTTGCTCCATAGCCAATAACCCCTCATAGAAGTATTGGATCAGGAGTTGGTCAGGGTTTTGATGGTGTGGACAAGTTTCCACAAGCTTTTTGAACCTCTCCCAATACTCATGGAGTGATTCATTAGGGAATTGACGGATGCCGCTTATTTCCTTTCGGATAGAAGCTGTTCGGGAAGCGGGAAAGAACTTCTAAAGGAAAAGTCTCTTCATGTCAACCCATGAGTTTATGGAACCAGGTGGGAGGTAGTAGAGCCAAGACTTGGCAGAATCTTCTAGGGAAAAGGGGAAAGTTATAAGCTTGATTTGTTCTTCAGAAACCCCTTGAGGCTTCATGGTAGAGCATACTACTTGGAACTCTTTAAGGTGAAGATGTGGATCCTCACCGGCTAGCCCGTGAAAATGAGGGAGAAGATGAATCAAACCCGATTTGAGTTCGAAATCAGCTTCTATGTTTGGATATTGAATACCAAGAGGTTGGTAATTCATATCAGGGGCAGCGAGTTCTTTCAATGTTTGTTCCCTAGGATTGGCCATTTCAATTTCAACTGGTTGGATGAGGACTGGTTCATGAATTATTTGAGTATCTCTTATGTTCCTCCAAAGTTGGTGAAGTGTTCGCTCAATTTCAGGGTCAAACAAATCCTAGGGATTGTTTGGAAGGCTATGGGGCATTCAGAGAGATTTTGGAAGAAAGAGGAAGACGGGTTTTTCTTTGTATTTTTTCAGTTTATGATTTTTATGAGAAGACGGGTTTTTCTTTGTGATTTTTTTCATTTTTTTTAAAAAAAATTTTGTATATTTTTTTTTGGTTTTTTTTTACAATAACCAGAAAATAACGACTACATAAAGCACCATCCCCGGCAACGGCGCCATTTGAAACGCACGGCCGATTGTCGCCTATCGACCGGTCAAAGTTCCGGTGCTCTGCTAATGTGTATAGCAGCACTCGGGTCGAATCCTCGGTGATGGTACATCGTAATAGTTGATTGTATTTTGATTAGGGGGGTTTTTTGCAGAGCTTAATTGAAATGATTTATGGATGATGTTTGATTTACCAAATTGATAAAGATTGGGGTGTGTTCATCATTGGGGAGTTAAGCATGTGATATCCTTGAGCCTTACTTTGTATTGCATTAAATTAACACCCATGTCATAAGTTGACGTTGATTGGAATTCCTAAGTGTGAAGGCTTTAATCCAAGCCTTAACTTAACTTAGGGTTCTAATCTTAATCAAAAATTATTTATGGTAGTGTATTTATGGTTCCAATAATCCATGGAAACCACTCGTTAAACAAAACATATCATTAATCCATGACATATTAAGTTTAACATACACAATATTAATTTAAAGAATACTCATCGAGCAAAACTCTCAATCACATAACATCCCCGAATTATAACTCACCATAATGAGAGATTTACTCAGACATTTGGATGTTTAATATTCTGGTTAAAATAATTATGATGATAAATTAAGAATAGAAGAAAAAGAAAGGGATTAGAAAAGAGTGGTACGTTGACACACACACACGAACGATGATGATAATTAAAAACGGATTTTCGATTGAATGAGGAAGCAAAAGAAGGGAAGGGGATTCAACTGAATTTAAACTATTTTAGGAACATAAATATTAAACTACAGAAGTTGGATGAGAATAAGAGATATTGAAGAAATAAATTGCATTAAAACAGAATTACAAAGAAAGAGAATTACAAGATTACAAAAATGAAGAACACAAAAGTAAGTGAAAACAAAGAGAGGAGGAAAGGTCTATCAAGTGAAAACATGAGTATGGCAGGTCCTCCCAAGCCTTTTGCAAGGATTTGTTCGTGACAATATGATATCCTCTCTTCTGAAATGCCAACCCCTCTCAAGGAGAGAAGGGGAGAGTATTTATAGCCCAAGGAGTGGATTGTTTGCATTCCCAATCTGTCCCTCCACTTGCATCGCCAATTTGTATATTTAGACAGCCGAATCTTCAAATATAGCCTTCTTCAAAGTTGTAGACAATAAGGTTGGCCGACTACTGTCATCATATGGAGGCATTTGGACAAGTGGAGCCAATGTTATGGCGGTTTTATTAAACAAATGTAAACTGTCCATTTCTATCCTTTCTTTTTCGATGTCCAAAATGTGAATGGATTTTTGAACATGAATATGCCTTCAAATCCGAATGACTTCTTCAACAAAGTCGGCCGCCTCTATCGCCTCTTTCACACTGAAAAATATCAGCTCGATTGGATGCTTACATCATGAGATATGTCATTAATAGTATACTGATTTTAATTCTCGGACAGAATGGTGGGCTGGATTTAAAAGCATCATTTGGGACCCTTGTACTTGGATTTGGGCCATGAAATTTTTATCCAAGATGACATGTAGTGTCCCCAGAATTATGGTGGGAGTTAAGGTTTTTGGACTTATGTATTGATCCCAGTAAATCAATCTTCAAGGCTGGTCTAGTTTGTTCACAGATTCTTTGGTCTTGTTTGTGAGGACCATATGACCCTTCAAATTGCAGAATTGGATCATGGTTCCTTCTAATGAAATGTTGTATATTGAAAGGAGAATCCTACAAAACAAGAACCACAAAATTTGGATCAGTATAGTGACAGTTATAATTAAAACATTAAACTGACTCAATTGGACTACTTCTAAAAATGCTCAAATATTATACTTAATATTAAAACATTAATATTTCACACAAATTATGCACATTTCATATAAAATAAGTAAAGGGGGAATATAATAAGTCATGAAAATATTAATAACATCAATGGGGTTCAAAAAATAAATACCATATATTAACTTCAATGGAGACATAAACATAGACAATCTATAATTAGGGTGATATGGTGAAGAAAACCCTACCCAAGGTCTAAAATTATCCATATTTGATTCCAAAATATTTTATAACAAATATTATTTTTATTAATATAATATAAAAATACATATAAAAAATAAAAATATCATTTATAATCCATTTCAAATATTTCAACATCTATTTATTAGTAATTACTTATTAAAATCATTTTTTTCTGGGTGTTAATTTTTTTTCATGAATGTTTTTTACGATAGCTTCGGTCCTTTCATCAATATAATGGTACTATTTCCAATAAAATATTAATCATGATATAAATTTAATATATTTTAATTATATAAATATTTAGGAATCATACATGAAATGAAAACATAAAAAATGAATCACACTGCTATGTAGAGGTGTAGTTTACTTTTATGCATTGGTGACATTATAATTTTATTAGGTGGATGTGCTTGAATGAAAATGGTATATGGTATTTAGAAAATCATATTTATGACATAAATAACATATTTATTTATTTTTTATTTATTGATAACTATCTATAAAAAATAGTGATGATAACAAATTACACTACATGGTAGAGATGGTATGTTTCATGTACTGATAAATTAAGTTTTAGATTATTGTAGAAGGGAATTGAGGTCCAAAATGGTTTTACTATACTCATAAAATCCTATTATTATATTTATAATAGTAGATTAATTATTTTATTATGGTTGATATAAATTTTTATATTGTATAATCAAATATAAACCTAATGGTTTCGGTAAATATGATTACATATTTTTTGGGTTATCTCCACTACATTACATCAAATTATTGGAAATATTAAAATTATTATAATAAGTGGTTCTCTTGGATTACTGTAATTTCTCTAGAAATTAATATTGTAGGAATTTACTAACCTATAAGACTCAAAATTTGTCAATAATGGAGAAGAATATATTACCTTTCATGTGATAGGGGATGAGCACCAATGCAGTTACATTGAATTTTAAATTAATTTAAATTCTTTTTCAGTTTTCTGTGGCATATAATTGATACATATATAATATATTATGGTAATGAGTATAAAAATTCACATATAATAATATTGAAAAAAATTGTGATTTTTATATCATTGTCTCATTATATTTTCCCACATTAACCGTTTTGAGGATTACTAGGATCTAAATGTATTTTACTCTTTAGGGACACGATCATTACTATTAAAGGAAAAGTTAAAAATAAGTAGATAATGGATGATATTATTGACCAAATATCATTCAATTTTCATAATATAATATATTTATAAATTTTAAATCCTTTAATATAATATTCTTTATCATTAGCTACCATTAATTTAATTTGTGGAGTTGTTCACATGGTCTGGATTTAATGAAAAAATTAGGGAAAAAATTAAAATTATAACTTTTAAAACATCGATAATATTTTTTTTTCTAAAATGTTATTGTAACACAAAAAGTTATCCATATTATATTACTTTAACTATTTTTAAAATCAATTCTTCTATTTTTCTTTTACATGAATAGTCACCATGCTTGTCTTGTGTAATAATTTTATGCAGTAAATCTAAGAATAAAAATTTTAAATTAATATATATGATTCATAAAATTAATTAATCCTTCTAGTAAAACATTTTTACCGAACTATACTTCATTTTTTCTTATCAAAATATTTTAAATTTATTAAAATAGTGAGAGTGACATTTTCTATTTATTCTTTACATAAAATAATATTATGGTAATTATCAACTAAAAATGGAACCATGTTTGCAAAAGTAACCACATTGGATTAGCATGGAAAAATTATATCCATTAAATAGAAATAATGTTGGTTTATATATATATTTAAAACCTTGTCTCGTTATGTTTCACCATAATTAACAAATTTACAGTTAACAATATGACTCATATTACTATAGTTACTATAAATTAAAAAAGTTGTTGATAGATTTAAAATATTTGGAAACATTGATTCATAATATTTATTATATTTTATCAAAATATATTCAAATAAAATTTTGGAATTTATTTTAAAAAAATCACACATAATGAATGGAATTGTTTTTAGGAAAATTTTTGTTGAATGAATAATGTGTTAATTATTCTCCTTAAATAACTAGTTAAAACAAATATATGACTGTTAAAACATTTTATTGAATATAAAAATTATAAATTTAGTTAATTTTATTAATCAATAGAGATTAATCCAATTTATTTTCTAAAAAAACATATGTTTTGAATGATGGCCATTTTTCCTAAAACCATATATTTTTACCTTCAAATACTTATTTTTTATTTTCTAAATAATTGATATAAAATAAATTAATTTTATAAATACACAAGTAATAATTTTTCCATAATTTATTATGTGCTATTGTTAAATTGTAATTCGATATCTCAGTAAGAATTATCACAAAAAAGATAATATCATAAATGTATATTGCGGTTTGCATAAACATTGGGTTTGTGGGTAAAGGAAGATGTCATGGAAATTTAATTTATTTATAGGTAAATACACCATAAAAACTTATTTGCAACATTATATACCCTTATAATAACGTATCCTTTATAATTCATTAACTCTTATAAAGAAAAATATTAATACTTTAGGCTAATCAAACCATGAGGTTAACACATAACTAATAGAAAAATTATGGTTTTAATATAAAATATTAAATATATTAGAATTATTATTTCATAGATAATTCTATATATCATTCAAAAGCTCCACCAGTTGTTATATATAATATATATCATTCTTTAACGGTATAACTTTTGTGTTCTATACATGTCAAATATTGTTTGTGTAATTCCTCAGGTGAAACAAATAAAACATATCAAGAACCGTAAAGAGATTTAGTTTATGTGATAAGTAATATGTAATTTTCCTAATACAAATAAGATTTTTATATAGACAAATATAAAAAGGGATGAAAAATCCCTTATCTCTAAACCTCATATCCTTCATCCAAGTAGTTATATATCAGAATACATTATCACAAACATTGATATCAAGATCTCTCTAAGGATTTTAATAAAAATGATTCTTTCTATTATTTTTTTAGATGTGCATCTAAATTTGGCTGAAATTAAAATTAATTTTCATTTCTAGATCAACTCATAATATATTTCTATCACTAACATTATCCTAGAACATTGGAGTTAAGAACTTTCTACAATATTGTTCTTCATAAGGATCCATTTGAATTCTCAGGAAAAGAATTTTTCTATATGAACAATATAATAAATGAATCATCACTTACCATACACCTTCTAAAACTAATGATAAATATCTCCTCATATCCTCTTGGGTTTTATTGGTACTCTCATGATGACCATACTTCTTGTAATCCTGTTCATTTTTAATTTACAACTCAATATTCAATGCTTATTAAAAAATTTCTTGAGTATTGATGTAACCACATATCCATATCTTCCATGACCCGTCCAATTGGGGCCCGAGCCGCAACTCCCCAAGCCCACCTCTAATAGGCCAGGGGATGTTGTCTAGGACCGAGTAGGCATGCCACTAACATGGGAGGCATTGCCTATGAACCTGTACAGACAAACTCGTATCTCCAAGCCCACAAAGAAGAATTGTAAAACTACTAAAAGGAAAAAGATGCATGCATACACTAAAACTCAACCAATAGAGTACGGCAGGAAAGTAAAGTACAAGAATGTAAAACCCTGTGCCAAAAGTACAAGCCCACCAAAAGAGTCCGTAACAAAGTCAAACCTATTAAGAAAGGTGGTGGGACTGCAATCTGTAGTCGCAGGAACACACCTCGGCCTGTCTGATCTCACTGAGCACTGTTCGGTCCAAGTCCACCTAGAATCTTGTCCAAGGCTCGCTCGTATGCACAAGACACGGCACATGCGGTCAAATCCTGTGCATGGGTGAGTATAACAGTACCCAGTAGGACACCCCAAAACCACAAAGGAATATAACAAGGGAAAATACAAAAAAAGAAAGGTACAGTCAGCTCTAAACATTATATGTTTATGGAACATATAACAAGAGTATCCAGATACACTCCTACACTAATAACCATTGTGAAACCACCACTAAGATCCAGCTCGAAGATTCTAATAAGCATGCAACCAGGATAACACACTCCTAGGTCTGAAGAGAAAGATACAAATTAATCATTCAAGGATAACACACTCCACAAGTACATGGGAACGTAATGCTTAAATGAGGATCACAACCAATATCCCTAGGGTGATTCCAACAACTCAGTCTGAGCTAATCTACTAAGCAGAGTATCAGCGCCTATGTAACGATGGTCACGTCAATACCAAGAACTCTACCTAGGGTTCGAGGATTGAATTGAGGATCTAGCTCTAAGTCTTACAGAGGGGATTCCAACAACTCTATTCAGGAAGTCCGGCTGAAGGAATCATACTCTTGTATGTGGGAAAGGATACCAAAAACCTTCAGGAGAAGACCATGGGGGAAAACCATAAGTCACAGAAGGAAACTGGCTCAATCCATGTGAAACGAGTTACACGACCTGTAGTATGGTTACACGCCATGTTCCATGACTTTAGGTACTACCCATGTAAACATCCCATGTCATCTGCCCAAGCTGTGTAATGTTGGACTACACATCGTGTAGTAGGTTTACACGCCGTGTTCCGTGAATCCAGGTACTCCCCATGTAAACGGACCGTTTCATTTGGCTTGTCGAATAGAAAGTAACTACACATCGTGTAGAATAATCACACACCGTGTCCGAGCACCTCATGCTCTCTCCGTGTACGTTGTCCACGTGACCGTACACAGTCTCTGTCCATGTCGCCTGCCCATGTACCAGTACATAGGGTATCCTGTGTATCTGGACGGGTCTTCCTAGGGAGGGGTATACACGCAATGTTCTTGTCCATGTACCCAACCCGGGTCCGTGTACTCTCGGAGTACATGCCAGGTGGTCCACAAACGAACACACATCGTGTATCCAATACTATACGCCGTGTAGTCGGGATTTTTTCAGAAACGCTCTCTTCCTCCTCATGTCGCGGCTGATCCTCCAGATCCACAGATTGTTGTCTATTTGTCCCGATACTCCAGGGGTTGGTTCTTTTCATCATACGAACTCTGAAACTGGTGTTTTCATTCCTCAAATCGGATCATAATCCTCGAACAATCCATCTGAAGAAAAGCGCTTGGAAACTCATATCTCTTGATCTACTCTGAATCGTTCGCTGGAACCATCATCACACCTCTGGAACATCTCTCTGGGGTTGGATCTCCAATCTCAGATCGTTGCGCCCACAAATGAATGTGCAACGATCGATTTCCTCCAAGAACGCGTAGAACACAATGAAGAATGTGAGGGAGAAAAATACAAAGAATCGAACAAGAGGGACGAACCTCGATCGTTGTTCGTGACTATCTGGGTTCTTCGTCATTAGATCAAAACCAAAACAAGCTATAGATTATAAATCTCAAGTATTTGATCTCCCGATAAAACCCCAAATCACACTTACCCACAAAATGATCGATTCGCGGGCTAATCAGTTCGTAGATTAGTCCGTGTTCATTGTAAAAAAAAGAGCGGCAAAAGGAAAATAAAAAACAAACATCCTACTTGGATCCACAATGTTTGTTGGCGTAGATCCGGTCGTCGTGTTGTCGTCGCCAGTAAAAATCATCAAGAACGCCGCCTTCCTATTGGGAGGTCTTCTCTAGAGCCTCCAGAGCCGCCAAGGGTTTCAGGGTTGTGTGGTTTTTAACCCTGGACCCCTGCGCAAGCCTTTATTTAAATAAGATAAAAAGATATCTACTAAAATAGATTTAAAAAGATTTCGCTGCAGAATAAGATATTTGTAATAAATATTTTATTACCATTACGTCCAAAACACTAAATTTCACCACTGATCTACGTCGGCCGATGTTAGGCCTTGCCTAAGGTAAAACTGATGTTCTGAACGCAACGGTGACTTCAGATTTTTGATCTGAGCACCCGTTCGGGTGTTATACCACTTTTCAGGAAAACCACACGTGTGCATAAATTAATCATTTAATTAAATTCAAACATTTGTTCCGGGATCACCGGAC
Organism: Viscum album; assembly: GCA_963277665.1. Taxonomy (NCBI): domain Eukaryota; kingdom Viridiplantae; phylum Streptophyta; class Magnoliopsida; order Santalales; family Viscaceae; genus Viscum; species Viscum album. The sequence continues at coordinate 1,863,201,149 of OY728126.1, read as the reverse complement.
CTTGGAACTACACGCATTATTAGAGCCTGGTGTCAAAAGTATTCCCACATATATATTAAAATAATACATGATAAAAATCTGAGACATTAAATCACACCCACCTTAGGGATTTTATGTCCCCGAAAAGCCAAATCAAAGGCTACAAAAAAAGATCTGGGTACTACACACGAATTTGAGCCTCCCACTGCCACGTGCTCTCTTGGAAATTTTTGTGCGGCCATAGGACATACACCATGGGAATAGCTCACCCATGAAGGGTCTTCTCTTGTTTATCCTTGATCTTCATGGGGTACTTAGCAATGGTCTCTCCATCATCGATGTCTTTCTCACCCCAGTCGATAATGTGTGATGGGTCATGCACGTACTACCGTAGCTGTGACACATGGAAGATGTCGTGTACCTAGTCCATCTGAGGAGGTAGAGCCAAGTGATACGCCACCTCACCAACTCTACTCAGAATCTGGAAAGGGCTGATGAACCTTAGAGATAGCCTGTCGCCTGGCAGAACCTCCACAATCCCCATCAAGGTGAGACCCAAAGGAACACATGGTCTCCCGCCTCGAACACCAAGGGTCTCCACCTCCTATCGGCATAATACTTTTTCCGACTTTGTGTAATATTAATTTTCTCCTGGATGACCTGCTCCTTCTCTATAGTAGCTCTAACCATCTCTGCGCCCATGATTGCTGACTCTCCTGGGTCAGTCCAGCAAAGTGGTGACATGCAAGGTCACCCGTACAGAGCCTCGAATGGTTCCATACCATTATTAGAATGATAACTGTTTTTGTAAGAAAACTCCACCAGTGTTAGGTGATCCTCCTAGCTACAACTGAGGTCAATTATGCAAGATTGTAGCATATCCTCCAGGACCTGGATGGTCCGCTCTATCTGAACATCAGTCTGGGGATGATACGTTGTGCTCAAGTGTAACTGATTCCCAAAAGATTCCCGCAATCCCTTCCACAAATGGTATGTGAAACGAGAATCAGGATCTGAGACGGTCGTGGATGGAACTCCATGAAGTCGAAATATCTCCTGCATGTAGAGGATTCTTATGCTCTCCACTGAACTCTACTCCCGTATGGCTAGGAAATGTGCCGACTTGGTGAGACAATCAATGATCACCCATATGGAATTGTGTCCCCTAGACGTACGTGGTAAAACCATCACGAAGTCCATGGATATTCCTTCATACATCCACTCTAGAACCTCAAGGGGATAAGTCAAACCTGCTAGCACCTGGTGCTCAGCCATTACTTGCTGAGAAGCAAGGCACCGAAAAAAACTATGCCACTCTTCTTCATTCTTGGCCACCAAAACTGACGTCATAGGTCCTTGTACAAATTGGCAACACCTAGATGCACTGCCAAAGGAGATGTGTGAAAATCCCTCAGAACCTCCTCCTGCAAAATCACTAGTAATACTGTGTGCCCTCTGAAAATAACAACATTCTCCCCACCTTCTGAAAATCCATCAGCAGCATCACTTGTGGATATCTGAGCACGTAGAGTCTCACAGCTTGCATCCTCAAGTTGTGCTTCCTGGACTCGCTGTATGAGTGGAGGGGTAACAACCATCGACTGAAGGTAAGATCCCTCATCCATATCCACGAAGGATAACTGTAAGGAGGCCAACTACCTCATCGCCTCATCCAGCAACTAAAAACTGGATTTCATGCTAAGAGAGTCTACCACAACATTCCCCTTCCCATGTGTGTAAATGATCTCAAAGTCATAATCATGTATGAACTCAAGCCATCATCTTATTCTCAAATTCAAATCCTTCTGAGAAAAGATATATCTGAGACTCGTGTGATCAGAATAGATGGTAAAATTCTTGGCCATCAGGTAGTGTCGCCATGTCTTCAATGGGAAGACTACCGCTACCAACTCAAGATCATGGGTTGCATTGTTATACTCACAGGGCCTCGACTGGCATGATCCACAGCTAATCACCTCTTGCCACTGCATCAGGACACAACCATGCCCGGTTCCTGATGAGCCGCAAAACACTAAGTACTCGACACCCTCTTATGGTAGTCTCATGATTAGTGTGCTTTTCAAACTCTATCTCAACTGCTGGAAAGCCTGCTGGCATCTCTCGGTCCACAGAAAAGGAAGCCCCTTTCGGGTCAAATCTGTCATGGGTGCTGAAATCCTGGAGAAATCAAGAATGAATATCCGATAGTAACCTTCCAACCCAAGCAAACTCCGCACCTACATCAAGATTTGGGGTGGATTCCATGATAACACTGCCACTACCTTTGCTGGGTCCACTGCTACATCATCTACTGAGATAACGTGTCCCTGAATGTGGACCTCCCATATCCAGAACTGACATGTCGAGAGTTTCCCGTACAAATGGTTCTCTTAGATTGTGTCTAGAACCATCCTTAGGTGCCTCACATTCTCTTCCCTAGACGCAGAGTACACAAGGATATCGTCGATGAAGATTAATACGAACCAATCTATATAGGGCTGAAAGATCTAGTTCATGAGTCCCATGAACACTGTCGGGGCGTTGGTCACGCCAAAGGGCATCACCAAGTACTCATAGTGACTGTAGCGACATCTGGAAGCCATATTCAGTATATCCTCATCCCATACACACAACTGATGATAGCCTGATTATAGATCATCCTTCCAGAACCATCATTCCCCTCTTAACTGGTCGAAGAGTTCATCGGTCTTAGGTAGTGGATAGCAGTTCTTTACAGTCACCTAATTCAGGCACTGGTAATCCACACATAGCCTTAATCTCCCTTCTGCCTTCATGGAAAATAGCACTGGGGGCACGCAGGGTGAAACGCTGGGTCTCACAAATCCCTTCTTCTTCAAGTATTCCAGCTTCAACCTCACCTCACGAAGCTCTGCGAGAGCCATCCGATATGTTGATGCTAATATTGGTGTCATCCCGGGTTGAAACTCAACGTAGAAATCTATCTCCCGACGAGGAGGATGTTTGGGGACATCCTCCGGACAGACTTCCACATACTCAGCCACTACTGCTGGAAACTGGAAACTCGTAAAATCTTTTGTGCCAAGGGTAGGCTAGCCAATAGATAGGATATCAGTTGCACCTTCCAACACACGAGTCCAGTCTCACTGAATGGGTCTCTCTATTCACCGAAAAAAGAGAACCTCATTCCATCACTGCGGACACACTGCACCATTCACCTAAAATAGTCGATCTGGGAATGAACTATGGATAGCCAATCCATACCAAGAATGACATCATAAGGCCTCAACACTACCACCAAGAGGTTCCAACCGAAAATCTTGTCTCCATGGGTCAGGTCACACTGTCTACAGAGGGGTGTGTTCTCTGAATCTTCTCTAGTCGGTGTTTCTAAGTGTAATGGTCGAGTCAACGGCTCAACAAGAATCTTAAGGTCTTGAAAAAGATAACCAGCTAGAAAGGAATGACTATCACATATGTCTATTAGTACGGAAACCAAAGTAGAAAAGACATAGATTTTACCTTTAATCATTTCGGGAGTACCTGGGTCATAAGCCTCTGCCGCGTACAGTTGTCCATGCCTCTGTCCACCGGATCCTTGAACATAGGGTGGACCTCATGGTGGTGGGGGTTGTAAAAGGTCAAAAATGTCGACCACCTCCAACTACTCTTTTAGCTCCCTACCACGTCTGCTGCCTCGTGGATCTGTCTGCTCCACACATTGCCACTGCCTTGGTGGTCCATCCACTACTCCCATGTCAGTAGTACGGAGGGTCAGTCAATCTCAAGTGAGGTGTCCCCTATCGTCACATGAGTATCATTGCCTCTCTTGACGCTGGCTGGATGCGCCCTGCAAACCCTATATTGTAGATCCCCTTTCCTGGGATCTCCTCTGAAAACATATCCCACACCTGCTTCCTTACATCGGCTCCCTGTTGTCGAGGTCTCTACTCTAGCTCGCCCACTACTAACAAATGTTGTCTATCCTTGTTCTGCCAAGAAGCTCTCAACCACCAAAGCCCGCTCGAGCACCCCATTATAAGTAAGGATGCTCATTGGGACGATGCTAGCTCAGATATCTCTGGGCAAGCCCCGCTCAAAAGTCTGATCTCTGAAGTACTGATCTCTGACCATAACCATTTAGTACAATGAGAGGTCGGTAAACCTCGATGAATAGTCAGCCACCATCATGGTTCCCTACTGGAGCTGAAGATGCTCCTATATACGTACTGCTCTCAAGGTAACTAGTGAAAACTCATCCCTTAAGAGATGCTCAAACTCCGACCATGCAAGATCTACCTCGTCGTGAGTCGGAATAACCAAACTCCACCATTGTCCCGCTGAGCCCTGCAGAAGGCTCGCTCCCAGGATCACAATCTGGTCTGCTGGTTTCCTGACCAAACAAAAGACTCTAGTCATGGCCTCAAGCCAGTCCTCTACTGTCTGAGGGTCAGGCTCACCCCGAAACTTGAGGGGTGTCTGCCTATGAAACACGTGGAGTGCGCTCAGCCTGCGCTCCTCTACACTGGTACAATAGGAACATAGCACTTCTCCGCAGGTGGTGGAATAACCGGCACACCAGCAGAAGGTAAAACTGGGGGATCTAGTCCCTGAATTGAAGCCCCATCACTGAGGGGGTCATCCTCTTGATCGAGCTTCTAGATCCTAGTGAGTGCATGTCGCAGAGGCATCCTGTAAAAAACAAGACGTATTGCTGTCAGTGAGTATATCTGGAGAGCTGAGACAAAGAGGAAATGGAAACCACAACCCATTCCTATATGATGCATGTACCATTATTTTCCCCTTCAACTAGTGTTCTCATGTTCTGAGTTGAAAAACATTTTATCAGACTCCTGGTGTATGGATACGTCGGCCGCCAGTACAAACACTAGGGGCTCTGGCCTGAAATCCGAACTCGAAACACTAAGCATTGTTGACCCAAACCAACTCACAGACTCTTGGTCCTAAGATAGAACCAACCAGCTCTGATAGCACTCTATCATGACCCGTCCCAGTGGGGCCCGAGCCGCAACATCCCAATCCCACCTTCAATAGGCCAAAGGATAGTGACTAGCACCGAGTAGACATGCTACTAACATGGGAGTTATTTCCTATGAACCTGTACACACGCACACACATCTCCAAGCCCACAAAGCTGAATACTAATACTACTAAAAGGAAAAATATGCATACATATACTAAAACTCAACCAATATAGTACGACATGAATGTAGATTACCAGAACAGAAAACCCTGGGCCAAAAGTATCGGCCAACCAAAAGAGTCTATAACAAAGTCCAACCTGTAAAAAAAGGTGTTGGGACTGTAATCTGTATCCATAGGAACACACCTCGTCTTGTCTGATCTCACTGAGCACCGTCTAGTCTTGGTCCACCTAGAATCATGTAAAATGCTCGCTCGTTTGTACAAGACATGACACGTGCAGGCAAAGCCCGTGCAGGGGGGAGTATAACAATACCTAGTAGGACACCCCAAAACCAAAATGGAATATAACAAGGGAAAATACCACAAAAGAAAGGTACATTCATCTCTAAACAGTATATTTTTACAGAACATATAACAAGAATATCCAGAAATACTCCTAACGACCATTGTGAAACCACCACTAAGATCCAGCTCGAAGATTCCACTAAGCATGCAACCAGGAGAACACACTCCTAGGTCTGAAGAGAGAGATATGAAGTACTCGTTCCATTATAACACACTCCATAGGCACATGGAAAAATAATTCTCAGATGAAGATCAAAACCAATAGCCCTGTTGTGATTCCAACAACTCAGTCTGAGCTAATCAGCTAAGTAGAGGATCGGCGCCCTGGTAAAGTTGGTCACGTCGATACCAAGAACTCTACCTAGGGTTCCAAGAATGAATAGAGGATCCAGATCTAAGTCTCACAGAGGGGATTCCAACAACTCTATTCAAGAAGTCCTGCTGAAGGGATAATACTCCTGTATGTGGGAAATGATACCAAGAACCTTCAAGAGAAGACCACGGGGGAGACCCATAAGGAAACTAGTCCAAGTCACAGAAGGAAACTGTCTCAAGCCATGTGAAACGAGTTATAGGATGTGTAATATGGTTACAAGACATGTTCCATGACATCAGGTACTGCCCATGTAAAGGACCCTTGTCATCTGCCCAAGATTTGTAAAACTAGGATACATGGCATGTATTAGGTTTACACGCCATGTTCCTTGACACTAGGTAATGCCCGTGTAAACGGCCTGTGTTATTTGGAATTTTGAATAGAATGTCACTACATGGCGTGTCAATGAATCACACTCTATGTCCAAGCACCTGGGACTCGCTCCGTGTATGCTGGCCATGTGCCCGTATACGGTCTCTATCTGTGTCACCTACCAATGTATAAATAAGTGGGGTATCTCGTGTATCTGGCCGGGTCTGGCCGGGGAGGGGTATACATGCCGTGTCATTGGCCGTGTGCCCAACCTGTGTCTGTGTACTCTCAGTGTATATGCCAGGTGGTCCGCCGATGAACACACGTTGTGTACGCTACACTACACGTCGTATAGTCGGGATTTTTCTAAAAACACTGTCTTCCTCCTCACACCACAGCTGATCCTCTGGATCCACGGTTTCTCGTCCGTTCATCCCGATACTCCAGGGGTTGGTTCATTTCATCATAAGAACACAAATATAGGTGGATTCGGTCCTTTAATTGTATCATAAACCTCGAAGAATCCATCCAAAGAAAAGCTCCCGGAATCTCTTATCTCTCAATCCGCTCCGAATCGTCCACCGAAACTGTCGTCAAACCTCTGTGACATCGCTCTGGGATCGTGGGGGTTGTCCCATTCGGCGGTGGTATCATACTTCTCAAGGGTTTATTTTTTCATTCATCTTACTACGAGGGGGTCAAGACTCTATGGTTCTTTTCACTTCTCTTTAGCGAGGTGGTCCTGGGACTATCATTATGGGTGCGAGACTTCATAAGATGCTATCTGGCTGTCCATCCCAGGCTTACCTCTTCCTTTGAATAACCTGGAGATGCTGAAAGAAGTGGGAAACTACATTGGATCCTTTCTATGTGCTGATGACAATACCAAGAGTCTTCAGGAGGATGTTAATCCTTGCATTTGTGTTGAGATGGATTTAGCAGTGCAATGACCTTCAACGGTTTTGATTGAGTCCAATGATGGATTTTCTTGGAGGCAGAGGATTTTCTACCATTAGGGCTCTCGGTATTGGGTTGGCTGTGGTTTGCATGGCCACACGGTGAGGGCCTGCCGGAGACGGCGGGAAGTTGTGGAGACTTCCCGACGGGGCCCGGTTGCTGAGTCGGGTCAGGATCCACCTGCCCGAGATAATAAAGCGATGGGGGATGTTAACAGAACACCCCAGCCGTTTTCAAATTCAAATTCATCTGACGGCCCTCGTGCGGCGGAGACAACGGATGGGGAAAAAGCAACTGACATTCTCAGTAGGCGGTCGGCCTCTTCTTCAGATCTCCTCGATATCATATCTTGGACACCTGGACCGGCAGTCCAGAAGTTTTCTCCCTCATGTAGCGCGGGGATACTTTCTCAGCAGGATACGGATGTCTGCGTGGCTTTTTCATTAGGGATCCCATTTAGATCATTACCTCTCCCGTCCTCTCCTTTCTATATCTGCACCCATCTGTCGTCAGAGATGATTCAAACATCCCTGGTGAGTAACCTGACTTTACTGTCACATGGAGTGCGGGAGAAAAATGGCATGCCGAGAGGTGTTGAAAAGGAATTTATGGTATCCCTCCTTTCACCTCAATGGAGACTTATGAGCTCATTAGATCAAGGAGATTTGGGGGCAGGCGGCTTGGGTTATCTTCCATTGGGAAGGAGGCTTCATTTGGAGAATGTGGTCAGCCCTTTTAAGAAGGTTATTTTATCACCAAAATGGAGCAATGGTGAAGATGGATTTTCGGGACCAATTACCCATTCTAAGTCCAAAGAAAAAGGTATGTTTGCACTGCCCATTTTTCCTTCCTCTCCATTACAGAATACCCACAAGGGCTCATTTTAATGTTTTCTCTCATTATCTGGAATGCACGCGGTCTTGGAGCTCAAGCCAAGTGTGCTTACTTGGCTTCTGAAGGCAAGAAGTCTAGTGTCTCTATGGTAGTGATTTTGGAACCGAAGCAGGATCCATGCAAGTTAGAGGGGTTTGATAAGAGGATGAGATTTCAGAATTCATTTCATGGAGGTTATATAAATTCGCAGATCTGGATCGGATGGAGAAGCAACATTTCAGTGGAAATTCGGAATATAAAGCCTCAGTGAATTGATACAAGGATTGATGTGGGTAGTTCTACCTTTATATTCTCATTTGTCTATGCGAGTACTATGGTTAATGGTAGAAGGGAATTATGGAGTCACTTGGAGGCAATGCAAACAGGTTCTCTGTCGTGGTTTGTGGGAGGGGATTTCAACACCATTGCGGATTTCTATGAGAAAAGAGGAGGATCTGGCTGGAACTGGGAGAGTATACTGGAGTTTCAGGAGTGCATGACACACAAAGAACTGTTGGATTTGGGCTTCATGGGTTCTAAATATACATGGTGCAACAACTGTAAAGGGTCTAACCGCATCTAGAGCAGGCTGGACAGATGTGTCACAAATATGCAAGGTTTGGATCTTTTCTCATGAACATCGGTCACACATCTCACACGTATATTCTCGGATCATGCTCCTCTCATAATTGAAGTCCGACGTGAAGAGGTGTTTGGAAGGTCCTTCCATTACTCCAGTGAATGGCATAGTGATCATGTGTTCATGCAAATGCTGAAAGTTTCATGGCTGAAGGAGGAAGTAGAACGATCATGGGGAGGTCTTTTGAATCATCTCAAATGACTAAAACATGATATTGGAGGTTGGCTAACCAATCAACCAGATATTTCCAATGGGGTGGCGAGTCTACAGGTTGAGGTGGGAAGACTGGAATAGTCAATCCAAACCTCTTGGGATGAGGACAATTTTATTATTATATGTGACAAGAAGGTTATCCTTGCTGAAAAAATCATCAAGATTGAGAGAGTTTATAAACAGAGGTCTCAGGTACGTTGGTTAAGAGAGGGAGATCGGAACAATGCATTCTCTCAGGCCTGCATTAAGGAGAAGATAATCATGAAGGTCAATCTAAAACTGGAGGACGAGTCATATACGTCAGATGTGAATACTGTTGGGAATATGGTGTTGGAGCACTTTGAAGGTCTTCTGGCTGGGAGGAGCACTCTGATTTTTGAGAGGTAAGCGTTGGATTATCCTGAATTCCGAAACTGCCTTCCTACACTGGTGAATGAATCGGATAATGCCTTCCTTTCCTTTATTCCGCAGGATAATGAGATCAGGGAAGCACTGATGAGTATGCCACTGGAGAGCGCCCCTGGCCCTAATGGTTTCTTGTCCTCCTTTTTTCAGCACGACCTGGGATGTCGTGGGACCAAAGGTTGTGTAGGCGATACAATATTTGTTTGTGGGGGGTCACTGATAAAGGGTGTATCCACATAATGGGTGGTGCTTCTTCCAATGATGAAGGAGACTAGCCTCCTTAATCATTTCTGGCAAATATGTCTATGCAACGTTTCGTACAAGATTTTGGCATCGATTATCAACAGGAGACTGTCCAAAATTATTACCAAGATGATCTCAGCAGAGCAACATGGCTTTATACAGGGTCGAAGCATCCAAGGTGTAGTCAGCATCGCTAGTGAGCTGGTCCATGACCTCAACAGACGTACCGTGGGATCCAATATCATTTTCCAAGTTGACATGAACAAAGATTATGACAGAATAGAATGGAGTTTTATTATTCGTGTCATGAGGGGGTTCGGTTTTCAGGAATGGTTTTGTGACATCTGTTTCAGGTGTTACTCCTTGCCCTGGCTCTAAGTATCCATGATGGGAATGTGTTTTGGTTTTTTTAAAACTGTATGAGTTGTTCGACTGGGTGACCCCCTGTCCCCAACTATTTTTGTCCTTGCCTAGGATGCATTGTCCAGGAACATGGTTAGAGGCTTAGCGGAGGGAAAGTTGAAACCATTCTATCGAAGAAGGAATGCAGGACACATCTCACACTTGATGCTTGCGAATGATGTCCTTCTCTTTATGAATGGCTGTAGTAGATCCTTGAAGCACCTCAAAGTCATCATGGCCAGGTATAACAGGTTTAGTGGACACTCTCTCAACCCTTTGAAGAGTCATGTGTTTATCTCGGATAAGTGCCCCGGAAGGAGATGTAAGGTTATCCAGGGGATTCTGGGGTGCAAGAAGAAACAACTACCTATTTTTAACCTTGGGGTACCACTTTCTTGTGGTCGAATCAAGAAATTCCATTTCAATGAGATCCTCATTCAGCTTGGGGGTAGAATTTTCAATTAGAAGAACAAAATGATATCGTTTGGAGGATGGGTTATGCTCATTAATAGCGTTCTTTTGTCTATTCCTATGCACATATTATCTTTTGTCAAACCACTGAAAGGTATAGTGGATATAATGTAGTGTATGTTTACTACTTTCCTTTGGGGCGCTAAACTGGAAGGACGTTGCCACTGGGCATCTTGGAAGCGGTTGGCCTGTCCAGTGGAAGAGGGAGGAGTTGGTCTCCGTGACATCCAGGATACCATATAGGGACTGCAAACATGGTTAGCTTGGGAAGTCATTGTGGGGGAGACCCTCTGGGTGAGGTTTTTCAGAATGCGATATGGCTCATAGGGGGAGTTTAATATACAGGGCGTGACAGGTCTAGCTAATTGCATGTTTTCCCATATTGAGAGCTTGTCTTGCTATGTCAAGTGGATTGTTGGCTGGGTGGAAATCAATTACTGGGAGGACAAATGGGCTGGTGAAAGGCTGGCCTTCTCTGGTTTCCCTTCGCCAAGGATTTCTTTTATGGATGCAAGTTTCAGGTATGATTTTATCCAGGTGAATCTTAATCCCAACCAGTTAAAAATGTTTGAAAGCATTGTGATGAGCGATGAGCAGGACTTGTGTTGCTTCACGGAAGCAATATATGGGAGGTATAATGTTGGTGACTACAGGAAAATACTCCAGAGAGATCATCCTATGGGGGAATGGGGACCGGCTGTTTGGTGCAAGGAGATACCGATGAGAATGATCTTACTGGTGTGGAGGATTCAGAACAGGGCAATATTGACGGAGGATAATATATAGAAAAGAGGGGTATTCATGGTGTCACGATATTATTGTTGTCAGCAACTGAAATAAAAAATGATGGCACATCTTTTCTTCCAAGGGCAATGGGCCTCCTATCTTTGGTCTCTCTTCACCCATTCCCGATTTCCTGGTGGTGAGTCCCTGTCCGTCCAGGATTTTATATCTGTCTAGTTTCCAGGTATTGAAAATAGAGAAATGGAGGGGGCTATAAGAACCATCATTCTGGTTGCTATTTTTTTTGGTAATATGGGAGGCGAAAAATCATGTTAGGCTTGGAAACAAAAGTTCTTTGATTTCTATTCAGTTTCAGCTTAAGTCTCTCATTGTGGAACTGGCATCGCTTGTAAAAGGGGGGATCGCATCAGTGGCAGTGTGCAATCTGTTTAAACGCCCCTACATACATCATAGTTGGAGAGGATGTTGGGAGAGGTGGCATCCTCCGAGCCAGGGTCTGAAGATGAACGTTGATGGCTCCATTATTGGGGGAGTCATGAGGGGAGGTGGCATACATCAGGACTATTAGGGATCTTTTCTTCTTGGTTTTAGTGCCTTTTATGGCCCATCGAACTCTTTGGGAGCAGGATTTTGGGCGCTTCTTTCTAGCCTGATGGTTTGTAGGTGGAGAGGGTTGCTGGTAACGGAGGTGGAGTCAGATTCTGAGGCTCTAGTGAAGATGTTACAGGGAAGCCATAACACACAATAGGATTTGATATATCTCATCCAATGGTGCAAGGCAGAGACCAATCACGGAAGTATAATTCATCATAACTGGAGGGAGTCCAACTTTGCGGCAGATGCTCTTGCTCGCTGTGGCAGACAGGAGGAGTCACTGATGATAAATGGTAGTCTGAACTCTCTTCTCCTTGAATGTTTTACCATGGTGCAAGGGGGTGCCCTTGGACTTCATTACTTTCTCTCTCCTTGAAGGTCTGCCCCCCTTTTTATGTTTACCTCTCCCAAAGAGTAATAAAAAAAGTAACTTTCATATCATTTCATAGGAACCAAGAATAGGGAAAGTAAAATCAGAAACAAATATCCTACCTGTATCCACAACATTCGTTGGTGAAGATTTGGTCACCTTTTCGTCATCAGTGGCGAAAAACCTCAAGAACATCGCCGCCCCGTTGGGAGGTCTTCTCCAGAGCCTCCAGAGCCGCCAAGGGTTTCAGGGTTATGTGGTTTGTAACCCTGGACCCTTGCATAAGCATTTATTTAAAAATGATAAAAAGATATCTGCTGCAACAGATTTAAAAATATTTTCATGCAGAATAAATTATTTTTAATAAATATTTTATTACTATTACATCCAAAAACTGGATTTCACCACCGACCTACACTGGCTGATGTTAGGCCTCGGCTAAGTTAAAATCGATGTTCTAAACGCAACAGTGCCTTCAGATTTTTGATCTGAGCAACCATTGAGGAGTTATTCCACTTTTCAGGAAAACCGCACGTGCACATAAATAAATCATTTAATTAAATTCATACATTTGTTCCAAGCTCACTGGGCCTCTGAACTACACGCCGTCTCAGATCCTGGTCTCGAAATGACTCCCACATATATATTAAAATAAAATAAGTTAAAAATCTGAGACATTAAAATATCATATACAATAGAAAAGTATACCCCCTTGAAACATAACACAATCCTAATATATACAATGGTATTTTGAAAAAGGGATACAAATTATCCAATAGAAATGAAACACACTAATTACATATATATATATACTGACTAAAAATTAAATAACATTGTTCCATTTAGATGTAATGGGGGTGTGATAGTAAAACTCATCCTAATGTTTTCCCATTTCTATTATCTTATGGGTGATTTTTATTGAATCCCCTTAGAATTATGTCTCTTGGAAATAACTTTATAACATACTAATAATTTATATACAAAATCTTCAATAACCCTTTCCTTATTGTCCAACCAGAAATACTATTTTAGATGTCTATATATATTTGTACTTACAATATGGAGAAAGAATTTTGAACTATGATCCTCTTCCAAGATCTCCATCTACTGTATTATTAATGGGACACATAATCATTTCATGAACCATAAAATTCATTAATAATCCTTGTTTAACTCAGGAACATCTTTCACAATCTTCTGTAATTCTACATTCAATTTTTAATACTCTTCAGTCCCTTTATGGATGATTGGTATAATGAAAAAAACATAAAGATGTCATCTACACCCATTTTTAATTATTTCATGTTCTATCTCCCAAAATACCATAAATATTGGATGCCTTTAAACCTTAACCATAGGTGATATATCATGGTCTTTCCAGCATATAGAATCGACCACATTATTCATCATCCAAGGGTTATAATGTATTGAGGAGTAACAATCATTTAAAAAATCAAACCAAATACTCTTTTACATATTGGAAAATTTACATGAAAATTTATAATTCATTTTTTATGATCACAATATATATCACCACTTTAAACATTATTATAATGCCTTTATATCATTAATGAAAAAACTACTACTTTTCACTCCAAATCATGGCTCCTTTAATATTTATCTAGAATTTTTAATTAGTGATAGGATTAATCTATTTAAATATCATTATTCATGAGGAAATATTCTAGTACCTTCTTCGATGCCTATATATATATGAAAGAACTTTCTTTATAGTAGGGATGTGTAATAAAATCCCCATATACTGAAAATCTGTTTAGTTGTTTTAAATTATCAACACATTCATCAGTTTATAAGTACATAGATCCATTTATATTCCTTATTGTGTGTGTATTTGATATCATTAAGAAATATTTCCCAAAATATAAGAAGTATACTCTTAACCAAGAAAAACTAAATATCTTAATCATTATGGTTAGTATAGGCCATTGGTCAGTTGTTTTTTTCATTGTATGTTCCTCTTGAATACCCACATATTTAATTATTTAAACCAATAATAGAAATTCTATTACCATATCTCACACATGAAGTTTTTATATATAGCTTCTTTTTCCTCAATGTATTCAGTAATATCTTTAAATGTCCATGATGATCTTCCTTTGACTTCAAATATATGTGAATATCATCTATAATGACTACAAAAAATGGTAAATGTGATTTCTAATGGTATTAAATATTAAATCTCAAAATATAACAAGATCATTGATTCATTTAAATGGAATTACTAAAAATATATAATTCTTATACCATGAATGGAATTATATTATTGTTAAATCAATCTATATGACCCCTAAATAATGATATCATATTTAAATGTCAGTATTGAAAAAATAATCTCCCCTCAGTAATTATCAAATATATCATTGATATGGTTTATATTATCACATTTTATTAATATTAATCTTTTCAAATTCTTGATAACCAGTGAAAATAAATTTTCACCCATCCATCCACTAAATAAAATATTGTTCTCGATCCTTGGGAAAGAACCGGGCTGAATGAATCCATATAACTATTCTATCAGAGTTTTTTTCCCTATAAATTAATTGGGTCCAACAATATAATGACATTAGTATATGTGTAAAAAGAATATTATTTCAAATTGAAAACATAACATTACTATTCAAAAGAATGAGAATAATGTCATCATGAGATTCATTTGTATATTCCTAATAAATAAGAATGTTTTTAATGTTTATATCATTCCCAGCTGTTGGAGATATAAATCCTTTATTAATATAAAGTAATACCTATAAAAAAGAAGTAATTTTCTTTGGGAGTTTAGGTACATCCACGAACTGATATATATTAATATTATAATTCATAATACATAAAATAACATCACTTCAATGAAAAATAATATGGTATCTATACTAATACAGAAAGATTTGTTAACAAAAATTAAAGAAAATTCAACTGGATGAAGAATAACATGATTTATAGGATTCTCTCTCCCATGAATATCTATCATAGTAGAGATATAGACTTGGGATATGATGGTTGTAAAATTAAAATATTTTACTACAAACTCAATATCTAGTATTTGAGGTGGTGAAGCAAAAAACGTAATAAAATTATTTAGATATTATAGAGGTAGTAGAACCCAAATAAAAAAACATTTTCCATTTAAATGGGGATGATGGGTATAAATTTCAACACATCACTATGACCATCATCTTCAGCTATAGTTATTTCATAATATAGGATATCTCACCATGGAAACCTCTATAAATTTAAATTATCATTTTTAACATTGGTTGCACTGGTTCAAAATATCCATAGAATTAATATTTTTAAATTTATGTATTGTCCCTTATAATTGAATTATTGGGAATGATTATATTTATATTAACACATATAGAAAAATCATGTTCCATTGAAATTTTGTATCAGTGTGTTTACTTCCATATATATTACATGTTTAAAATTCAACAACTCTTGTTCACCCTATACATTTTTTCATGATTTTCATAGTAAACCAATTCTTCTTAAATTTTAATGATAATTAATATTACTTGGAGAATTATTTATCATTCTTTATATCAGATTATACTATGTTATCATAGGAAGATAATTTTTAGGAGATTAGTTCCTTTTGATTTATTGGCATTATCTCATTCATTAAATTTCTAATATTACTCTATTGGTTATATATGTTGTCCAATGATTTTTTTTATAACCCTGTATGGTTAGATTGAAAATTATTAACATTTTCCTCTTCGTTTTTTTATAAATAAATTTTTTTTATCCATATATTCTCATTTTTCATGTGATAAAATATAGCTTTGAATAATGTACCTTGAAATAATTCACCTCCTTGTTTCATATCTCCTTCACATCCTTAATGTTTTGAATCAGTGACCACCCCTGATCCTCACCCCCCTTGAGATAATGTAAAACCATGAAAACATTCTCTATTTAATTACATATAAAGGAGAGAAATATCCTTACAAAGACACTTATCCATTCCTCAAATACAAATGTGTTAGTGTATATATTGAATTATGTTATTAGTTTTCATAAGAAAAGTATTCAAAATTGTGACCTAATTTTTTTTTGTAGGTTTCACCATACTATCATTTTCACATCTCATAACGTAAGTCATTCGTTCCAATATTATTATGATTTGTTCTGGTTATTTTCAAACACATGTTGTAGATTTATTGTCTATTAAATTAGGGAATTATATACATTGATTATGTTTATTTCTATAGTTTTCATTCCTTCTTATATGGACCATTGTAAAACATTATAATACACTTTATTAGATTACAACTTTCTAAATAATGATTTAAATTTTCTAAACTGGTAAAACACACAAGATATTTTTGAAATTAATTCATATAAAATATCACAATCAGAATCATAGAATTATTAAGATTATATTATAATCCAAAAAAATTAGTTTCAATCTATTCAAATAGTTTCAATGAGAATGGGAATGATCCAACTAATATCTATTGGGAGATACTATCTTGATGTTTCATCATAGGACCACTCATTATGGTCCATTAATGATAAAATAAATAATTAATCCACCTCATTTAGAGTTTTTATCCTATGGTACCTCTATTAAACAAAAATATTTACATTATATTATCTATAAATAGATATATTTTCAGGGATATCCACAAATATATATAATTTTACAATTCTTTTTGATATTATAATATAAAAAACATATCCTCATATTTTTTCATATTGTTATGTTCAGTAATATAGGTTTCTCAAAACCTAATTTCCTAGGGTTATTAAAAACACACTCTAATGGCAATTATGAAAACCCATACCCTAGTATCCTTGACATGTTTTTTAATCCATTAAAAATTATTATATAATAGTGATCACAACCCAATGGATCTATTATTAAAGGAGTCTTGAAATAAATGAAATTTCAATGATTCTAACATAAAATATGAAATATTAAAAAAAATAAAATATCATTTTCATTGATAATTTCATTATTACCGATAGAATATTCTTTTATATCAATCATAGTACACTTCCCAAAATAATGGATAAAAAAAACTAAAAAGGAGTGACCTCAAATGATCATTAAAAGAATTAATTCCATAGAAACTAACACATAATTAACAAGGAATTAATAATTGGGTATAAATAAATTACGAACAACTAATTACATATGAATAGACATATGTTCATGAAGTTAATCCATAGATTAAATAATAATTTAAATAATTTCAAGTTCATTATGATATAATTTCATAATAATGGAATATAAAATTTTGAACATCATAAACATAATGTAGGGGCCTTATACCTATATATCTTACATAAATCGATAAGGCCAATAAAAATAAAATACATGTTATGTATCATGATACATACATATTCATTTTTGAAATAATTAATTGCAGGCCCCAACCGTGACTTAATATGTCTTAATCATTAATCCTATGAATACACAATTTAATATAGTCAACATGACCAAGAAATGAATAATTATTCATAGGGAATGAAAATACATTAAATTTTAAATATATTCCCCTAAAAAATTAGAAAATTATATAAATAGATAAACTATGGATGGTGTCTTTATAATATATTATCATTAATTTATAATATTCTCCAAAATAATATGACATTTATGAAAATATTATAAAAAACATGGGAAAACATGATGGGTAAAATACCATTTTTATTTTGAAATAACATATTTGCAATATAAAAAAGAAAAATAAATATAAATTCATTGTACGGAACAATGGAAACTTGTAAATTAATATTAATGACGGTTAATAGTCATTATGGAGGGAAAATTTATTCTTGGGGTGTATATTAAGAAAAATAATATATTCAATGCATTAGTAAAAAGTGAATTTTTCAAAAAATGATCAGAATATTCCTTTTAAACCATTTATTAAAAAGTAAAACAAGGGAAAATTTGAAATTTTTTCAACCATTTTAGAACCAATAATATATATGAGACATCATTTTAATGTAAATATCAACAATAGATAAAAATATTCTCACCCGACATAAAAGTAATGTCAATTTTCCGGAAAAATATTTCTTCGAAATATTGTTTACACAAATATAGGAAAATTAATAGGAAATTTTTAATATATTGAAATCACCTATAGAGAATAAAATTTAATTGGTATTAAATGTATAGATCATATAAATCCATCAATGAAAACATTAGAGTAAGTGATACTAAATAATAATTTTATTGTGAAAAAAAACCTTACCTAATGTCAAAATTTCTTCATCAGTGATTTTAACCACCTATATAATTATATAAAAATTTATGTAAATTTTATAACTAAAACATAATTATTATTTCAATATAATATATGATCCAATTATAATAGTTCATTTCCTATTTATTACTAATTCAATATTAAAACCATTGTTTCTGAGGGTTATCTGTTCCATTTTTCATGAATGTTTTGATCAAGTAGTTTAATTAATTAAATATTTATAATGATTACTTTATTTCAAAATTTTATAAAAGATGTAAATATCTTATATTCTCATCACATACATATGTATAATCATCAATTAGTGGAGGCTGTGAAAAATTAATCGCATCACTCTGTAGAGGTAGTAGTCCTCAAATATGTAAGAGTGACATATAATTTTTTAAGTACAGTATGTGTAAGAAATTAAATGATATATAATATTTATAGATGAATAATTATGTCATCAATTTAATATATATTTCATAGTTTCCTATTTATAACATTCCATGTTAAATTATGGTGACAAATAAACCTAGAACACAATATGTGGAGAGTAAGTCGTAAGTAGGCATGAGGGATGTATTATGTTTCTATTTGTTGGAAAAGATGTGTAAAATGGTTTTACCATAAACATATGAATCCTATGTATATTTATGACACATGAATCATAATTTTATATGGTTATAATATAATTAATGGATGTATAGAAGTACATAATAATGAACTTTTAGAAAAAAAATTACCTATTCTTTAGGAGATCTCATTTGGAATAGAACATAACCCGGGAATGATATGTATTAGTAGAAGTCTAGGTTTAGTATGAAACTTAAAGAAAATTGAAAAGGAATTACTTTGTGGATTGGATGATCTTGAATAATGAATCATTATGAATATGTAAGAAGGGAAGGACCCCTTATATATGCAAGGGGGAGGGGTCCCTAAGATTAAACTAATATAATAAGTTATTAATGTTTATGTTTAAATTATAAATGTTAAAAGATTTAACATTTTAAAATATGGGATGAGTATGAGTGTATATTATATAATATAACATAATTTAAATATGAATCAGTGTCTATTTAGCCTTTATATATTAGTTTCACACCCATGATTATTATTTTGGAAAATTACCCTGATGTCAGTTTTTTTACTCATTAGTATTCATGAATTTTTTAATAAAAGGGAATGTATTCCTTATGTGGAATATAATTTACATTGAATAAAATATCACATTAACCTCTAAAATTGATTTTTTATGAATTTTAAACCATTTTATAGATTATTATTTACCCCGGAATAAATTTAAAGTCATTTTTGGTACTATTAAATTTTTTTTAACATTAATAAATATAATAATGCAATTTGAAACTAAAAATTTACCATATCACTATTATTTAATATTCATAAAAAAATTATAAATAAACCATTTAGAAAAATTTTATTACTGTTAATATATTAAACATAATATACGTGAATTTTCATATACTTGAACAAGAAATCATTATTATTGATTACAAATTTAAAGTAATCAATACATCACTAAAATTAAAAAATAAATTATATTGAAAAAAATATTCCATATTAAATAAAATAAACAATTATAAACTAACACGAATTCATCAATTCAAAAAAAAGATTTTTTAAACAATAGGAAGACCTTTTTTATTTATTCATAATGTAAAATAATATTAATGTAATTATCAATGTCGAATGAATCCATGATAAAATATCATCGAAGAATATAAGAAGATAATATACCTAAAATAATAAAATTGTAATAATGTGGTGTCATAATGATTTTTAAAACCTCATCACATTATTTTTATCATTCATAACCCAATTAACCCAGACTCAGGTGACAATTATTTACCACAATTACAACTCATTGTGATAAAAAAATAAAGCATAGATATTTAAAAAAATTGGAAATTATAATTAAAAATATTGAATCCATTTTATCAGAAAAAATTCATAATGAAAATAAATTATGTTCCAAATAATCATTCCAAATTCAACGGAAACTGGTTTTTGAAAAATATAATTTTTTAGCCTAAAATTGAATTTATTCTTATTCCATGAATTATAATAACAATTATGTAAATTTAATAAAATTTTAATGAAAATATAATATATAAATGTCCTTAAAAAAATTAAACAATATTGATTTATCTAATTTATTTATATTTGTATTCATTGTTCACATAAAACTACATTTTCAGAAAAAGATATCTATTTACCACAAAATGCATTAATTTTGACTTTGAACCGATAAATAATAAATGGATTCATTTTTCCATATTTTAATAGTATTTATTATTAAATTAACTAATTTTATTCATAAATTAAAATACAATTGAATTCTATTTCTATAATATTGAATTACAATTTTTCAATGTATATCATAGTTAATTTAATTTTAGTTTTCTATATATAAAAAACTACCCAAGAAATTGAATTTATTTAAAAATAAATATATCATAAAATATAGTATTATTTCAGTATTATTAGATATATTAGTTTCAGAATTAGATATTGCATGGGATGAAAAATATGTAACCTATAATTAAAATAAATAATTCTATAATGAAATAAAATGACAATAATTCATTCTTGAACATATATATTTATTTTTTTGGGTACATAATGTATTTTAGATTCATTATATTGATTCAAAAAATAATTTAAATAAAATTTAAATAAATAATTCTACAAATTAGTCATTAATAGGTAAATAATTTCAAATATATAATTGAGGGTTATAAAGAATAGGATTGTAATAATTCGTGATTAATGAAAATTGTTCTATTCAGAAAAATTATATTCGTTATATATTATATAATTTTGTTTCGAAGAAAATGTTTTCATTTTTGGTTTATAAAGTTTTTTTAAATTTATTTATTATATATAAACTCTAATAAATAAATATTAATATTTCTATTATTACTTTCTAATGAATTAAAAAAAATTACATTTACTATTATAATATAGTTTTTAAATTTTTTTATGTTATACATTACTTATTTAATATTAATTTTTAATAAATATTATAATATTATTTAATTAAAGGCATTTTGTGGGAATTAGGTCATTGATGTTAGATAGTAAGTTTAATGTCATTTTTTAATAAATATTATGTTACTGAATTTAATGTGAGGTACCATGATAAAGTGTTAACTAATGTTAAATAGTTAAAATAAGTGATGTGGTCATAAAATAAAATAGAAAATTAGACATACTTTTTTGGATGAGAGAATAATATAAACCCTTTTATCCATTTTCCATTATTTAGGAACATTAAATGAAAAATAGTTTACATTTCTCAATATGGAATTGTAATTTTTTAAAAATTCCACTCAAGATCACCAAGAAAAGGATCAATGTTATAAAAACTTCATCCCAAAACATACTATTGTTTTCCACTTGAATGCATAAAATATTATCTCCTTATGAATACTGACCCACTATTTGGAACCTCTATTCATATGGAGTCGGAATCCCCATATTTCATTGAGGCTCTTGAAGATAAGATTCATATTTCCAAGTAATGTGTTATCCATTCATTAATCATTCCTCATTATAATTTTCATCCACATATTATAAAAAAAATTATCACATTTATAATTTTGTTTTTAAAATGACCATTCATGTATAAAAATGATATTAATCATATATAAAAATATATTCAAACTCATTCAATCATTATAGAATGTTCTTGTTTAAGATCATTTTAACACCTATGTAAAACCCATATATCATATACAAAATGAATCACCAATAAAACAAAAAGATTATTATTATATATTAGTAAATAAAAAATTTAAAAAATTAAATATTTTCAAAATATAAATATACCAGATTGAATTATATAATAAAATAAATTCTCTGAAAAGGATAATTTTAAGATTTAATTGTGATGGTCATTATAACATCTATGAAATGACTATGGGTTTATAGAACTACATCAACAAATTATATTATATATGTATTAATATTCTATATGGTACAATGTGATGAATATGTACCGATGGAATGAATCATCAAACCAAAGAATTCAGAGTACATTAGTCCAACTAGTACCTCAATATTCAATTTAATAATAAATAATAAATATGTGGGTAGTAAGTAATTATAAAATTACAGTATTATGTAATATAATTTTGAATAATATTGATTTACATATGAATATAAAACATATATTGTTTACAATGGATAATATCAACATCATGGTTTTCATCTCAATATGACATCGAAATCGAGATTATCCTCGACTAAATTACTATTTAGTGTAAAATTTATGTTATTTCTATATAAAAATCCTTGAATTTTACTCTTCATTGATTATATGTTTTTAAAAGTATTATTACCATTTTCTCTCCTTTTATATCACAGTAGAACCCAAATCCTATATTTTTATATCATGATCATTTAATTGCACATTCAATTACACATAAATTGAATTGTTTCAATATAATTACTGGAAAATAAGAAAATAAAATTATTAACATACATTCTATATATGTTCATACTAGTAATGCATAGTGTAAAAACAATTTATATAGGATTTCATACAGTATTCATGTTACACCTATTATATATATAAGTGAAAACTAGTAATTCATACTACAAAATTGGCACATATATGAATATGTATATTGGAGAAAATGAAAATATGATGAAATATAAAGAATATATGGGTTTACATGTATAAGTAGAAAGGATAACCTTTACTAATATAACTCAAAAAATAACTAAGAGACACTACTAACATATACTCGAAAACAACTGTTTTCACACGAGACCCTCGATTACCACAATAATGTTATTAGACTCATTAAAGATTAAATGTATCTAATTTTTAAATTAATCAGTTAATTAATTATAATTTCATTACTATTCCATTTCAATTTTATTGTAAAAACATTAATCCTTCATATCTTGTTTTAATATGGACATGGTTTTAAAAATATCATATTTGGCCCATTTATCATTTCTTATTTTTTATCCAAAACAAAATTCGTGTTTTTAACAGTTGGGTTCTGTAGAAACATATAATTGTTGTTCATTATGAAGATATTTAACCTCCTTCTGGTGGATATAAATCAAATAGAATGAACCACATAACTATTTGGTGTTGTGATGTTTCCTTTCTGCGATTGTCTCGTTATCAATGAATGAATAAGATCCTTCTTCTATATATGTTGTGGGACCTTATGATATGCATCATTTGAATACTCTTCACAGGAGAACCCCATGTCCGAGTTTGGATTTTATGAGACTTAGTGTGTTGTCCACATTGGCAATGCCTGCATCACTCTCCACTTATTGGGGGGATATCAAGTAATAGGAAAAACAATTATTCTTTTGTAGGGTAATGTTTAGCCAACAAGCTATATAACAATAGATTCATGAGGGGATGTTATGTTTTGATGTTTCTTTGGATATGATTTCAATGGCTTCATCCCATCTAGGTCTGTTTCTGAATCATCTATGTTTTAGTGATGATAGTGGTGGGATTGATGTTCCCTTACATCAACCATGTATTGATGGTGCTGGGAGATATTATTTTGTGGATGATGAGAATATACAAAACACTATAGATTTGCATGACAAAATACAAAATTAGATCTTGGACCAGAATGTCATGAACCATCCAAGAGGGGATCATGCCCTATTTACAACAAGAACACCTCTAATATGATAGGGGATGTCGATTAGCGTCGAGTGGTCATATCCCACAAATGGGAGGCTTTTTCCTAAGTAAATGTACACACAGACACTCTATGAACGACATGGTTGGTGTAGTACAATTATCTGAAGTCGTAGGAGAAAACCTCACCTATCAGATCACTCTATGAATGACATGGTCTTGTTCTACCTATAACTCTATCAAAGCATTGATCGTCTTCATAATACAAGACACATGAGGGAAAAGACCATGCCGGGGTGAGTAAAACAATATTCAAATTGACACCCCGAAACCACAAAGGAATACCACTAATAAATTCATCAAGTACAACATAAGAAAATACACAAAATATAACACAAATATATACACGATGTATGGTCACTATGAAATACACAATAAATACTGAAAAGTATTACACGATGTATACCACTAAGAAGATATATAATGTAATCAAACGTGAATAATTCCATTGAATAAAATGAAGGATTATCAAATGTAGTGTATAGAACACCCAGTATTGGAAAGACACATTTATTAAAAAATACATAGTGTCGATAACAAATGAAGTTTCTATAACTCACAGACTATCAATAACACACTATGTTTGAATAACACATGGATTGTTGATGACACATGGAGTGCCGATGACACATGGAATATCTATAACACAAGAAGTTTCAATAACAGAATGGGGGTTAATGAAAAATGGATTTTCTATAACAAATAGAGTTCCCATAACACATAGAGTGTATATAGGTCATGGAACCACAAAATCCTATAGACCTACGTCACATAGTCCCAAGATCACAACAAGTCACACAATTCCTCTCATAGAGCACGTGTTCTATGATGAGCTACTCCATCATGCAGAAATGTCGTACTAAATATTTCAAAAAGGATCACATAAGGTATCTAAAATGGGCATTATCCTCACCAGGGTCCCAATTCCATAAACATATCATCAAATGGACACACAGTTTGAATGATATGGCTATTTTACTAAAAATGTCCCACACGGGTCTAGTCTAGGCTTGATTTGACCCGCTGAACCTGACCCAAGTTGTCATCTGACCCAACCTAGTCTGACTGACCCGACCTAGACATGTGTGGTCTGGTCTAGTCGGCTAGGTTTGGGCCCCCAGTGCGGCACAGCTGCCCTAGTTTGGCCCAAAGCATGCATGCCATTTTTCTCCACTTGACGTGACCCAACATAGTCTCGTCCCCCTGGTCCACATAGTCCAACTCCACCGTGTGGATCCGCTATGTCACCTGATCGATACAGTGCCACCATGTTCAACATTGTGGGCCATAGTGTCCCTGTCACCTCCCTTATACCAAATGATGTGGATCCATATGCTCTGGCCACCATCCTCAACTGCACCTGCATATGGTCTGTGCCATGTACCATCGAGCCCCATCGTTCACATCCACCAGTGCTGGACATAGGCAACTCTAGTTCTGCTGGTCACCCTTGTTTATCTGGTTCTTTGATTTTCAAAACCAATCCACATCTATGATCCATGTGTCGTGACCTTCGCTTCCATGGTCTTTGATCCATATTTCTATTATTCTACGGGTCTGTTCACATTATGAGCCTCATAGAAAAAATGTATCATGATAATGAGGGTCCAATGGTGATGAACGACAATACAGGGGTAGGAAGAACACATGAATCACATTAATACAGGATATTTACATTGTACCGATCATATTTCATCTGTACATATTTGAGGGTTTAAAGACAAAGACTAGTATAAAACCACAAAGATCTACCTACCCATTCAAACACTGCAATGACAATCCATCCAACAAGAGTAGTCAAATTTTGGATCAACCTATTTTTGAGTTAGTCAACCTTAATCGATTGATTATAACAAGGTAATGGGAACCATTAAGATATCAACATCTTATGTCATGGATAGGATCAATCATTGACAAAGGGAGAAGTTGTGTTGTCGTAGTTCATCAATATGTCACATACGATGTTTGTCGATATTGATTTTCCAATCTGTCAATGCTCACTGGAGGAAGCTTTGTCTTCCTGCCTTAGAGGATTTTTTGGGTTATGTCATAACCATATTTTACTAATAATAACACATTCTTAAAATCAACTAATCTAACGTAAAATAAAATGTTTTAATCAAATATTTAAATGATGTTCACGTCCATAAACTAACATTCATCCTAAACCCATGCTAGTCAAGGTTATGCCTCTCCTATGGAAATGTTTCAATTCCAAAAAAATAGTTCACTCATATTTTTCTTTTGGGACTATTTAAATAGTTATTATTGTGTAAAGAAAATCTTTTTTCACATCTTCTTAAAAATTGAACATTTTTCAATGGTTTTTCCTGTGTACATTGGGCCTTATAATTTCACATCATCTCAGAACTAGGTCTCATAGTTTTCACAAATAATTTTTTAAAATAATATAATAGAAAAATATGTGTCCTTATATTCTCCCCACATTAGGGATTTACAACAAAAAAATCCAAACAAAGGGATACTCAATTAAAGTTTAGGTAACTGAGTGTGATTATGATCCTTTCACTCCTAGGAGCCCTCCTGGAGATTCTATTGAATCTACCAATTTCACACTAGAGGAATCAATATCACACAATGTCTCCTCTCTTATCAATCCTTAATGTCCACCAAGTACTCCGAAAATGTCACCCCATGAAAAATGTCCTGGTTTCCCCTGTTGATGATTTGTGATGGGTCCCATATGTACCTCCACAGCTGTAACACTTGGACAACATCATTAACTCAGTGCAACTACATGGTTATAGTTAGGTGGTACGTCACCCAACCAAGTCTACCCAAAATCTGAGAAGGGAAATGTGTCTCAGACAAAACATGACGCCCCATCCAAATCTATTTATTCCCCATCGAGGTGAGACCAGAAAGAAAACATAGTCCCCAACCATGAACTCCAAGGGCCTCTATATCATGATTACAGAAGACTTATTGTAGATTAATGTAGTCATCATCAACTCCACGTTGATTTTCACCTTCTCAGTACTAGCCTGCACCAACTTTGGACCCATGAGAACTGGCACTCATTGTTCATCCCCACGATGTGGTGACCGCCATGGTCACCTGTTAAAGGCCTAAAATAGTTTCATACAAATCATGGAGTGATAACTATTTTTGTACAAAAACTCCACCAGTGGTAGGTGATCCTACCAACTGGGGCCAAAGTCTAGGATGAAACCCCATAGCATGTCCTCAGGAACCCAAATAGTCATTTTCATATACACATCCAACTAGGGGTGAAATTTCATGGTCAAGAATAATTTATTCCCAAATTCCTATTGAAATCCCTTCCATAATTGGGATGTAAAACATGAATCATGAGTTAAATTTTTTTTGATGGCACTCTGTGAAGTCGTACTATGTCATTTACATAGAGACGTTCCATCCTCTCTACCAAACCATGATCCTAGATCGATAAGAAGTGGGATGACATGGTGATTAGGTCAATGACCACCATATTGGAAATTTACCCCTTATACATGCGTGGAATAATCATCATGAGTCCATAAATATCCCATAATACATCCACTATGGTACATCATGAGGTTGGATCAACCCCACTGAAACATTGTGTTTAACCATCACTTGTTGACAAATGAGGCATAGATAGATGAACTCTTCCACCACATTCTTCATCCTCGAAAACCATAACTAATATCAGTTGTCCTAGAACATCTTTTCCACACCTAGATATACAACCAAAGGGGATGTTTGGAAATTCTTCAGAAACTCCCCCTGCAATACCACTAATACACCTATGCGCCCTCTAAAAATAAAAATTTGAACCCCACCTATTGGATACCCATTATGGTAATTCCTCATGGAAACTGTGGATGTAGGGGATCTATTTTTAAATCCAAAAATATTGCCTCATTGACTCGCTGTTAGAGTGGGATGTGACTACCATCCACTGGTGGTAAGTTTCTCCATCTCCATCCATAAATAATATTTGCCACCTGGCCAACTGCTCTAACACCTCACTCAATAATTGAATGAAGGATCTTCTGCTATGAGTGTCTACCACTACGTTCCCCTTCCAATGATTATAGACAACAACAATTTCATATTCCTAGAAGAACGCTATCCATCATCTCCATCTTAGGTTTAGATATTTTTGAGATAATATTTACATGGGGCTCTTATGGTCAGAGTAGACAGAAAACCACATGCCCAACTAGTAGAGTCACCATATCTTCAATGTGAGGACTAAAAATGCTATCTCAAGATCATGGGCCACGATGTTGTACTCATGTGTTATCAAATTTTATGAAATATAGGAATTCACCAATTTTCCCTAAATGATGACAAAATCATGACTGGTCCCTGATACATCATAGAACAATACATAACTAACACCCTCCTCTAGTGATTTTAGGATGGAAGCGCTTGTCAACCTCTTCCTTAGCTCCTAAAATAACTACTAGAACTTCTTTATACACAAGAAGGAATTACACTTACTTTTAATAGCCTTCAAGGGTTATGATAATATTGAATGGTTGTTTATAAACCATCGATAGTGACCTTCAAAACCTTGGATATTTCATACCTTAGTAACAGACATAGGTAGCTCCTAAGCGAGAACCAGCTTAATATTTGTTGAATCCATTGCGACTCCATCCTCTAAAATGGCATGTCCCCGAATGTGGACCTCCTAAATCTAGAACCATACCTTTATGATATTCTTATAAATCATTTTATATTTTAGTGTGTCTAGGAAAATCATTATGTGTATCACATTCTCCTCCTCGGTCTCTGTGTACACCAGGATGTCATAAATGAATACCACTAAGAACCAGTCTATTTATATATGTAAGGTCCTATTCATGTGTCCCACGAACACTGTTGGGGTGTTTTTCTTGATAAATGGCATCACTATGTACTTTTAGTTGTAATACTGATATTTGAAAGCTGTATTCGGGATGTACTCATCTCATACTCAAAGATGGTGATAGTCTAATATGAGGTATATATTCGAGAACCACCTATCTCCCTTCAGCTCATCGAACAGGTCATCAATACTCAGTAGTGGACAATAATTTTTCATGGTCACCTAGTTCAGGCACATCATTTTTTGTAGAATCTCATGATCTGATCTTCCTTTTTTGAAAAAAAAAACTAGTGATGCCTATGGTGAATCATTGGGTCTCACAAAGCCCTTCTTCTACAAGCTCCCCAATTATACCCTTAACTCATGATTCCTAGAGGGGTCTATCCAATATTATGGGGTCATTATCGATGTCATCCTATGTTATAGATCAATACAAAAGTCTACCTCTAACTGGGGAGGTAGTCTAGGGACACCCGCGTGAAAGACATCCTCATACTCCACCACTATTATAAGAAACTGAGGACAATGTTCATTCATTTCACTAATGGTGAGGCTAGAGAAAGGATAAGTAATTGACTGTACACTTATATTTTTATGTTCTTCTTCCACAATATGCATTTAATTTTCACCATGAAAGGAAAACATGGTCCGTTCACTACGGACACACCACACTCAGCACCTAAAACAAACGGTCTAAGTATGGACGGTTGATTACCTGTCCATACCAAGAATGTGGTTGGGAGGCCTAAAAGAACCTTCCAAGAGATCCCAACCAAAAACCTCACCACCCAGAATAAGGTCACACAATTAGAACTAGTTTATGATCATCGAATCCCCACTCGTAGGAGTCTCCAAGAGTAAGTGTCTAGTCAACGGTTCCACTTGAACCATTGATTCTAGAACAATGGACTTTGAAAGAAAATAATGACTAACACCTATGTTAATAAAATATTAGTTAATGTGACATAGAAAGAGATCAAACCTCTAATAAACCCTAGATCACTAGGTTCTTGATCCACTATCATATGTAGTATGCCTTTTCCATGTCCACCAGGTCACGATTCCCGTGGTTGACCCCCCTAGGGGTGGTGATGGTAATGCATCAAACTTCTACCTCTCCATCTTTCCTACATGCTTATATACCATTTTCACTGACCAATAGACCACCCTTCTAAAGCCTCTTCTTCTACCTTAGTGGTTTGACAACCATCTCTTGATCATATATATGGCATTTTAGGAAATATATTTCCAGATGTCCCTGGTTTCACACGGCTAACATTTCATATTCTTCAATTGACTTAATCCTCCTTTGGATTCCCACTAAACTGATCCCATGACCTAGGTTCATCTCTTGGAGTGATTTACCCACATGGGTCCCTATGACTGATGTCTGCTACCTACAGCTAAAGACTTGGTTTCTTGCTGCCTACTAGAAGCTCCCATTGTTGACGTATTCTCTGCTAGAAATCTCTCAAATAGAAGACATCTCACAAGTACCATGACATATGTATGTATTATAGGGGATATCATTGATTTCATGATGTACAATAATATACCCTTATGAATGTTATAAGTACTAAACAATGGGACTCTCACAATATCAATGGATTAGTGAGAAAGATCTATAAACCTCACCGAGTACTCTGCCATAGTCTGACTATCCTGTTGGAGATGATGTAGCTCATGTATTTGCAATGAGATTAACGTAGCTAGGAAGATCTCCTCTATGAAGAGTCAAATGATTTTTTCCAAAGAAATAGTTTCCCTATCATGTATATGGGTCACTAATCTTCACCTCCTTCTACTGATCCCTGAAAAAGACTTGTGTCTAGGACTATCATCTGATCAGAAGGATTTTATACCAGGAAGAAGACATGTGTAACTACCTTCATCCCATCCTCAGTAATCTGGGTTTCCAGCTGACCCCTAAACCTAGGATTTTTCTTCCTTTATAAGTCATGAAACATACTCAACATGCGTACATCCTTAGCTAGTAGCAGTTGGAGTAAATGTTTCTCGATGGGTGGTGGTATTCCTAGTAAACCACCTGATGGTTATATATGTAGTGTATAGAGTATCTCTGGTACATGCCCCTGTACTGATTCCTCATCAGTAGATTGATCATTTTCATGATCATGTAATACAATCATGGATGGCTATCTGTGTGGAGGCATAATGAAACATATCATATGTACAACAATCAATAGAGTATACCTAGTGAGCTGACTCGAGAAGTACATGAGGAAACTCCCAACACCTATATACTGTATATATCATTATTTTCCCTAAAATTAGTGTTTTCATTTATTGGGATGATAATCATGTATCATTTGTCCTCGTGTATGGATACGTCAGTCAACGCACAAAAACTAGATTACCAGGCTTGAAAGACAAACTCAAAAGACTTAACAATATTTCCCTTAAACCAATCTCAGTGACTCCCGATACTTATATAGAACTGAACACCTTTGATACAACTCTATCATGACCCATCCCAGAGGAGTCGATTCCATGAATACCTCAATCCCACCTCATATAGGCAAAGGGTTGGTGTCTAGCGCTGAGCAGTCATATCCTATAAATTGGAGGCATTTTCCTCAATACATGTACACACTCACACATCCTCATGACTGACATATTTAAATGTAAAAAAACATGTTGAAAAAAAATTCATATAGTAATATACCAAAAAAAGTGTGATTTTATGATACTATAATGTAAAAAGGGATAGAATAAAAGACCACTAATTAAAAAGTATATAATAGAGAATACACATTTTCTTAAATATTGTCAACAGAAAACCTTACCTGAAGGGTCGGTGTAGAGAAACTATCTAAAGAAAGGGGATCATACCTCATTTATGAGATCACTCTAATCACCGACTAGTCATCGACCACCTATAAGTCCTTTAATGTTTCAATCATCTACACAATTCATGACACATTCAAGAAAAGCCCATGTAGGTGTAGGTAAGCCAATACTCTGTAGGACACCTTGAAATGACAAAGGAATACCACTAAAGAAAGACATGAAGTAGAACATAAAAAAATACATGAGTTATATCACAATGAAATAAATGTTTTCAAATCACTAATAAATACAAAATGTATCCAAAAAAGTAATAGATGAGGTATACCAATAAGAATATACATTTTCATCTCACATAGGTATAGGTCTATAGATTGAAAAATAGTATTATCTTATGTAGTCCGTAGAATAACTCGTATCGGTTGGACACGAATTTTCAATAATACAAGGAGTGTCGACAACACACTTAGTGTCGATAAAATAGGAAGTGTCGATTACATATGGAGTGTTGATAAATATAGAATGTAAATAACACAAATAGTGTCGATAACACATAGAGTGTCCATAACACATGGGGTTTCCATAACACACTGAGTGTCGATAACACATAAAGTGTCAATGAATCACAGAGTTTCGATAATATACAGAGATTCCATAACACATGGAGGGTGAATAGGTCAAGAAAATCTGAAATGACATTATAACCAAGTCACATAGTCCCATGATAACAACTAGCCACACAATTTAGCTCAAGGGGAACTTGAATAATGAATATATTTATGAACTTATTATTTTAATGATTCCTCATAAATTCTATATCACTTTATCAAAATACATTCCATATAAGAGAATTTTGTAGACATGAATGAGAATACCATAAAAATAAAACTCATATCCTAGTCAAATAGATTTTATATTAGTTGAACTGATTTAAAAAAACATAATTTAAAAATTATTATATATATTAACATAATATTTTTCTCAATGATAAATTCATCTGAGAAGTATGTATAACACAAAACATTTGTACGCAATGTAGTCAAACCTGGCATAATTTACAAAATATAATATATTAACACTATATAATTGTTATAATCAATAGTAAGGGAAACTACTAAATAATTATCAATAATAAAATTAAGAATGAAAGATAAATAAACCACCCAAAATTTAAGGAAAAAATCACATAATATAAGAAAACAAAATATTTTATAAACAGAAAATATTTGGTGACTATAGCATTTATACTTGTAGTTGAAGAACTATTCAATTCTATAATGTTTTTGTAGTTTTATAACCTATAATCATCTTAGAGATAAATAATATAAATCTAATGATATGGAAATAGATATAGGGAAAATACATTTCAAATGTAGAACCCCAAAATATAGAGTCATAAATGTAGTAAATGAGGAATTTTTGGGAGTATAGTAAAAAATTTAATTTCATCAGAAGTCATCAATCCCAGTGCATTGATTCAAACAATAACTCCTATTGAATTATCTATTAATATTATTGTTACTATATAAGTATATAGTTAATTCCTTGAAAAATCAAAAAAGGATTATCACATTATGTATATAAAAAATGGTTTATATTTCAAAAACTTATAACCACAATTTTTTTAAATTTTGAATATTTATAACAAAAAATAATGTGATTTTCTAGAGGAGAATGATTCTTGCCTGAAAATATGAAAATATTAAATACAGTTTCCAAAATAATACAAATTAAATTGCATTACATGAATAGATAATATTGAAATATAAAATGATTTAAAAAAAATATTGGTTTAATATACCATTTACACTTATAGTGGATAAAATGCAATGAAACTAATTTATTCAAAGTCAATAAACTATAGTCAAATCAGTGATAAATTAGAGAAGATAATACTTCACATTTTATATAGTACAATTTTTAATGATAAAACATGTTTAAAAATAATTAACGATCATGTTTAAAGTAAAAAATCCTTCACATAATAAATAAAAAAACTATAAAATGTATGAATGGAAATAATACTGAAATGTAATTATGTGAAACTTCTACCCGAGGCACTTATATGTTTGGTAAAATCATAAGATATTTACTATATAACATCATATCCTTACGAAAATAAAAATGAACATAAAATTATAACGACAAACAAAGGATTATCTAATAACTCATTTTTTCATAAGAGGTGTACATTATATTATTTTAATATGAAACATTTTTATGTTACTATGAAAATATTATATTCTGTGAAAATATATATGTTCATACTGAGATATAATAGATTAAAATTTTGTAAAAAAAATATCCAATGTTGTGTAATTTTATCTATACTAATTAGTCCCTAAGAACAAGATCCTTTACATTTCTAAAAATTTCTACTTAATGAAATTAAAATTCATAACACATGTTGAACAAAATTATTCAAAATTAAAATAATTAGATAGAAATTATTGTCTAATATGAATTAATGAAATAAAACATGAATGAATAGTTTTTTGTTTGGTTTTATGAAATTTATCGAAACCAACTTTTCCCCACATTGTAAGTCTTTTCCCTCTCTTTATACTCATTTGAAATAATGAAAACATTGTACCTTTTTGAAACTGATCTGATCAATGACATCACATCCACGTATATTTTTCCATTATATAAGAGAGGTTTTCTGTAAAAATATATGTTTCAGACTACATTTATATGATTATATATATATATATCATAATATATAAAAACATGTACAACATAACCTTTTATATGATAGTACAAATTGCATTATCATATCCGAATACACTCAATGTTGCATATCCTTACAATGATGAATATTGCAGAAAATATCCTCTATAAATTTAAACTGAATAAATATTTATGTTAATTCATGTATATAAATGTTACAAATATATAATATATACCATAAAAATATAAAGAAAGTGTTTTACATAAAAATTAAATTAATACAGATAATATATCAAATAATGAAAAAACACATATAAAGTGCCTATATTGTAATAGTTATATACCAATCTTATATATTTGTTTAATTCAATACATAATATAGTTATAAAATGTGAGTATATACATGATGTTTAATGTGTATAGAATTTAATGTATATTTCGTTTAACATAATAGAAAATAGTAATGCAGAGTTATTGTATATTAAATCGTCAAATACATATTACTTATTCTTTCACAAATATAGTAAATAAAAAATTCCACAAACATATATAATCCCATTACTAAAAAAAATAAAAGAATTTAGAAATTAATAAACATGATTGATTTTGAATGATTAAATGAATATAAAATTATTATGAAAGAATAATGTGGAAATGGTGTAATAGAAAGTGTGTGTTGTGATTACCACCATGTTTCCTAATTCTTTCATTGAACCATAAATATAAACCACAATATCTACAGAGGTTTGTGGGGTCACCGATATCTAAGTGAACTTTATTTGATAATTAAGACAAATAAATACATGATTATGCAAAAGGATTTGGTGATGAAAAAAATTAAATTTGGATGATCTTTGTAACACGATTAGAATGAATTATTACATTTATATTGTCCATATTCCAAAATATATTCATTTTATGTGTCATCAATTGTTTCTGAACGTGAAAATTTGTTTGTAAAATATTATATCATGTACATTTAAAAATGTGTATATTGGAAAAAAAATACTATGAAAAATGAACAATTATTTTTAAAAAATATAACATAATGAATACTAATATAGAAATTAACTTACAGTAGGTCATTAAATAATATTTACTTCACTAAATTTTCAAATTCTATAGTATAATATTTTTGTTTTGGGGTTTGTGAAATAAGTTTATATGGGACCTTGAAAATATGGCATTCTGTAGACAATGCCTTGGGATTATAGTAGTATTTCAATGATTATTTAGAGGATATATTTGACAGTAATATATGATAAAGATATAATTTTAATGAATTGTATAATATGGAATTGTTTGAAAAGGAGAAGAAACTAGTGTTAGAAATAATTGATGAACATACCATAGAAATCCAATGTCCAGTCTATCACGATTAGGAGAAATGAATAAATATATGGTTCATTGCGACATTAGGTAATTAAGCAAGAATCTATTTTAATTTTTTTATTGACCACACCATGGAAATACAACAGTAGGTCAATGATTATTTAGATAAAATATTTGATATAATCTTAATTGTGACGATAGGGATTGTTTTTTAGGATATAGGATTATAGGAGACATTCGACAACTAGTTGGACCCCATATTAGTGGTGGAGAACTAAGATTTTGAGTTCCAAATTGTGATATAATAGTTATATGAGTGGAAGTATGAAAGGATATAGATATTAAAGGATAGATACGAGATTTCATGGGGAGGGATATATAATTTGAGGAAATGGATATCCTGTACCCGAATCAAATTAAAGAGGGAAAGGGGATTTCATTTGGAGTAATTCAAAATCTAAAGAAAGGGTTATGGGAGAGCCATAATGATTTGGAGGGGAGGATACCTAATCTTTGGAGTCACCTGGTTTGAGAGAGGGGAGATGTTGGGAATAATTTTTTTTGAGTATTGAAATATGTAGACATATGGATAGAATATGAGAATTGTATGGGAATGAATGATTTGGAGACATGTGAATGAGAGGGGATGTTCATTATTATATAACATGAAAATCAACCAAAATGATGGCTATAGGTTTAATAGATTTTATCAATTCTTTTGTATCCAGAAAATTTTTATTCAATATCCATGTTTTTCATGTTATATTATCAATTTCTTATAATTACATATATTATTTCATATTATTTTTAAAATTTATTTTTATAATTACATATCCTTTGTTGGGTAAATCTTATTATGCACGCTTAGCTACCTTGATCCATAAGCAACAACATGATCTCTTTTCATGAGAACACACCCTAACCCAGATCTTGAAGCATCATTGTCTACTATATGACCCTATCCTAATTCTAGAAAAATCTTGATAGGTGCTGATATAAGATGAAATTTCATCTCGTGGAACGAATTTTGGCATTATCTGGTCTATTATAATGGAACATTATTCTTTTTCATAGCTTTCATAGGTGAAGATAGCTCTGAAAAATTACAGAATAACAATTTGGAATAACTAGATAGACCAAGATAACTTCGTAGTACATCGGCCTCAGCCTAGTTTTGGAGGACTCAACAAGTGAATCGATGAGACCCTAGATCAAATCTGGGTGGAGAAATATTTCTGGGTTACTATAGAAGCCATGTTTCAGGCACTGTAATAGGTACTATAGAAGGTACAATATCAGATATTTTTTGGTATTATGACATCTAGAACTAGTAATCTATCTGGGAATCTGAGCCTCTGGGCCACCTATTTGGACCTCGGGTCCTGCAAGGCATTCGGGCCACCCAAGGCCTTCGAGCCAGTTTTTTTTCAAGGCCATTGGGCCACCTTAAGGCCTTAAGTCCACCCCAATTAATTCGGGCCACATGATGCAGATATACTATTCAGGCATCAATGGACAAGGCTTCAGATGAAGATTAGGGCAGGGGCATTCACATGAGGAGAGTTAACCAGAATTGGAAGAAAGAGAGGGCATGGAATTACCATAGGAATTAGGCATGTTTAACTTTACATAGGATAGCTATCCGACGAGCCCTGTGAAGGTGGTGTGCTGATATAATAATATATGCTGGGGAGGAGCAGTTCCAAGTGGGTTTTCTGGGTGATTCCATCATAGAAATATAGTTCATATAATTTTCTCTAAGCCTTCGGGCCTTGTAAGGGTTCCACCACACCCATTGAAAAGCATATTATAAAAAAATAAAAAAATGATGGTATTCGGGCCGTTCATAACATGTAACTCCAAATATCAAAGACATTTTTCTATATTTTCCAAGAGATAGTATCTTATAACATCATTGGATCAACAAAAAAGCATTTTAAGAAATTATATGGATATGAAATAATACCTTATATATTCAAAAAACACACATTGATAATCTAGAATAAAAATGATGATCTCTCAATATTTCCATCACCGTATCCAAGTGTTATTCAGGCTATACCCTTGTTCTTTATTACATTAATATTTTATCCACAAACACCAAATCAAAATTATCCATATATATCTAAAATATCCATATCATTAATTCTACAAATATGTCTAGTTCATTTATAAGGCCAAAACGCATTTTGAGATATTAATAATGGCTATGTCTACTTTTGAAAAAAAAATTGGAATATCCTCCCTCCATACTTGTAATTGAATATATCTGGGTCGTATGTAAATTTTTTGGAACCAAGATACCCTCTAAATTGATAGAACAAATCATAAATTCATGGTATACGACACAAATTATTTATAAATACTTGGTTAATATTATGATAATAAACACATATCTGTAGTGTTCCATTTGATTTCCTTACAAATTAGAAGGATGCTTCCCACAAAGATGTTAGCATCCGACTGAAACCGTTACATTCATGCTCTTCTGATTTCACATTCATCTCCCTTAATAATTTTGAAGCCATTCTATTATAGGGATGTTAGATAGGAACAGTCCCTAGGAGGATATAAATAATCATATCTACTTATTTTAGAGGTGGAAACCCTAATATTTCTTTTTAAAAAACATTTAGAAATGGATCCACAACTGCTGGAAAATTGTTACCCTCAATCTCTTCCATCGATACAAATGTCAATTCTACCAACTAGTAATATATTATTCCATCTTCTAGTTCCAAAAAAACAATTTCTCTTTTTTACAACCTTTTATCCTTTTAAGAGATGCACAATTCAATACTTTTTTTGAAACTAACAGTTCTTCTATAAGAATTTATATGATCCTTGAATGTTGTAAAAAATTCCATACCAAATATTACACCATTGACATCCATATCCAACACTGAGAAATCCCATTTTATATTAGCTTCATCAATAGTTATAGATGATGAGCTACCCTAAAAGGCTCAACATTCACTTTTACCAAGAAGAGTTTGGATATTTGGGAGAAAATTCATCAATTGATGTTCTAAAATAAGTAAATAAACAACAAGATAAGAAAGAAAATAATATGATGAACTATTATCAAATATAACTTACATAAGGTTAGAATTCAAAATATTCATACCTATCTTCATAGATAGTCTATATGGATCATCCCTAATCCTATTCTCATCTCCATATAATTTCTTCATCGATGCACTTTGTTCTGGTATCATGCTGAGATTTCCCTTTATGAGGAGTCTTGGTATTTTAGGAATCACCATGAATAGCTCTACTCTACTGATAAGGAGGATTCTTATACCCTTGTCCCAATGAAGCATCTGATGCTTGCGACACCACAAAAGTTTCTCAGGCACCTGATCATGGATCACTATGACAATCAAACTTCAGATGTACCAGATTTTTGCAATTATGGAATAATTACTGTGGATCTATAATCTCTCACTTCCTGGAGAAAAAGTAACCACATTGACTACATCCTACTTTTTTTCATGGGTCTTAGAGGATGATTTAAAGATTCAGTTGTGTGATTTTGATTCCCACTCTCCTGTTGGAAGTTGGTGTCCCTCTTCAAATTTGTTCCAACATTACAGTTCCCACAATTTCTTCTATGAATCAACATACATTTTTATACCATTGTTATTGAGATGTCACATTTATCCACATTTTCTAAATTGACAATATCTGTATATTGGGTAATATAGATCATAATAATCTTCAGATGAATCTAATTCCATAGTCTAGTTTCACTAATGTGTGACTTCGAGGATGCATTAGAAGCAACATTGAGTGAAAAAAGGACAAAATTCAGGAATCTAGTAGAATACTTAGTGACATAGATATCTTACTGCTTTATGCTGAATAAGTTCATCGTTTTATAATTCTTAAGAGTATAAAGATAGAATTGTTTATTGATCAATTCCAAAGAAAATATTCCCAAGAAAGGCTTTGATCCACTTTATCTTACACAACTAGTTACCACCACTGGCGTTCAAGATCCTTCAATATATATGTCAACATCATTACTTTTATATCAATTGGTGTACGGTTGAAATCAATGATATGACTCTTCATGTTCATCCATTCTTTCACTCTTTTTGGTTTAGTATTTCCATTGAAGAGGGTGGATTATGTTTCAAAAACTGGATTGAATGTGGCACATGTCTTGGATTATCCATACAGTTCCAAGTGTCCATAGTTTGAAATGATCGGATGATACTCTGAACAAATTTTTGCTTTACCTTTGGTTTAGGTGAAAACAAATTCTTTGCCGCTTCTTTGGGTTTGTTTCGACGACGCCAATCGTGTGCCATTTTATAAACAAATAGAATCCTCTTATGTCTCAATCTATATAAATTGATGTCTTATAATTTAAAATTATAAAACATAAAATATCACAAAAATTCATTAAAATTCATCCACATTCTTATTCTACAATTTTTGAAAACGTTCAACATGCTTTTTGAAAATCAAAACATTTTTGAGATACAAAACCCATGAACTTTTAAAACTCTTTCATTCGAAATATAGTTTTATAATTTCCAAAAAATATCACTTTTAAATAAAACATAAATCAGTACTCAAAAGGATGTATCCACTCTAATTTGGAATTATTTCTTCGAATGCATGGAATGATCATCTCATTGTATAAACCCATGAAACTGAGATTTCAAAATTATATAAGTGTCGCCAAGAAAATTATGTAAATAACTCTTATGTGACAAGAAATTCCTAATAAAAATATCCACTACATCTTTTTATGATCTATATTTCATGTCCCAACTATCCTACTTATTTCTAATAATCCAATCCAAGGTAGTGACAAAAATGAATTCAACACCATGAACTACAGAGCCAATGACTTCTTATTCCTCAATAAAAGGAATAATTTGATATCATTTATTTTGAACTGATTATGGGACGAAACACAAATTAAATCATTTGTAACATCTCTCCTTCTTCTAATTTTCTAGATAATGTGGGAGGGTGTTAATAGGCCATTAGAAACATCCCCAAGGTGACAAAGGCTGTAAATAATTGTCGAATGGCTTCAATACATGTGGATGATGATTTAGCCTGTATGAATAAACCAACTAACCCCAAAAATTCTACCCAAAAAGACATTAAATGGGGAATTATAAACTTGAAATACAACACAATAATTAATTTATCAAAATTAAATTATAATCCATGTACCATAGTGAATTAATACAAGAGATAAGTAATTGGATATTAAAAACTAATAGAACTCCAAGACAACCACAAGGTTTTACTGTCCACATGCTTCTTGCTCCAACTCCTCCAAAAAGAACTTGTATCACGAGGTATTGAAAAATATTTTTGATATAGTACCTTTTCCCATTTCATAGTAGAGGTAATCTAAAAAAACACAAAGGTTCCAAATAAGGGGTGAGTACCGAAACTCATTAGGTTATCTCCAATGAATTCCCTATTCACTCCACTAGGATAAAATATTCTGTAACATTTTTATAAAATAATTTATATAGAACTTTTACCAAAATAGTTTATAAGAACATATAAAAAACATCTAAATATATTAATTACAAAATATAAATTAGAGTTATTTCATAAAATTTTCTAGTAGGATCCCTGTTCATGAAATGAAACCCAAAAATTCCTTAAAATGAATTTAAAAGATTGTTTTTTCAATACCACTCCATTCCCCGTCTCAATAATATCAACTATGAATACTTTGTTATGACAGTTCCATACAAATTAATGGTCTATATCTAATCTACTATTTCATCACAAGGTTAATATTTCACCATTTTCCATTAAAAATTGGGAACTAAGCACAAGTTCATATTTAAACTGAGCCTCATAAATGAATTGGGAACAACACTACCAATTATGCCCAAAAACTATTCTAGTACCATAATTCCACAACAATTTCAAAATAGCACCCTTTTTATTGAAAAACCCTTTTACATCAATACATTTTAAAATTACAAAAATACCTATTTTAAAACAACCATTTTCAATTCATGTAAACTAAATCACTTTTCACATTAAATCACCAAAATTCCACAATTTCATCCAAAATAAAAAATCATCACAATAAAGATTTATAATATTATTTCACCAAGATATCAAAAACAATTACATTAAAATTGACTAATTTATAACTAATCCTATCATTTCTAGATAGATGAGTTGTGAGTGACGCCATCTACCATGAGAGTTTTTGAAAAAACAAAAAACGAACAAAGAATGCCAATGAAACTGGATTAAATCTCCTTAAAACCACCGTAGATATCCCCACAAATCATAAAAAAAACCCATATATAAAAATATTTGGCATCCAAAACCTTATAACTACTCAAATTTGGCATAGATATAAGAAATATAGAGAGAAGGGGATGTAGATCTATGAAACACAACAACAACAATGATGAACGACACATACCACGAAGAACCAACTTCTAATCAAATATTGAAGACTTCAGATCACATCTACATCGATGAGAAAACGTAAATGGACCATTAGTGAATAAAAATATAGAGTTAGATCTACATAATAGGAAAAAAATGTTTGTTAAATACAAAAACATGTTAGATCTACTTTTCATATGGAGGTGGTTTTAACCTGTGCACAGTTTAGTCGCACAGTTTGGAAACCGTGCACTAACTGTGCATTAGCCACTACCTTAATGATGACTCCTTGCATGGTCTCCTCACATGGTTTCAATAGCCTTTTTCCATCAATTCCAAATCCACTACCTCAAATGACCCCATCCACACGATTTGTTGCAGGTTATCGCATGGTTTGGAATAATCATGAGTCGCTCTGGAACATTCCTTTTATCCCCAAAAACTCTATTAAATATCTCCAAAATCTATATCATTCAAACATATAATTTAATAAATATAAAAATCATAATGAATGGGTTATATACTAGAAACTACAGGTTCAACAGTTGAATCATTATAGGATACATTCTTTCTTATTAAACTGAATATCCCATTAATTAATGAAATCAATTCAATTACCACATACTCATTGACCATTAATGACTTATTTTCATTAAAATAGGGTTATCCATTATGAACATTTTTTTATTCATTGTAATTTTGTGCCCCAACTTCCAAGGTACCTTTTATCCTTAGTTAAAGGACCACAATTATTTTATAGCGATGTTGAACATAAAGAGAAAAATGTCCACAAAATCATGTGTGAAAAAAGAATATAGTCAATATAATGCCATATTTTATTTTATTTTTATTTAATTTTAGGATCTCAATCCAATAATTATACATATATAAATTTATAATGATAATGGTCTAGTACTTAAGAGAATTGTTTAATATTATAACATTTCTTATTTAACCATTGGGATCATAGTCTGTGATATGAATTTGTAGAATACAAGATCCAAAACTGGTGGTGAGGTAGTGAATTATAAGTTGAATTTAATAGGTACTATTGATACTGGACCATAGAAACATAATTTACTTGTTAATTATTGTTAAATTCACTCATAGATCAATTTACTTTATTTTTATGCGGTAAATATTCAATATTTAATTTAATTTGATGAATATATTTCCATTAATGAATTTTTGGTATCATGAATTTGTGGACCCTAATGAGATATCATGAGCATAGTATGTATACCCAATTTATCGACTAATCTATTTTTTTTGGAAGAATCCTTTTTTTATGAGTATATTATTTCTAGAATGAAAAAAATTAATAGAGTACTATTCCAATATACAATATATATCATTTAATTCAAGTAAACTCATTCATGAGGTCAATTTCATACCATTCATACATATTTATACATTAATGGGGAATAATCAATCCATTTATGTTTTTATTTCATCTTTTAACATTGGAAAATAATATACAATACTTTGTGATTTCCTAATTAACAATAAAAAATAAATTGGGAAACACCATTATTGTATTTATAAAAATATTATATAGTCAATTATAAGTGTCTGAAACATACATCGATCACATGATGAAACCCAATTAGCCTTAATCATAATATGATTATGGAGATCATTTACTAATGTGGAATAGAGTTTATGAGACACTCCCTAATCCCTAGGGGATATGTATGCATCCATTTCGCATTTGATTACATGTCTTGAAGTGCTACAACCATTCCCACCATGTCTAATGATCAACAGTCTGTCGTTGAATTCATTAAGGAAACTATATTTTGTTAATTTATAGTTTCTCTATATATCATTTTATATGATGAAACACATTCCTGTAATCATCACCATTTGGAACTCATTTCCATGTATGAGTTCTCTTACAATGTTTCTATAACCTAATATCCTTAAAAAAATTGACCACAAGAGAGGAAAAAATGGTATAAAATATAAATTTTATTTGTTACTATTTCAACAATATAAATCATTAGTTCATGAAGATATTTAATTTCATTTTGGAAATATTTTACTACATAACAAGCCATTGTGGGTATGTTAGAAAATTTTGTTTATGGAATATGTTTCCATTTTCTAGTTAACATTGAGAAGAATGTTTTATGATCCATTAAAATATCAATTTTAATAATTCCAAGGATATATAAAATACGAAATTGGAAATATATAAACATGAAGAGATTAGTAAAATGGTTATTATAATTTATGTATAATATAATCTTGTGTTTGATAATAGAAATCTAATAATCATAAAGATGAACACATTGAACATGGAAATCATTTATCATCTACAAATTTCAACATCATTTTCTCCCACCTAAGTTAAAATCACTATTAGGAAACCAGTTGAGAATAATTTCTACCATCATTAGGTCATTAAAATTTAATACCCCACTAGTGGTCACAACCATAAATTCATTTTTCATAGAGAAACTCTATTCACAAATTCATACCATAAAAATGGAAATATAGTTTAATTTAATCAGACAATATATAAATTTGTAAAAAACATAATATGTTATTGGGTATATGTTGAGTTAACGACTTTAAAAAATGCACTTAGTGATAATCCTCCCAGATTCATTTTTTCAATAATTTAATGATAAATAAATAGTGTTATTTTTTTAGACATCTAATTTTTTATTTTTTTATTTAATAGATCCAATTTTGGTTTATATTTTTCTATTTTATTATTCTTGTAACACCCCAAAATGATAATGGGTTAAATGGATAAATGATATTACTCATGTCAACAAGGTGCACCATCATTTTAAGGAGCCTACCTGATTTGAACTCCCCAGTTAAGCATGCTTGGCATGGAGTAGTGATCAGGATTGGTGACCTT
The DNA here is from genome assembly GCA_963277665.1 of Viscum album. Taxonomy (NCBI): domain Eukaryota; kingdom Viridiplantae; phylum Streptophyta; class Magnoliopsida; order Santalales; family Viscaceae; genus Viscum; species Viscum album. Next base: position 1,863,156,225 of record OY728126.1, on the reverse strand, counting down.
CTGAGATGATTCCCAGGGTTTGTGTGAGTGAGGACAAAGCACGCTAAAATGTACATGTGTTGTTTTATGGGAAAATTCATTATTCATATGACTCGTTCGGGGACGTGGGTGGGCTCCAGGGTAGGGACCACGTGTCTACGGGGAAACTGGTGGGTGGCGCCTAGTTGTCACATTTGGTATCAGAGGTGGTACCTTACATTATGTGTTTCACACTTTCTAGGTAGAGATGTCGGGCCCATAATGAGGACATTGTGCTCTAATGGGGGGGGGGGTGATTGTAACACCCCAAAATGATAAAGTGTTAAATGGGTAAATGGTATTACTAATGTCAACAAGGAGAACCTTTTTTTGAGATCATATCTAATTAAGACACCATAATTAAGCATTCTTAGATTAGAGTAAGGATTAGGATTCATGACCTTCTAGAATGTTTCCCAGGGTCTGTGCGAGTGAGGACAGAGCACACTAAAAAGGACTTGTGTTGGCCTATGGGAAAAATTGTTAGCCATATGACTTGTTCGGGCACGTGGGTGAGCACCAGGGTGGGGACCACGTGTCTGTGGGGCGACTGGTGGGCAGGGCCCAGTTTTCATATTCGTTGGCCCAATCCGGGTCAAGCCAGGTCGGTCTGACTAGGTCGAACTGGACCTAGGCCCATCTGGACCGAGATATGCCTATTTGGCCATATCTTGAAAAACAGATATTTGTTTGACGAACTGTCTGCGGCACTGGAATCCATAGTTCTCGAAGGCCCTTTTGGTATACTCCACCAGATTTTTTGGATAAATTTTGACTATGTTTGGGTTGGATCGAACCCGAATCCAAGAGGGCCCTCAAAATGGAGACGTTAATAACTCACAGACCGAGCATCCAATTGACATGCTATCCATCGTTTTGGATCCCTTATGACATGACAGACCTTCGTGATACTTATTCGAGTGACTTCATGGAAGTTTATGTGTTGACTGATGGCTTGAGGTTAGGATCCTACCGGAACCAAGCGTGCTTAGTGCGGGAACCCTATGACTAGCTATACTTGAAGCATCTACTGATCCTCTATGGATCAACATCAAATCATGTGTGGGTCATCATCGGATCATGTGTGGTTTAATATCTATGAATCATGGGTGGTTCATCTTCAGATCCTGTGTGGGTAATTTTAGATCCTATTTAGGTCATCTTTTATCATGTGTGGGTCAACAGTAGTGCTTCTCGACGAAGTTACCCGATCTAGCAATATAGCTAATCATCTATATTTTTGTACTTAAGTTATACCTGGTGTGAGCTGATTCATTAACATTGTGGTACAATTATTTATAGTAATACCTTCATGGTATTCTTTTGTGTGGAATTACCTTTGTGGTACTTACCTTCGTGGTGTCACCTTTTTGGTATTCTATCCTTCTTGGAATAGTTGATGTTTTGGCTAAATAGTTGGGCCTTGTGTTTCCTCATGAATGAGATTGGTATAATTGATAGCTTATGAATTTGTATGGTCATATATCTAAGTAGGGTTAACTGTTGTTTTCTTGATTTTTGATTATAGTATTGCTTTCTGTTTTATCATTGGTGGATTCTGAGAGACCACCGGGGGTCTCGGGGTCACTACTACGTATTTTTATACTCACCCCTACATGGGCTATGCACGAACCATGATATGTATTGTGCTGACAACAGACAACATTGATCAAGACTGAGGGTGCCTAGACTAGAGGCTGCTCGGAGGTGGACCACTATATGAGACGTACAGCAAAGAAGACCATTCGAGAGCTATACCTACCCTTCAGGTAGGATCATTGGTGGGTTTTCATAGGATCTGTTTTCAGTTTTACTTTTAATTTCTAGTTGGTCTTGTATTATGGCCGAATTTACTTATTATACTCACTCTATTTACTATATAGTTTACCTTGTGCTTATATCATACCGTGTGCTCAGATTTTCTATGTTTGTATGTTAAAAGGAAACAACTTCTTGATTTTAGGGATATGATTTTCTTGTGAAAGCTTCCATCCCCTAGACTATGGAAGGTGGGCTTGGGGTTGTCACAGAACGGGCCCCGGGGGACGGGTCGTGAAAAGCGGTATCATAGGAGTCAGTTATACTAGCGAACTTAGACTCTAATCTTTTGATTCAACAATATTGTGAAGTTTAATGAGTGTGATTATCATTTTGGGGAATCCAGTGTTGGTACGATGACTGACATATCCATTCACGTGGACCCTAATATCTGATTTCTGACTCATTGCACGAAAACACTGATTGCATGTCTGTTTTTGGAAAAGATTTGATTGCGGTATTTTTGAGTCAACTCACCAGTTATAATGTATTGACCATGGATCACCTATTTTTTTAGCATGCCTCAATGTAGAGAGCCAGTCAGGGATTAGTGTAGAGTATGCGTTGACATCCCACCGAGTGACAGGGCATCGGTGTAGCACCCCCTTTCAGAAGTTGTACCATCGGGTTTTGTACCAGCAACACCACTACCAATTGGGTAGCCGGTGCCACCTGCCCCAAAAGAATAGGGTGCATGCCCATTGAGCACGTTGCACTAGTTCTGGAAATAGATTCCTTTGAGGATCTTGGGCGAGAAAGATCCACAGGCGGCTGAGGACTGGCTGGAGGTTGTGGTCAGAGTTTTTCGACTGGTTGGGAGACCAACTGATCTTATGGTAATCCTTTCTACCAGTCTTTTTCAGGATGTAGGGGGAGAGGTAGAGCATGATTCTCTAGGTTACCGACAAGGTGACTCCCATAAGGGCGGATTTTGAGATCCTGTTTAGTACAGAGTACGTCCTAACATCCTTACACTCAGTGCATATACATGAGCTTCTCTACATGTGGTAGGGAAGCTTGAACGTGGCACAGTAATCAATGAGGTTCACCGACGTCTCATGATACTCCACTAACTTGGTGCGGGACCCTTTAATCAGGGCCTATACCTTTGATCAAGGGATCATATTGGAGATCAAGGAATCGATGGTATCACTCAGCATTTCGACGTTGGCTAGTGTGTTAGATCGAGAACTATTGGTGAAGAGCTTCCTGGCTGAGCCGTCACCGGCATCGAGAACCACCACCGGACATCACATAGCAGAGTCATCTGCAACTAGAAGATTATAGATGACACAATGGTTTATTAGGACTATACCTATAGGTGGATGATCACAAGATATAGGGTCAGTTGTGTGGGGATCTTGAGACAGAGCATGACATGTGAGGTGTATGCAGTCTTACTCGTGCGGAGGGAAGGGTCATATCGCTCACAACTGCCCAACCTACCGTAAGGGAGACAAGAAGACTCTAGAAGGACTTCCTAGGAAAAGGCGATGATTCGATCGAGTAGGTACGTATGTAGTAGGAGAACATAGCATAGGAGCTGGTCGTGCAGCAGGTGGTGGGTGGCGATTCGAGGTTCTATCGCCACCACCTCAAAGTGGTCCACCTTGACTACATTGAGTAGGTGGATAGGGACGAGCTCTTCTCTAGGAAGCTAAGGCCTATGACCATGGTGCACCAGAGATGATTCGAGTTATGATCTGTGTCAACTCCACTTTATCTATAATACATATAAACATCGGTTCCAGTGACTCTTTTATTTCCATGGCCCTCATTCAGAGCTCAGAGATTCTAGTGGAGTCATTGGCTCGATCCTTACGACTATAGACTTCTATAAAAGAGGATTCGATGATTACACACTAGTGTCAGCATTGTAAGACTACTCTAGGAGGGAAGATCTTTGGCTGGAATCTTCTAGAAGTAGCTTTGAGGCCTTACGAATTCATCTTGGGTATGGATTGGTTATCTACAGTTCATGCTCTGATCGACTGTATTAGGTGAAAAGTGTGGTGTGTTCGCGAGGACGAGACTTATTTTTCCATCACCGGAGAGAAGATAACCTTTGAATCATAGGATGGACTTACCTCGAGGAGGGTGTAGCTGATCACACCTAAGTTGGCTAGCCATACCCTTGGATCAGTTTATGTTGAGAGTCTGAGCTATTCTATATTGGTGGACCAGTGCCGTGAAGTTGTCCCTAATGATTTTCCAGGTCTACCTCCTCACAGAAATATGGAATTTTATATCGAATTGTACCCCGGGATGACCCCAATAACTACACCATAATATCGGATGGCTCCAACATATCTTTGAGAGCTGCAAGTATAGCTGGAGGACTTGCAAAGGAAGGAGTTCATTTAGACTAGTGTTTACCCTTTGGTAGCCCCGATTTTGTTCTCCGTGAAGGCATATGGGAGATTTAGACTCTGTGTGGACTATCGGTGCCTGAAGAAGGTAACCATGAATAAAAAGTACCCACTCCTGAGGATTGAAAATATATTTGATGAGCTGAAGGGAGCACAATTGTTTTCGAAGATAGACCTCAGATCAGGCTATCAGCAGCTCAGGGTAAGAGATGAGGATATGTAGAAGATGACCTTCAGATGTCGGTATGACCATTAGGAGATCATGGGTATTCCATTCGGCATGACCAACTCCATCATTAGTTTTAATGACACTCATAAATAGAATCTTCTAGAAATAAATCAATCGCTTTTTGGTTGTCTTCATCGAAGACATCCTGGTATACTTAGCTATAGAGGAGGAGCATGCATATCATCTGTAGATAGTTTTGGAAAAACTCCAAGAGCACCAAATTTATGGTAAGCTCTCAAAGATCTAGTTCATGATATAATATGTTCAATTTCTTGGAAACGTCATTTAGGAAGATGGAGTTGCAGTGGATCCAGTGAAGATTGAGGTTATGCTTTCTTGGGAGCCACCCAGGAGTGTGATGGAGGTGCTGAGTTTACTGGGTCTGGACGGTTACTACCAGTGGTTTGTGCCTGACTTTTACAGAGTTTTGGCACCCTTATCAGCATTGAACAAGAAGGGGAAACTCTTCATGTGGTTAGAGAGATTCTAGAAGAGTGTCTATGAGTTATGGTAGAGATTGACGAGTGCCCCATCTTGAGGATACCAAAGGAGGGCGTTGGGTACGTAGTCTACTGCGACACATCATGGATCAGGCATGGATGTGTCCTGATGAAAGAGAGAGTAGTGATCAGTTATGGTTCTCCACAGTTGTGACATCATGAGAATAAATACGCTACCCATGACCTAGAGTTAGTAACAGTGGTATTCTCCTTGAAGATGTGGCGACATTACTTGATAGGCGAACATTTTACAGTTTACTCTGATCACAAGAGTCTCATGTATATCTTCTCTTAGATGGACCTGAAACTGAGACATCGGCATTGTCTTGAGTTCCTCATGGACTATGTACTCGAGATAGTCTATACTCCTATGAAGGAGAACATAGTAGAAGATGAACTCAACAGAAGATCTGGTATACAATTGTTGAGTGAGGCGATGGAGAAGGTAACTGCTTTGTGGATATCATATGTCGATCGAGTGGGAGAAGATTATCTTCAGTCCGTGAAAGTCACTCCCCCTCTCCTTCAGTGAATGAGGGAGGTGTAGCTAGGAGACACTGACTATGAGGATCAAAATTCTCAGATATCCACAAGACATGCACCTCATAGCTTTTTTGAAGTAGGGGAGCACGCCATCCTCTTCAGATGAAAAACGATGGTACTGGTGGCACTACAGAAGTAATTGTTGAGGGAGTTCCATGCATCCCCTATAGCGGTACATCTAGGAGTGGAGAAAATGTACCTGGACCTTCGGCATCTGCACAAGGGGTAGGGAATGAAGAATGTAGTGGCATAGTATGTCTCACAGTGCTTCACTTGTCATCAAGTGAAGGCAGAACATCATGTTCCTACAAGCTTAGTTCGGCCACTAAGGGATCCCGAGTAGGAGTGGGATGAAATTTCCATGTACTTTGTGTTAGGACTTCTACACATGTCCGTATGACATGATTCCATATGGGTGATTGATGACCGACTCACCAATTTGGCCCACTTCCAACTTATCAGAAAGTTGGGATTAGTAGAGAGTTTTGGATGCCTCAATATACAAGAGATTGTACGGAATCATGGAGTGTCATCAATGATTATCTATGACCGTGTTACACATTTTACTTCTCGTCTATTGAAGGGGTTACAGGAGGCATTCAATAATCAACTTAGATTGAGAATTTCTTTTTATCCTCAAATGGGTGGTCAGAAAGAGAGGACCATTCCGACTCTCGGGGACATGATGCGTGCTTGCGTCCTTCATTTCAGTCTTAGTTGGGAGGAACAATAGTCCTTGGTGGAGTTCTCCTACAACAACAGTTATCACTCCACTATCAACATTGCATAATTGGAAGCATTATACAGTTGACTTTGTAGATAACCTCTATGCAGAACTGGACCAGGGGAGTCAGCACTCATGGGACCAAAGATGGTGCGGGCAACCATAGAGAAGGTGCAGATAATTCAAGGGTTGATGAATACTATATAGAGTTGGCATATGTCTAATGCTGATAGGATACAGAGACCTCTGGTGTTCGAGGATGGTGACCACGTCTATCTTTGGGTCTTACCTCGATCTGGTTTGTGGAGATTTGGCTAGGGTAGAAAGTTATCTCTGAGGTTGATAAGACCCCTTCAAGTGCTCAGTGGAGTTGGAAGGGTGGCATACTGCCAAGGCCTTCCCCCTCACACGAACCGGGTGCATGAAGTTTTCCCCGTATCCCAACTGAGTTGGTACATGTATGATCCTTTGAACATCATTGACTGGGGAGAGTAGAACATCGAGGATGGGGCGACGTTTTTGGAGGTTCCAGTAGAGATTGAAGACCGATATGAGAGAGTCCTTCATGGGTGATCGATACCTCTGGTATGAGTACGTTGGAAACAAGGGAACCTCCATAAGAGCACATGGGAGCGGGATGGTAGATTTGTGCTCAATACCCCCACTTGTTTCCCTAGTTTGTGTTGTGGTTTTTGGGGATGAAAATCCCTGAGGTGGGGAGAATGTAAAGACCAAAATTTTCAATTTAATTTTTTAATTATATGTAATGATTACAAGTCTATGAAAAATGAGGGCACATGATTTTGAGTCTCAGAGTGCCTGGAATGAATTTGTTGAAATTCTTTATGGTACGTTCAGTAAATGTGCCAGAGGTAATTCGTAACATTTCAACTAGTTCGTGGAACTAAAATCTGAGAACATCATTGAACTCAAAGCGCCAATTTTCACTTATGGAGTTCTTTACCGCGACCATAGTGGGTCAAGGGTGGATGTTGAAAATCTCAGTTTTTTTCGGAGAAATAAAAATAAAAAATAGTTTTTTATTTGAAATCTCTCGACAAATTTTTGAATTTGGTGGTGGGGACCACTCATCTGTTAAACCACTCTTTTAATGTGGTGTATCTCTGGGAGGACCTTCCCCAATAAATGGACCATCATTAATTGAACAATTAATGAAATCTGTAACTTAGTTTGGGGGATTGGAACATCAACACTCGTTGTTGGGAATTGTTGGAAATATGGCTTGGTGAAGAACACTTGGTGGAAGAACTATAATGACCCATACTTTACATAAATTATTAATACATCAAAATTGAAGCATACTTATTACAACATATAACAAAACCACGAAAGGACCATATAGGTATAGTTCCTTTAGAAACTGGGAAACATAAACAACTGGTTCCTAAAGCATCAACTTTGCCTCCGACTTATTTCATCACATCTAGAGCCCCTTTTTGGAAAATACTACTTAATAACCTTCTTCCCGACCTGGGGAAAGAAAACATACAAAAGGGTGAGATCAAATTCTCAGTAAGGGTAAACAAAATAAATATCAATCACATCGTATACACAAGCACATAACTTTTGGAAATCTTAACCTGCAAAAGAGATCATAATTTCATAACATGGGATAAATCGTGGCAGTAAAATGTAATCACAATAATCAAAACATACAACATGAAACTTTGTGGCATACGCACATAATCATAGAGATTCATTTCTTGTTAGTCAAGACTCATTTCCAAGACTATCTTAGTGGACAAAGTCCCTTTCTGAACCGAGTCACCCTCGTTTCAGTCCTGTTTCACTGAACCGGTATAACCTACCGTTCCATCCATGTCTATCTCATGAGATATAAAATCGTTACCCAATGAATTGGAGGGAGATATAGGTCCCACCCATCTTATAATGAATCCTTTCTTATGTGTGCCACATAATCATAAATCATACATCATCGCATAACACATGTAACAAAAATGGGATTCTTGAAACATCATGACATCATAAAACAAATCATATAAGGTAAATGACTTCATAAAAATAATTTCATCACAACATAATCAAATCAATGTAACAATAGGGATAAAAACATAACCCTATATTATCTTAGATGGAAAATAATTTTGATAAAACATTTGAACTCCATTCTTGAGGAAAATATCCTTTCTACTTCAAAAACACTTTTATTTTCTTAACATGTCATACAATTATAAACTAAAAGAAGTTGATTAAAAATAAACTTGAAAACTTATAATGGATGATTCTTGGAAATAATTTTTTAAAAATCCATTCATTCCGTATAAGTTAAAAAAAACATTCTTCTTGTACTTTTGTCGAAAAAGTCAAAAAGTACCTCGTACGAAAAACAACAAAAGATTCCATTCATATATTTTACCAAAAACTCACCAAAGGGTAAAATAGGATTTAAAAAATTGTATGAGGACATAAATAACATTTTATATTTAGGAAACATGGATATGGATGATAAATATTCCCCAGTGAATTCTGAAGTATAAACAATCTCAGATAAAAATTGAGATTGCGAGATTTTCCCTTACCGTAGGTGTGACTTTCTTTGTAAGTGTCCGAACCTGCGGTATAATGATTTAAATAATGTTATTGACTTATTCCAGAATCATACTAATTTTTATGATATCATATATGGTCATATTCTTAGCTTCTTAGTAGTAATATTTCATTGCTACTTGTTATTCAGGTGTTTATAACTTTTTGTTCTTATGCGTGTTTTGTCAAATAAATTCTTATTCTTTTCGTTAGGTTATAGATACCTCATTTCCAGAATTGTATTACTGTAATATATATCATATTAATTCATTCAATTCATTTATATAATGATTATGAAATGAAGATCATGTAGAACGAGTCGCATCACATCGTGGAGACGGTATTCCGTACGTACGCACGAGTGATGATATCGTTCATATGATCGTGGAATTGTATTGGATTATATGTATACTATTTTAGAATCAATATCACTTTATAATAGTCATATATAGTCATTATTTACACCATTATACCCATCCAAGTAAGGTGGTGGTGGAAAATAGATTACACCACGGTGTGGAGACGGTATTCCGTACGTACGCACGCGCGGTGATTTCTTTTTCCATAGGATGGATAAATGGTGAAATAGGGTTGTTTTATACATATAATAACATATCAGTATATTAGTGATATGGATTTTATTACATCATAATGAAACAACTAAAGAAGAAGAAGTGGAAGAAGAAATAAAGATGAAAGAATCGGTAACGGACATTACCTCTTCTTTGAAGTGCTTCTTTGGGACCTTCTATTAGGGCACTAAAATTGGTCTTTGAAGAAGACCAGGACCTCTAGGATGTCTATAAGGAATTGGAGAGGAGAAAGAGTCAGGTGTTGGCCGATCTTGAAGGCTCAAAGTGGTGTGAGGAAGAGGGGGAGGAGGTGTCCTTTTATAAGGGAGGAGAGGGGCACCTTTGGAATAACTAAAACTATTATTTTATTATAAAGTCAAGTTCGGTTTTAAATTGCTCCAAATTGATATATTTCGAATCTAAGGTTGGGATGGGTCGAAATACTCTCATCCAATAGAATTTAGACAAGTTTAGGTTCCTATTTTAACCTTATCATTTAGATTTAACATTAAGTTAAATAATTTTACTTTTACCATGTATTCTTGTGTTCTTATACTATAAGGTTTATAAACTTACTATAAGAAGCCAAACGAACCCCAACTTGTTTATTATTAATATATTTAACCTTATGTAAGTCATTTGGCTGAACCTTAGATTTTTAGGAATAAAATAACAATTACCAATATAATATTTGTTTTAAAAACTATTTTATGTCAATTTTGACACTATTTAGTAATTGATTTTTGTGAAAATCAGAACAGAATTATTAGTTCAAACCAAGTTAATTAAATCAATAATAACATGTCATATTAACCTAGAAAATTAGTGAGATTCATAAAAAGTCTCAAATTGCATTTATTTTGGTGTTTATAACATCAATTATGTCAATATTTCATTAATAAGATAATTACTATATCATCATTGCGTCATAAATAAATTAAATTATATAATGTCTAAAAATTACAAATAAAATACCGTTATGTAGGAAATATTTTTATATTTATAATGAATATTTATAGTAGAATTTATCTTATGTATAACCCCATATTAAAAATTATTTACTTATTAAACATTGATTTTAACTATTTTAACCCTTCTTTAAATAAATTAATAATAAATGTCCTAATCTAATCCAAGTGGGCCTAAATGGTCATATTTTATTCCGAAGTTTGTTTTTGGTCGAATTACATTTATCCAATAGAATTAGGACATGTGTTAGGGTAATAATAATATCATCTTTACCCTTAATTACCCTATTTACTTTTTACCGTGGTAAAAAAAAGTAAAAAGTTACTATTGACCAAAAATTATTTTCATCTCATTGAACCACATTTTAGTCCTTGATATTAACCGTGTCTCTCATATTTTAAAAATTCCACTCACAGAAGCTGTAAATTTATGTTTTATAAAAAAATCAGTTTTTTAACTACCACTTAGTGGTTTCACTATTCATCAAAAATTCAATGTTTTCAGAAAAATACCAAAATTTCACCCTAGGCTAATTTAGATATTCCGAATCCAGAAATGAAGTCCATTTTGAAAAATAAAATTTATAAAATTTCAAAAAGTGGTTATTACTATTCATAACGGCTAGTTTTAATAATATTTTAATAGAATATCGTTGTTTAGTGAAACTCGGTATTGCGTACGACGCAAGCTATCGAGGAAGGTTGCGATTTCGTGTAAAGAAATCCAGTCAAGTGTTGTGTAGAAAAATATTCCTTTGATGATTTATATAACATAAAAGTCTCGGGTGTTACATTCTACCCCCCTTAAAATGAATTTCGCCCTCGAAATTCGTTACTTTGTAACAAACAGATGAGGATACCTCTCCCTCATCATATACTCAAGCACCCATGTAGCTTCTTCTAATTGGTGGTTCCTCCATAAAACTTTCACCAATCAAGTGGTCTTGTTTCTTTGGACTTTTTCGCTACGATCCATAATCTCTATCAGTTGTTTTTCATAAGAAAGATCTTGCTCCAGTGGTACAACTTCTGAGCTGAGTACATGTGAAGGATCAAGTATGTACTTTCTCAGGAGAGATACATGGAACAGATCCTGAAATTGAGAGAGATTCGGTGGATGCGCCAATCGGTAAGCTACCTTCCCAACACGATCCAGTATTTCGAAAGGACCAATATATCTAGGGCTCAACTTCCCCTTCTTTCCAAATCTCATGACCCTCTTCGAGGGAGATATTCGTAAGAACACTTTATCACCCACTTCAAACTCTAGGTCTTTCCTTCGGTTGTCGGCATAACTTTTCTGTCGACTCTGAGCTTCTCTTATGTTTTGTTGAATAGATCTGACCTTTTCTGCCATTTCATCAACGAGATCAGGTCCTAATAGCTTTCTTTCCCCAACTTCATCCCAGCAAGTTGGAGTCCTGCATTTCTTTCCATAGAGAGCTTCATAAGGAGCCATCTGAATACTAGAGTGAAAGCTATTATTATAAGAAAATTCCACCAAAGGTAGGTGTTGATCCCAACCTCCTTTGAAATCCATAGAGCAAGCTCTCAGCATATCTTCTAGGGTTTGAATTATTCTCTCAGACTAACCATCTATCTGAGGATGATAAGAAGTGCTGAAACTCAACTCTGTATCCAGAGTATGCTGAAGAATTCTCTAGAACTTCGAGGTAAATCTCGGATCCCGATCAGATATAATAGAAAGTGTTACTCCATGCAACCTTACAACATCCTTTACATATATCCTGGCATGCTGATCTAGACAGAAATCCTCTCTAATAGCAATGAAGTGTGCAGACTTTGTAAGACGATCAACTATGACCCAGATAGCATTATTTCCTTTGGATGTTTTAGGAAGTCCTGTGACAAAGTCCATAGTAATGTTTTCCCATTTCCATTTGGGTATGGGTAATGGTTGTAACATCCCCTTAGACTTCTTTCTTTCAGCTTTAACTTGTTGAAAAACCAAGAATCGAGAGACATATTCAGCGACATCTCTTTTCATGCCATCCCACCAGAAGTACTCTTTCAGGTCCCTATACATCTTCGTGCTTCCAGGATGAATAGAGAATGAAGAACTATGAGCCTCATCCAGCAGCTCCTTCTTTAATTCGGGGATGGGAGGAACACAAACCCGATTCCTGAACTTTATTATCCCATCACAATCAAGGTTGAACTCAGGAACATTTCTCACCTTCATTTGTAAATCGACATCTTCTTTCTGTGCCTCTTTAATCTTCACATGTATAGATGGTTGAACATTCATTTGAGAAAGATAATATTTTTCCCCTTCCATTATAATTCCAAGATCCATCCTTTGTAAATCCATAAATATTGGATCTTTTGTGATCCTCATCATGGATAAACTAGCATGGTCTTGTCGACATAATGAATCTGCCACCTTGTTTGCTTTCCCAGGGTGGTAATGGATTGAGCAGTCGTAATCCTTAATGAGCTCCAACCATCTTCTTTGACGCATATTCAGATACTTTTGTGTGAAAATATACTTTAAACTTTTATGATCAGTATAAATATCACACCTTTCACCATAAAGGTAATGCCTTCAAATCTTTAATGCAAAGATTACCGCAGCTAACTCCAAATCATGTGTTGGGTAATTTTGCTCATGGATTTTCAACTGTCGTGAGGCATAAGCTATCACCATATCATTTTTCATAAGAAAACACCCTAATACCTTCTTGGATGCATCACTATATATCACAAACCATTCTCCACTACAAGGCATTGCGAGCACAGGTTCACTGGATAACCTTCTTTTCAACTCCTTGAAATTCTCTTCACATTCTTCCGTCCAGACAAACTTAACTCCTTTCCGAGTCAACTTGGTGATTGGATTAGATAATCATGAAAAATCATTCACAAAACGTCGATAATATCCAGCCAAACCAAGAAAACTTCGGATCTTAGTTACTGTTATTGGTCTCGACCATCTTTTGATAACCTCTGTTTTTGCTGGATCCACAGATATCCCATCTTTTGAGATTATGTGACCCAAAAATGCAACTTTTTGAAGCCAAAATTCACACTTGGTAAATTTGGTTTAAAGCTTCTCCTTTCTCAGGGTCTTCAATATAATTCTCAAGTGATTTTCATGTTCTTCCTTGCTCTTTTAATAGACAAGAATATCGTCTATAAAGACTACCACAAATTGATCAAGATAGTCTCTAAAGACTCTATTCATTAGATCCATGAAGATAACTGGGGAATTAGTAAGACCAAATGGCATCACTATAAATTCATAGTGTCCATACCTTGTACGGAAAGCTGTCTTTGGTATATCCTCCCTTTTGACCCTTAATTGATGATACCCTGAACGAAGATCAATCTTGGAAAAGTATTGAGCTCCGCGTAGTTGGTCAAATAGGTCATCAATGCACGGGAGAGGATATTTGTTCTTGATAGTGATCTTGTTAAGTTCTCGATAATCAATGCAGAGTCTCATTGATCCATATTTCTTCATAACAAATAGAACAGGTGCTCCCCAAGGTGACGCTCTAGGGAATATGAATTCCTTATCAAGATTCTCTTGGAGTGGCTTCTTCAATTCCTGCAATTCAATTGGGGCCATTCTATAAGTTGTCTTTGAAATAGGCAAAGCACCAGGTATGAGTTCTATTGAAAACTCAACTTCACGATTTGGTGGAAGACCCGATAATTCCTCTAGAAAGACATCATCAAACTCCCGTAAAATGGGCATATTCTTAATCGTGAGTTTCTCACCAACCATTTGAGATAAATAACCTTCATTTAGTGGAATCAGTACCCATAAAATGGAAGAAATTTCCACTAGAAGGTTATGTTCATCCTTGTATTGATAGACAATCATAGATTGATCTGGAATATGAAATGTGATTTCCCTTCTTTGGAAATTGATATGAGCTCCATATAATGAAATCCAATCCATGCCAAAAATCACATCAAAATACACTATAGGAAGGATCACAAGATTTGAAGGAAGTACTTTCCCACAAACTTCGATCGGAGAAGAATTATAAACTTTTGATGCGACTGTTGTGCCATTAGGTGTTGTCACAACTAACTCAACATCTAATTGTTGAGGTAATACGGTGATACCCTTAGAAAATTCTTCAAAATTAAAAGAGTGGGTGGATCCAGAATCAAAGAAAACATTTTCTACTTTAGAGTGGATGGTAAGTGTACCTTTCACCACATCGTTATCGTACTCCACATCGCTGATAGAAATTGCATGTGACTTTCCTTTGTCTTTAGCCTTAAGAGTTTGTTGACGTTGACCATCATCATCAACCCTTGGATTAGGGCATTTATTGGCATAATTCCCCACCTCCTTGCACTTGAAACATTGAAGTGTAGTAGGTTCATTCTGTGTATTCCTTCCTTTGTTTGCATCATTAGACATCTTCTTCCCATCATCGCGGCATTCAAATGCCCGATGACCTTCCTTTCCACATTTGAAACATTTACTTGTCTCTTTAAGACAACTCCCTCCATGTTTCTTTCCACACTTTGAGCATATGGGAAAGCTCATATTCTTTTCAGTGTTCTCTTTAGATTTTCCTTTGAATTTCATTTTCCTCTTCTTATCAAACCCATATGACTTATGGGTTACTCCAATCTCCATCTCAACATTGAGAGCACATCGAACGTTTTTCTCATAGCTATTGAAGTCCCCTATGACTAACGCCCTTCGAAGACTTGGTTTTAAGCCACTAAAGAATCGATCGATCTTACTCTCAGGTTGGATAATAATACCAGAAGAGTACCTTGAAAGTCTTGTAAAATTTGCTTTATAGGTACCAACAGATTCATCATCCTTTTTCTTCAGTTCAAGAAACTCTTTCTCCATCTTTGTTCGGAGAATACGAGGGAAGTACTTATTGAAAAATAAGTTCTTGAACTCGTCCCATTACATGGACTCAATTTCATCCCTTTTCCTCGTATTCTTAATAAGATTCCACCATTGATCAGCATCTGCTTCCAAACGATACACTGCTAGGATGACTTTATCATGTTCGGAACATTGAAGAACTGAAAATATCTTTTCAGTAGTACTAATCCATTGTTCAGCAACTAAGGGATCAGTAGACCTGCTGAAAGAAGGTGGACGCTGCCTCATGAAGGATTGAACAGAATGTTGCTCCTTCCTTTGCTCGTTTGGAAGGCCTGCATGATTCATAGCTTGAGAAAGTTGTGTGAGAATGGCTACAAGATTTTGCATTCCAGCTCCCATAATATTTGGTTGCTCAGGGGGACAATCATTTCATTGCCCGTCGCATTCCGCATTAACACGATTCTTTCGGGTTCCAGCCATTGACTAAAACCAAGAAGAATAGTGTGAGCAACACTAATTATAATAGGAAAACCACATAATTAAGAATACAATTTCACACTTAAGGTCTTATCCTAGGTTATTCATTCCCATTTCTAAAACACTAAGATTGTGTTCTATGCTTAGACTTATCCTTAGGGTTCTTACTAAGGCTTTCACATCCTAGTTTCCAAAGGTTGACTATACCTTTCCTCTGATACCAACTATAACGACCCATACCTTACATACATTGTTAATACATCAAAATTGAAGCATACATATTACAACATATAACAAAACCACGAAAGGACCATATAGGTATAGTGCCTTTAGAAACTGGGAAACATTAACAACTGGTTCATAAAGTATCAACTTTGCCTCCCACTTATTTCATCATATCTAGAGTCCCTTTTTGGCATATCCTACTTAATAACCTTCTTCCTGACCTGGGGAAAGAAAACATACAAAAGGGTGAGCTCAAATGCTCAATAAAGGTAAAATAAATAAATATCAATCACTTCGTATACACAAGAACATAACTTTTGGAAATTTTAACCTTCAAAAGAGATCATAATTTCATAACATGGGATAAATCATGGCAGTGAAATATAATCACAATAATAATAACATAAAACATGAAACTTTGTGGCATACACACATAATCATAGAGAATAATTTCTTGTTAGTCAAGACTCATTGCCATGACTATATTAGTACACAAAGTCCCTTTCTGAACCGAGTCACCCGCGTTTCAGTCCTGTTTCACTGAACCGGTACAACCTACCGTTCCAGCCATGTCTATCTCATGAGATATAAAATCATTACCCAATGAATTGGAGGGAGATATAGGTCCCACCCATCTTATAATGAATCCTTTCTTATGTGTGCCACATAATCATAAATCATACATCATCACATAACACATGTAACACAAATGGGATTCTTGAAACATCATGACATAATAAAACAAATCATATAAGGTAAATGACTTCATAAAAATAATTCAATCACAACATAATCAAATCAATGTAATAATATGGATAAAAACAGAACCCTAAATTATCTTAGATGGAAAATAATTTTGATAAAACATTTGAACTCCATTCTTGAGGAAAATATCCTTTGTACTTCAAAAACACTTTTCTTTTCTTAACATGTCCTACAATTATAAACTAAAAGAAGTTGATTAAAAATAAACTTGAAAACTTATAAAGGAAGATTCTTGGAAATAATGTTTTAAAAATCCATTCATGCTGTATAAGTTAATAAAAACATTATTCTCGTACTTTTGTCAAAGAAGTCAAAAAGTACCTCGTACGAAAAACGACAAAAGATTCCATTCATATATTTTACCAAAAACTCACCAAAGGGTAAAATAGTATTTAAAAAATTGTATGAGGACATAAATAACATTATATATTGAGGAAACATGGATATGGATGATAAATATTCCCCTGTGAATTCTGAAGTATAAACAATCACGGATAAAAATTGAGATTGCGAGATTTTCCCTTACCTTAGGTCCGACTTGCTTTGTAAGTGTCCGAACCTCCTGTATAATTATTTAAATAATGTTATTGACTTATTCCAGAATCATACTTATTTTTATGATATCATATATGGTCATATTCTTAGCTTATTAGTAGTAATATTTCATTGCTACTTGTTATTCGGGTGTTTATAACTTTTTGTTCTTATGCGTGTTATGTCGAAAAAATTCTTATTATTTTCTTTAGGTTATAGATACCTAATTTCCAGAATGTTATTAGTGTAATATATATCATATTCATTCATTAAATTCATTTATATAATCATTATGAAATGAAGATCATGTAGAATGAGTCGCATCAAATCGTGGAGACGGTATTCCGTACGTACGCACGAGTGATGATATCGTTCCTATGATCGTGGAATTTTATTGGATTTTATGTATACTATTTCAGAATCAATATCACTTTATAATAGTCATATATAGTCATTATTTACACCATTATACCCATCCAAGTAAGGTGGTGGTGGAAAATAGATTACACCACGGCGTGAAGACGGTATTCCGTACGTACGCACGCGCGGTGATTTCTTTTTCCATAGGATGGATAGATGGTGAAATAGGGTTGTTTCATACTTATAATAAAATATCAGTATATTAGTGATACTGATGTTATTACTTAATAATGAAACAACTAATTAAGAAGAAGTGGAAGATGAAATAAAGATGAAAGAATCGGTAACAGACATTACCTCTTCTTTGAAGTGCTTCTTTGAGACCTTCTTTTAGGGAACTAAAATTTGTCTTTAAAGAAGACCAGGACCTCTAGGATGTCTCTACGGAAGTGGAGAGGAGAAAGTGGCAGGGGTTGGCTGAGCTTGAAGGCTCAAAGTGGTGTGAGGAAGAGGGGGAGGAGGTGTCCTTTTACAAGAGAGGAGAGGGGCACCTTTGGAATAACTAAAACTATTATTTTATTATAAAGTCAAGTTCGGTTTTAAATAGCACCAAATTGATATATTTCGAAGTTAAGTTGGGGATGGGTCGAAAAAATCTCATCCAATAGAATTTAGACAAGTTTAGGTTCCTATTTTAACCATATCATTTAGATTATACATGAAGTTAAATAATTTTACTTTTACAATGTCTTCTTGTGTTCTTATACTATATGGTTAATAAACTTACTATAAGCAGACAAACGAACCCCGAAATGTTTATTATTAATATATATAACCTTATCTAAGTCATTTGGCCGAACCTTAGATTTTTAGGAATAAATTAACAATTACCAATATAATATTTTATTTAAAAACTATTTTATGTCAATTTTGTCACTATTTAGTAATTGATTTTTGTGAAAATCATAACAGAATTATTAAATCAAACCAAGTTAATTCAATCAATAATTACATGTCATATTTACCTATAAAATTAGTTTTATTCATTAAAAGTCTCAAATTACATTTATTTTGGTGTTTATAACATCAATTATGTCAATATTTCATTAATAACATAATTACTGGATCATCATTGTGTCATAAATAAATTAAATTATTTAATGTCTAAAAATTACAAATAAAATACCATTATTGAGTAAATCTTTCTAGATTTCTAATTAATATTTATAGTCTAATTTATGATATGTATAACCCCATATTAAAAATTATTTACTTATTAAACTTTGATTTTAACTATTTTAACCCTTATTTAAATAAATTAATAATAAATGTCCTAATCAAATCCAAGTGGGCCTAAATGGTCATATTTTATTCCTAAGTTTGTATTTGGTCGAATTAAACTTATCCAATAGAATTAGGACATGTGTTATGGTAATAATAATATCATCTTTACCCTTAATTACCCTATTTACTTTTTACCGTGGTAAAAAAAGTATAAAGTTACTACTCACCAAAAATTATTTTCATCTCATTGAACCACATTTTAGTCCTTGATGTTAACCGTGTCTCTTGGATTTTCAAAATTCCACTCACAGAAGCGGTAAAATTAAGTTTTATGAAAAATTCAGTTTTTTAACTACCACTTAGTGGTTTCACTATTCATCAAAAATTGAAAGTTTTCAGAAAAATACCAAAATTTCACCCTAGGCTAATTTCGATATTCCGAATCCAAAAATGAAGACCATTTTGAAAAATAAAATTTATAAAATTTCAAAAAGTGGTTATTACTATTCATAACGGCTAGTTTTAATAATATTTTAATAGCATATCGTTGTTTAGTGAAACTCAGTATTGCGTACGACGCAAGCTATCGAGGAAGGCCGCAATTTCGTGTAAAGTAAGCCAAGCAAGTGTTGTTTAGAAAAAGATTCCTTTGATGATTTATATAACATAAAAGTCTCGGGTGTTACAAGAACAACCTCCAATGATGAACCTCCTCCAACGAAGAACGAATCTCCAGATCATGAACATTGAACCCACGTTGGAGCACTAATCAGAAGCATATTGCGGGGGCAACAAATGTCATCATCTCGTTTATCGTCTTCATATTCTTTATCACGCCATCTCTAATGAAAAATCGAGGTAGTGTTTTTTCGTGATTGTTCTTCATTAATTTACATTGATTCAATATTCTTGAGTTGTATGCAATTGGTCTAACGTGATGGGTGCGAGCCAAAATAATGCATTTTGATCACTTTGCTGATATATTTTTTGATCTGTTATTCATGGGAGAAACTTCAGGTTGTGAAAAACTCGACCTTGATGCGATAGATGAAATAGCGACATTCCATGACACATAATGTTGACTTAGAATTGATGAGTGGGCCACCAGATCTCAACTGGTGACCCGCGGATGTCCGCCGGCGAATAGCGCCAGCGACCGGCGAACTATGCCAGCAGGGTACAGGCGGCGACTGACACATGGGCCGACCGCGACGGTGGTGGACGCGCAACCGTGCCCTTGAAGGAGGATGTGGAAAATCGGCCACATCGGATGATGGGGGAGTTCGGCACGCGCGGCCAGCCATTGGGATGTCAAGGCGGCGTGTGTCCGTGCTGTCGTTATAAGAGGCCGCAGATGCCGAGCCGCGGCTGCCGAGCCATGGCTGCCGAGCCCCGACTACCGAGCCATGGATGCCGAGCCGCGGCAGTGCACTTAGAGGGTGTCCCACACCCGATCGGCCGCTGAGGTAACAACGATGCACTCTGATGATGCATGAAGGGGAGTCGACCAGAACCACGGCCGACCACGTCATTCCAAGCAAGACCCCCTCTGGCGAGTCCTGCTTTCCAGTAGGTTGCACCACGTAGCGCCGTCATGTTGGCCATAACCAAACGACCCTCAATTTTTTTGGGAATACTGAGGGGTGCCTCCATCGAGTGGTGGATAGGGAGGGCCCCACCACGATGCGCCACCCCCGCTGCGGGCAACCCCCTTGCGGGCCATGCCATACCGCGGCCCAGTGGGCCATGCCCACTGTTGTCCAGCCCATACGCACTGGACCTAGTTGTGTCGACCCAAACTATGTCGGGTCATCCGAAACCGGGTCGGCTCGGGCTAGGTCGGACCAGACCCGGGCCCATCTTGACCAAGATACACCTTTTGGTCATATCTTGAGAACCGAGCGTTTATTTGATAAACCGTCTGTTGCTCGAAAATACTTGGATCAAGACGGTCCTTTTGGTATAATCCACATGATTATTGGAAAATGTTGGAGTATAGTTGGGTTGGAACGAACGCGAATCTATCTGGGCCCTCGAAACAAAAATGATAATAACATACAGATCGGGCATCTGATTGACATGCCGCCAGTCGCGTTGGGTCCCTTATGATGTGACATACCTTCGTGATAAATTTTCATGGGATTTTGTGACAATTGAAGTACCGGATGATGGCTTCATGAGCGGATCCTCCGAGAACCAAGAATGCTCAGTGCGGGAACCATGTGGCTAGCTTTACTTGAAGCATCTACCGATCCTATCTAGGTCATCTTCAGATCTTGTGTGGGTCATCTTCGGAACCTGTGTGGGTTAGCATATATGGATCCTATGTGGGTCATATTCAGATCTTGTATGTTTCCTCTTCAGATCCTATGTGGGTCATCTTCGATCCTGTGTGGGTCAACAATAGAGCTTCTCGACGATGTAAGATGATCTGTAAATTCAACTAATCATCTATATTTACGTACATAAGTAGTACCTGGTGTGAGCAGATTCATTGCCGTTGTGGTACACTTCTGTGTGGTGATACCATACTGGTATTCTATTGTGTGGAGTTACGTTTGTGGTACTTACCTTCATTGTCTTACCTTCATGGTATTCATTCCTTCACGGAATAGTTGTGCTTTTGGATAAAGAGTTGGGCATTGTGTTTCCTCAAGAACAAGATGGGTATACCGGATAACATAACTATATGTAAGGGAATATAACGATGTAGGGTTGACTATTGTTTTAGTGATTTGTGATTATGATATTGCTTTTCAGTTTATGATTTGTGGATTCTGAGAGGCCTTCTGTGGTCTTAGGGTCTCTACTTTGTATTTTTATTCTCAGCCCTGCCCGGGCTACGCCCGCACCTTGTTGTGGCTTCTGTAAATGACAGAAAACATTGATCGATGTTGAGGGTGTTAGTAATGGAGGCTGCATAGAAGTGGACCATTATACGAGACATACTACATAGAAAACTATTTGAGAGCTATATATATCCTTCAATTAGGATCTTTTGAAGGTGTTCACTGAAGTTGTTCTCAGTTTTACTTGTACTTTCTAGTTGGGCTTGTATTCCGACCCCCATTACTTACTGTACTCACCCTATTTACTATATAGTTTACAATGTGATTTTGTCTGGTTATATGCTTGGATTGTGTGAGTTTTCATGTTAAAAGGTAATGCCTTCCCAGTTTTGGGGATATGCATTTCCGGTGTTAGTCGCTAGCCCCTGGCCTATGGAAGTCTGGTATGGGGTAGTCACAGCACGAGCCCCGGGGGATGTGTCGTGACAATTCTATGTTGTATTTAATATTTTAAGAAGTTTTGGGCCAGAAATTAGACAATATGATTTTCAATGTTCATGTCTAATTGAAAATTATCTATAAGGATTCATGATGTTACATTGGGAACAAATAATTTATTTCATATTATCATGATTTCATCTTCCATCCAAGTTATATTTTTCCATGAATTCATTTGAAATAAAATTCATGAACATCCCTTGTTCACTTTCATTCCAATTTGACCAATCTCTTTTCATTTCATTCAACTCTGATCGTAGTTCCACTCTATGTGGTTGGTTGAAAATGTGAGATTCGGTAAGAAAGAATTTTTTTGAAAAATTAAATGTTAATAATATCAAATTTGATACTACACTTTTCAAAATAGTAAAATTGAATGAGAAATTATTATTCATTCATTGAATCTAATTTTTTCATGTATATGTTTAGGCACATAGTTATTGGTAGACATGTATAATCAGTGTTATTTCTTATCATCAATAATTTCATCCACATTATAAAAATGGCACAATTCCCATCCTTTGGATTGTAGTGCATTAGTTTTTATTCATTGGTTACATTATTTGTATCACAAGCATTTTAATTGTTTAATATTTAATTTGAGT
This sequence comes from Viscum album, assembly GCA_963277665.1. Taxonomy (NCBI): domain Eukaryota; kingdom Viridiplantae; phylum Streptophyta; class Magnoliopsida; order Santalales; family Viscaceae; genus Viscum; species Viscum album. Next base: position 1,863,133,545 of record OY728126.1, on the reverse strand, counting down.
GTCTAAAATATAAAAATGTAACAATATTGAAATGAAAAAATGGTCATGTAGGTAAAATTATTGATCTAATGTGTTGAATCTAAAAATGGAATTATGGATAATATATTTTCCTTAAATATATGATTTTTTTTCTCGAATATAGTATATTCGATTAAAAAAATATGTGGAGTGTGATACATTGTGATGGTGACTCTATTCTTTTCATTATTTTTGATAGAATATCCTTCTAAATTATAGATAAAAATATTTAATTCTCATTTTATGTATGAAATTTTACTTCCATATAGTTCTTCCATATTTTCATTATGAGAAAAAAAATTAAACCCTTTGAATTTTTTGTTTCAGGACAAATCTTTAACATTAATTTCTAATTGATGAAGGTTAGTTTTGATTTTGGGAAATGGAATGGTGTTGGGATTTAGATTTTATTTTTTACATGTATTATTTTAATATATTCTGATAGGTTCATGGTTTGATTGATATGAGAAAATAGTGGAGACCATCAAATGAAAAAAATTTCATTGAAAATGGAATGGAGTTTTTATCATCTGGAGTTAAAAATTCTAATTGGAATAGAAGAATTTTTGAAGGAATGTGATTTTCCATTGAATTATGATAATTTTAATTATGTTTTGATTTTTTCAAGTTTTTATTTTTTCATTATTTAAATAGTTATTGAATTATAAAATTTCAATGAAAATTTTCAACATATCTGTAATTATTTTCTAATACACACTAATTAATCTACTATAACATTCCAATATTTTAAATTGTATGTTCTAATTAAATATATTTGGTTCGATATCTTTTAATGAGTGAAACACTAAAACAACACCAAATGCAGAACACTATATAACTAAACATATATATCCATAAATAGGCATGTTCAAATATAGGTATTTCAATTTTAAAAAATTATTTTAAATTAAAATAATGTGATAATTTATGTTAATGAATTTATAAAATTCAATGGATATTTCTACATTTCAAATGGCACAAATTAAATCTATAAAATTGTTTTTTTCCATATATATACACACTATCTTCATTGAAATAAAATATATTTATTTTAATTAATATATATTTTTGATATTAATAATATATTAACCATGATCTAATTAGTAATTGATAGTAAATAAGAATAATATAAGTGAATATTAAAAACAATATATTTCTAAAAAAATTCCACAGTATTTTTTTATTCTGTACTTATATTGTAGTATTTTGATTTTAAATTAGTTAGAATTAATTTAATTTTTTGAAACCATCATAAAAATTTTATAATTTGATTAAATGTTAAGAGTTTTCTAAAATAATGGATATTTAGTAGAATTATATGAACATGTCAGTTTTCCTAAAACGTTCAATTTTAGGTCATTTTAAATATACATTAATGAAATAAAAGGTTATAAAACTATTTTATATAATAAAAATATGTTTAAAATTATATAAATCATTTTAAAATACTCTATTGAATTGAAAATACAAATATTCTAGGTTTTTAATGCATATGAAACATTTTACATGAAAAAAACTTTTTTATTACCTTCTATTAAAAATTATTTTTCATTTGATTTATAAATTTCAACAAATGAAATTTATTTCGTATTTCAGATCAACATGAATATATTATGTTATATGATTAATTTTATTTTTTTCATAAAATGATGATCACAAATATGAAAATTTACATCAATGGTAAAAGAAAAATGATTATTTTCAAACAATTACTTTTTAAATATTATTTAATTTTCATCTGATATAGTTGTTACCATTTTCCAAAATGTGACATTAATATAATTTTTAATCTTGTATTTTGATAAATTATCACACAATGAATTATGAATCAACACACAATATGATTAGAAGCACATAATGCTAAAAATGATTCTTTTCAACATAATAGTTTTTCTATATATAAATATTATAAATTTAAATTATAATTTTATAATATTGAGAAAATAAATTCTATTAAAAGTAGATTCAATTTTATTCCATAATACAAAAATTTTGTAGTAATAGTTTTTATATATATTTTATAAGGTCCTCGAATTAATAATTAAAAATATCATTACTTATATGTTGGGAATTTAATCTCTTACTTTTTATGACCATTTTAGGTTGTGAATTTAATAGAATTATTCTATATCTCATATATATAAAAACCCTGTAATAAAATATTGAACATTTAGATTAGAATAAAATTTTCTTATGATACGAATCATTTAAAATATACCATGATTTCTTTTTATTGGCAATATTGATGACATTCCACATGACTAATTTTGTTCCCATAAAAAGCCTAAACCACTATGAAAAACATTTTAAAAAAATGGGATGATAATAAAAATCTCAGAAAGTGATATAAAAAGAAATTATACAGTATGTTCTTTAAAAAATTGAAAATCTATGAAATATTTTTCATTACATCAATGTTCTTTGAGAAAATAAAATAAAACTTCTTAACTGAAAAAAGACACACATTTTCTCTCAAAGAAATCCATTAAAGGCCATATTAGTCCATCAAAACACATTCTTGGGGACTTTGAGAACCATATTTATAAATCCCATTTTAAAACCCCTTTAATTACAATAACCATACAATCAACATTCAATATAATCATTAAAAAATGAATTAGAATTGGATAATGGGAATCACCAACAGTATATGCTATATCGGGCTCACGATTGACCAAAAATTGGGATCTATCCTTCATAAAATCTATATCTGGTGCCCTCATTTTTTATTATTTATAATGGGACCCAATTAATTGTAATAGATATATTGGGCTCACCCATGAGTTATAATGTGTATTAACCCTTTATATAATCTATGTCTGGAAAATTATTTTATATAATACTCAATTACTATAACATGAATAAAAACATTCATTATAGAACCCATTAAAAATTCATCTAAATAAATATGACAAATAAATTTGTAAATAACGAAATTTTCATTTAACAAACCATATTCAATATAAAAAACAGTTTTTTATGAAAAATACATTATCATTAAAAAATTCTCAAATTTAGAAAAACGATTCTTCATTTAGGAAAAATATTAAGCTTAACATGGATGCATGAAATCAAATAATCATCTTGGTGGTATGGAAAGTCATTGTTATCATAAACATTAAAAATATAACATTCTATTTTTCATTTTTTATAGTGTTACATTTAAAAAAAATGAAAAAAATTCATTTTGAAACCCATCTATATAACTTAAAAGACTCATCAAATGAAAATTAAAACAATTTTATTTCCATATTAAAATTTAATAATTTGATTTCAATAATCATATATTGAACAATAATAGATTGAAGTAAAACCATAAAAGATGAATTTTATGGGAAAAGACACTTATCACTTTGAAAAACAATTGAATCGTAAACCCAATGAATAAATAACATTTAAAAATATCACGAGAAAAAAATAAATCATGATATAATATATATAAGGGGATGTTTATACCCTATTTAAAACAAAAGAGGTGCATAACATCAAAATAAGCATCAATGAAAGGAAATTTAGACGATGTCCCCTAATTGGAGTCTGATTCATTATGTGTGTCATTATCATAATGAATAAAAAATATATAAATAATTGTTTAAATTGGGAATATTTTAAACATTTATTAATAATTTGTTTCCCTTATTAACAAGCTATATACATTTAATTAAATTATTTGTAAATGTCAGATATTTTGATCATATTCTATATATTTGTCAAAATGAAAATGGTAGGATAACTATGATCAAAGTGGTTAATATTTAAATATATACATCATGATAATAATTCCATAATTATAGTATTAATACATACACTATACATTTAAAACCACTAATTGAAGAAGGTTATGAAAAATGAAATAATGTAATGACCATGGAGATGGTAGGTCTTGCATATGCTTGAGTAACATTTCTATTTTTCAAAAATTATTATGGAAAGAAGTAATGTGAAATTTAAATTTCTAAAATGATAATTATTTAATAATTATATAATAAATACAATAATAAATAATTATATATAGTTATATATTTAATTATTGTGATGTGGTTATGAAAAAAAATTGCATCAATTTGTGGAGGCGGAAATCTACACATCCAAGAACGATTTTATAACTTTTTCAGTGAGTGGAAAGGTAACAAATAGAATTGTATAATATAAATCCAAATTCACAAGTATGTAATTAATTCCATTATATAACAATTATATCACATGAACTAATTGTCTTTTCCCTTATTACCTTCCATGTAATGCATTACTGAAAAAACACTTCACATCATTTTGCCAGGCTGTAGTCTGCCATAAAAACAAGCGAAATTGTTGTATCCATTTTTTGATGAAACATAAAAAGGTTATAGATGATATAATTACAAAATATTTATAATAATTATATATATATCTAATATAAACTTTATATTCACCATTATTCCCAACCGTTGTAGGGGGAAATGGAAAAACAGATGATATTATTTCACAAGGATGTAGTCCACTGTACACAAGAATAGTGATTTCGTAACCCAATTAATGGAAGTGTGTGTGGGTTTTGGTAATGACCTTAACATTTCCAAAATAATATATATTTAAGATAATGATATTATTATATAATCATGTTATAAAAAATTATTTATGGGTGTGAGGAAATTTAAACCAAAAAACCAGATTGATGAATATTACCTCTTTCTCAAGTAAATCATTTTAGTTTTGACAAAATGTCTTCTTGTATGTATTTAAACCCAAATTAATGAATATGGGTTGATTTTAGAGACTTATTGTATTTATTTTTGATGGTTTCTTGATCCATATAGATTGATATGTGTGGAAAGGTGGGGAGAGTGAATCTCATTTTATAGTATTTGAGGAGTTCCATTCTTTTAAATACAAAAATGTATTATCCATTAGGAGATCTCCCATACATCATGTGATTCAAACATTGTTTATGTAATGTATTTTATGTAACTAATGGTCGATATAAACTAAAAAAACACAAAAATAATACCATTTTATCAATTTTTACCCATAGTTTTTATGTTTATCGTATATTACTCTTTTATGAAATGGTAACTAGCTATCTAGCCCATTTCATTTATCATTTAGGAAAAAATTAAAGGATGAAGTATTTTGAAATTTATTCCCACTAATTCTAAATTTTATATTTGATTTATAAAATATAAAACCCATATGTGTTTGAATGTAATTTTAATATAAGTGCATGTAACGTGCAAGAACAGCACTTTAACCCTAATCGCCCTAACAATGTTCTAGTCATTTATGTGTTAATATGTTCATTATAAAAGATCAATTTCTCCAATAATTGAAAATATATTTTATTTTATAAAATTTAAAAATAAGTTTTCATAGGATTATGTTCTTTTTAATATTAAATCATTCAATAAAATACCATTTGTAATAAAATTTCATTAATGAAAATTTTGACAAATATTCTTTAATTTCTTTTTAAGAATATAATTTCAATAAAGGGACATGAATATATTAATTCAAAACCTATTTAAAATATATATAAATCAAAATAAATTATATTATAAAAAATTCAATTAATTCATATTCATTTTAATATTCTTAGTAACATTGATTTTATTTATTTAATAACTACATAATTACATCAATGGTGTTCCTTAAGCATTTTATATTTCTAATTTATATCAAAAAATTAATGATATATTTTTTTATAAAAAATAATTTATCAACCCAAATAATATGTATAACATAACAAATGTGGGTTTTACCTATCCCAAAGCAGTATAGGTATTAAAGGAAAGGAATGTTCCTTTTTATCTTTTTCAATATATAACATGTTATATTGGTCACATTAATGGAATAATATCCCTATAAATATTAAAATGGATCCTAATTTGATAAGGGATAGAATGTTTTCATCCAATTGGATCTTTACAAATTATTAGGTCATTTTAAACCTTCCTTCAACGTTTATACTCTAATTAAACTAGTTTCGACCTTAATGAGTATAATTAATTTTAAATGTTTTCACTAATCATTATAGTAAAATATAAATTTGAAATATGTAGAGATTATAAATTATGAGTATTCCAAATATTGAATAAATCCTTTCAAAATAAAATAAAAAAAGTGAAAATTTAAATTTAAAATTAATCATATAGTTATGTCAAGAAGTAGGTATTTAATGTGAAAATGTTCAAAATCATACAATGATTTTATATCAATATCATAATAAAAATGATTCCAAGGACACATCTTGGATTAATAGATATATTCTTGTACTATATAGAAATAAAAAAATTTCAAAATAAAATTAAACAATATATTATTTTAAGATGATATGTTAATTTTCATGTAAGGTACAATATTTTCACAATTCATCAAAAAATAACACATTTCGGAAAATAAAAAAATCAATATAAGATTGTATTTTCATTATTCCTTAAAAATAAAATTTCATTATAATAATAAATTTCATATAAGTTTTGAAATTTAATTTTGAATTATGCATGAAAATAATGATTGAACCTTATTTTTGAATAAAACTATTTTCCAAGAAAGATTACCTTTTATTTTAGAAGTTTCTTATATTGTGTCTAATATATATATTAATAATAAATATTTTAAAACTATATATTTTTGTAATTTTGTTAATCTGATTAATATCCATATTTACATTTTATAACAGATTCCTATTTCAGGTTATCAAAGAAACTCATTATTGCATGTAAAATAAAATAATATATTTATTAATATCATTTATTCCACTAAAAATAATTTTCTTTTATTAAAATCTCAAGGTGTTACATCACCCCCACCCCCATTTAGTAAATTTCATCCACATAATTATGAATTTATCTCGGTAATCATTTATTGGAAATTTAATAATAATTTTCTTCCATGATCCTATTCATAATGTTGATTAATTATCTTATCATATAGACTATGATAATCTATAAATATACCCACATGGAAAGAATAATTTAATCTATTAATCTTTTTCTAACACTACATCATCTTTTTCTTCAGATGATGTGTATTCAAGATGAATTTTTAATTTCTCGATCACTAAAATAATCTTTTAAAGTGCTGGATAACCACAAAAAACAAAATAATATATTCCTACAATATTTAAATTTTATACAAAACCAAAATTGTTAGAATGTGGTACAATTTTTCACAAAAGTAGTAAACCTTCATATGATAAAATAATCAACAATATTCAACATAAATACCCAAATCTTAATCCAAATGATTACATGACCTCGTTTCCCATATAACCCCAATAACCTGATATATAAATATTTTTTTTAACATTAAGTTCATTAAAATTGATTTACATTTGACGCCTCAGAATTTGGTGATATTATTTTGATGTAACATTAATCACTTAGTCCCTATGCCAATTTTCATTCACATGGTTATCTATATGATAAAACAGGTGTTCTCTGTATCCAATATCTAATAAAACCTTACTGTGATCAATACAATAAATATAATAAAAAAATAATGCATACTTTATGTAAAATTATATCATTAAAAATACATTATTATTTTAAAATGAATCCTAAAATTTCATTAATCCAATTATGATATAATCACTTAAAACCTAAAAGGTGTTTCTAATATATTGAACATGTGATTATCCATATTATCATGGACCTATAATATTATCAGTAACTATTAATATAACCACAAATTAAAAAATCATAATCTATAAATTCATATAATTTTTTCCATTCATATAATCTTTGAGGATCCAGATATAAACATTTAATAATCTTGGGTTTTAAGTCAAGAATTCATTCAATAAAATTTCATTAAAAATTTGAGTCTTTGAGTTTTATATATTTAGTATATACCCCATACATATCAAACCCATGAAATAAAACATCGACACATTCTATTTGTATCTATTTTTCCTATATTATAATTATATAATAATAAAGCTAGATTTATTTTCATAGAAAATATCCAGAACATTGAAATGGAATTCTTATTTCCCATACCCATCCTTATACCTGATGAAACACATTTTTAAACATAATTATTGAACAAAATACAAGTAAGGAAAATAAAAACAAAAGAAATTGTAAGTTTAGTAAAAAATGGATATATAATAAATAGTTACCTTCACATCAATGTTCATTTATCAAATTATATAATAACTTTTAACAGGAAAAAACTACACATGTATTTCCCAATGAAATTCTTTAAAAACCAAATCAAGAAGGTACAAATCCTTTTTGGTGACTTAGAGTATCATATTTTTAAAACCCATTCAATTTGAATAATCATACTTCTGAATTAAAATATTCTCATTACCCAATGCATTGGTCATCTATAATGGGGATCACCAATCATATAATATACCTTGGTATTATCCGGGATATATAATGGGGCTCAACCCATCGTATATGCTATATCAGGCTCACCCATATTTCATGAGATAAAATGGGGCTCATCCCTTCATATAGGCTATATCGGGGTAACCCATGAGATAAAATGAGGGTCAACCCTTTATATACGATATATTAGTCTCACCAATTTCATATAATTCTCTGGTAAAATATAATAAATAAATAGTTTCAATAAAAAAACAACTAAAAACACATTTAATACTAAATGAGAAACACTTTTGGAAAAAATTCTAATTTCTTTTAAAAACCTATTTTCAATTCAAAAAAACCTTTTTTGATAACAAATTGTAAATAAGAAAAACTACCAAATAAATAAATATTTTTTGGAGTTAGGAAAACTTGTAATCTTGTGATAGAATCATGAAATCAAATAATAGCCATGATAGCATAAAAAGTCATTGTAAATGTATACATTAATAATTGAACATTCCATTAGTTTTTATTCAAAACATTTTCTTTAAAACATTTTAAAAAATATTAATTTTTATACTTATAGAAATAAATTAAAAAAGAAAAATAATATACTTTGTTAATATATTATTTACACATTAACCAATAATAAAATCATTTTAAAAACATGGACATGGGTCATGAAAATTTTGAAGGAAAACATTAAAAAATAATTTTTAATGGAAACGTACCTCATCAATTGGAAAAAAAAGATTCCTAAAACTAACAAAAAATAGAATTAAAATCAAAAAATGTTATGATAATATATAAATTAATTATATACAAGTCAAATGGGTTGTATATACATATTATAATATAATAATGTTGCATAACATCAAAATATGCCTCAACAAATGGAAATTGAGACAGAATCTCTTAACTTGAGACAGATTCATCATACCCCATCATTATAATCCTGAAAAATAATAAAATAATAATTTAAATTATTTATAACCCTTTTCATGTTTATTAATAATTATATTTCCCTTTATATAAAGTGATATATAATTACTTTAGCAATTATCCTTTTGTTGAATATTTTGAGCATATTCAGTTTTTGTGTCAAAATGAATTACGTAGGTTGACTATGGTCAAAGTGGGAATTATTTATAGATATATTTAAAATAATCATGAAGTATTTATCATATTACTTTATTTATTATTCTGTTAAAATCAATCAGGGAAAACAATTAAAAAATAAATTAATGTCATAATCATAGTGTCGGTATGTCATATGTGTGCATGTGACACCTTTCCATTTTTCAATGATCATTATAAAATGATTTGAAGTAAAATTTATATTTATATTACATTACTTATATCATAAATGAAATAATAAATAATTATATTTACTTATATTTATCATTATTGTGATGTGGTGATGAAAAAAGTAGTCACGTTGCTTCAATGAGGTGGTAGTCCATCCGTCCTTGAATGATGTTATCACTTTTTCAGTGAGTTAAAAGGTAATAAATAAAAAATTATATTTTACATAATTAATGATTAATATGTCATGAATAACATAATATGTTTTTATATCATATATATTTAATATATATACCATTATTAACTTCCATGTAACGTGTTAGTGAAGAAATCTTCACATCACACTATGAGGTAATAGTCCACCATATACACGACCGAGGTTATCATATATATTATTTAATGGAATTTAAAATGGTATATAAGGTAAAATATTAATAGAGTTACAATAATTTTATAAATATGTAATATAAAATCCATATCCTTTATTATCCACAACATTGATATATTGTAATGGAAAAAATATGACATTGTTTCATGATGTAGTAGTCTCCCGTACACACGAATTACTATTTCCTAATTCATTTGATGGAAATGTAAATGGGCATATGTTTTTTCAATAAAATAATAACATATCAGTATAATTATTAAACTTATGTTATTATATAATCATTGTATTATAATTATTGGAGGCCTTGTAGAAATAAATAAAACAAAAATAAATGTTGCTGAACATTACCTCTTCCTCCGGAAATGCTTTTTTGTTTGAAAAAATGCTTTTCATGGATTTGTTTCTCCTAGAATTATGAATTCTCAGTTGAGTTTAGGTAATTGGGGAATGATTTTAGGATGTTCAAGATGATATATATTTCCTGAGTAGGGTAGAGAAGTTGGGAGAGTGAGTTCGATTTTATAGTTTGGGGGTTGAAATTAAATTGGGAGGTGTCCCTTACATCCTGTGATTTAGAAATTGATAAATAATGGATTTGGGTAAAACTATTTCCTATTCAAACATAAAATATGAAAAAATAAAACAATGTTTACAATTTTGTTCTGTATTCATTATGTATACTCAATTTTATAATTTTTTTATCACAGAAACTATTTTTACAACTATTTTATTTTTTTTATTTGAAATTAAATTTAAGTAATAACTGTTACAAAATATATACCCAATTATTCTAAAATTGAAATAAAATTATTAAAATAAATTACGTCGTGTTTGTAATAACCGAAAAAATCATTAATGAAAATTCTTCTAGGACTTTGTCTTCTTGTGGTTATGTAAAATGTATGTACTTATTTGGATTTTTGTTTTTTATTTCAAAATGCTGTTATGAATTTTGATCGTTGCTAATATAACCTTTAAACTGTTACCACGTGATTAGTATAAATATAGGGCTTTAAAAAATCAAATTTACTCAGAAAAATGAAGTGATGGACTCATCTAGTTGGCTTTCCCCATACGACGTCCATTTTTCAGAGCTCGTAAAGGAGGTGGAGTCATTGGGTATCACTCTTGGCCAAGACTAAGCTAAGCTTGAACACATTAAGCTTGAGCCGAACTGACAAAATGAGAAGTAGACGTTAATAGATATTACCACCCGAGCGATGTTATCCGAGCTACCCTAAGAGTCTGCCACCATCGCTCACCTTACCCTTTGGTCTAATGGGGGTGTTTTAAGGGGTTATGTAATGAGACCCTATCACTATTACTATGTAAATAATTCTTATATAGAGAATATACATTCTTTTTATTATTACCTTGTAAATAGTTTTTAACGTCCAAATAGTATTTTTAGTTAATATTCAACTAAGAAATAAATTTTGATGAATTAATGGATATTTGAACTAAATAATATTTTAATAAAATATCATTATTATTATAATCAAGTTACGTTATATTAAATATTAATTAATGTATAATTTTATGAATGCAATTGTAATTTTTATTATAGTTTGAAATCTGTTTTTGTCAAAACCCATGAATTCTCGATAAATGTTCGTTTTTATTATAAAATTAAAAAAATCACATATTTAGAAAATTATTTAGTTAAAAGAAATAGTATTTTTGAATCATCATGTCCAAATTATCCAATGGTGATTTTTTCATAATTTCTTGAGATAGTAGAATTTTTGGGTAAAAATTGAGTACTTTTTAAATATATAATGTGTTTTATGACATCACAATAACCCAAAAGTGATTTAATAAAATACTATAAACATTATGTTCTGCCAATACAGGTTTTATTATTAAAAAAATTTGATTTTATATTTTTTTGGTTTATTTTTCAATACTTTAGTGAACGCTCTGATACTTATAAAACATGTTGTCTTTTTAAATTGTCTTCCCAGAGAGTGTGGCTCATCTCCACCTAATAAACCATATTATTTTAAGAATTTCAGCTATTAGCCTCGTAAAATATTATTTTCCACTCCCTTTTGGTAAAAACCTATGGGAAATAACCATGGGCAGGTTTGGGGTTTTGATTAGTTTAATGTGTGGTGTCCCAACCCTAAATAATAAAGAATTCTCTCTCCTTTCTTATATAAACCCACCCAAGATCCAACTTCCTCTTCATGTAAAGCCTTTGGAGTTTGTCCAACTCTTGTCATCCTCTCTCTATAATCCTCCCAAGGTGCCTCAATCTCCCAAGATGCATCTCCCAAGCCATTCACATGCTTCTGGGATCACACATCTAAGTAAAGGATTTTTTCCTTTCCCATTTGTGTCCAATTTTCTTTCTGTTGTTATTCCATTTTTTCAATTAAAAATGTTGCGGTTAGATTTAAAACCTCCCCCATACTGCCCTATTTATTTTTTGACAATGGTATACCCATTTCCCTCTTATTAATGCCACCCATGCACACCTATAACAATGCCGAAATTCTGTGAGGGATTTCTCTTTCCTCTTTTACACCCAAGTAATCCTTTTATTTTATGCATCTAAATTCAATTACATTTTTTGAGACATGTGTCTATATGACCCCCGTAATTTCCATTTTGTGTAAATATGATGAGACACCCATTTCTCTCTCATCAACCATTTTCATGAATCCGTATGTCATGCTGTTATACTGCCGAAATTGCACCATATTATTTTCATGCCAAAGTCATTGTGTAGTGAATACCATGCCCATTTTTCTATCAAGGGTATTCACCTTTATGAAAATTTACATATTTATTATATAGTTTCATGTATTAATTCCACATTCCTTTATCATGGAATAAATTATTATTTTTAATGAATCCATGTTTTATGATCCATGTGGCACACTTATGCATGAAGTGAAATTTTAAAAGTGGGTGCACCCTGATAGTGCTCCAATACAATGGGTAAAGTATTGTATCATGATACATCTTGTGAAATGAGGTTTGACTCATGCTAAATCATGTTCAACGATTTTTTACTCATTCTTCATGTGAAATGTGGGTTTACTCAAGCTCTATGTGCAATGAGCCATGGCTCATGCTAATTCCATGTTAAGTGTTTTTGCCACATTTCCATGTTAGGATTATCATGCTTTATCATGGCTATATGTTAATGTTTCTCTTGTTTTCCATGGATATTACTATTTTCTAACATGTATTTTATTCTTCATGTTATTCAATGTTCATTACCTTACTGGGATTTATAGCTCACCCTTTCTTATGCATGTCCTCAGGCTATCCCATTCAATGATAAATACGATAGAATATATTGATCATGTAAATGAAATTTTCAATAAAGACGTTGTATTTCATGTTTTATGTTGTGTTGTAATGATTATAATCCACAAATACACTAGACCACAATTTAATTTTATGTAATAAATCATGTATAAATTTGTAATAAAAGAAGGCTTGTTATTCATGGTATCAGAGGATAGGTTTAGATATTCTTTGGATTAGGATTAGATAACCCTAGTGAAGTCTTAGATACAAGACTAAATATATTAAAAACATCCCTCCGTTTTGGTGGGTTTTGAGTAAGGGGTTTATCAAGAAAATACATCCATGTTGGATACGAGCAGATAGAGGCAGCTCTAGCATAGATGTACCTAGTGGTGAAAAACCCAACAAAGAGTTTCGGGCTTGATGAGACAAAGGCCTCCTACTTTTAATGGATCGCTTGATCCCTCAATCTCTGAACAATGGATCAAATCCATTGAAATTATATTCTACATCAACCAATATTCTAAATAGTGGAATTTTCTCCTAACTTTTTACTGTATTTAGGGGGAATCTGATCAATGGTGGACGTTGATCAAAAATATGAAGTCTGATGAGGAGATCGAGGTGTTTGAATGGCAGGATTTCTGAAAGATGTTTTTCGATAAATATTTCTGGTGCACCCTTTAACATAAGATGTAAGGGGACTTCCATTGCCTCATGAAAAAATACAATGAATCTATCAGAGCTTATGAGGAAAAAATCACAAGGCATTATCGATAAGCCTTCAGCATTGTCGTTACCCCTGAATGAAAGGTTGACCTCTTCATTTGTGGGAAGAAACCTAGCCCATGGAATGAACTTGAAATTTGTGACTTCGACAGCTATAAGAAAATTGTATGATGAGCCCTTATGGTCGAAATGGAGATCGGAGAATCTCAGGGGTATCATTGGGGTAAAAAGCATAAGGTGGACCCCAATTCTTGCGGTCTGATTGATAAATCCAATGGTGCTATGAAAATCTAGCACCCCTCATGCAAAAGGTGTGGAAAGAAGAACCCTAGAAATTCCCTAAAGAGGATGAGTAAATACCTTATGTTTGAAAGAGAATGGAACCTGGCTATTAACAATTGGACAGAAAAACCTGTAGCTCTGATAGAGGAGAGGAATGCTCTGCTTAACCCTCATCTTGTTTTTCATTAAATCAACTGAAAAAAAACCCGGGCACTTTGCAAACTGGTGCTGTAAGCCAAGGGTTTTCAGAGGAAACCAGCAACCTCCAAGGGAGTAATGGATAGATTTTTTTTCCATCATCACAAATGAAGTGAACCCCGACAACGAAGTGGTGAAAGGTACACTAGTTATTCTTTCAAAAATAGTGAACATACTTTTTTATTCTGGTTCTATGAATTCTTTTATATCCCGAATTTTTAGTAGAACAATCCCAACACCACCACAAATCAAGGATATAAATATGTTGGTGCGTACAACCAATGGGGAAATCATATCATCCCAGGAATACAACTCCTCCCATGTCATAATTGGTGAATTTAACTTCTCGGCAATCCTCATCATACACCCTCTGGTAGAATTTTATGCAATTCAAGGCATGGATGGGATTTCCCTATATAGAGCCAAAACAAATTTCCATGGGAGGGAAATCACTCTCCATGTAGAGATTCAACCACCGATTCTATATAAGTGCAATGAGGGAGATGAATCTTCTTAGATCCATCATCTCATGTGTGGATATAACTGCACTATGAGCATGCATATCTAGCTCAGATGATTGAGTATAAGGAGGCAACCATCCTTGAATACATTCATATTGTGTGGGAATTTTTTGAAGTTTTTCTTGAAGAATTGCATGGTCTTCCTCCTAGAATAGATGTTGAATTGTCAATTGACCTTATTATTAGGGTGTGGACAACATCCAAGACTCTGTATAGAATGGCTGTTATAGACATTGAGGACCTGAAGAAACAACTATAAAAGAATTTGAGTAAAGGGTTTATATGCCCAAGTGCTTCACAATGGTGTGCACCAGTCCTCTTCACCAAGAATAAGGATGGGTCAATGAACATATTCATCGATTATCATGTGCTTAACAAAATCCCGATAAAGAACATGTATCCTCCCCCAATGAATTGATGACTTGTTCAACAGCTTTGTGGAGCACAATACTTCTCCCAGGTGAATTTGTGGTCCGGATATTATCAAGTAAGGGTGAAAATTAATGATATCCGCAATACTACCTTTCATACAAGATACAAGCACTATGAATTTATAGTAATTCCTTTTGGACTCACTAATGCTCCAACTATCATCATGTACTTGATAAATAGAGTCTTTCGGGATTAACTTGACTAATTGGTGGTAGTCTTTATAGGTGATATTAGGATATACTCCAAAACCAAGGAGGATCATGAGGAGAATCTAAGAATTGTACTACAGACCTCACGGAAGGAGAAGCTCTATGAAAAGTACAACAAGTGTGAGTTCTTGTTGAAGGAGGTCTCATTCTTGGGCCATATCATCCCAAGAAATGGGATATATATGGATCCCTCCAAAATATATGTCTTTGAGGGAAGGTCGAGGCCAACATTAGAAACTGTATCCATAGCTTATTGGGGTTAGATGGATATTATCGATGATTTGTGAGAAATATCTCACGTTTTTGCAACCCTCTCCCCAAGCTAACTCAGAAGGGAGTAATGTTTTCTTAGAGTGATGAATGTGAAGAATGATTCAAGTAATTAAAATGGAGGATTATCACTATTCCCTTGTTCGTGTTACCCACAAGTGGATAACTTTTTGTGGTATTCAATGATGCTTTGAAGAAGGGTATGGGATATGTGTTGATGAAAAATGACAAAGTCATTGCCTATTCTTCAAGAAAATTGAATGATAATGAGAAGAATAATCCAACACATGATCTGGAGTTGGCTGTGGTGATCTTTGATTTAAAATTTTTGCGGTATTATCTCTTTGGGGAGAAGTGTGAAATATATATGGACCAAAAAAGCCTCAACTATATATTCACACAGAATGAGTTGAACATGAGCTGAAGAAGATGTATAGAGCTTATCAAGGACTATTTCTGCTTAATCCATTACCACCCAGGGAAAGTGAACAATGATGTCGATGCCCTATGTAGAAAAGACCCAAAAATTATATCATTGATGAGAATTGAGAATGATCCAATATTCTTAGATTTGATGAAGATGGACATGGGAATCATAAAGAAGAGAACATAATCAATCCATTCACAAATGATTGCTCAGCCATCTATTTTGGAATGGTAAATGGATGCTCAAAAGGATGATGTTGGAATTTAGAAGAAATTTAACGCTATCGGAATAGGGAAATCCATGGAGTTCAATGTTAATGAAGAAAGAATTTTGAGATTTGGGAAAATACTATGTGTTCCATCATGTTCAGAGCTGAACAAGGAACTTTTGGATGATTCACATAACCGATACTAGCATGGAAATGGGAGAACACCACCATGAACTTTGTCACAGATCTTCTGAAGACATCCAAAGGCAACAATACAATCTGGATTGTTTTGGATCATCTTAAAAAGTCTGCACACTTCATTACAATTCGGGAGTATTTCTCATTGGATCAACTGGCACAGATATACATCAAGGATGTGGTAAGGCTACATGGAGTACCATTATCTACCATATGCGATGGAGATCAAAGATTATCCTATTTATATTGGAAGTGTCTTCAACATTCTCTGGATACTGAACGGAACTTTAGTACGGCCTATCATCCTCAAAATGATGGCCAGTCTGAGCAAACAATTCAGACACAGGAAGATATGATATTATGATGTTCAATGGACATTAAAGGAGGATGGGATCAACATATTCCACTACTTTAATTATCCTATAATAACAATTTCCACTCTAACATCTGAATGACACCTTATAAAGCCCTGTATGGAAAGAGGTCCAGAACACCAGCATGTTGGGTTGAAGTCAGTGAGCGTAACCTGTTAGGATAAGAAATGGTCCAACAAATAGTGGAGAAGGTGAAAACCATTTAGAAACATATCAAAGAATAATATAACAACCCAAAAATTCATTGATGAAAATTCTCCTTGGTCTATGTCTTATTTTGGTTATGTAAAATGTTATGATTTATTTGGTTTTCTGTTTTCTATTTGAAAATTCTAGTTATAATTGTGACTGTTGCTAATATAGCCTTTGAATAGTGACAACATAATTAGTATAAATATATGGATTTAACAAATCAAATTTACTCAGACAAAGGAAGTGATGGCCTCAACCAGTAGACTTCCCCTGTACGAAGCCCATTTTTCGGAGCTCGTAAAGATGGTGGCATCATTGGGTTTCTCTCTTAACAACGCCCAAGCCTTATCTTGAACACGTTAAGCTTGAGTGGAGCTGACTATTGGATAAGTAGATGTTAATAGAGATTACCACCAGAGCGATGTTATTCGAGTCACCACAAGAGTCTGTCACTATCGCACACCGTACCTCATTGGTCTTATGTTGGTGCTATAAAGGGTTAGGTAACGTGACCCTTGCACTATGACAATCCATGTTATTCTTCTATAAAAAATTTACATTCATTTAATTGTATCCTTGTAAATAGGTTTTAAAGAAAAAATAGTATTTGTAGTTAATATTCATCTAAGAAGTCTTTTTTGATGAATTAATGGATTTTTAAATTAAATAATAGTTTAATAAAATATTATTATTATTATCAAAATAATGGTTATTATATATAAATTATCCTATAATTTTATGATTGCAATTAAAATTTTTAATATTGTTTGAATGCTATTTTTGTCAAAACCGATGAATTTTCGATAAATGATGGTTTTTATTATAAATGTAAAAATTCACATATTTAGAAAATTATTTATAGAAAATGAATATTATTTTTGGAATCAGATGATAAAATCATACAATAGTAAATTTCTCATAGTTTTTTGAGATAATTGAATTTTTGGGTAAAAATTAATTATTGTTTAAATATATAATGTGTTTTATGACATTATAATGACCAACTAGTGATGTAATAAAATAATATAAACATTATTTTCGACCATATATATGTTTTAGAATTAAAATAATTGGATTTTATATTTTTTTGATTTATTTTTAAATACATTAATGGACCCTCCAAGTCTTATAAAACATTTTGTCTTTTTAAATTGTTTTCCTCCAGAGTGTGACTCACCTCCACATAATCAACCATATTATTTTAAGATGTTTGGCCATTGGCCTCATTAAATGTTGTTTTCTAATACCCTTTGGGGAAAACCATGGTCTGTTTTGTTGTTTTGATTAGATTAATGTGTGGTGTCCCAAAACTAAATAATAAATAACTTTCTCTCCTTTCCTATATAAACACACCCACGATCCCAATTCCTCAATACTAAAAGCCTTTGGAGTTCGTCCAACTCCTTCCATCAACTCTCTAGAATCCTCACAAGGTGCCTCATTCTACCTAGAAGCCTCTCGCAAGCCTCTCCCAAGCTTTTGGGATCACACATCCAAGTATAGGATTTCTTCCTTTCTCATTTTTGTCCAGTATTCGTTAAGTTGTTATTCCATTTTGTTTTCAATTAAAAATGTTGGGGTACGATTTCACACCTCCCCCATACTTCCCTACTTATATTTTGATATTGGGAGACCCCTTTTCATCTCATTGATTTCACCCATGTACATCTGCTACCATGCCGAAATTCCATGAGGGATTTCACTTTCCTCTTTTACATCCCAGTAATCCCTTTGTATTATGCATATAAATTCTAGTACGTTTGTTGGGACATGTGTCTATATAACCCCCTTAAATTTTATTTCATGTACATAGGATGATACAAACATTACTCTCTCATAAAACATTTTCATAAATCCTTATGTCACGCTGTTATGCTACCGAAATTGCACCTTATTTTTTTCATGCCAAAGTCATTGTGTAGTCAATACCATGCCCATTTCACTATTAAAGGAATTCAACTTTATGAATATTTACATATTTATTATAGTGTTTCATTTATGAAATACAGATTCTTTTATCATTAAATTGATTATTATTTTTAATGAAGGCATGTTTTTTGAACCATGTGGCACACTTATGGATGAAATGTAATGTTAAAAGAGGGTGTGCCCTGATAGCTCTCCAATGCATTGGGTAAAGTATAGTATCATGATACGTCATGTGCTATTAGTGTTGACTCATGATAAGTCATGTGAAACAAGGGTTTACTTGTTATTCATTTGAAATGAGGGTTTACTCATGCTCCATGTTCAATGAGCCTTGGCTCATGATAATTCCATGTTAAGTGTAGTTGCCAGATTTCCATGTTATGATTATCATGCTTTATCATGCCTTTATGTTTATGTTTCTCATGTTTTCCATTGATTTGCATATTTTATAACATTTATTATATTTCTCATGTTATTCTATGTTCATTATTTTACTTGGATTTATAGCTCACCCTTTTCTTATGCATGTCCTCCGAATATCCCATGCAATGCTAAGTACGAGACAATGTAGTGGTCATGTAATTGATGTTTTCAATAAAGATATTTTATTTAATGTTTTAAGTTGTTATGTAATGATCATAATTCCCCAAAGACTATAGACCTATCAATATTTTATGTTCTATCAAGTGATGTGTATGTAATAAATCATGTTTACGTTTGTAATAAAATAAGGGTTGTTATAGTGTTTTGGAAATTAATTTTATAATTAGCACATGTGACATGAAAGAACACTACATTAACCCTAACCGCATCAACGAGGTTATTTCTATTTACATGTAAATATGATCATTATAAAAGATAAATAGTTCTATTAATATAAAATATATGATATTTATTATTATTTATAAATAACTTGATATATGATATGATTTTAAGTAATTTTAAACTGTATAATAAAATATAATTTATTATAAAATAATAGTAATGTCACCAATGACATTATATATCTACATTAAATTTTAGAAAAATCATTATAACGTTGAAATATTATTATATTAATTGAAAAAATATTTAACATGATATATTCATCTAAAAAATTATTTAAGACAAAAATTCATTCAATCTACATAACATTTAATATTTTAATAATCATTTATTTTAGTGAATTATTAACTAACTAATTACTCTATTGGTGTTTATTAAGGATTTTATGTTAAAAAATAATCTAAAAAAATTTACGATAAGTTAATATGGTGAAAAAAAGTCTTATTTAATTAAATATAATATTTATTACACAAAAATGAGGCTTTCATTATCCCAATGAACTACAGATATTAAAGGCATGGAAGGTTCAATTTTTTGTTTTTTTATTTACATAACTTATATTATAGTCCACATTCTTGGAATATTATCCCACTAACTAATAAAAATATAACCCACTATTATATGGGTGTACATTTTCAATGAAATTGGTGTTGTACAATTTTTTTGGTCATTTTACACTGTATAATCGATGTTTAACTACTATGAATAATCATTTTACATAATCACTGTAATTAATTTTAACTATTTTCTCTAATTATAATGGTTAAAATTATAGATGAAATTATTATATAATTTAAATAATAATTATTCAAAATAAGTATTCTCTTTTTTCAAATTAAACTCACATTTTTTTAGGAGTTTAATTTTAAATTAACCATGCGTATGGGATGAAAAATCTGGTTTTCAATGTGAAAAAGTTAAATGAATATTAAATATTTTTATATAAATATTTATCATGAAAAAGATTAAAATTTCTCATTTTGGATTAATAATAGTATATTTTCACGATCTTAACATTAAAACTAATTAAAAAAGTAATTAAACTGAATAAATCATTTAGCTCAACCCGTAGTTTTCAATTAAAATCATGTTTTATCACTATTCATAAAAAGATGAAACATTATAGAAGAAGAACCATAATTCACCCAAATGTAATTTTTCAATTCCTAATTAAAATATTGAGATTTTTTTATAAAAAATCTCCCAAACATGAGAAAACTGATTTTAAATTATTGTCCAAATACAATTAAAGTGTCTTTTAGGATATGTAGTTTTTCGAGAACATTCATTTTTATTTCAAATGATTCGTTTTATTTTTCAAATATATTGATAAATAATATAGATTTCAAGGATATATATTTTCATTATTTATAAAATCCTATTAATATCCACCATGCTAACTCCTCAATGATAATAATCATATTAAATAATTATATTAATAGTAAAGTGTTGGTTAGTAATACGTGGCCTTATGTGTAATGATAACTATAGAAATGAATCATTGTTGCATGTAACAAATTTGAAGATAGTTTTTCATCTCATTTATGTCAATGGGTTTAATTTTCATCTTTTAATATTGTAGTTAGTTACATATTTATTAAAACCAATGTTAATTGGATGAAACAAGTTACCATAGTACAATTAAAACAAGGTTAAAAGTAAAAATATACGAATAGATAAATTAAAATGTTTATCAAACATGTGGGAAAAACACATTTACAGAATATATGACCCAATATTACAAAAAAATAAATTATTTATCTCTTTTTGAACCTTTTAACCTTGAAAATATCGATTTTATTATTGATAAAAATCATTTTTGGAAAATTTTCCATTTTTTATACATATAAATGGGGAACATTACATTACATAATGCCACATAAATTACCTAAAATTTTCCCCAAAAATGATAAATTTCTATCATCATAGAAACCTATATAATTTTAATAATCCTTTAGTCTCAATTTGTAATCCTATGGCATTCATTTCAATGGATACTTTCATGAGAATATCTATGGTGAAGTTTTGGGTATCATATAATCCATATCAACTTATTATTATTATGTCCCATACAAACCTATCCTATTCATAGTTATATAATGAAATAAGTACCATTATTTTAATAATGACTTATTAAATTAAATATTTAATCATAATTTATTTCTTTCATTCCTATTATAAAAAAACAACATCGATCAGGAATTGTAGTAACTACTAACTCCATGAAGCTTCAAATTCATTTTTCCACCACCTATATTACTAGTTATTAGGATTTTATGGAATTAAAATATTCACATTTATAATATAATATTTAATATTAATACAAATTTTATAATCCACATTCATTTTTTTATTCATATAGAAAGTAAAATACAAATAGTGTGTTCCGAAGACTACTGACTCCACTGTGTAATGTTTTCTTCATATTCATTTTTCTTTTTTATAAGAAAAAAATATAAAATTGTATTCAAAACCGTTAAAAGTATAACAAATATCCATATCCTACATATATAATTAATTTTATAAAATATATAATTATTTATCCTATGTCAGCTCTCAAATTATGGTGTGTTCATATTTGTGTTGGTTTAAGAACCTACATGAAAAATGCTATAAAAATATATCATGGATCACTATAATAATTTAAATTGAAAATTCTTATATTTTAATAATAATTTTATTATTGTTTTATTATTTGAGAAATGATATATTATTTATTTTATTTATTATTAAAATGTCCACCAGATTGCGAAAATTATTTAAATAAGACAACACCGATTCAATTATAATTCGGTATGACTAAAATAATAATTGAAAGAGATATGAAGTTTATGGATTAATATATTTCATAAATTTATTTAATATAAATTATCTTTTGTTAATAAACATTTAGAGAAGAATTAATTAGAAACTACTATTATGATACCAATTCATAACGATAAATGAAAATGAAGTATAATATTTTAAATAGGTAATAACCAACTAAAATACAAGTATGGATGAATTATAAATGAAGTAAATAAAATGGTATATGTCACGACCCGAGCCTACCCAGGCTCGAGCCGCAACTACCCCAAGCCCGCCTCCATAGGCCAGGGGCTGGCGACCAGCGCCGAAGGCACAACAACTCGGGGAGGCCTTTTCATAAGTACCTGTACAGACACACACAGCACACTCAATGAAAAAGTGAAGAGTAAAAGAAAAGAAAAGTAATGAAAAGGGGAAACTGCTATAAATTAACCACAAGAGTGCATCGACCTCTAAACAATACAGGGCACAAGCTAAAAAGAAAATGGTCAAAACACATGCCCAACCAAAAAGTTCCACAACCAGGCAACAGGTAAACAAAAAGAAACAACTGACGAGTCTCCCCCTGGAACCCGGACACGACCACCGCACGCGGTCCAAGCTCCCAAGCTCCTATGCTCTACTGAAGCCACGCTCCACCTGTCTGTCGTCTGCAAGGGAACACCAAGTGCAGGTAAAGCCCAAGCAGGGGTGAGTATAAAAATACTCAGTAGGATTCCTCGAAGGCTCAAGGGAGCAACAAAGGAGGTACCGAAGGGTGAGCAGTAGAGAAAACAGGGAAAGTAAAGGAGTACAACTGAAGGTGCAGTAAAGTGTCCAGCTCAACCCAACAAGAGAAAGGAGGTAGACTTATCCAGACACAAGGAGCTAGAAACATTGAGAAGATGAACATCCCTTCGAGTCTTCGCTACATATATCAGTAGATTAGACTTGTCCAAACATGAGAATCTAGACATGGAAAGCACGCGGCATACCCCGCGTGTCTTCGCCTCTCTTGGAAGGAGAGTAACCAAAGCCAAGAAGTGGGTACCGGAACAAGGTATATACAGATCCTTATGCTCAATCAATAATCCCGAACATAGCCATAAGGGGATCTCCATCCCATAGCTCAGCCCAAGAACGAGTAGCCAACACTCCCAGAAGTAACACCATCGATGCCATGCATCCCGCACATCTGCCCCGAACTACAAGTCAAGTGCTCAATCACCACACCTCGATAATATCCGCTCTGGGCGGCACTGACTCGCCCACACGGTTTTAGGTCACGTCACAAGGACGAATCTCAGTGGGGTAAAGCGCTCCTCGTACTTCGGAGTTTTGTGGGAATGTTAACCACAACTCGTCACTACCCCGCAGTCGAGAGCTCTACTCAAAGTCAACAGGCGACCACCCCTGCCCAACCCCGCTGGAGGATCCATGGAACTCAACGTGTTACCACTACAGGAAGACCCGGAAAGTAGATGGGTGCCACACTGCCCAGTCCCGTAACAGGGTATTCCACTGGAGGGTGACCCGGCTAAAGTCGGCGACGGGACCACTGCCCCGCCCAGCTGGAGGAAACCCGGCATCGGGGACCACTTCCCAGCCCAGCTGGAGGGAAGCCCGGCATCGGGGACCACTGCCCAGCCCAGCTGGAGGTAAGCCCGACATCGGGGACCACTACCCAGCCCAGCTGGAGGTAAGCCCGGCATCGGGGACCACTACCCAGCCCAGCTGGAGGTAAGCCCGACATCGGGGACCACTGCACAGCCCAGTTGGAGGTAAGCCCGGCATCGGGGACCACTGCCCAGCCCAGCTTGAGGTAAGCCCGGAACTGCCCTGGCCATCCCTACTGGATGGTAATGCTCGGTGAACACCGCTATATTGGCCATCCCTACTGGATGGTAACCCACTGGCGAGCCCTGCTCGAAACAACCTCATCCCTGGTGGAACAACCTCAGCCCTGCTGGAATAACCTTAGCCATGCTGGAACAAACTCATCCCTGCTGGAACAACCTCAGCACTACTGGAACAACCTCTGCCCTGCTGGAAACAACCTCAGCCTTGCTGGAACAACCACCTGGGTAGAGGATCAGTGCCCGCGTAAAGTGTTGGTAACACCGAAACCCCAAGCTCTACCAGGGAACACAGAGCAACGGGAGAAACTCCCCATGCCTAACAAGGCGATCCCACTCCAATCCACTGAGTCACTATCGAAGTGGACCAAGTCAACACACCCGAGAAAGCGGGGAAAACACCAACGCTGCATGGACACCCATAGTCGCAGACGGTGTCGCAGTCCGGTGAAAGGGCACGGTACTGAAACCCCTCACAGCCGAAGAAGCAGAGGAACCAAACCATCTCTTCCGGCCAAACCAACGAGATCAAGATCAGGGGGAGACCACTCCACCCTGATGGTCAGACTAAAGAGCACCAAGCCAGGGGAAACTCAACCCTGCTGGTCAAACAAACAAGCACAGAGCTAGGGGAAACTCCACCCTACTGGTCAAACAAACGAGCACAGAGGGACCATCTACGTCGCGAGAGGTCAAAGTACGTAAAGCAGATCACGACACGCATATGGGGCCCACACGACGTGCGGCCCCAAGTCAGCCCCAACTAAGCGCACAAACGTACTCAGGTACAAACAACCACATGTACCTCCAAACATTCTCGTATACTCCCAGAGCATACCACGTTCCAGCCCAATGGCTATTGTGCACACGGCACCCAGCGTCAACGCGAAGGAGTGGTGTAACAACTCCACCTCAAAGGCCCAGGGACGGCCAACCACATCTTGTGAACCATTTATATCACTCTCCCAAAAGTGTGCGATCACACGCCAACGGTCCGCTACAAACAAGGTAGGGAGAACTACCACTGGATCACCTTTCATGCTTCCACATTTAACAAGTTCACGCAAGAGGCGCCACGCAACCAAATGGATCACACCGTTTTAATCCCCGCAGAAAAACATGCGAGATCGACTACTTACTCACCTCTAATGGATATCCGATGGAATAGTCAACAACACTGCCTCATGCCCGAACGACGTCCCGTGATCCCGAGCCTCGACGACGAAAACAGTCGGGCACATCGCACCATTGCGATCCCCTCAGGAAAACATGTCAAAAAAACTACTCACTTGAGTGAAACGGATATCCGGATAAAAAGATACGTTCCGGCACTCAGCGCACTAGCGGTACCATGGAGGACCCGCATCCCGGTCCCGAAACTCCATGAACGGATCGCACTGTTGCGATCCTCTCAAAAAAGTACACGAAATTGACTATTCACTTGTCTAAAACGGTCGCCCGATGATAAAGATCGAAATCACCGTCAACTCCAGAAACGGCCCTCGTGGGGCCCACAGCATCATGCGGAATATCAGCGGGCAGACTGCGCCAATGCGATGCCCTCGAAAAAACACCCAACATCGACTGCTCGCATGCCCTGAACGGACGTCCGAGGAAAAAGTCGCTAAAAGATGCTATCAGCTCAAAAGACGGGTCGTGGGGCCCGCACCTCAACCTCGGCCTCAATGCCTAAAACCACACTGGGAAGCTCCGCCTCGGTGCCAGGGTCCCAACGCCACTGGAGGCACTTAAATCGGACGTCGGATGCGTCCGCGCCGCTCAAAACAATACTCCTGGGAAAAATGACATTTCACTTAATGATGCATCGCGCCTCTGAGTCCCATCATTTCTGGAATAAAAAAAATCCCTAAACCATCTCAAAATACTCTCTTCATCCCAAGGAACGTGTCACCACTGACTGTGCGTGAATCAGACACCCGGAGAGGCTTTTTCAGCCGTTTAAAAAAAGAAACGAACTTTAGTGGGCCAGGCCGGTTCGGCCGGCCCACTATCCTGAACCGTCCCGCGGTGGCGGGCCGGCATCCCATGCTCGGACCGACAGAAAGACGGTCTGATTCTCTTATCTCCCACAAATACCCGCCGAGTGCGGGCCTTTCCTGCCGTGGGGTGCCGAGGACCCCGCCCCCCGTTGTCGTCGCGTCAACCTGGCCAGGAGGGCCGGCCGCGCTCATCGCCCGCGTGCCGCGTCTCACCGGTGCCCGCTGGAGACCCCTCACCCTGGCCAGCTGCTGCCTCACACAGCGACACCCGCAGACACCCACGGACACCCCCTGTTGCGGCCGTGATCCCCTGGCCGCCTGAAGCTCGGCCAAACCACCGCGCCGCCCTGCTGCTCAACCCAAATTACCGCAAACTTCGGCGAACATCCGTGAGCAGCTCGGGACTCGGAATTCAAATCCGAAAGACGCATTGGAAAGGGAAAAACTCTACTACACAATCGTGGGCTTCTTTTGAAAATCGAAGAAGAATTTGATAGAATTAATCCGGCTCAAAGTAGCTGCGGGAAATCAAGATGAAAACGCCATATCCTACCTCAATGGGCTTCGCTCGAAGCTTCGCCATGATCCGTCAGAGCCGCGCCTCACCAGAGAGGAGGAGATGATGGAGGGGAGCTTCCTCCTTCGCTGTTGGGAGCTGCTGGAACCAGGGGAGAAGAGGGGAGGTCGGGGAAGGGTGTTTAAATAAATTAATTACACAATTTAATTAATTTAAAACCCCCCGAAAAGACCCGCATCTGAATCTTTCGACGAGGTCGAGGTTAAGCCTCCCCTAGGGTAAACAAAACCTCCAGAGCACAACGGAGGTCTCAGAATTTTAATCCGAGACCCCGTTCAAAAGTTATATGACTGAACGCCCAAAGCCGCCAAATTACGAAAACGCCCCTTGGGCCATTTTTCACAAACGGCCCGCGCCCGCAAAACTTATACCCCTCTTAGGGTAAATGACATTCTCTGAACTCAACGGTGCCCTTAGTTTTCCAATCCAACCCACTCATTAAGAGATAATTGAGTTTCAACATTAAACGAATTAATTAATTAATTAATTAATCCATTTAACATTCCAGAAGCGGGCGAGGGGTCCAAAAATCCCACGCCGACAAGTTTTATGTCGTTCTTAGGGTAAACACCCCATTCTGGACCCATCCGTACACTCGGATCTCAGATCTGGATCTGCTTTTAGGAGATATCTCATTTATTTGGCGTTTCCAGTGTGAACGCACTGAAAATTTAATTCCGACCACTCCGGGGCTCGGAATCGCACACCGTTTGAAGGCGCTGCTCTGGAATATCATCATGAATATTACAATGTCTTTCACAGCAAAAACCGAGTTCTTACATCATTCCCTCCTTCACGATTTTCATCCCCAAAAAGCAAAACTAGGGAGTAACATAGGGTACTAAGCCCACACCTGGCTTCCTCATACCTAGAATAACTCACGCACAGCTCTGCGTCACCGCACACAGGAAAAAGGATTGATCTGTTCACGCTTGGTCAGCCCTTGCTGACGACGTGAACCCACTCCAGACTTTGGTGTTAGGGTAAGGCGGTAGGGTTCCTCGCCATCCCTTTGCACGGTCTCAAATGGCCCGATGGCTCTCAGGGGTAGCTCACCTCCCTGAACGATCCTCGATGTCGCATGCCGCGACTGGAATCACTGCCCGCTCCTTAAACAAGGCCCAGTGATTCCCTCCTTCAAAATATCCATATGGTGAAACACCCAAGGATATCTGATCACGCAAGGTTCCACAGTCGATGCTCTCTTATATTCCCAAAAGGTGAAGGATTCAACACCATCGACTAAAGGAAAAGGTCTCATGCCTTTTACCTTACCAACACAGGGTTACACCCGACGCCCCGCATCACCCTAGTAACACCTCAAACAAGGAGCAGGGAGAAAAGCCTTTCCCACACAGAGCTTAATAATTCTACTACATGAAGTAGAAGAGTCACATGGGGTACCTCTCACCATCCCATGCTCGGTAGGATCGTAGACATCCAAAGTTCGCAGCTGTCTGCGGTCCCAACCGTCAGCTCCTGGAGCCTAATGTGGACCACCTAGTGGTGATGGGAAGACCTCTTAACGTTGTCCCCCACTACCAGCTCCTCCCGCTCCTCTGCTAGCACCACCGCTCTGGGTACTACTCTGATCGCGGCACCACCTCTGCCGTGGTGGTGCGCCTGCTTCCTGCCTGAAGCTCTCAGCAACTCGTTTCGGGCAGTCTCGTGCGAAGTGACCTTTCCCATCACAATGATAACACCGAATCTCTCTGGGCTGCACTGGTTCCCTCCGGTACCACTGTGGTGTACTACCACGCCCATGAGCCCGGTTTTCAATAAGCCACCTGCGTCGAGGTTCTGCTTGCTGATGCCCACTAGTTGCGGTAGACGTCTCGGCTCCAACGTGCCTACTGCCACCTACTCCAGAATGTGACAGGAAGCCCTCTGTCACCAGCCCCTGCTCTAGCACCCCGACTTATGTGGAAATTCACAAGGGTACCATGACAACACGAATCTCTCGGTGGAGACCCTGCTCAAACTTCCGCGCTCAGATGTTTTCTTCATGGACCAAGTCCGGGTAAAAGCGTGCACGGTCTGCAAAACTAGCCGCGTACTCAGCCACCGTCATCCCTCCCTGCTGAAACTGAAGGAGCTCCTAAATCTGAACAGAGCATAACCAGGAGGGGAAAAACTCGTCACAAAACTACAACTGAAAGTCATCCAACGAAAGCAACGACTGGTCAAGAAGCTGAGTCACCAGACTCCACCAACGCCAAGCTGATCCACAGAAATGGCTAGCTGCCAAAGCCACTCTCTGATCTGTCGGCGTCTACACTAGCATGAAGAGGCTAACCACTATCTCTAGCCAAACCTCTAGTGCCTGAGGGTCTGCCTCCCCCAGAACCTCAGCGGTCTCTGCCACTGGAACTCAGGGAGTGCACTCAACCTGTGCTCAAGATCAGCCTGCTCTGCTGAAACTGCCTACTGCTCAACAGGTTGGGGTGCTGCTACCGGCCCACCGGGAGAAAGGGGCTTGCATGATGGGTCTTATACTATGGCCTCGTAGCTCATAGGGTCGTCATGACGAACCAAAGATGGTATCCTGGTTGGCTGTCTTCACGGAGACATACTGAATATTATCAAGGAGTGTCACGGTCAGATGATCATATATGTATATAACACAACAACAATGATATGGAGATGACTCAAGTAGGACGGTCAAAGACTCGATCCTATGTGATGCACAAACCAATTTTCCCTGCAGCAGGTGTCTCAGCATGCTGAGATGATAAGCGGGTTATCAAGGTCCTGGTGAATGAATACGTCGGCTGCCGTACCAGCACTGGACTCCGTGGCCTGAGAGCCGCTCTCGAGACACATTAACATTGTTTCCCTAATTCCCAACCAATTACTCTTTTAGGGACATCCGCACAATGCCCCAAGGAACGAACCACCTCTGATACCACTTTGTCATGACCCGACCCTACCTGGGCTCGAGCCACAACTACCCCAAGCCCGGTTCCATAGGCCAGGGTCTGGTGACCAGCGCCGAAGGCACAACAGCTCGGGGAGGCCTTTGCCTAAGTACATGTACAGACACACGCAGCACACTCAATGCAAAAGTGCATAGTAAAAGAAAAGA
This sequence comes from Viscum album, assembly GCA_963277665.1. Taxonomy (NCBI): domain Eukaryota; kingdom Viridiplantae; phylum Streptophyta; class Magnoliopsida; order Santalales; family Viscaceae; genus Viscum; species Viscum album. Next base: position 1,863,103,174 of record OY728126.1, on the reverse strand, counting down.
CAAGTAAAAAAATTGGAAACTACTATAAATAAACCACAAGAGTGCATCGACCTCTAAACAGTACAGGGTACAAGCTGAAAAGAAAAGGGGAAAACGTGTTCCCAACCAAAAACTGCCACAACACGACAACAGGTAAACAAAAAGAAACAACTGAAGAGTCTCCCACCTAGAACCCAGCCACGACCACCGCATGCGGTCCAAGCTCCAAAGCTCCAATGCTCTATTAAAGCCACGCTCCACCTGTTCATCGTCTGCAAGGGCACACCAAGTGCAGGCAAAGTCCAAGTAGGGGTGAGTATAAAAATACTCAGTAGGATACCCCGAAGGATTAAGGGATCAACAAAGGAGGTACTGAAGGGTGATCAGTAGAGCGAACAGGTAAAGTAAAGGAGTAAAAATGAAGGTGTTGTAAAGAGTCCAGCTCAACGCAACAAGAGAAAGGTGGTAGGCTCATCCAGACACAAAAAGCTGGAAACGGTGAGAAGATGAACTTCCCGTCGAGTCTTCGCTACATATAGCAGGAGAGTAGACTCGTCGAACCACGAGAAGCTAGACACGGAAAGCATGTGGCATACCCTGCGCGTCTTCGCCTCTCCTGGAAGGAGAGTAACCAAACCAAAGAAGTGGGTACCGGAACAAGGTATATACATATCCTTATGCTCAATCAAGAAGACCGAACATCATCATAAAGGGATCTCCATCCCCTAGCTCAGCCCTAGAAAGAGTAGCCAACAGTCCCAGAAGTAACACCATCGATGCACAGCATCCCGCACGTCTACCCCGAACTACAAGTCAAGTGCTCAATCACCACACCTCGACACTATCCGCTCTGGGCGGCACTGAATCACCCGCACGGTTATAGGTCACATAACAAGGACACGTCTCGGTGGGGGAAAGCGCTCCTCGTAATTGAGAGTTCTAGGGGAACGTTAACCACAACTCGTCACTGCCCCGCGGTTGAGAGCTTTGCTCAAAGTCAACAGGCGACCCCGCCCCTGCCCAGCCCCGCTGGAGGATCCCTGGAAGTCAACGGGTTCCCACTACAGGGAGACTCTGAAAGTCTACGGGTGCCACACTACCTAGTCTCGTAACAGGGTAATTCACTGGAGGGAGACCCGACTAAAGTCAGCGACGGGGCCACTGCCCAGCCCAGCTGGAGGTATCTTGGCATCGGGGACCACTACCCAGCCCAGCTGGAGGTAAGCCCGGCATCGGGGACCACTGCACAGCCCATCTGGAGGTAAGCCCGGCATCGGGGAACACTTCCCAGCCCAGCTGGAGGTAAGCCCGACATCGGGGACCATTTCCCAGCCCAGCTGGAGTTATGCCCGGCATCGGGGACCAATGCCCATCCCAGCTGGAGGTAAGCCCAAAACTGCTCTGGCCATCCCTGCTGGATGGTACTGCTTGGTGAACACCGAAGTACTGGCCATCCCTACTGGATCGTAACCCACTGGTGAGCCCTTCTCAAAACAACCTCAGCCCTGCTGGAGCAACCTCAGCCCTACTGGAACAACCTCAGCCCTGCTGGAATAACCTCAGACCTGTTTGAACAACCTCAGCCCTGCTGGAACAACCTCAGCCCTGGTAGAAACAACCTCAGCCCTGCTGGAACAACCTCCTGGGTAAAGGATCGGTTCCCGCGTAAAGTGTTTGTCACACTGAAACCCCAATCTCTACTAGCGAACACGGAGCAACGAGAGAAACTCCCCATGGCTCACATGGCGATCCCACTCCAATCTGCTGAGTCCCTGTTGAAGTGAACCAAGTCAACTCACCAGAGAAAGTGGAGAAAACACCCACGATGCACGGACACCCGTAGTCGGAGAGGGTGTCGCAGTCCGGTGAAAGGGCACGGTACTGAAACCCCTCACAGCCGAAGAAGTAGAGGAACCAAACCATCTCTTCCGGCCAATCCAACGAGATCAAGACCAGGGGGAGACCAATCAACCCTGCTGGTCAGACAAAAGAGCACCAGGATAGGGGAAACTCAACCCTGTTGGTCCAACAAACGAGCACAGAGCTAGGGGGAAACTCCACCCTGTTGGTCAAATAAACGAGCACAGAGGGACCCTCTACGTCGCGAGAGGTCAAAGTATGTAACGAAGATCACGACATGCTCCTGGGGCCCACATGACGTGCGGCCCCAAGTCAACCCCAACCAAGTGCTCAAACGTCCTCAGGTACGAACAACCACATGTACCTCCAAGCGTTTCGGTATACTCCCAGAGCATACCACGTTCCAGCCCAAAGTCTATCGTGCACACGGCACCCAGCATCAACGCGAAGGCGTGTCGTAACAAATCCACCTCAAAGGCCCAGGCACGACCAACCACATCTTGTGAACCTTTTTATATCACTCTCCCAAGAGTGCGCAATCACACGCCAAGGGTCCGCTACAGACAAGGTAGGGCGAACCACCACTGGAGCACCTTTCATTCTTCCACATTTAACAAGTTCATGCAAGAGGCTCCATACAACCAAATGGATTGCACCGTTTTTATACTCGTGAAAAAACACGAGAGATCGACTACTTACTCGACTCCAACAGATATCCGACGGAAAAGTCACCAACACCACCTCCGCCCGAAAGGCGTCCCGTGATCCCGAGCCTCGACCCCGAAAACAGTCGGACGCATTGCACCATTGTGATCCCCTTGGGAAAACACATCAAAAGCACTACTCACTTGAGTGAAATGGATATTCGGAGAAAAAGATACGTTCCGGTGCTCCGCGCACTAGCGGTACCACGCGGGACCCAACGCCACTGACGGCGCTTCAATCGGACGTCGGACGCGTCCGCGCCGCTCAAAACTCGATTCCCGGGAAAAACAACATTTCACTTAAAGACATGTCGTGCCTCCGAGGCCCATCATTTTGGGAATAAAAATATTCCCTAAACCATCTCAAAATATTCTATTCGTCCCAAGGAACGTGTCACCACAGACGGCGCAAGAATCCGACACTCGGGCTGGCTTTTACAGCAATTTAAAAAAAGAAACGAACTTTAGTGGGCCAGGCCGGTTCGGTCGTCCCACTATCCTGAACCGGCCCGCGGTCGCGGGCCGACCTCCCATGCCCGGACCAGCAGCGATCCGTTCTGGCTCGCTTTTCTCCCACAAATACCCGCCGAGTGCGGGTCTTGCCTGCTGCGGGGTCCCGAGGACCCTACCCCTGTTGTCCCCACGTCAACCCGGCCAGGAGGGCTGGCCGCACTCGTCGCCCGTGTGCCACGTCTCGCTGGCGCCCACTTGAGACCCCTCGCCCTGGCCAGACACTGCCTCATGCCGCGACACCCACAGACGCCCGCGGACCCCCCCTGCTGTCGTCGTGAGCCCCTGGCCGCCTGACGCTCGGCCGAACCACCGCCCGCCCTGCTGGTCAACCCAAATTCCTGCAAACTTTGGAGAACATCCGTGAGCAGCTCGAGACTCGGAATTGAAATATGAAAGATGTGTTATAAAGGGAAAAAACTCTAATACCCAATCATGGTATTTGTTCTAAAATACAAGATCAATTTGACAGAATTAAACCTTTTCAAAGTAGGTGCAGGAAATCAAAATGAAAACCCCAAATCCTACCTCGATGGGCTTCGCCCGAAGCATCGCCGCGATCCGTCGGAGTCGCACCTCACTGGAGAGGAGGAGATGATGGAGGGGAGCTTCCTCCTTCACTTTTGGGAGCTGCTGGCGCCAGGGGAGAAGAGGGGAGGAAGGGGACGGGTGTTTCAATAAATTACTTAAACAATTTAATAAATTTAAAACCCCCAAAAAGACCCACATCCGAAACTTCCGACGGGGTTGAGGTTAAGCCTCCCCTAGGGTAAACACCACCTCCTGAGCACAACGGAGGTCTTAGAATTTTAATCCGAGACCCCGTTCAAAAGTTTTATGACTGAACGCCCAAAGCCGCCAAATTACGAAAATGCCCCTGCGGCCATTTTTCACAAACGGCCCGCGCCTGCGAAACTTATACCCCTCCTTGGGTAGAAGGCACGCTCTGAACTCAACGGTGCCCTCATTTTTCCAATTTGAGCCACCGATTAATAGATACTTGTGTTTCAACATTAAACGAATTAATTAATTAATTTATTTATCTTTTTAACATTCCAGAAGCGGGCGAGGGTTCCAAACGTCCCGCGCCGACAAGTTTTATGTCGTTCATAGGGTAAACACCCCATTCCGGACCCATCCGTAAACTTGGATCTCTGATCTAGAACTCTGTTTAAGATTTATCTCATTTAGTTGGCTTTTCTAGTGTGAACGCAATGAAAATTTAATTCCGACCACTCCGGGGCTCGGAATCACACGCCGTCTGAAGGCGCTGCTCTGTAATATCATCAAGAATATTCCAAAGTCTATCACAGAATAAATCGGGTTCTTACAGTATATATGTGGTATTTTTTTATAAAAATGGTTATTGTGAAACTTATTTTTTTTCTACAAGATTCTGAAGACCATTACTAGAATTCTATAATTAATTTAAGGGTATGTGATTTATCAATTTTCACCCATTTATATATATTTATATATTAATAAAATACTTAATTTTTCCATTCATGTTTCAATATACCATATGAATATATAGTATGTAGTTTCTTATTTATTTTATTAGTCCACAAATTTTTCATTATAACTCATTATCAAATGATTATTACACTAATGATTATTTTACATTTAAGGATTATTTGTCTCAGATTTCAATTATTAAAGACAAGATTATGTTTGAAATCATGTTTTAGATTATATAGTGTGTATACCTCTACATTGATATTCATATCCCTATTATCCAAACATTTATTGTAATTACATTTTCATTTTAAATTTTATCCTTCATCGGGTTATAATTTTTTTAAATTTTATAAGTTCAATTTGATTATATTTTATATTCAAGGAGATATATGTTCAATTATAAATATGATTATGAAATATAACAAAGTATTCTATTACATGATAAATTCTTTTAAATTTTTAAATATTAATTAATTAAACGAAAAACCTAATAAATGCCAACAAAATAATTATTGTGTTAATACTTAACTAAAAATAATAATACAAAAATTATTAATATTTTTCCTAATTGAATTATTTAGGGTCTAATGATAATTATATAGTTAAATTTATCATTTTAAATAGTTGTGTTAATGAAATATACTTGTTCCATTTTTTTCATGTTATATAAATGTTAAATTAAATGAATAACATCAAAAATTGACTTTAATTTTATATTGTAATAAAATTATTTTCTTAAATGACTATAAATTACTAATAATCCGATCTTATTTGAAGAGAAATTTAAATTTGAGTAAATATAAAATATGTTCTAATAATTTCCCAATTATTATTTTATAATGACAATATTGTCTTTTATATAGTGAAAAACTATGTTAGTTTGGTTAAGGTTAATGTTATGTTTTTGGACATTACATGTTATTTTGTTTAAATATGTTTTCCACAACCGTAGTTTATTATTAATAAAAAAATTATTTAAATTATATAATAATTTGTTTCACAATATCATATAATAATTAGTTTTATTTATTAATAATGGATAATTTACATTGGTTGGAAAACAAGTTACCATCATGAAAACAAGAAAAAAAATAAGGAAACATATGGGTTATGGAATCAAAATTTTAAAATGCATTTTATATTATGGTAGAGTTTTTTATTGACCATATAATAACTATAAATCATTAATTGTAAATTTTTGATCCACTTGAGAATATATTTTCCTACCAATTGGGAATACCTTTCAGTATTTACATGAAATGCAGTCGTCCTAAATATAAAAATCCACTCACTCTGCTCACTTATTCCCACATCTAAATCCCTTAGGATAATCCAGAAACAACCCAAATGACTTATAATATTATCTTATACAATTATAGAATCCTTATTTTGGAAATAAATCCACCCATGGTAGGTCTTTTTCATAATAAAAAGTAGTTACTCAGAGATGAGGTAAAATTTATCCACATGGATTTTTTATTTTCATTCTTTCTCCACACTATCAACTCTTATTATAACGTATTAAATAATAACATAAGTGACTTATATATACTTATATGTTTTTATGTTTCATTCAATAACATAATCCACAAAAAATACCATCTAATGGGTAAAAAAATCATCATTTTTGTGTACGGCGTACTACTACCTCACGAAATGATGTCGTTCATTTTTTCATTACCGCGTCTCATGGTTGGGAATCATGATGGATATAAAGTTTATATTTTATATTTATAATAATTTTACACCCATATATTAATTATATAATATATAAACTTTTAATATCAAATTCGTAATGGATATGATAATTTCACTCATTTATACCGAGGACTACTTCATCGCGAAGCGATGTGATCCATTTTTGAAAAATGTGTTACATGAGAGGTAATATGGGAAATGGTAATAAATAAATGTGATATAAAGGAAATATTTATGATATTTATTCCATATTTATAATTATGGAAATATAATATTTCATTTTTACCTTTTTATCTCCCCGAAACAAATGATAAAGTTGTCCACAAAGTTGTGGACAATCACCTCTTTGATGTGTCGTGATTCCTCTATTTTTATGAACCACTCCAGAATTACATATATAAGTTTATAATTAATTAAAAAATATATTATTTATGATAAATTATAATTCTTTAATGATAAATTATTACTTACATTCTTTTTATAATCATCATTGAAATTTGAACCATTACTCATTCGTATATGCGGTATACATGCTCCATGATCACAATGTTAGTTTTTTTTTAAAAATAACCCATGATTAGTTTTTAATGTATAGTTTCTGTTTAATTTTAATAATTATTTTGTTATTATTAATCATATAATGATTAAATAATAAAATATTTTACCATATTCAATATTCCAATGTCTCTTTTGACAAATAATATCAATATAGTCAAAAAAATCCATCGTAGATTTATTTGATTATGTAATTGTCTAAAAAATATTAATAAATTATATAAAATTAATAATAAAAATTAAAAATGTTCCTAAACATATAAATAATTTTCATAGGTTTATTATTCCACAAGATAAAGACACAAATGATAAATCAAACACAATGTAAGGGTTTTTCTCATGTCAATTTTATTTATGTTAGGTATATGTTATATCCCCCTACTTATATTTGTTGTCTGGTGTATATTATTCCCATGAATGTACATTAATATTCTTAAAATTAAATTTATTTGGATTTAAATATCGATTTAGGTATATATATTTCATGGGCTTCACAGTTTTAGTGTTACAAAAGTGCTATGGGATTTTTGTCGCAATTTTCCCTCTTTCAAAGATTTGTTAAATACACCAATATTTTTTCCTGAGGTCTATATAATTATAATTTGAAATTTTAGATCTTGAATAGCCTTATTTTAATAATATAATATGTTAAATTTAATGTTATCATTCTGTGGGGATAATTATACAATGTTATAAAGGTAGTAATAGTCTTTCGTATCTACCACATCATTTATTATGTATGACTAAGTCTTTGATATTTAAATTATGAAATTATCCCATTTTCTCTTTTATTTAGGTAAATAAAGATATTTTCGTTTTATATCACCATTTATCAAATATTTGGTACTTACTACAATTTTTTTTAATAAAATATATCTATGTTCATCTCTTTGGCTGAAAAACTGTTTTATTTACAACACATGTTGTCTAATTATTTTCTCAATTTTATTAATGTTTTTAAAATGACATATTAATGACATTTTTACCCTATTTTACCTTTAAAAAATCATTCAAAAATATATTTCCAGGATTAAATCAGATCAATTCATTTTTCCAACATTTTTTTCATGAAAATATATATTTTGATGATAAGTATTGAATTACACGCCTGAATGACAATAATTTATTTGTAGCGTACATTGAAAGTTTAAAAGTTTTTTATGAGAATATTTGTTTTCCATATTATGAAAATAATTTTTTTAAATTCTTTTAAAAGAATATTATTTTCAAAATGTTTTATAATTTAATTTTTTTTATAATGAATATGATATATTCCTTAATAATGTTTTAATTAAATTAGATTGGTATTTTCAATCGTAATTGTTTAAAGCCCAAATTGGTGATTATCCTCAATTGGGTATTCTTTGTAATGATATATTCCTAATTATTTTATGTATGGATTAAGATTTTTTTAAATATATTTTAATAGATCATTTTTTTCAATTTTTAATCATGGATTAAATATATTTTATAAGAACACTTTTCATTTTCATTGGATAATCATGTTTCAAATTGATTGATATGAAAAAATGTATTTTACATGGAATAATCAGGTTATAAAATAATAATTATTGTTTGTGTAGGTTTAATTATAAACGATCTATATATGTTTTTCATGTTCTTGTTCATATACATCTTATAAAATGGGGTGACCCAAATAGCATCAGGTGATCCCATCATAGAATATATTATGGGGTTTCTTAGCTAGTGTTGAGTGATCCCATTTGAGATTATTGGATGGGGCATCCTAGAAAGTGTCATGTGAGTCTGTTATAGATTATACGATGGGTGTACACTAATTTTTCTCTAGATAATTAGGTAATTAATATATTCGAAGTGGTTCATATGGTTATTCTAATTAAATGTTTTTTGACGGAGATATTTGAATTTTAATATCCAATTTAATGAAATGTGTTATAATTTATTTATATGGGATTATAATTTTTTATTTGTTTTTGAATTATATGACATTCCTCATGTTTATTGTTTCATATGACTCATTCTTTTTCCATGTTTTAATATTTGGTGATTATGTATTCATCATGGTTCATTTCTTTTATGGTTCACCCATGAACTATTATTATGACATAATTAACTTATGCACACATATTATAATTGATTTTATTTAATTTTTTTTGATTGTATATACCATTATTACTATTTAAGCTCACCTTTATTTTGTTTCAGTTTCCCCATCTCATAAATAATGATGTTGAAAGAATTATATATAGAAGAGATTTATTATAGATAATGATGATCAGTTAATGATAAATAATAAATTGTGATTAAAGAGAAATTATATATTGAATACTTTGGTTTTGTTTGTGTTGGTTCTTGTCCAAATTCTATAATACTCCAATCTTAAAAGGACCTAGAAAATATAAGTAATATGATTTTACATTTTTATGTTTTATAATTTTGATAAACAATTAGCCAATAACATAAAAATAAAATTTTAAAATATTTTTTTTTTAATTTGACCATTGGATCCAAGAGTGTGATTCATGGGATGTTATAGTTGGTATAATTTTTCATCCTAGATTACATTGATGATTCAGATGTTTTATCATGAGGTTGTATTAATAGATAATGATATATTCATTGGTATATATGATCAAGGATGATCAAAAGTTATATGTATATGAAACTCCATTTTGGTTTTAAGCACTTGGGTTATAATTTTAATGATTCAAATGTTTTAACATGAGGTTGTTTTATCAGGAATGTGTAAGACTATTTATCTAATATTTAATTGATAATTATAATCATGAATTATTTTATCTGATGGTTATTCAAGATTTTTTCAATCCATAATAAATTTTTTATAATATTTGGTACTTATAATACTTTGGAAAATATTTTTTAGTAAATCAGAATTTATTTCCCTTTTAGAACGAAAATATATTGACCTTCAAACACACATATTCAAAAACATTTATAAAAAATTCTTCAAACCAATTTTAAAGTTTCATATTATAGATACATAACCACATTTTTTCCTATTATGAATTTTTTTTTCAAATTAATCTTATTTTCACTTTCCAATCAAGTCACTCTTTAAACCATTTTAACCTTAAAACGGAATGATCTTTAATGAATGTATGTAATTATCTGCCACCATTAACATTGTTTAGTTATAGAATCCATATAAATTTTATAAAGTTAATTTAAATGTAAACTATATCTTAATTTTTTAAAATTATTTTTTTAAATCATATTTTGAAATAAAAATATTTTTAAAAAGTTTTATGTTTCCATAAGTGATTTGAAAAACAATATTTTTTATATTTTTTTTAATGTTTATTTAATTGTATTTTCAGTCAACAAAGTCCACAACCTCTAATGTTACTTACATTACACTAGTGATATTATTTAATGATACTATCTTAATTTATTCCAAGATGAATTAATATATTTTTATATAGAATATTGTGGAACCCATTTCATTATCATGGATTAATCATGTTTGATAGAGACTGTTATTAAACTGGTCTCATTTCCATAGATTAATAATATTTAAAGGATATTTTCCTTAAACCAATTTATATTCCATGGTTTAATTAGGTTATAAATGAATAATAATTATTTCTATGAATTTTTTATGAAATATTTATGAACTTTAGTGTTGTTTTGGTTCTTGCACAAAATATAAGATTGGGTGTCTCCAATTGTTTTAGGTGAGCCTATTTCTGCTTATACTATAGGGTGGCATAGATTTCATAGGGTAAGAAAATCATAGATTGTACGATGGGTTCTCCTAGATAATCCTCTAATGCAATAGGTAATGATTATATTTGAATTTTTATGTATGGTAATTATAATTAAAATCAGGTTCATTGGCTTTTATGAATATGATTCACAATGTTACTGAAGATGATTTTAATAGATTTGTATGGATTTATAATTTTTCACGCGATCTATATTGATTTCAGATATCATATTATTATTGAATTTGGTGACTCATTCTATTCCATGATTTCATATTTAACGATACATGTATCAATGATTATGAGTTCTTTTAGGATTCACTCATGAAATATGATTATGTTTACATACCCCTACTCACTCTCATGTTCATTGATTCTATTAAATTTCAAAAGAACAAGTTTACCCATACATAGAAGTTTATATCACAATTATTATTTTCCCATTATCCTATATTATAAATAAATATATATATTGAATTATTTCTAGAATGGATATCATATGGATGATGATATTGAATTAATATCAATTAAGAAAATATGGGTTAAGTGGGATAAATTCTCTCTTAACAAAATGGATATTATTTATGTATTATTTTTTCCAAATTTGACCAAACATTAAACCCAAATGTTCCTTTATAATTTAATTGATCCAATTTTAAATTGGATGTTGTATAGTTTGTATAGAAGAATGGTTCATAATGAATTGCATCATTGCAAAAAATTTAATGTTTATGATTTCCGCAATAGATTTTGGTGTTTGGGTTCTGGTCTGTTATATATATGGTCTATTAAATTGAATATTTCTGTTTTGTATAGTTAATGTTTTTAATTTCATTATATTTTAAATTATTAATGTCTCTATCTTGTTATTTTGATTTTTAACATTCCATTACAAAATGGTTCTTTTTCATCTACGATTTTATTATTAGTAATTGATTCATATTCACTCTTTTTATACCATATATAGTATGTATATTGGTCCTAGATTCCGTTATTTATAATTTCATAATATTAACTTTTTGGGGATTAAACCTAAGGAAATACATCATGACCTTTGTCTTATCGGTATTACTTAGTCATTACCATTAATTATTTCATCATTAAAATCGTAAAATAAATTATCATAATAAAAAATCACTAATTTTTAAAATTAAAATTTATTACCAAGAATAATATATTTTTATAACACGGAAATAAATTATGAGACACTAATTTAAAGATATTGGCCTTTTTTGTTCTTAATTAAACATTTTAATGTTATAATGAATGTAATGTGGCATGGGATTGAAAAAAATTTATCCCTCTGATTTTTTTGGTATAAATAAGACTATCTATTAAAATATAACTATTAATAATTGTTTAAGGGCTTATAATTATTATTTTATCCTAATGTTTCCAAACATTCTTATAGTAAGGTGGTAAATATTTACCAAAATTAATATTATTATTTTGAAAAATAAAAGTCACCTATTTATAAAATTTAGACCAAAGTATTAAAAAGATTAAATATATTTTTCCAGAAATAATTTAATAATGTGGTAGAAATTTATTAAATATTAATATTCAAAATAAAATGGGATTTTTTTAGAAAAAATGTGTTTTATGCTAAAAATGACCTTCTCCCTAACACATGTATAGTATTTATTATAGTTTAATTTATTGGATTATATACAATATAAGAAAAAAAATTATGTTTGATAGACTATTCTAAAAAATTAAATATTTAAAATTATATAAATTAAAATATAGACATTAATAAAAATCATAGATCTTCACTACCCATTGAATTATAAAGAAGTTAATAAATTCATACAATGTTAATTATATAATTCTAAATTCAAAATTGATGTTCATTTTGTTATATTAACGTTATATATGAAATATCTATATTGTTTTTAAATACAATATACTCCATAAAACCCCAGTTTGGTTAGAAATATTTTTTTCCTTTTGCTAGAATAATTACATAATATACATTTATTGAAGATAAACCTATAATTTATAATTGATTTACATTAAGTATTTATATTAATCGTACATTGGATGTTACATTTTCTCCACTTTTTTAAATTATACCCTCCTAAATTCATTCATTGCAAAAAAATGGGATATTATTCATTCAAAAAAGTTTTTGATTCCCGTGTTGCTTCATCAATATTATTGATTTTTTAAAATATTTTATCTTATTAATTAAATTATTCTACAAAACATATTATCTATGGTCATGAAATCTAACATTAATATTACAAATAAGAAATATCATATTCCCAAAAAACTAGTTCAGTGCTCCAAATATGAGAGGCATCCATTTAAAATTTTCTTATCAATAAAACATGTACTGTGTAATTAACCATAGCTAATGTCGAAGGAAAGGATAATTGTTGGGAAACTAGTCCAAATTAATATAGGATTTAATTTCTCCAATGATCCTTTTACAGAGAATCCCTTTTTACCAACACATATAACACTTTTCTATATATATGTACGTTTATAATAAAATGATAACCTACCTAAAAAAAATATCAATACTCTAGTATTGTAAATAACATACCTTTCATCTAGGGGTTAGCCTCATATGCTATTAAATCACATTAATATTATCAACCATGTATTCAACCAACTAACATATCATAAAATTATTTCACCCACATTATCCAAAAAATATAATGTCTGACACAACATTCCATATAATTCCTCAAAAGGAAACATGTGTATAATAGAATTAACATTGTTATTATATGAAAATAAAACTAATGAAGGATGATGTCCCTGACTTACTCAATAATCATTTAAAAATAATGATACTCATATTTCATGGTATGAATAATTCAATCAAACTATTGATTATATTATGTAAGATGATTTTAAAATATATATATATATGTTCCTAATGACATCTGAATTCCATTATAAATATTATAATTAAATATAATCCCATAGTGATATAAAACAGAGAGGTAAACTCATTTTAACATGTTATTATCTTTGATGTACATTGGATAAAATTAATCTAAAGGCATATCATATTGAATAGGAAGAAAATTTATGAATTAAATAGTCTATCAAAAATAAACTAAATGAAATAAATGCATCTAAATCTTTCTTCAATACAAAACATGAAATCCTTGGATATATTGTCCTATTTTCATTTTGTAATTAGAAATGGAAGAATAATCTAATTTGATAATTGGAATTTTGCATTATCATATTTTCATGTCAAAAATTTCATTGTAATTTCAACAATATTTTTTTATTTTCACCGAGCTTGTAATACTCATGAATGTATACATAAAACATAGTGCTTCTAGAATGAATGAAAATTTAGAAACTAATAACATCATTAAAAAATTCTCCCTTCAACCATGAATCATGGGGAATATATATTCTCGTTCTGAATCTGATAAAACCTTCATAGTTGACATTGATAATTAGAAACATACCATCCTTATAATATTCAACCTTTTATAATAAAACACGATACTTCTCTTTGACATGCATAATTTTTTCTAATATAGATGATTATACTAAAACTAGAAAAAATTGAGGAAATTTATAGAACTATAATATTTAAGACATATTCACCGAATCAGTAACCAATATTCTATATTGAAAATACGGTATGTTTAATTTTTCAATTAAATATAAACTAAAATTATCACCAATTTTTTTTGTTAATAGTAATAAATTATTTAGTTATACTACTTCAATAGTTTCATACAACATCCATTCCTCATGATCCACTCTCATTGAGATAATTTGTACATTAATCTGGTACGATTGTTATATATTTCACACATTACTCCATATAAATAATGACACTAAATTTTTAAATAAAATACCACAAAAGAAAATTCTAAATAATGTGTAGGATAATCTTACACATGGGGTTTTATTTTCTGTGAATCATATTACATTACCTAATCATTGTACATAATAAAGAAACCATTTATTTTTAATGAATCATCATTACTGAAGAAAAAATAATTGTTTCTAGAAGGTAGGTCCATAACATAATATTTATCCAGTCTTACATTTCTTTTATATAATAAATAATCACACTTTTTCATCTAGATGATCAAAAATCCATCTCGAGTTAACATAGGTAGTGGGGCAGCTATCCAATTGAAGATTTCATGAAACTAAAAAAAATAACCCAATAATCCAAAACATATATGTTTCTCTTTGACATTTTTATGCTTTATCCATTCTTTAAAAAATTATTATTATCAAGGATAAATGGTATTCCATATATATAAGTAATATGAATAAGGAACGAAATTTATTGTAAAAAACATTCAAACATATGATATTTTCCATATTACTTTATTTTATTTATAGTTCAAACAAAATCCGTTAGTGTCATCTATGTTCCTTGATAATTTCAAAATATACATATATATCATTAGAAAAATGAACTGGAAAATTCTCAAAATTGTCATAGAAAACTCGATTCGTAGGATCCATGAATATTGGTTGTGAATCAAACAACTGAATGAGAATAACTAAAAATTTATAATTCCCTCATCTAGTCTGAATGGTTAAGTTTCAAATATCATTATCCTTTATCTACAACTGATGGTATCATAAAAGTATATAAATCATCAATAAATATCGTTATCTATTGATCTTGTAAATAGTCATTGATTTCAGGAAAATCATAATTATGTTTAATAGTGATGTCATTCAAGGAACTATAACAAAATAATATTATTAGTTAAACTCTTTTTTCATAAAAAATAAAACAAGAGCACCCCATGGTAATGTTATAGGATAAATGACACATTTATCTAGTGTCTCGTAAAATTTAATTTTCAATAAAAAAATTTCTACTTCATACATTCAATAAGTGGGTAATGAAATAGTATTAACATCAAAAACAATGTCAACCACAAACTCAACCTCTCAGTCAAGGATAATATTCAGAAAGTAATATAAAAAAATCCATATATTTAATTAATACCAGCACATCACTAATTTAAATAGTTTATTTCCTTTCCGAAACATGAATTTGGTAACATTCAACATGAAATATAAATAATTTCTCATTTTATTGGAATTATATCGAAGGTATCAAAATTATTTAATATAAACTTCACAACTCTATAATATATATTAGCATGGTAAAGTATAAATCAATCAAACACAAAATAATATCAATGTATACTATGTGAAGATCAAAAAATATCCGAAAAACTAGTTATCTAATTATAATATGATGATTCGTATAAACATTGGATTCATTTATATTTCCTCATAGTGTTTTATCAAAAATATATAACGAATTTTCATGAGTTGGTATTCTAATTATCCTTGAATTTTCAATTGGAAGGAAAGAAATTTGTAGATCCAGAGTAAAAGAAGGCTTTAAAATAATTGTAATAAATATGAAATGTACTTATAATCCATTCATTTAGATGGGAGAACATTAACTATAGTGGTATAATATTGTATTTACAAGACGTTTTCTTTTTATCATGATAATTTCCAATCCAATAACTGTATTTAGACAAATATTATAATAAAGCCCAAAATTAGGGAATTTAGAATAAAACCACATGGGATGGATATCTATTACCTCATTATTTTGTTATTATATAATTCTTTCATTTCAATCATGATCCCTATAAAAAAATAACACAGTGATCATTACTCCAGAACTAATAAAATATTCCCTAATATATTTCCCAACACTCTTTATTCAGGTTGGAGGAATACCACCAGATTTATTTATTTTCAATTTCTCTATATATTAAAAATATTACTACTAAATACCCATGTAATATCTAGAAGAATGAGTTTAAGAAAACTACATCTCAACCTTGTTATCAAAACAAACAATGCTCTAAAAACATAACAAATATTTTGAGTCCATTGCTAATTAAAAACTCAGATTGAATCATATTTAAATTCAATTAATTTTAAAATCATGTTCCAAAAAATATATTTTCCTTTATATCTAGTTAATCTTGTCATATTTTCATTATACATTTATATTATATCTACAACTATTTGGATAAATTCCAAAAAATATATATTCTTAGTTGAATATTCAAAGGGATTTATTTCATAGAAAAATATAATGAAATATTTATCTTTATTATCATAGAGCTTTTATATCTCAGGTATTATTATCCAAATACAACCATCAATCAATTTCACCTTTAAAAAGATAACTGTAAAGAGTTTTCTTTTTTATTTTTAAATGTACTTAATTTCAAATATCATTTTGAGAACATTGATCAATTGTTTGGCTGCATCATGATAGGAAATTCTATGGAAACCTAGAGGGTGATTTCTCATGAATTGATAAACTATATACATGTTCCACTATGGTAAGTCAATTTCCTCAATAATATATACACCACCACCAATTTCATACTATGTTAAGAGAGTCTTCACATCAAAAAATTACACATATACAGTTCTAGTCATTCCAAGTAGCTGATCTAGAAGCATATTCTCCTCTTGATACATTAATTATTTATCTTCCATTGTTAATGTAATGAAGAAAATTCAAAATATACATTGATTAGATAACGTAACATATTAAAATTCAAATTCTGAATGATTTCAACAAAATAATATATTATACTCTCTAATGGGTATTTTAAAAATAGTATCGTACTCTATAAGGTTTTCTAAAAAATTTCTCTGATACAAACCATATAAACCCAATCATCAAAGGTATATAATATTGGTTTATTATACTATAATACAAAAACTATCACTCCCATAGATCATTTCGATTTGGGATTTGGTAGATTTATGTTATAAATATTATGAAGGAAACAAAAATGTCTAAAAGTGGTCATATATAATTAATATATATTTTTACAAAAATATAATTTATATTAAAACTAATATATTTTATTTATATGAAAAATTATCATGTCTTTTAAGATTACTTAATCATTATTAATTCAAATCCACAAACACATTCAATAAATTTAAATTCATGGAATGGGAGAAAAAACATTCTTAATAGGCATAAAAATAATTATCCCTTTAAAAAACATGAAATCCCATAAAATACTTAAAATTATCACCATATTCTCTGAGAATAGGAACTAAATAAAATCCACATGAATTGCACAATATTTTCTCTCAAGATAAATTGAAAACCCATAAAAAGAATACAGAACCCATTTTATTATAATTATTGATTTTTATACATAACCTACGTCAAAAACATCTGGATCTCTATCAAATCAATAGGCGAAAGATCCCAAGTTAACACCCTACATTTTACCTTTAATGAAAATTATCATTACAGAAATAATTGGATATCTATATGGAGCTCAATTGATATATATTTTGTATTAGTATAACCCATAAAATAGTATCCATTAGGTTCGCCCAATATCATATACAATTCTCATGTACCATGAATAAAATATTTTAACCTTGTAGAATTTCATTATAAAACCGTGGCATTTTTTAAATAGCATATTAACAAAAATCAGATATTGAAAAAAAAATTCTTATTAAAAACCAATTTTCAAGATTACAATACCCATAAAAATATTAAAAAATGGGTTTTAATTGAAGAAAACATCAAACCAATTAAATAGGTATACAAAAGTATTAACAAATATGGAGCTTGGAAAATCACTGAGAGTGTATACATTTTAACAGAGCATTCCTTTTGTTCCCTTTATAAAGATATTCCAGACAGTACATATAAAATATATAAAATATATCATTTATAAATAATTTATGACTTGATAAATACATAAATAAAATATTTTTAAAAATATGGAAATAGATAATAATAACCTTGCAATTAAATTATTTAAATATTTAAAATGATGCTTTCTGTAAAGTGGTCCCTTACTTCAATTATAACTAATCATAATCATTATTTATTTTCATTAATAATAAAATTCTGTTAGTTATTTACATTATAAATAGATGTTATCAATTTTATTTGTCCATTAATCTTATTTTATTCCATTTTATATTGAATTACTCCATCATTTAATTTAATGTTGTATATTTTGAATTTATTTTTCTCGTATATCCAAAATGACTATTTTATGTTGAATATGGTTAAAAGTGTCACTATTAATACATGTCCAAAATAATAAAAATATTATAATTTTTCTTTTTATATGTCAATTATAGAACTAAACTCATTCATGAAGTTTTTTTTGAAAATATTTACTCATTTATAATCACAGGGATGGTATGGTATACGTATGCATGAGTATCATCTCCATTTATTAGTAGTCATAGTAGAGGTAAGGTGGGTATTATTTTAACATTCAATAATGATGATTATATAATAATTATAATATTTAATTTCAACGAAAGTATTATATATCACCCATGTGATGTGGTGATGAAAAAAATAACATTACTTTAGGGTGGTGGTAGCCCACACACACATTGAGGACATAATTAGTTTTTAGCGGATGAAAATTAAAAAATTAGATGATATATTATCTTATTATAAATATAATAATTTCATTATATTATAAACATAAACATTAAATCCATAATTATTAACATCACTAAGAGGTTGTGATGGAAAATGAATTACATTAATTCGTGAGGTGGTAGCCTAACGAAAATGTGAATGGTGATTTTATTTCTCATTCAATGTAATAGGATATTTATAATGGTTTTGAAATTATCTATATAAGAGACTAATATATTTAATATAAATTTTTATTATCTTTTAATGGTTCAACAATTTATTTTGGAGGTTAAATAATAAATGAAATGAGAACACATTGTTAAGAATTATACATCTTATTTGTAAAAAATCTCTACATTTACACCAAAATCTATCCATGGATTCAGTTTATACTAAAAATAAGAACACTAGGGAATTGGAAGTCATATTTGGGAGATTAATTTCTAGGAAATTTCAGATAGTGGGTGTGCTGAATGTGTTTGGAAGAGTGGACAAGAGGTTCTATTTAATAAATGATGGGTGGGGAACTCTTCGAATTACCCTAAATATTAGAATAATATAAACTATTTTTCACGGATAAATGGATCTAAATTAATGTAATTAGATTTTTGTATGTAGAAGATTCTAAATACTTCTATAAAATTATGTTTGGTCATTCTCATGTTACTTTTTATCGCTACCTTTTTTTTAATATGCATGAACCCTTCTAGAAAATTTCAAGGATATCAATGTTTTTACTCTTTAGGGGTCAAGAAGGTCATTATAAAAGGAATATATTACCAATAAATGGACCATGGTTTATATTTTCAACCATATCCCATTAAATTTTCCTACAATATATTTTTTTAATTAGAAATCATTTAATAAAATGATCTTTGTTATAAAATATCAACAAAGTAAATTTTGGACAATTCAATTATTCAGACATTGAAAAAAACATGAAAAAAATACATTTAAAAACTCATTCACACATCCACCATATGATATTTTTCCTAAACTACATTCCCGAAGGTAATATTTTATTTTTATTTATGAAATTTTCCGGATAGTATAACTCACCCAAACAACACTACAGTTATCGTTTTAAAAAATTCTTACTTGAATTTTATAATACTTTCATAAAGAATATGTTTGTGATAAATAATAATTTAAGGTAATTATTTCATAAGTCAATATTAAATATAAATTACCATTGTAAAAATTAAATTATGTTTAAAAAAATATTTTAAAACCCTTAATAACCTATATTTAATCCATTTAACCTAAATATATAGATATTAAAACAAAGATAATGACTTTTTTTTTTGTGTTTTTCATTAATTAAAATTATATTGAAGACATTATAAATGGATAGTTGTAAAAAATTAAAAAACAAATTGATAAAATGTTGGTAATGGTATTAAAAACATATTTTTTAAAAATATAAACATATTTTTAAAAAATAAAAACAATTCTTATGGAGATTTTTATGCTTTACCGCCATATTTTTTTACCTTCATTAACTGATTAAAAATTAAAATTATAAATTTCAAACACTTTTAAGAAACAGTGAGATAACACAGAGTTAAACATGGAGGAAACCCCTCATAAGAAATAACAAGACTATTTAAACACAACATAAGACAATTAGATGGTACCTCCCCATATAGTTTCTCAAAGATAGAGTGAACCTATACATGTAGCTTGTTAATAATAAAGTCTTCAAAGACATCCTTCATATTGTCCTAGGATTAGGAATACTCCTTTTTTATTATCTTCTCTTTATTGAAACCCCTTATTAGAATGAGATCATTATTTTCATCCCATTCATCATGGTCACTATTGACATCTACCTAATGCACCCTACCCATCTTTTTGTCGGCCTCTTCTTGTGTAGTGTTTATGTATAGAAACTCCTCCATTTATTAATCTAAATGTAAAATTAACGAGTTGGCCATAGGAATCCCATACATATTAGCAATGGATACATGTATATACTCCAACTCCATGGATTTTGTTTCTTACCTAATATGGCATCTATTGGATTTGGAAGGTGTGACTAATCAATGAACGTTCCCTTCCTTGTAGTTAATATTTTATCTCAAAAATCTGAACTAGGGGGAAACTTATCCATATTTTCCCTTCTTGTAATTAGATCATAAATTATGTTCTATTTTTCTTGGTCCAAACCCTTTAGACTTACAATGCAGTGACTGATTTGGATGGCCTATTGTCTCTAAAACTATCATCCGACCCAATGTCACACCAACTCTATATGATTACCCTCAATATCCAATATTTTGTATGAATTATCTACTATCCCTTCCTATACCTCCCTGGTACCATAACATCATCTGTCTGCACAATGTGACTGGTACTATTTCTATGACGCACCACCATGACATAAGGGGAACACATGACCTTAGGGACTTCCTTCATTTGAGGCTCCAATATTGTGTCATTCCCACTGCAACCTTGAGGACCATCATGTAATATATGGTTTACATCTCCACAATCCTTCTCCTCCTTAGAAACCCTTTTCTCTCAAAAACCTCTAGAGGATATTGGGTATCATTTAGATCTTTTCTGGAACACACAACCTCATCATCAGAAGAAGGTCATAAAGTGACACCCACTAACCTAGGCTTGGTCTGCATAGTTGGAAGCTCGAGGTATTTCTTCAATCGTCTAAAAACGTCCACAACTATGAGATTTGCCTTCCTTAATTGAGATTTCTTTTGAATAGGAGACACAGTCACCATGAATCCATCAAGAGCCTTCAGACTATCATCGACCACATTCTCCCAAATATTTTATCCAAGCCCCCCCCCCTTCAACTAACGTAGCTGGATAGAGTGCCTAACATCTACCTTTATGTGAAAAATTCACTTGTAGGAAGAGTAGAAATTGACCCACTTCTCAAAGAGAACACGTTATTTTATATGATACTCTTATCCATATAAAATTCTCACAATGTTGACTAACAGTTGGGATACATCATGCATGACATATATTCGTAGAGAAATGGGGTGGAAAAAATGAGTATGACAATAAGGTAATATGTACCGACTCACAAGGTTCCCATGAAATAATTTTTTTTGGATTTTGAAACTGAAAGGAAGCTCAATTAGACATACCCAAATGGGATTCTTGGGGGAGTCGTGGTTTATGTGAAAATCAAAGTACCACTTGAAAATAATGAAATTGAGGTCGTTACAGAACTGAGGTAAACTACAATATGTTATTATAAAACCAAATTTATAGAATATAGATCCATAATATTTCTATTATCCATAAGACCGATAGTTTCACGATCTTGAAGACCCTACAAATCAAAGAATAATATATCCAACATGTCTACCAATGTAAGGAAGTGTTTGAATAGATGTATTGTAGTAGTGTTAATGAAAATAAAGGGATACGTGAACTCTGATGTCAATAAAAGAAGATACGGAATACCTTCTAATAGTTTGGGTAATTTAGGTCATAGTGAATTTTCAGGGAAAGATTGAAGGAACTCATGGTTTGAGAAGGGGAGAAAGAGAGAGGGTGGACCCTAGTAAGGGATGTTAAAGGTCCCTCCCCCTCTAGTGGGGAGGGGTCTAGTGTAGACTTCATCATCTCCAAGGGCATGGAAGTTGATATCTATAGAGAGAATCATCTCCTGGAGATTCCCCCTTAACCTTATTTAACTAATTTATTAATAATGAGGTGCCAAAGGTTTTCTATGGTTGGTGTTCAAAATAAATAAAATTAAAGGGGACCTATTTTACCAATGTATACCACCTCATTCAAAATATAAAATAATCTTTTATGGATTTAATTTCATCAATTTATATAGTTTAATGTATCAGTAATAGGGAAAACATAATGAAGAACAATTTTTTAAAATTTTGTTTTATGAGAAAAAAAGTTATATTGAAATTATTTAAAAATATGGTTACAATTTATTTAATTATATAGTTTATATCATAATTGGGCTAAAAATATATCAAAACCATTTTAACAAAATGGATCTTTGTTAATGCCGGAAATTAAAATATTTTATTTGATAAAAAATAGTGTCATTATTTATTCATTTAAAGATAGATCCTTTCATGAAATTCTCTAAAATTATTCCAAAGCTATTTTTAAAATGTTGGATTAAAATTAATCTAATTTTATCAAATTAAAATTCAACAAAGTTGAAACTAATATTTAAATTATTTGATATAATGAATTAGAACTTTTTTGGGTTAGAAATATAGATTTTTTTCATTTGACAAAAAAATAACAAATATTCATAGAATTCATATATCTATATCAAATTAATGAATATGAATTATGAACCTTAACATTACATTATTTTATTCTAATATCCTATATATGAAACAAATGAATATTATTCATATATTTTAGAACACTTTTGATAACCAAAAGCATTTAAAAACATCATTTATATAGATATAATTGAATGATATTATATTTGGGTTTTCAAAATGCGATTAATGAACATTAATGAATGATTACATCGACATGATGGGTATGGAAAAAGATTATAAAATGGTATCAATGTGTGATAAATGTTTCCTATAACTCATAGGAAAACAATTTTATATTAAAAAATTTATTATGAACATTTCTAAGAGTATTCACATTGAAATAAAATGTCTTATAATAAAGTAATTGAATGAATATAAAAGTGGGTGGATAGCATGAAGGACTAATATTTCGGGCATGATCCCTATATAAAAGGGATTTTATAAATTATTTAATGGTATAGAAGGGTAATATCTAATTAATATTGTATCATTTGGACATAAAATTATTGATTATAAACACATAGAACCTTATTTATATGGAAATAAATACGGCTTATGAGAAAAAAGTACACTAATCCAAAAGATGTGGTGGGTAACCATTGCCCAGTTATATAGTTCCATAAATCATTGGAGGAATCCTTAAGATCATTAAAAAACATTTTTATGATATATATATGTAAATGGATGGGTAATTGGTGAATAACTACTTTCATGTTAAGAGGGATGATAAAAAAGAGTGGCAGTAATCACATTATATAGTTGAAAAAGGTTGTATTTTCAAGGAAAATAAATTTAGGTAAGGGTTGAGAATGGAATCACATGGGTGTTAACTAGGTTATTTGATTGAGGTTATTTAATTGTATAAATTTCAGTAGAAACATTTTGATATGACTAAATATGTGAAATAGATTTCATGATTTTTTATTTGAATTAATTATTTTTAAGAATTCATTATTTACCAATTAGTACACCTAATATTATTGATTAAAAATGAACCATGATAATTCTTAAAAAATTAAGATTTCCCTTTATAAAAATATTGACATTATTAATCTTAAATTTTGATCAGTTTAAACTAATTTATTTTCAAAATATAAAGAAATATAATTTTAAATTAAAACATAGAATATTCTTAGGATCAATTTTTTTACAAAAATAAAATTTTAATGGTTTGATGATCATCATTTTATTTAATATTAAAAATTAAATTATTGAGTTTAAAAATAATTTTATCTATGTATAAACATCATATATCAGTTTTAATGTAGTATATATTAACTTAATATTTAAATTACAAAATCATGAAAGGCATTATTCATGGAATCAAAATATTATATCATGACCAAAAAAAATTTCATAATTAATATTAATTTAACTAATATAATTAAAATTTACATTATTAAATATTTTTTACTAATGGATTTATAATAAAAATCATTTTTCATTTTATAAAATTATATGTGTAAGAAAAATCATTTTTCTCATTATCACATGAAAGGAGAAAACCACAATTTTTTAGAAAAGTGTATATTTTAACATTAAAACATATATGATATATAAATTTATAAATTTTCTCCTTTAAAAAAATATATATTTTAATTTTTTAAAAAGACCATGTGGATTTCACATAATTCTACATGGAAATTTTACAAAAATTATATTTTTTAAATCAAAACACTAAAGTAATTATTTTGTTGAAAAATATTAAATAAGTTCGTCAATTTTTATCAATATTTTTTCAATGTTCAACACATTAATAGTTTTTTATTAAATACATATTTTATCAATTGAAATTTTTGTAATTTATACCATATTTATAAAGTAAAAATATTTGGGAAAATTTTATTTTAACAATTCATCTTAAATTCGACTAACATTAAAAAATCTCAAAAATTCGTACTAATTTAATTTTGAAATTATAAATTGAAAATTTATATTAATTTTTTCTAATAAAATTTATTAAATTTATAAATTTCGCTATTAAATATGTAATATATTGAAAATTTATTTTTGTAGAAAAAAGATATATTATTTTTCATGAATACTCAAAATGTTATATGTTTAAAATATATATATTATATATATTATTACAATAGTAATTAAATTATTTAAAATCTTAATTTTATGATAAATAATACCTTAGTATTTTCTCAAAATTTATAAACATTTGGTAAGTTCTTTTGGATGTTGAGGGTAGATATTTCATCAGTATAGATCTTGTAGAAATTTCCCTAAGAGTTAAATTCTCTCATAATATATTTTTCTCAAATTATATTTTTTTTATTTTTGAATTTTATTGGTCTATGTAAAACCATAAAAAAGAAACTTCATCATGGTAAAATTAAAAATGACATTCATATGGGAGACATCAACTAGGAAGTTCCATTTCATTAATATTCGTTTTTATACATCATAATATGGTTTCTTCCATTAATACCCACTAATTTATCATCTATATTATAATTTTCAAATTTTATTTTAATTTATTATTTTTCCATTTTAGATTATTTTTTATGTCAAATAATATAATAACAAAAAATTTATCCAGATAAAATAAATAGTGATTTATCATATCATTACCCTAACCTAATAACATTATTATTCCATTTTTAAAAAATAATGGTCATTCGCAAAAGTGACTTATACATGAGTTCTAAAAGTGGAAAAAAAAACACCTAAATGGGAACACTATTTCACATAATTTCATCAAGAAAATATTCTATTTATATAATAATATAATCTACTCCAAATTTCAGTGTCCTCGGGTCTCAATTTTTCTCATTGGCCCTCAATTTTCCTAGATACTTCCTAGAAAAAATTCCAGGTTCACTAGCCTATATTACTTAATCCTCATCCTTTTCTTATTATTCATTACAATACAGATCTATTATGACCATTGTTTTATAATAACCTTAATATAATTTTTTGATGAATTTATATTTTTTTAGTATAACGCAGTTATCTATTCCTTCACATTAACATGGAAAAACAAAATATTAGTGATCATGAATATTTTGGATGACCAGGTCTGTGGAAAAACATCATCAGTTGTCACAAAAATATCACCATTATTGTTATAAGAATGTAATTGGTCAAAAATTGTACATATATAATATAATTATGAATACTAAGAGGCACATTATTTTCTATATTCATTTAATCTAATTCATTAATAAATGAAATCATTAATCATGTATTATATAGACTATTTCTTCTTCAAAGAATGCAAAAAGTAATTCAGGAATGACTATGTGGATAATTATAAAAATATTTTAATATTTTAATATTTGAATAATTATTTTTTCTGGTTTTTTGAAATCTTAGATCATGAATTTAACGTATTATTAAAATATCACCCCTTATTGTAAAAATACCCAAATAAGATGGAATGAGTAATGTTTTCATGAAATATAGTTTAATAGATAATGTAATTAGATAATATATATATATATATATATGTGTGTGTGTGTGTGTGTGTGTATTGTTTCTTCAAATACAATATTTATTCCATGAATTATGGTATATGGGAGAATAATATAAAACAGCACTACTGTAATGAAACTAGTTAAAATAGTTGGCATTACCTACACCTAGTGTTTGAATTGTATATAAACCAACAATTATGTATATACTGAATAATTATAAGTTAATACTATAAAATATTATAAAAATTAAATACATTATGAAAATTTTTTCTAAGAGATTTATTTTTTATAAAGGAGTTTGGGTAGATGTCATAAAATAGAGTAAGGGTTTGAACTCACTTAATTTTAATCCCATTATTTACAATCATTCTTATCAAAATATATTTTTCTAATCATGACTCATTATTTCCAATTACTATTTTTATATTCATTTATCCTGATTTTTTTTGTTTTATAATTCTTCATTATAGCCTCATTGTCAAATTATTATTATATCAATGATTATGTCACATAAAAGAGGAAATTTTATTTATTTTGAATTTATTAATACATGAATTTGATATATTGATTTAATTATATTATATTTTGTAATTAATACCCCGTAAATATTTTATACCATGATTCAAATTATTCATTACATTTTATGTTTCACTTGAAATTCTATCCTTTAAATGGTTCTGATTCTAAAATATCTAAAACCATAAGTGTAATGTGTCTCTTTTTTTGTTTCATGAGACAGTTTTGATTTTTATTAATATTTTTTATTTATATGGTGTATTTAATTCACTATTTTATTCATTTAATTTGAATACAATCGAATTTTATGTTATTTTTATCATCTTCTTTTGTTGTGTTATTACAATTAATATAATGTTTTGGCCTAACTCAATTTTCATTAATTGAGTTTCAAACACTCTTATTGAACTCAATTATTATGAGATTGACATATTTAAAAAAATGAATTATTTTTAGGGTTTTTCAACCTTCCATTCTGGGGTTCTAAAAATCATCCTTACTACATTAGTATCAAATGATTCTTTCCTCAATGATTATGTTTTTTGGAAGGGTTTTTTGTCTAAATTTTCAATCCCTGGAGACATATTTCATAGTATTCACTATGGTTCATTTAAACTAGTGTATCTATGACACCATTAATATTTTTTATCATGACATTCTCATTGTTAATGGTATTTATTCTCTCATCTAAAATTATATAATTTAATGGGTTTTTAGGAAATTGATTGTAATATACTAAGTAGTTATTATTACAAATACAATTTCTTACGAAATATTTATTATTATACACCATGTTTTTAGTGGAATGTTGTTGGTAATTCCCTGATAATATATTGTATCATGATCCTATCATTAATCAGGGTATTTTATACTTCATTTCAAATCATATCTTTTAAGGGTGTTTTAAATGGTTATAGTGTTGTGTGTGTTTCATTTTACTATTTTCATCTCCATGAGTCATGTTTAATATTTCGCACCATATTTTCAGTTATATAGTTATTTAAATTAATTTTTTCATTTATTTATAACAAATATATTTCTTTTAATTATATTAGAATTTCATTGTATCCCTATCATGGTCTTTGGATTATTATAATATAATTAACATAAGGGTATTTACATTAAATTTGTCTTCATTGAGATATGATTTTTACTCACAAATATTCCTCTATCTTGGAGTACATATTTTCCTTGAATGACATTATAAATTCACTCATAATATTTAATGGTTCTCGATTAAACATTTGTACTTCTATGACTACCACTTTTTTATTAAATCCTTTTGTGTTATATGAATACTTTTTCCATATATATCATTCAATTATGAACGCAACATATTTACAACCTTTATTTAGAGGGTGTTTACCTATATTCATCATTAAAATTGAATTGGTAAATCATTGACTTAAATATATACCCACTACATTATATGGAAATATTTTTTATTATTATTAAATTGAATGATTGTCCATTTATTGTTTAGGGAGATGTGAAAAATTTATTTACTGGTTATTTAGAAACAGATATTTGTGGATTACAAAGGAATGATTATTATGTATTCTTTATCAATCCCGCTTCTTTATCAGGATGTCTTAATTTCATATTATCCAATTTATTTTCAGGGAAAGTGTTGATTCTAATTTGTTTTTAATCTCAATTCAGATGTTGGTTTATTCATAAGGAACCGTGATTTTGTATTTTTATTATTTTCATATCTCTCATATTATGAATGAATTGGATGTAATTTTGAAAAATTTGGGGCTATTATTTTATTCCCCAATGATTCATGGTTTAGTCTCATGAAAAATACTATCTCTTATATTTAGGGATATTCCTACAAATAAATTTTTTTCCCTAGACCTAAGACCTCGAAAATAAGGTGGTTATGTGTATGATTATGATGTCTTAGATTATGTTGGGGAATTATCTAACTACCTTTACATACTTCATTATAATGGAAGGAATTTTTATAATTAATTTAACCTATTAATTTCAATTATTATCAATATATATATTATTCATTGAATATCATTTTATTAAAACACTATTTTTTTATATTTATTCCACCAATTAAATTTATTCTAATATTTTACCCACATATGGTCAATGATTTATATTGCCTATATTTTCATATGTTGTTTCATTAAAAATGAAATGTACACAAAACCTATTAGAGGTGGTGAAGACGTAATACATTTTAATAAGTATTTTATATAGATTAAAAATTATCCATTTTATTAGATTTACCATGCATTTATTAGTTAATTATTTTTCCAAAAAATAAAAAACTACAAACATACAATTTCATTTTAATTTATCTGAAATAATATTTTTTAATCACATTTAATATTTTTATGGGTTTATTTAGTTCTCTCCAATTAATTTCTAATCTATTATAAAATGAATGTGTTTTTGAATGTTGGATCTGAAAGTGCAAGTATGGTGCATTACATATTCCATTTTGTAACACTTTGTAAAATAATAACTACTTATTATTTTAGTTTAAAAATTCTATATAATGTAATTTAATTATTAAGGGTGGTTTTTTTATTCTAACGAATTGTGGTATTTTCATATGAATATGGTCCCAATGGGCATTGAATCATGAATATAATTATATAAAAAACTAGACACTTTAGGATATAAATGAATATATATAGAAAAAAATAATCTAAAAATGAAAAAAATTTATATATATATATATATAGAAATAATCATTTTAAAATTTTTATTAAATGTTTTATAAGATAATTCAGTTGATCAAAAGTTGATATATTCTTCCCATGTGGATGTTTGTGTTTTGGGACGAATTTCATGGCCTAAAAAAGTGACAAAATATTTCATCATTGTCACGACCCGACCTGTACCGGGGCTTGAGCCGCAACTACACCAAGCATGCCTCTATAGGCCAGGGGCTGGCGACTAGTGTCGAAGGCACAATAAACTAGGGGAGGCCTTTTCCTAAGGAACTGTACTCACACGTAGCTAATTCAATGCAAAAGTGTAGAGAAAAGAAAGCAAGATACAATACAGCTGCAAAATGCAAACCAATATACATGCATCGACCTCTAACCAATACAAGTAATGTGTTGAAAAGAACACTGAAAAGTAAACTGAACAGTAAAAGGGTCAAATCATGCGCCCAACCAGAAAGGCGCCACAACCCGGAAACATGTAAAATGAAGGTAAACTACTGGTGAGTCTCACTCCAGGAAATCCTCCTATGACCACAGAACATAGCCCAAGCTCATGTATCCTCTACGCTCCTCTATAGTCTCGATCAACCATCTCATAATATTCAAGGGCACACCAAGTGTAGGAAAAGCCCAATCAAAGGTGAGTATAAAGATACTCAGTAAGATGCCCCAAAAGCTCGATGGAGAAACAAAGGAGATACTAAAATGGTGAGCAGTAGACAAAACAAGAGCAATGGAAGAGTACAAAAGAAAGAGTGCAGCTCAACCCAAAAAAATGAAAGAAGTAGACTCATCTAATCAAATAAGATCTAGAAATGGAAAGCACGTGGCATACACTGTGCTTCTTCACCCCTATTGGAAGGAGAGTAAATGAACCCAAGGTGTGGGAACAAAAGTAGGGTGTGTATATATATATTCTCAAGAAGAAACCCAAACAAGTGTGTAAGGGGATCCTTATCTCCAAGATCAACCCAAGAGAAATTTCCAACAGTTCTAAGGGTTTCCATCACTAATGCCCAACAATCCCGCATTCCAAAGCTCCCTCATCACTGAACAATACTACCAAGGGTCTCGCACCTTTAAACACAGAGAATAGCCACTGAATAGCCTCATATAAAGGACTGATGCTGAAATAAGTCGTTGGGTAACCCACTGCCCTGCCCCGCTGGAGGGTAAACTCTAATAAGTCAACGGTGACCCACTGCCCAGCCCTACTAGAGGGTAGACCGTAATAAATCATCAGGTGACCCAATGCCCAGCCTTTCTGGAGGGTAAACCCTAATATGACATCTTTGACCCACTGCATAGCCCCAATGGAGGGTAGATCTAATAAATCATCAGGTGACCCACTGCCCAGCCCTACTGGTGCGTAATCCCTATTAAGTCAACGGGGACGCACTGCCCAACCCCACTAGAGGATAAATTCTAATAAAACATCACGTACCCCAATCCTCAACCCCACTGGAGGGTAAACTGTAATAAAACATTATTCGAACCACTCACTAGCCCTGCTGGAGGGTAAACCCTAAATAAGTGGATGGTGACCCACTACCCAGCCCCACTGGAAGGTAAACTATAATAAAAGATCAGGTGACCCACTGCCCTTCCCTGCTGGAGGTTAAACCCTAAATCCAACTGGTATTTCACTGCCCAGCCTCACTTTAGGGTAAACCCAGAACTAGTCTGATATCTCCACACTATCCCTGCCATCACCGAGTGTCACAAACACTGCTACTGTGCATAGGTTTAGAGAGCGTCAAATGAACCTCCGACCAAATCCCTTTCATGTTTCCACATTTAATGAGACCTCAAAAGAGACTCTGCATGCCCAAACAGATTACACCATTGTAATCATCATTGAAAGACACACAAGAGAGACTATATACATTCTAGAAATGGGCACCCATTATAAAGTCATTCAACACCACTTTATGCCTATACGACGTCTTGTGGGACCCGCACCTCAATCCCGAAAGTGGTCGGGTGAACTGTGCCACCGCGATGCTCCCAAAACAACTATTCATTCCCCCAAATGGATGCTTGATGAAATGTTGCAGTACGCTGCACACAGCTTAAGAGACGATCCTTGGGGCCCTTACCTCAACTCTGGATTCAACGCCTGAAACCACCCCGGTCAGTTTTGCCTCGATGCCAGGGTCACAACACCACTCACGATGCCTGAAAAGGACTCTGGATGTAGAAGCTACAACTCCCCGTGTTATACGAAAATAGGGCCTTGTGGGGCCCACACCTCGTCCTCGAAACACGTCATGCAAATCATACCATT
This sequence comes from Viscum album, assembly GCA_963277665.1. Lineage (NCBI taxonomy): Eukaryota > Viridiplantae > Streptophyta > Magnoliopsida > Santalales > Viscaceae > Viscum > Viscum album. Next base: position 1,863,071,080 of record OY728126.1, on the reverse strand, counting down.
GCGTTCCATGCTGATAACCACATGGGATAGGCTATTCAATTACCCTAAACGGACATATGAAGTAGAAGTTGTAAAAACGCAGTATACGTCCAAATTCCACCTCGTGGGGCCCATGCCTTGGGCCCGAATTTAGGTGGGCATAGTTCTCCATTGTAATCCCCTCGGAAAAAAACTCAGAAATGAGTACTCAAACACCACAAACTGATGTCGGGTAAAAAAGTGGCGTTTCACCATAAAACGTGTGAACTAGAACCTCTGAGGCCTACACCTTGCCTCCAACCCAAACTCTTTGAAAAGCATCTCAAAATGTCTGTATGAGGACTGGGGTCACACTTCCTCTAACGGCGCGTCAATTGGACATCCCAAGCAGGAGTTAGGTCTGATGCAACAATTAATGAATTTATTAGAATAATTAATTAATTATTCACATTAAGTTTTTCATTCCACTGAGCAACGAACCAACCCGGCCGATTCAACCCGGCAATCCTGGACCGAACCGTTGGCCTGCAGCCCTACCGCGTGTCTAGACAGAACTGCCGCGACCCACTCCAGCTACACCAGACCCCTCAGGTCTGGTTCTCCTAGCAGACCGGCTGAAGCCGGTCTCCGTGTTGCGCTCGCAGGACGCGTAGTATGCAGGTCCTTGTCCATGCCGCACACCCCGAGGTCAGCGCCTCGGGGTTCTCCACCGACAACTGAGTCCTCGATCAGCCTGGTCGCCTTCCTATTTATGCCGCACACTCCACCGCGTGCCGGCCGGCCGAACGTCGTGGCCGCCTCAGCTCGCCCACACCCGAGGCCTCACCTCCAGCCTTCGCTCGACCGCTTGCTGCCACCCACACCCAATCCGAACTCCCAGTCAGACCTTTCCAGAGCATCGTGCTCACGACTGCAACTGTTGCACCTCCCTGACCTCCGGAAAACGCCCATGCTAGAAGCGAGGCTTCCGACGGCCATCGCCACCACTCTGGCGGCCCGATTACAAAACAGAAAGAAGATTTGGGATCCTCGGGGCGAGTCCTTTGCAGTGCCTACCCCCGATCCACGATCAAACTAGATTTGACGCATCCAAAAATTGGAAAAAATAACGCCCAAGAATGAGAAGTGAAAACGGGGATCAGACGATGGTTGTGTTCATTTGGTCATCATCCGAATTCTGAAATTTTAGAAATTAACGACAAAAAAATTGACAAAGGTGCAGAAGATAAACAATAATCCTACAACATGGATCCGCTCATCGTTGGTGATGCCTTCATTGTGCTCCACCTTCGATCCACCAAGGTTTTGGTGAAGATCTCTCCTTGATCCGATGATGAATGGTGGAGAACGGATGGATATAGAGAGGGAGATAGGGAGAGAGGGGTGGGGGGAAATGGGTCCCCCCCTAATTCCAACACTTGGAATTTATAACACTCAGAAACTCCACTGACGGGCACGGATTCCGAAACCTCCGCGCCCACTCAAGTTATATCACACCTAGAAAAAATGCCCCATTTCAAACTCAACGGAAGTCTTGGATTTCCATTCCAACGCTTCATTTGAAATTTATTCGAAAAGGACAGCAGTGATAAAAATCATGAAGTCATTATTTTAAAATGGAGATTTTTCCCCTGGGTGACATCTCTCACAGAAGGCCCCCGCCCGTAACTTTTACACCCCACCAATGGTAAAAATCCCACTCTGGACTCAATGATGCCCTCATTTTTCCTATCCAAGAAACTGTTTAGGATTTATTTATGTTTGAGCTATTAAAATGAATAATTTGATAATTTAATTATCCATTTAACACACCTCCAATGAGTGAGGGGTCCGAACGTCCCGCACCGACTCATTTTATGTCGCGCCTAGGGTAAACACTGCGTTCCGGACCCAACCGTTGTCTCAGATTTCTAATCTTATAAACCATATAAGAGATATCTCATTTTCTATAATAAACCACATGTGGGTAATATAAAAACACTTAACATTTTTATATAAATAATTTTGTGCAAACCAGCCTCAGAATTGCACACAGTCTGAGCTCCCTTCTCTAGAATGAAATCAAGAAATTATATAGTCTCAGAGTCCCAAAACCGGGGTTCATACATCATTCCCACCTTCAAGAATTTCTTCCACAAAAATAAAAACTAGGAAAGAAAGAAAAATGACAAAAACTCGGGATATAGAGCTCACACCTAGCTCTCCCACTCCCAAGGAAACTTTCACTACCCCAAGTTGAAACAACACGCGAACCAAAGGGATGGTTTGTACTTTGTTGCGACCGAAATCACAGTTTTTTCCTGGAACATGGACTCGTGATTACCTCCTTCAGAATACCCATCTGTTGAAACACCCAAGGATAATTTGTCACACAAGTTTTCACTGTTAGTGCATCACAATCGAGGCTCTCTATTGAGGGAACTTTCTACAAAACTAACATCTTCTGGAACATAGTCTATCTCGAAGTCAAAGTCCTACATAAATTTCAACCTGCACCATCGCCTCATGTTCAAGTCTCTTTGGGTACAGACACACCTAATAAACTGGTGGTCTGAGCGAACCTCAAAGTGCTCTCTCGAAAGATAGTGTCTCCACATTCTCAGTGCAAGGACTACCACCACCAGCACCATATAGTGAATCACGTAGTACTATATATGGGGTGTCCATAACCTTGACCTATATTTGATAACTGTATCAAGCTTGATGTTGGGAATGTGAGCTTCCATTGAACAGGGAAGGTGAACAAACTCATCCAACAACCAGAGGCTAGACACGGAAATCACATGGCATACCCCACGTGTCTTTTCCCCTCTTGGAAGGAGAGTATTCCCCAATACATGCACTCTGCCAAACCCACTAGTGTAACAACAAACAAAGGGAGCTCAAAAAGAGAAGCCCCACTAGCATATACAGAACTTTCTCTGACAATCCACCGCAAAACCCTACCATGAATGCACATGTCAGAGGGACTCATCCACCGCACCTTGATATTGTCCGCTTTGGGTGGCACTGACTCTCCCTCGCGGTTTTTATCACATCACAAAAATTCATCTCAGTGGGGGAAGAACCTCTCTTTCCACTACATTCCATGCTATGTCAGTCAATACTGACACAGGGTTACACTGACGCCATGCATCACACTCAGTTACCCCTTGAACATGGAGCTAGATGTAAAGAGAACCCCATGGAGTGTCTAACATGTTCTACTGTGAAAAGTAGAAAAGACACAGAGCGTACCTCTTATCATCTCCTACATTGCAGGATTGTAGACACCCATAGCACACAACTACCCGCAGCCCCGTTCGTCAGCTCCCTGAGCCTAACATGGTATTCCTAGTGGTGGTGGAAGGACCTCGAAACATCTGCGACCAACCACAATTCTTCCTGCTTTTCATCCAACACTGCCTCCCTAGGTACCACCCTTTCCTCTCCTAGGAGTTTTCTGTTCACCACACTGCCTTTGTCGTGATGGCGCATCTACCAACTACCTAGAAGACTCAACCCATTTGGTCAGATAGTCTCACTCCACGTGACCTCGCACATCACAAACATTTAACTAGGCCTCCATGGGCTATCTCGGTGCTCTACTCTATCCCCCGACCATGTGCTTGTGTCTCATCAAGGGGAGACCTCCGGCGTCGAGGCCCCTCCAATCGACATCCCTCTGCCAGAAATTTCTATGTCACCGGTGCCTGCTCCAGAACCCTGAGATGGGTGAGGATGCACAACGGCACTGCCATGGCACGAATCTGCTCTACAGATACCTCGCTCAAACTTCTGTGCTTGGAAGTTGTTATCATGGACCACGTCTAAAGAGTACAGAGTAAGGTCTGCGAACCTAGTCGCGCACACAACCACTGTCATCACCCACCATTGAAGATCCAGCATCTCCTGAAACTGTAAAAAGCATATGTGGGAGGGGTATTAATCCTCACGAGACAGCTTCTTGATGTCATCCCATGAGAGTAACAACTCATCGTGCATCTGAGTAACCGTGGCTATACTAATGCTAACTGCTTGGTGGGAAAAAAGACTGGTTGTCAAGGCTACCATCCCACCTGTCAGTATCATAACAAGCCTAAAGAGGAAAACCACCGACTCTTGCCAACCCTTCATTGTCTGAGGGCATGGCACACCATGGAACCTCAGCGGTCTCTGACGCTGGAATTCATGTAGCGCGCCACGCTTTTGCTCATCATCGGCCCTCACTACCGGTACTATATGCTACTCTATAGGTGGAGGTGCCACTGACTGTCCTCCTGGAGAAAGGGTAATCGTATGATGGATCTCGAAATGAGGCCTTGTCGCTCAAGGAATCATCATCACGAACCAGTGCTAGTATCATGGTTGTCCATCGTCGTAGAGACATCCTGAATCTGATCAAAGAGTACCATGTTCAAAAGTGCATATATATGCCAACAACGATGTGGAGGTGACTCAATAAGGACATTCAAAGACTCAATCCTATATAATGCACGAACCGGATTCCCTGCAACAAGTGTCTTAGTGTTCCAAGTCGACAAGTAGGTTATCAGGATCCTGGTGAATGGATACGTCTGCAATCTCACCATCACTGGAGTCCCTGGCCTGAGAGCCGCTCTCGAGACTCGTTGACACTATTTCCCGAAAACATAACCAATTCCTTTTTAGGGACGTCTGAACAACGCCCCAATGAAAGAACCACCTCTGATAAAAAAAATTTACGACTCGAACCAAACCGGGGCTTGACCAGCAACTACGCCAAGCCCACCATTATACGCCCGGGGCTGGTGACTAGCGCCGAAGTCACAACAAACTAGGTGAGGCCTTTGCCTAAGGAATTCTACACACACACGCAGCTAACTCAATGAAAATGTGTAGAGAAAAGAAATAAAGATAGAATACTGCTACAAAAGGGAAACCAACATACACACATCGACCTCTAACCAGTACAAGTAAAGTGCTGAAAAGTAGACTGACAAGTAAAATGAAAAGTAAAATGGTCAAAACACACACCCAACCAGAAAGGTGACACAACCCTACAAAATGTAAAACAAAAGTAAACCACTGGTGAGTCTCACACCCGGAAATACTCATTTGACCACTGAATGCAGCCCAAGATCATGTGTCCTCTACGCTCCTTCATAGTCTCGATCGACATGTCTGTCGTCTGCAAGGGCACACCAAGTGCAGGCAAATCCCATGCAGGGTTGAGTATAAAGATACTCAGTAGGATGCCCCAAATGATTGAGGAAGCAAGAAAGGAGATACTAAAATAGTGAGAGGTAGACATAAAAAGAGCCTTCCAAAAGTAAAAAAGATAGACTAAAACTCAACCCATCAAAAGGAAGGAAGTATACTTGTCCAATAGAAAAGTAGCTAGACATGGAAAGCACGTGGCATACCCAGTGTGTCTTCGCCCTTGCTGGAAGAAGAGCAACTGAACCCAAGGAGTGGGAAAAAAAGTAGTATGTACATATATATATGCTCAAAAAGAAACCTGAACATCTTTGTAAGGGGATCTCTATCTCCATGATTAGCCCAAGAAAAATTTCCAACAGTTCTGAGGGAAGCCACCACTGATGCCCAAAAATTCCGCAGGCCATAGCTACCTCATCCTTGAACCGCACAACCAGGGGTTCCTCTCCGGTAAACACTGATAAAATCCACTGACTAGCCTCATAGAAAGTACCAAGTATGAAATAAGTCATCAGGTAAACCACTGCCCAACCCCGCTAGAGGGTAAACCCCAATAAGTCAACGGTGACCCACTGCCCAGCCCCACTCGAGGGGAGACCATAATAAATCATCGAGTGACCCATTGCCTAGCCCTGCTAGAGGGTAAACCCTAATAAGTCAATGGTGACCCTCTGCCCAGCCTCGCTAGAGGGTAGGCCGTAATTAATCGTCGGGTGACACACTTCTCAGCCCTATTTGAGTGTAAACCCTAATATGTCAATTATGACCCACTTCCCAGCCCCATTGGATGGTAAACATAATAAAACATCAAGTGACTCACTGCCCAGCCCCGCTAGAGGGCAAACCGTAATAAAAAATCAGGTGACCCACTACCCAGCCCTGCTGGAGTGTAAACCCTAAATAAGTTGACGGTGACCCACTGCCCAGCCCCGCTGGAGGGTAAACCATAATAAAACATAAGGTAACCCACTACCCCGCCCTGCTAGAGGGTAAACCCTATGGTCAATGGGTATCCCACTACCCAGCCTCGTGGGAGAGTAAACCCAGAAATGGTCCGATATCTCCGCACAACTCGTGCCATCACTGGCTATCAAAGACACTACTACCGTGCATAGGTTCAGAGTGCCTCAAAGGAACCTCCGACCAACACCCATTCATGTTTCCACATTTAATGTGATCTCAGTAGAGGCTCTGCACGCCCAAACAGATTACAATGTTGTAATCCTCATGGAATGACACATGAGATAGACTACTTACTCACTAGAAATGGGCTCCCGGTGGAAAAGTCATTCAACACCCCTTTACACCCATATGAAATCTCATGGGGCCCGCACCTTAGTCACGAAAGAGGTCAGGTGAACTGTGCCACCGCGATGCTCTTGGAAAACACACCAAAATGAATATTCATATGCCCCAAACAGACACTTGATGAAAAGTCTCACTACGATGCACACAGCTTGAGAGACGGCCTATGGGGCCAACACCTCAACTCTAGCTTCAACGCCGGAAACTACCCTGGTCAATTTCATCTTGATGCCAAGGTCACAATGCCACTGAAAATGCCTATAGTGGACTCCGAATGCAGAAGCTGCAACTCCCCACGTTATAAGAAAACGGGGATCTGTGGGGCCCACACATCGACCCTGAAACACGTCATGCAAATCATACCATCGTGTTCCCTGCTGATAAACACACGGCATAAGCTATTCATTTTCCTTAAATGGGCTTATGAAGCATAATTCGTTAAAACATAGCATATGTACGAAAGCCGCCTCATGGGTCCCATGCCTTGGGCCCGAATTTTGGCGGGCGGATTTCTCCGTTGATATCCCTTCACAAAAACACTCAGAAATGAGTACTCAACACCCCAAAGAGATGTTAGGTGAAAAATTGGTGTTTCAACATAAAACGTGAGAAGTAGTCCCTATGGGGCCCGCACCTTGTCATCACCCCGAACGCTTCAGAAAGCATCTCAAAAAGTTCTAACAGGGACTATGGTCATGTGCCGTTGACGACACGTCAATCAGACATCCCAAACAAGAGCTAGGTTCGATGAAACAATTAATTAATTAATTAAAATAATTTATTAATTATTCACATTTAGCATTTCATGACACCGTGCAATGAAAACAACCCGCAGAGGTTCCAAACCAACTTTGGAAGGATCGTCTCAGCTCCTTGGCCACCGCGCCTCTGACGGAACGTCAAACAGACATCCGGCTCACGAGCTAAGTCCGTCACAACATTAATAATAATTTAAAATTTTTAAATTAAAGCTTCTCAGGGAAGTCGTCTTCGGGCGTAGAACCCAAAACCTAGAATCTTACTTTGAATGTCCCATCTCATTGACACGAGCTTCCTGCCGTAGACGGTGTGTCAAACAGACACACCGTTTGGAAGATATGACCCCCTGAATGTATGGGGGCCCAACCAGGTTGGCCCGGACCAAATAGCCAGCCCGCGGCCTAGCCGCGAGTCTGGCCCAAACCACCGCGGCCCACAGGCGGTGGCCTGCTCCAGCCACACCGGACCCCTCGGGTCTGGTTCTCCCAACAGACCAGCTGATGCTGTTATCCGCGTCGCGCCCGCATGATCGGTGGTATGCGGGTCCTTGTCCACACCGCACACCCTGAGCTCAGAGCCTCGAGGTTCTCCACCACCTGCGATAGGACGGGCCGCCCATTCCCCCTGATAGCCACTGACGCCGCTGAAGCCCCCACCTCCCGATGTGGCCCCACACTGCCTGGTCACCTGCCTGCTTCTGTTGTACGCTCCACAGTGCGTCGGCCTGCCAAACGTCGCGGCCGCCTCAGCTCGCCTGCACCCGAGGCCGCACCTCCAGCCTTTGCTTGACCGCTCGACACGGACCTTACCTAATCCGAACCCCAAGCTAGACCTCGCCGGAGCACCGTGCTCTCGGCCACACCAGCTGCGCCTCCCCGACCTCTGGCTCCTTCCCCTGCTGTAGCCATGGCTTTGGACGGCCGCCACCACCACTCCGACGGCCTGATTCCAAAACCGAAAGAAGATTCAGGATCCTTGGGGAAAGGCCTTCGCAGCACCTGCCCTTAATTCACAATCCGACCAGATTTGATGAGTTCAAAAATTCGGATGAATAATGCCCAAGAACGAGAATTGAAAATGTGGATCAAACGATGGCCTTTTTTGTTCAGCAATCATCCCAATTCCAAAATTTTAGAAAATAATGACAAAAAATTTGACAAAGTTATGAAAAATTATGAATAATCCTATGTCATTGGATTTTTCGTCGTTGTCGATGACTTCGTTGTGCTCCACCTTTGATTCGCCGAGAGTTCAGCAAAGATCGCTCCTCGATCCAGCGAAGAACAAATAGAGAGAGAGAGGGAGAGAGAGATGGAGAGAAGGAGAAAATGGGTCCCCCCATAATTCCAACACATGGAATTTATAACTCTCGGAAACTCCGCCAACGAGCACAGATTCCGAAAACTCCTCACCCACTCATTCTTTATCACGCCTAGGAAAAACGCCCCATTTGGAACTCAACGAATGTCTCAAATTTCCAATCCAATGATTCATTCGAAATTTATTCAAAAATAACACCAGTGATAAACATTACTGAGTCATTAGTTTGAAATAATGATTTTTCCCATGGGTGGCATCTCTCACAGCAGACCCCCGCCCATAACTTTTATACACCTTCTAGGGTAAACGACTTGCTCCGGAATCAACGATGCTCTCAGTTTGCCTATATGTGAATTCATTTAGGAGTTATTCAGTTTTGAGCTATTAAATGAATAATTTGATAATTTAATTATCCATTTAACAGACCACCAACGAGCGAGGGGTCATAATGTCCCACGACGACTCATTTTATGTAGTTCCTAGGGTAAACACCACGTTCTGGACCCAACCATGGTCTCAGATTTCCAATCCGACCAGCCATCTAAGAGATATAACATTATCTTTATTTAACCACGCGTGAATAATATAAAAACACTTAACATTTTTATATAAAATTAATTTCTGGCACACCGGGCTTCAGAATTGCACGCCGTCTGAATGCCCTACTCTGGAATGACATCAAGAAATTTCAAAGTCTTATAGTCCCAAAACCTGGGTTCATACAATCATGACATTAATGGTAATTATAAAACTGGTACAAGATGTTACCAAATGTTAGAAGAAATAATGGTAGTCATTTTTAATGAACTGATTCAAAATAAATTACATAAAATGATAGTAATAATTTCATGATAGTATAAAGAAAAAATATAATGCATAAAATAATGGGAGTGATTGAAAGCTCAAATCTCTATAATCATTCCACCAGCCCTTATCCTATCCTAATCAATTCGAATAATTTGAATATTTTTGAAAAAAAATAATCAAAAAATGTATATATTTACATATATATTGTTGATTTCGTGAATGGAATATGTGTATTTTATTTATTCTCTATGTATTTTTTTCATCTATTAGAACTGTAATTGAGTTCTACAATTGTAATTGATCCATACTCAATATAGTTTTCTAATTAAATGGTGTCAATATGAGAAATATATATTTTTCCTAACTTTATATATATGAAACTGTATTTTATGTTGTGAAACACATTAACAACTGGTAGATCGATCAATATATTCTTCTATACCTATTATTCAATCAAACTCCAATGAGTCAAAAAGAAATATTTTATTTTTAGAAATCCCTAAAATGAATAATAACCCTCCATAGGTTTTATTATAGAGAGTTTTTTTGGGATATAATTGTGTTATAGTGTTGGATTTATATATCTAATTATTGAAAAAAAATTATATATTCAATCTGTGAATTATATTCACCAATTTCCCCAATAAATATAAGAAATAAATATTTTGTGTGATTAAATAATGTAATAAAATTTAGTAATGATTAATTATTTCTATATATTATTATGTAAGTAGACATTTAATTTTAAATTAAATAAACCATAACATTATAATATGTTTTTATCTCATTAAATATATATCTATTGAATGAATGAGGTTATATTTTTGAATGCAAATATTATAGTATATCCTTGGTATTAAAATAGAATCATCCCATATTTAGTAGTTATTTTAAATAAAATAACATTTATTTTCATTCTCTAAATGAACTCATAAAAATATTTCATCAATTCAAAAAAAAAACTCTCATTAATAAATTCTTGTGTCATAGATCTATTCATATGTCTCTATATAATTGAAACCGTAATCATTCATTATGTGATTGACTCATTTTTTTGGGTAAATTTGAGTGAACCAACATCTATGTACAATCATTGTATATTTATCCTTTTGGAATTAAAAAGTGTAATTTTTTGGTAAAATGGAACATATTAAGATGTTTCTATATAAGTGATATTGGAGAGGTGTTGATAATTATTAAATTTTCACTGATAAATATGACATTTAGGAAACTGTATAATAGAAGATTGAGGGTTGAATATTATCTCAGAGGTATGGTCATGGAGATGGAATATTTTATTAGGTATATGTTTAATGATGGAATGATATGTAAGGGGAGTCAGGTGGTACATGTTAAAATTTGAGGTATAATTTTATTTTATTTTATTATAGTTAGTGAATTATGAGTAGATATAGTGATGGTTTATTAATGGTTAATGATATGATATTGGAACCACCTATATTGGCCAGTGTTTTTTTCCCTATTTTTATTTTTATTCTAATATTTATATATTTTTTGAGACTATATTATGTTTCATAAAATTATTATTTTATAGTGTATGTTTTATGAATACCTAGTTCTGAAGAAGATAATAACATGTCATGTTATGTGACAATTAGTTAATATATGTATCTAAATTTTGAAATATTTGGGTTTCAATTATTTAATAATTGAATGGCTTCTATATGATTGTCAGGATTAATGGTTTTTCATATTTCAATGTGTATAATTTCAAATATTAGTTATGACAGATTCTAATTTTTCTTTTGGGGGTTCATATTTTCATTTAGTGGAAAGAAAATATCTTTTCAGAGATGGAATAGTTTTTTTAGTTGGAACAACCCTGAATTTTTTTCACTGATCTTTACATCAACAGAATACCTGAAATTCAATGGGTGATGATCTTTTATATTTGGATTCTCTCATCAATATTAGTGTATTATATGATATATTCATTGAAGAAATAATAACCAAAGTAATTTTAAACCAAATAAAAACACAATTTTATGAAAAAAACTCAATATTCATAAATAATGAAAAATAAAAATGAAGTGCATACCGATTTATATAATTATTACATAAAGAAGTACGTCATCGTAATAACACCACCAAACATTTAATATCATATAAATAAAAAATTTTACATTCAAAATAAATAAATATCATCATTATATTTAATATTAGAATAAGTACTAATGTGAATTTCGGTTCAACCACATATTTATAGGGGACTTCAATCGTTCAGTTGGTAGCACCAATCATGGACTTTTATCATCGTCCATCTATTAACTACATGTGATTACCAATAAAATATGTATTACCATACCATAACAATAACATTTGGTAAAATAGTGTAAGCTTACTTATATTAGTAATTATGACACATATCCTCTTTAAATTATCCTGCCATAAGTATATCATATATCCCTTATAGTAAATATACCATCATCCACTTCTAGAACATGACCATTAGATGATATCTTTCAGAAAACTCTCCCTCAAAAATTATTTTTACTTGACCCTAATCTTGTTATCTACAAGAATATAATATCTGATGATCTGCCATTAAATTAGAACTAATTAGAAATAAAAACAATGTTCACTTCCTAACAATCTCTTACATGAATACAAATTCAATGTGAATCTTAAAAACCACCATTACATTATAAATTTCGAGAATAGTTTTCAATGCTCCATGAAGTTTCCTATTTTCAAACCATTTACCCCTATTATTAGTGAGGAAAAATATTGGTTTCGGATTTCATTGAATGATACGACTCTACATATAGGATTTGTATTTTTGGGGATTATCTTTCTCAAATATATAATTTTTTCATCCTCAAATTCCTGGTGAAATGTTATTTCAAGTAAATATCGTTCAAACATTAATAAAACACCATATCATCGACTAGGTAAATCAAACTCATAATAAGAAAATAGATTACTACCTCCTCCATATATATTTATTTCTGCTTCAGTAATCATATAACAATTTAATTCCTTACCAATTATTTTTTTTTCAAAAAATTCATTATTTTTGTATACTATGTAACCATATGTTTCAATTAAGATATTATAATTTCCATTGTACCCCAATAGGTAAATGTAAGATAATTTATTCTATTCTATATATCTAAATCTCTAGGAATGTATTTTAAAAAATATAAACTTATAAAATAATTTTTCTAGAGCATGGTGTAATATTTTTTATTCCCTTTATGTAACGAAGGATCCATTTCATAGTCTCCTCATGTTCCCTTCCAAAATTTTTCATGAAGTAGCCCACAAATACCTATATAAAGGAATCATATGGAAATTTATAGATCACAATGTACACAATCCATCAAAAAAATAGGTGAATTAAAATATTTTACAATGTAGAGGATCTCATCTTATGTTATCACTACTTGTTAAATGGTTAACCTTAATTATTCAGTAAATGGAGTTGGGATAGGATTACATTAACCCATACCAAATCTATTTATTATTTTAAAAATATAATATATGAGTTGAAAATATATTTTAATCTTTATTTTCTATTTTAATCACCACTATTAAACAATTCATGTCCATTTTGACTTGTTTTAACTTGAAATATCCCTAAAAATCACATTTTATCTCCCAAAACGTTGAAATTTTCAATATAGTATATAACAAGTTATCCACAAGAAAAATAAAGAAAAATTAAACTTTCGTCAGATATTTCCCTATATTATTGTCAATGGTACACAATTTTACATGTTAATCCTTAATTATACAAGAAATCAACAAACATTAGTTCCTATTCATAAGGAACAAACATTAGTCCATGAAGCTTTTACTTTCGTTTGCACACAAGACATTCATTTTGATGATACATAAAACCCACAAGACTATTATTTCATATATATTTCACTGAAAATTCATATTGGAAGTCTATTTTCAAATCAAAATAATGATGATGTAGTTTATTATAATACACAATACTCAACATTATTTGAATGGTAGCATGACTAATTGCAACTGTTAAATAATCTATAAATTATATTCCCAATTTATATTAGATACACATCAGTACTAGTTTCTCCTTCTGTGTCTTATTCAATCATCCTACTAGTCGAAAAAAATAACCATATCTTATAATGATCCAATTTTCATATGATATATCGGCCAACAAAACTTTCTAAAAACTATTAGGAATAAATTTCATCATTTACCATTGAATCAAATTATTTTTAGTCATTGAGGTTCTACTCATTTTGTTGGAATTTAAATTCCCCTCAATGTTTTAAAATAACAAATTTTAATTCATTAGTAAACCTCTATATTGTATTTTTGACTCTAGAAGATAACCTCTTCTAAAACTATTTCTCAAAACATTCTAATAATATAATTTTTTATTCAATAACATCTAAATATCTAACATATGATTTCCCAAATTTCAGATAATTCCCAGAGTTTAAAATTTTTATAGAATTTGAAACCATTATCGATGATTTTAATTAATTTTTTACTTATATTATTCTTTGATATCATTTGAGATTTTGAACATCTATTATCCACATTTTTATCCACCATATCCTTAATTGATGATTATATACCATAAAAATTTAAATCTATTGACTTTTCATCCTTAAATTAATCCTTTTCATTTAATAAATCATCTGAAATTTTGATGACTTGTCTCTTGTCGACATCCCACAATCTAAATCTAATGTCTTTTAAACATTTTCCATAATGAAAAAAATACCTTTTTTCTTTTACTCATTTATTTTTATTTCATTATAACCAACATTATCATAAGAATGAGTACAATATAATTTTAGGTATCTATTTTCTGATAGTATACTACAATATATATTCTCTTCATGTTCTTATCTAATAATATGTGATTGAATTCTATTGATGAGATAAATGATTATGTTCACCCTATCAGCATAAATTTCCTTGAGAATACATGAGTACAGATCCATGTTCTATGTATTTTTTCACTATATTTATCATTTTTTTCCAATAATATATAGTTCTGGGGATTTGGTAATTTCCTTTTCTAGTGTGATACTTTTATTTGGGAAATATATATATATATTACTAACACCATGATCTCTTTTATTGGTGACTCTTAATAATTTTAATTTCCTACAAAAATCATTATCAACCATTGATTTACACTTTAAAAAGGAAGTCAATTCATTATATTTCTTCTTAATGTAGTAATCTTAAATGTTATTTATACTACCATTAATAAATAAAATGAGGTATAGTGATCCCCCATTAGAATGATCATGGTAATTCCCCAACACATTAGATTCACCAGATATATCCTCTAAATCCTAGTGTTTCGACCAAAATATTGAATGAAACAGAATACTACTCCATAATAACACAAGCCTCATCACATTCTATGTCAATATGATCATGATTCAATATAACTTTCACTATTAAAATTTTTACATTTTTTCACTCATATATTCAATCATGAAATTAAATCAATATTTATCTTTAGAATTTATACTTTCATCAATTACATCTCCATATGAACTTCTAGTGAGATAAATATTCCCATTAACTACTCATTTCCCCACCATTACGGATCCTTGAGACATATTCTAAACACTTTTAGTGAATATTGTAATAATTATATCATCATATAGATGATAAATGAAAATTATATTCATCCATTGTCTAT
Source organism: Viscum album (assembly GCA_963277665.1). NCBI lineage: Eukaryota > Viridiplantae > Streptophyta > Magnoliopsida > Santalales > Viscaceae > Viscum > Viscum album. The sequence continues at coordinate 1,863,056,064 of OY728126.1, read as the reverse complement.
AAATTTGTCTACAATCTTTGAGTATCATTAATTTTTTGTCCTTATCTCGATATTAATATTACATTTTTATAATATATGTAGTCTTTCATCACCCACTAAGAGTATCTCGATGAATGATATGGTTGTAAAATTGATAATGAAACTTTTATCAACAATTGAGTGGAATGAGAACTATATTCAATAACCAATAATTCTACTAGAACATTAACACATAGTATAGTATTTCAACATACCTAAATAGTTCTATCATTATTTTTACATTCAAGTTACTTATTTGTTATTTATATAATCTTTCTTAAGATGCTTGAATTTCAAAAAACTCTAGCATGTAAGATATGTTCTAACAGCTTTTTCATAAAATATAAATTATTATCAATCATCTAATTTCTTCTACCAACTAGTCCTTTATAGTGATCATATTCATCCATGAGAAACCACCACTATAGATATTTTGAAATCTATCCATCAATATTTTTATGTAAAAATCATGTTCCATAAGTTCTCGATTATGAATTCAGTTTTTCATAGGAATTTCCTAAAAAATCCATTTTATCCCAGTATTCTAAAAGTTCTAAAAATACATTAATTTGAAAAAAAATCATCTATTAATGTTACCTTAACTAAATTGAGCTATCACAAGTTTATTTCAAAATCATTAAAAATATATACAAATATTTTACCTCCCATATATTCATTCTATAAACCCTTTATATCTCTAAATATTTATAATATATTTTTTCTTGCCATAAATTATTTCTACAGATTACATAAAAAATGTTTTATTTATCTTATCAATGTTATTAAGCAATAAAATCTAGGCTAAAAAAATCAAGTCTTACCCTAGTTTTTTCCATTTGAAAAAATTACAATTCGATATGTAGAATAACATCTAGATTTGAGCCATTAAATTGAAGTCAAGAGTGTTTTTTAATGAGGTAATATTTAATTTGAAACCACTGAATTTCATATTTTATTTAATAAAATTTATTTTCATGAATCGTACCTTCTTCAGACTCCATAAATTATGCTAATAGAAGAATCTAAAAGATAATGATATTTGATAAGGTGAGAGTAAGATGTTACATTAATCTAATTTTGAGTTTCTTATGATCAATCAAGGACCATCATATTTCATAACATTTTTTGGGAAAATTAATAGGATTTAATGATGAAAACCACACAAACATAATTTAAACAGTGATTAATTCATCAAAATACATAAACTATCATGGAAGATGATCCTCTCGAATATTATTTTATCACTGAAATTAGTATATAATATATTAAAAATATCTCCAATATAATCAAAAAAATAAGTCAAAACCACATTAACAAATTAATATAACTGACATCTTATACAAAAATATTGATAAAGGATTAAATAAAAAGAAGAGAAAAATGTTTTACATTAATCAAAAATTAATACATACAAGTATTTGAGAAACATCCAAACAATTAATTTCCAAAAATATATATGATTTTTGACCATAATCACTAATTAGTAATATTATAAATACATAAATAAAAATTACTAATTTTCATGATTGTCCCACATTTTTTATGAAATTGGTCCTCAATAGGAAAATTGGTAGAATCGTCCTCTAACATTCTTGGGTGTTCATAAATTGACAATATGTTGTTGTCGAGACTATATATAGTTCCTTGTCTAGACTATAACTTTTGGTAAATGACATGAATTCTCTAATAATTCCATACTTTTCCACATATCCTTCTTGAATATTCCAAATAAAAAACCTACACATAACCCTTTTGGAACAATTATCTAAACAATATTGATGCACATATCATGAAAATGGTACCCTTTCCATCAACCTAACATCGTCTATAATTTTCAATAAATCAATATGAGCCATCAGTATTTTGATACCATCTAATAATATCTATTTCTAGTTTAAATAAAAAATTTAAATTTTCATCCTTTACTAATAGTACTTTAACTATTGAGGATGATATTATTTTGGGTATTTGGGGAGGATTGCATCTCATGTAATAGGAATGGTTATCTAAATATTTGAAGTTATTTATAATAAATGTTTTCAATATTTGATTACATATATCAAAATCGGTATCCAAAATATATATATAAAGTTTTACTCTAGATAGATTGGTGGAGTTTCTAGTTCACATGATACTATTTATAAATATTATATTTATAAATATTTTTCTTATATATCCAACCAAGATCATATAGTAAAATACTAAGTTGAATGACCCAGATTTTGATGAATTCATTAAGAAATGTGTGTCTTCATAGTGTGCTATAATTATTTTTTCCATTAAATCAGATTAGGGGTTACAATTATTTATTATTTATCAATAGTTGAATCATGTTAAAATTATTAATATATATTATTCCCGTTATTTTTTAAATTATTTAATATAAGGAAAGTATCTTAAAAGTTTGTGATAAATCTAAAATCATGTTATCCTAAATTTAATGTGTGATATAATTATATGACTAAAGAATATTTTTGGACATTTCATAACCATTTTAAAATTATAACAACGTCATTCGACATCATAAGTACACTAGTATATTTTATATAATTGATAAACCATGTTTTCATCTTTATATTGGTATATATATTAGTGTGTCTATATCTGATATTTTGACAATCTCATAGTACTAAAAGGGGAACAATAATCATTATTACTATATTTATGAAAGAATTAAAATCTATTTGATTGTTTACTAGGATTCCTAGGTGTAAATTCTAGATATTAAGAGGTGATGTTTCTTGGACATTCCATCGTTTAATATTGGGTATTCGTGGATCCTAAAAAGGTGGTTGTGTTTATGAATTATGAATTTATAAAGAATAGAATTGAGTTTTATATTTTCACGGGAATTTAAGGATAATATTTCAAATTTAATGATGTCTTATCTCCCATAGATGTATTTATGATATCATTGACTATGTATGGAGTTCATTATGCGTGTTATGAAAAAAGTGATGATACAATTAAAGATTTAAAAAAGGTTCAAATCAACACCCATTTTCATTTATTGGATCAATGAAACTATTTTTATGGAATAATGAGAAGTTGTTGATTTGTTGTTAGAGGGTTTGATTATGAAAGAAATTTTTTTGGTGAAATATAGAACATATGGTCCTAATATTAATATAATGTTCTTCCCTAACCATGATCAAGATTTAGACATTATTTTTTCACATTAATGCTGAAGGGATTATTATTTCAATGATGATTTATTAGTATTCTTTAATAAGAAAATAGATAAATACATAATCTAATATATTGATTAAAATATACTATGGAATAGATGTGATTAATATATTTATCCATTAAATTTTGAGATGTTATATACACCTAAATAAAATAATTATATCTTTGATAGATTGAGTATGAAATCTAATGTTATAATTTTTCATGGATAAAATGGTGACTGATATCTTATAAATATATTTTTGTAATTTTGAATATATACGCATCTAAGAATCATTCATGTGTTTTTATATCACCTATGGCCATTATTTCCTCACATGTTGATTGTTTGAATGAATTATGTTGTTTATAATTTGTGTGTAAGGATTGCGAGGAATGATTACGGGGTGGAATATAGATACTCATGTGGTCACATAGTAAGAATTGTATATTGTGTTTCAATTGTAAAATTTATAATATCAATGATTAGTGAGATGAAGTGATAATAGATTTTAATATTTCTTACTAGGAAGTTCATCTTTATTTTATTAATATGTATCATAATATTCTGTGACATTATTTATGAAAATTTATGTAATGTGACATGGGTTTATTTTTTATGTGGTGTATCACCAATTTGTAGTTCAAATATGAACATAAATGAAAATATGGTATGATTTATCAATTTCTTATTCTATAATTGAAGTGGGATTATGTTAACAGGGATTTTTAATGGAATTAATGATACCAAAAAAAGGGAAGGTCACAGTTTATGTTATTATTTATTAGTTGACTAATGTTGAGTATATTATCTTGATTTGTGAGACTCATAATATTTAAATGATTTAAATGATTTATATTATAGAAATTATGAGACATTACAAGGGCTTGATAATAATATATCTGATAGTGATGTGAGCTTCACATGTCAATTTATGGAAGCTCTGTTTGTTTCATTATGTTCTCTTGTAAGGTTTAGTAAATTTTATCATTAACATAATAATGACCAATATAAGAGTGATATTGTTAATATTCAGTATATTATCCATGGATATAATATCATTTTTAGTGTATCATGTTTTGATCAAATATCATTTTAATGGATTTTTTTAAAAATATAGTTGGTAAGGATATATTTAAATTGATTTCTGTGAAGGATTATATGGATTACTATATTGGTCAACTTTTGAGGGGTTGAAATTATTAAGACATCAATATTTGGTAAAATCGTAAGGTAAGACACATTTATTCATGTGAAAATGATCAAGAAGATGTTTTATATGAATCAAAGTGTATACTAGGAAGATACTATTCATTAACATTGACATCGCTGGTTTGATGGTGGAGATCAGGTTTTCCATGTGTATCAATTTTTAGATATTAAGAATTTGAAATCATCAGAATAGTATGTAAAAATAAGGATCACCAATAATATTTTCTAAGTTTATCATGTTTTAATCAACAATAAATTATTATGGAGTGGCTGTCATTATTGAAGTGAATTTCTATATCAACAATAAATAATTTGAGGTTTTGAGTAATTTATTTTATGTTTTTACAAGTGTCATATTTCCATATTTCATGGTGTGTTTTTATTCATTTAGTGTTAGTTTGTATGGCCAAATATTATGTTGTATTTCAAATATTTTCTACAGTTTTTCCACTATAAATTTAATTATTTAATATAATTAAAAAACTACCAATTTTCAATAGAGCATCAATTTCATCAATATGTGGTTTATGGAAACTGATAAAAAAAGGGAAAATTTTTAAAATATTATTATTAAATTTTTTAAAGTAATATAAATGTATATGTTTCATTAAAAAATAATAAATTAAATAACCAGGTTACAAATAAATATTAATCTTTTGAAAACATAAAATAATTTTTCTATATAAAATTATATTCAAAATAAAAAAAATCTAAATCATTCAATAAACATTTAACATAAATCAATTTTTCATAAAAAGTAAATATATTTTTTAATAAAAAATACCCGTAACAAAATCATGTATATAAATCCAAAAAATTAATATCTATATATAGTCGCATTATACCTGAAACCCACTACATAAAATTAAATATAAACAATAAAAAAATTAAAATAAATGACCCTAATTTAAAGTAGATTCAATATTTCATTGGAAAATATTTAACCATATTAGAAACGTTATTTGAAATCATGAATTAATTTTGAAGAGTTTTTTGCTATAAAAGGGTCAATATCTATCCTAATCTTTAATAGTATCCCCTTTAATGGAAATACAAAACATTTATGAAATGGACTATAAAACAAAATAGACATTAATCATATTAATAATTTTATATAAAAAATTATTTTCTTTTTGAAAAATTTATCGATTCTGTATAAAAAATTATATTTCATTACATACATCATAAATTCGATATGTTATATAGTATTTCTCTTACGTCACTAATAGAAATCATACTCACTTATCAAAAATTGTGCACCTTAAAAATGATTTTTCTTAATCTGAAACCATTTCCAATCATATATGAATTTAACCTTTAAAATATATTTTTTATAATATTAAAATCTATTTTGAAATAAAATATGATATAATATTCTCAATAATAACATATGAAATTCAAAATTTATATCAGCTTATCCCATTAATTTTATTATAATTCAATATGATCATAAAATATAAGGGAACATTTCTTTTTTAAAGAAAAATACCATGACCCATCATAATTTCTTTTTTTAAAAAGTGTTATGTAAATAATTTAAACACAAAAAATGATTTTATGTCTCTAAAAATAATTTATTGATTCTTTATATCACTAAAAATAAAATTATATATGGTTATGAATATCAAAAATCATTGAAATTATTGTCATAAAAACACTATATAATGAAAAATAACGTACATAATCATTATAAGATACCATTGTATATATAAAAATCACAATTATTTTATAACTCGTATATTATAGTCCCATTATAATTGAATATTTCTTTAAACGTATTTGTAACTCAACTTAAAATAATTATGCATTATATTCCATGATGAAAATGATAAAAAATGTTCGAAAATTCTTAAATACAATTTTCCTCATCAAAAATATTATGTATATAAAACATTAATAATAGTGTCAATGGAATCACATCCAAAAACAAATTTCAACCTTCCATTTAATTAAAAATAATATTAAATTTTTCATTCCATAAATAATGGAAATAAATTAATTTTTTCTTAAAAAATATTTTTTATTTATCAATATGGCTATAAAATATATTAAATGTTGTTAAAATTAATATCACCACTTTAAGGCTTCCAATAATAATATCCTTAAATATGGTTTTAGACTGATAATGGTATATGGTATAGTGGAATCACAGACATCCACAATTATTGATTTTAAAATATATGTGTTAGAAGATTGTAACCATTTTATATTTCAAAATATTTTTTCCCAACATTAATTTATTTCAAATAGATTAGAAAATATTTATTTAACATAAATGATTATAATGTAAATTAATTATAAAATTAAGAAAATTAAAAAATATATATGGTTGAGACGAATAATAACCTAGAAAATGATGAATTAGTTACAAAAGGTTTGTCTTTGAAAATACCATAATTAGATTACAGAATGGGTATAAAATATATCATTAGAAACATGTTTATAAATTAAAAATATGAAAACACTTCTATTTTAGAATTTGAAATGTTTTTATGACAACAATATGTATGTAATGTTGTCCTTATCTTATATATCCACATCATCATTTTGAAAAATATCAATCATTTATAATTAAATAATTTTTTATTTTCTTAAATATTAGGGTTGGGATTTAAAATCCCACATCCCATACTAATTTTTCTAAAAAAATTATAGTTATGCATGTTACATAATTAATTGTTCCTAGATGATCATAATGGTTGATTTTTCATGGTTTCTCACTTATTCACTTAGGTTTAATTGATATTTTTCGATTATTTTTCCCTCCCTCATCCAAATATAATGCTTTCCCAACTTAAGGACATGATTTTGATTAAGGATTTTGTGTTCTATTATAAAGAATTTATGTGTCATAGTTAATCTTTTTTTATAGTGATTCTCCTATATGTAATTTTTTTAACCTTTAATAATTTCCACATGTATAAAAAATCCTACTTGATATGTGGGATTAAATACAATTCTAAATCATTGATTCTTTAAAATATTACTTACACCATAATGATCCAAACAATTAATTTTTATGTTGTTGGTGTATATATCTGAAATTTTTTATTTCTCAAATTAATTTGATTGACCTTGGTTATCTTAAAATTATTGTGATATATTGAAATAAATTATATAATTTGGTTCTTTTTCTATTCCTTATCCACATTTAGGGATATTATCTATCATAGAACTTTCTATTCTATGATAAAATGTATAAGGACCCATTATCCTTCAATTTTATTGCCATCAACATAAAAAACATATTTACGTATGAAACAAATATAAATGTTTCATGATAAGCTTATTACCATTATCCATCACATGAAAAAATTTAATACAAGTAAAATGTATGAAATATTTTCTTATAAACTTGGGAATGTGGACCACATTATATAGGAATTAGAAAACTAAATATCTATCATGAAATATAAATTAATCAATATAAATGTGAGGCATTTGAAATACCACTTCCAAATGAGTAATTAAACTATAATTTTTAGTTTAAAAATGATCTTTATGATCAAATATGTGAAATTTGTAAACCATTAATATTTTATTCCTTGATTATTTTAGCCCACCGTACGAGTCCTTGGGAAAAAACATCAAATCATTCAATATGCCATCTCAAAAATCCTAATTCAGGATCATTAAAAGAGGCTATAATCTCTTATGTTTATCATGTTCTAAATAATATCACAATAATAATATAAATATTATTATTTACTGAAAGGACAAGTGAACCATTAATTAATTTATTTAGCTACAAATTATGTGAATATGTTTCCTTTAATCATGTCCACATGATCATATCTTGATTTTAATCATAATTCATTAATGGATGGAAGTAATTTTTTTTAGTAGAATATATTTATGTTCCTATTATAACTATAATTTTGTTACAATAAAATTTGGGCCTTTTTAATTGGATAATCTATACATTTTTAAACTGATGGGTTTTTAGAACATATGAATTAATGGAGTTATCATAAAGATGTTTATCATGATTAAATATTTTCCAAATTCAAATAAATTACTAATAATATAATATTTTACACTCATTATAAATATAAATTTCGATTATATAACTTTGGGTTAAGCATTATTTCTCACATAAGACATAAAAAATCAAATTTAACATATTAAATAAATATAAGGAACATTTTTACATTATTAGTTTCTGATTTAATAATATATAATTAAAACATAAAAATAAAATATTATTAATGTACATATTAATTTTATATATCAATTGATAATCTATGAGTCTGTAATTTTTATCTCCCCTAACAAAATAAAAAATCAAACTAACTATGACTATTAGAAAATAATGGGGGGAATTAAATCTCTATATGATAAAATGTTATAAAAATTCATTATTATTATATTAATGCTTAATTTTCCATATATTTTTTCATAAAGGTATCTAATGATAGAGGAAATCATATACTTTTAGTTTCTTTTTTAGATTACACTTTACACAATGAAAATGGAAACTACTAATCCCTTAGAATATTTGATTTGTGACTTCTCAATCAACTTATCTATTGATGTTTTATATAATATCACAATAACATTGTACCTCAAAATCCATATAGAAAGTTATATTAGTTAATGTTTAAAGGAATTCAATTTTTTCATTATTGTACATTTATAAAAATTATATAAAAACATCTAATTATAATTTTACCATAAGCTATGAATTTGTTCATTGAATAGAAGTCCTTATGAGATAGAAGATAATTTTTATACCTAACATTTACAATAATAAAATATGAAATAAAATCCTCTAATAAATTAATCTAAATATTAATTACATGAAGATAATGAAATTGAAATTTTTTTTCTTATAAATTAGTATAAGGACCGATCATTAATCATTAAATAATTATAACTTTAATGTCAATAACTCATTGTATTGCAATTGAAATTATTATCAAGAATAATTTTTTGTAAAATGAAATTAATAATTCATACATAAAAACAAATATATTACAATTTTTCACATCCAACCATTATTATGTTTTCGAATAATATAAAATATTTTAAATTTTTTTTTTCTTTTTAGGAAAAATAATCATAAATTTTTCTTTTATTTATTCTTTATACATTCATATAATTAAATAATATGGAATTTTTTATAATCATTGTATTTGAAAATGATTTATTAGTAAGAAACATGAAAAGATCAAATTGTTTAGTTGAGTGAAAATAATAAAAATCGTTAAATTATTTCAATTATCTCAATATTATTTTTGTTAATTCAATAAATCATTGTTTCATGAAAATGACACACTTTTTTTGAAATAAAATATTTAAATCCCATATTAAAATTATGAGAACACCTTTTGATACTTAATTAATAATATTCATCAAATATTTTAATCCCTTGTTAGAAATAAATACTTTAGAGTTAAATAAATAATATAATGTTTTTTATCTCCATCCATTATTCCTGTTGAGATGAGGAACAAGTCTCAATGCTTTAGAGAACTATCTGAGGGCACCCATTGTATAATATATAATAGTCTCACATGAATCAGTCTTTGTAAACCTATTATATATGAATTATTAGTTTTGCAATGATTCCATTATATAATTATCATGTACTATATCATGATAAAATAAATTTTATTCTTTCCCAATTTCATTATAAAATCATTGAAAACAATTTTAAACTCGTCTAGAAAAATATTTTGGGTATTAATATACCCCTTTAATTTAAAAACACATTTTCAATACCAAAATATCATTAAATATGCGATATAAGTGGTTTATTTAAATAAAACATTAAATGTTATATTGGAATTGATACATCAATTAATTCTAAAGTATTGGGAAAATTATTTGTCTCTATATATGCTTAAACCAAACATTCTTGGTTGTTTTTATAGAAACCCAAAATATTCCATAAAAGCATCTCATTCGAAAAAAAATGAAAGAATTTAAAAAGGCGTCTAAAATATCATTTCTATCTATTGAATTTCCATAAACAGAATATTAAATAATAAAATTTAAAATATGGGTATGGAAGAAATCATTTTGGGAAGGAAGCATCTGAAAAAACATAATAAAAATAGCATGACATAAAACATTAAAAAAATTCATTTTTTAAAATCATTAAAGGATTAATATGGTGAAATTTGCATTTGACTTATATTTATTGTTAAATAATAGTTTTAGTTAAAAATGTAAAAGAAAAAATTCATTAAATTGAAATATTTAGGAACTAAATATTAAAAAAATTTAAATAAGGTTTTTTTAATGTGTCTCTTACCTTGGGACCGACTCATCATGTATGATTCATACCATCCTGAATTATAGAACTATAATAATTATATACATTTTTTAGAATATTTTTTAAATTTATTATTCATTTTATTTTACTTATTACAATGTTATATATAATTTATTGATCATTTATGTCCAGATCAGAACGTTTTATGATATTTAGCATATATGTCCAAACATGATTTAATAGGTTCACTGTAGTAAAAGATCTAATAGTGGCATAAAATTTAAAATAATTATCATGAAAAATTATCATATTTATACATAATTTAACAATTTAAAGCCAAACATGATATATGGTTATGAAAAATTAACTACATTACAATTATATAGATTGTAGGTTGAACAAATGAATGAATAAAATGTCTATTTTTAAACAGACTTTATGGAAAACATATATGTAATATTTAAAAATTAATAAAATATAATAATATCATAAATAACATATTATTTATGAAAATATACTTATATATATCATCAATGTTTTGTGGTAGTAAAAAAGCTATCAAATCACTTCATGGAGGTTGTAGTACACATATATTGAGAAACAAAATTACCATTTATCAAGGAGAGGAATAGTAAGAAATTAAGTGATAAATTATTTTTAATACTGAGATATATTTTTACTATAGAACACAAAAATAATAATTCTATCATACAAAATTTTCTTATTATGAGGTGATGGAAAACAAATTACATAGGTTCGCTTGGTGGTAGACCGATCTAAACACAAATGGATGTTTCATTTACTACATGATGAAGATGAGAAGAATTTTTATTTTTAAATTAATATAATAAAATGAGTGTATATGGGATATAAAAAAATTATTATATCATAATTTTTTAATAGTATTTTAATGATTTGTAAAAACAAGGAAAAAAACATATCAGTTAGAAACAATACAACTTCTTCAGAACACCTCTTCAAGATTATAACTATATCCTTTGTATATTATAGTTATAATAAAAAAATGGAGTGTTGGACAAATAGGTGGAATGAATAATTTATTTGGATTGATATTTGATGAATCTAAAATCATATAATGGTTATTTGGGGTGAAGAGGTGGTGGCCTTGTATTAGTGGGGGAGAAGACACACATGGAATTTCTAAAGAGTAAAATACATAAGAACAATTTATACGTGGAATAAAGATAAAAATAGAACATTATTAATTCATAGATTAGATAAGTATTATATATTTTTGTAAAATATATTCAATAAATTTTTTAGGTCATATGAGTTCTTATCAGTTATGTTTATTCTTCCGATAAACACGTTGTCACGTTAACTATAGTAAACTATTTTTACTATTTTCACTATTCAATAGGAACAAAAATTTATTTAACCCTATTATATAATATAAATTATAACTATTATTGATATTTATTCAATTCAACAAATTAATTTCACATATATAAAAGATTTTCATTTAAAATTAAACCCACCAACAAGACAACATAGTTGTATTAAAAAATAAATTTTTCATGCATATTTTGACTTTATGTTAACACTATGACTAGTAATAATTATTTTATGAATATAAATTCATATATATATAAATATTCCAAAATTCATCATTATATTTTTTTAATTAAATAAATTGGAGAAATATTATTCAATTCATAAAAGTGTTAAACAAATTTGTTTTTAAACCCATAATTATTTTATAATGAAATCCTATGTAAAATGGATTAAAATATCATTAATTTCATTTAATAATAACAAATAAAAATTTAGTGACATTAAATAAAATCATAATCATATTTTATTATTTAATTGAAAGAATATACTGAATATAAATTACACCTCTATTAAAATTTGTATGTCCAATATTCACTACTAAATCATTATTTTTTGAAAGATCAAAAAAATTTACACTATGTTAATTTTCAAAGGATCATTTTGAAATTAATATTCAATTTGTAAAAAATAATTTATAAAATTATATATATTAATATTTTAAAATAATATTTAAAGAATATATATTAATTAAAACTATATCCTTTTTATTTAATAATTACATACTCTTTAAATATTGAATATGAATATATAATTCATAAATAATAATTAATATGATATATTATATCATTTCCTATGATGTTCCATTCTTCCCATTTAGAAGATTTCATAATCCCAAATTTAGTCACTTAATAATAATTTGGGGATATCTTTTTTCCCTAGTATATTAATATACCCATGATACTTTTTCAACCTTATAGATTTTCCATAAAATCATAACTTGATTAATTATATTTTTTCCCAAATATTTATCTATATGTTCATGAATATGAATAAGTTGTTCCTTGTAAGAACCCGGTTATTCCTACAGGTTTAGAATCTTTTACATCAAATAATTTTTAGTTTAAAATTTTAAATATCCACTAATATAAATTAACTTTTATGTTAATGGAGGAAACTAGGGTGTTCTAGGATTGTTTGAGACCCATACCAAAATTTTGGGATGAAGAAGGAATGTCATGTGGTTAATAAAAAACATTTAGGAAGGATGAATGGTTATTTCTAACCATGTGTGGCTGGACAGTGGGAAATAATAGATTTCATGACTAGATAAACTATGTGATTTTAAGAACACTTTAGTATGGGTTGGTCAACAATTTTGATAGTTGGAGGGGACATTGTTTGAGAATGGTTATACAAACTATGATAGAAAACCACGCAGAGGCCCCTTTCCTATAGCAAAGGACGCATAATGGGTGCACATATTGGCTACCCGTGTGGAAAAACCTTTCTTCCAAGTAAGTTGGTTATAATTTCCAAATCAATATAAAAAAACATTATGACATTCAATGCTAATTTATATTTTCCCTCTCCCAATGAAAATAATCCCTTTGAGTTATGTTTTTGATAAATATTCATGTAATGGTAGGATCTTCATTGCCGAGATTATTATTCAAGAAAAATATTTCTCATTGGATCCATATTTATAAGATAAATTTTTTTTAATTCGTTTTTATCCTTCATATCGCTAGAGCTATTTAGGTGCAAGATAATTTTTCCTTTTTAGGGCCATTCTCCATTCTTGTTTTCTCTAAATCTGAGTTGAATCCGGAGTTGATACTAGATTTACACTCCACTATAGATCTATGGTAGTTGTTTTAGTTTTTTTCCTCCAAATTAAATGGTTAGTTATATATATATATGTTTTACTTATTCCCAATTCTCAGAGAAACAAAATTGAATGAAATTTAAATGTTATCATCAATGAATAAGTGATACCTACATAATTAATGGAAACCATTGTTAATTGAACAGAGGTTATGAACCTTAAATTTTATCCACCCCTTTGGGATTATTTTTTGGATAACTAGACCACTATAGGTGGCACCAAATTTGGATACCTTTTTGGGTGTGTTTTCCCCTTTCCTTTGGATTTTCAATGATGAGTTTTCAATTGCTTTTGGATTGAATCACTATTTGAAATGTGAGTTGAATTGTAAATTTAATTGTAACATAAATTTTTTATTGTAACTGATATTGAATTGATTAAAGGAATAGGATGAATGAAAATTCCCTTAAGAACGGGCCATGTAAAGGGTTCTTTAAGAATGAGTTTCCCATAAAAATGTAATTCCCAAGATAATAAATAAATAGGAAACCCTATAAGATTAGCCAGTTTAATCATTCTTATGAGGTGAGTTTGAATTAGAAGTTTCATTATGAGTAATATTGAATTAATTAAATGATATTTAGTGACATATTAAATATATTTGGTGACACGTGTGCTCATATATGACTCCCTGGATAAATCATTTGGATTATACCTTGCTTACCTCAGAGTGGCTGTTGGAATTCATAGTGTAATGATAAGGAAGGACTCATGGAGGTGATAGTTATATTCCATTATGATAATTAGACACCATCCAAATTTCCATCAGGGACTCTGATAGAAGTTTATTATATATACCATGTGTGAAACTTGGGATCCCATAGAGGAAAACTGAGGAAGGACTCAGTTTGCGATGATGATATACCACACATAAAGACATACATGGGTTCCTACGAGGATATCCATGGATGGGATTGGAAGGTTCTTGGTTTATAATACACCTGGAGCGATACCTAGATTATATATATGGAGATCCAAGGATGATCTCAATTTTTTTTGGAATTGAATTATTAATGAAATTATCTTTATTAAATGTCTTCCACTAAAAACCAAATTCTTGGTGTAGGATTTGACTTATACTATAAGGATTCGTTGTTTATGAATCCTTGAGAATATAATCTTACGTATAATTCTTGTCCATTTGCCATGTTTTTAGTGTTAATTATTTAATGGGAATTAATAATTTATTAATTTTCATGAATGAAATTGGACTCACGATTTATTCAGAGACATTCCATATTGGCCGAAGTAAGTGGTAGAGGATATGTGTCTATAAGAACCTCTTCCCTTATGATTTTTTTAATTCGAGTACTTCCGTTGTATATTTTATTATAGTATGAACTCTTTTACAATTATAAATTCACACATTATATAGAACTTGAACATTAGGTGGCTTCCTACAAGGATTTTATCCCACAATCCTTTCGGGCTACCAATAGGTACAAAAATAGGCAATATGATTTCATGCATTGACAAGGGTAATCACTATGAAATAGTTTATTTGTGTGATGATTTGCAGTAAGGGAGAAAAATATTGAGTTGAGGCTCATAATGTTAGTGGCATACTTTTACACTTTTTTGGTTTTTTGTTACATTATTTGTAAACATGCAATGTGTACTTTTTGGGTTGTTTTTTATATATATGAAATGTATCGTCATCATATGTATATGATATTTCTTTTGGAATTATTTTCATATTATCGTCTTCCTCATTTATCATTTGTATGAATTATTTTCTACTTCTAATTATCAGTTATTTTATATACATTGTGCTAAACTCTACTGATGAGAAAATAGTGTAACACCCCAATGGTTTTACAAAAATATTTAATACACAATGTGATGAATTAAACACTAAATATTTGAGAAACAAAACATTGTTATTATAACCTAACTGTTAAACAATATTTTGTTGCCTATGTGTTTTGAATTTCAAAAAAGAGACATACACGGTTGCGACCAGAAATATATTTAATATCAGATAGTGTAATCATACATTTTATATGAATAGTAAGTTGAGCTTATGAATAGTATTGTACCATTATGAGTAGTATCCTCACCTATGTAAGTATAAATAAAATTTATCCACGTAAAAAGAAAGTGAAAATTCTATGAATAAATAATTATGTGTTCGAATTTTTGTGAGTAATAAGTAAATAATTATATTTTTTAAAAAAAATTACAAATTTATTTATAATAAAATTAATTTTCATAAAGTGTATTCAATTTTTTTTGGTTTTTTATGATTTTATCATAATTTTATGTGACCTCAGTTAATTTTTTAAATTACTATAAAATTTGTTTTAAATTTAAATCTTGTATTTTTCATGTAAATAATGAATTTAATTAAAAAATAATTTTCACATATTTATAAAAATATTTACATAAAATGGAGTCCATTTTTTTACATCTACATTTCAAAAAAAGGAAAAGGTTCAATTTTTGTGATTTTTTTGAAACACTTCAATTTTTTAGTGAATAGTATAATACTGTAATTTACGGTATAAATACATTAGAAGCTAAATAATCTATTAATTGAGTCATAGATGAGGTAAGAACTCTTGGATTTAACTCACAAGAATTTATTACTATTTTTTGTCATAAAAATCAATAGTATTGGTTTTCTTGATCAAAATAACAAAAATTGAATAAGATATTAAAAAATCACCCCACTCCTCAACTATAAAACCACCCCAAACTTCCTCTTCTCCTCACACTTATATACCTTGAGAATTATATATGCTCTGCTAAAATACTCATCTCTAGTATCTCCAAATGTCTAGGTGATCTTTCTCTTTCCAAAAGTCCACAACCCCTTCCCATGAAAAGGTTCTCATCAAGGATATTTCCAGAGGTAAACCCTCTTCCTTTTTTTTAATTTTATTTTCAATTTATTTTACTTTATTATATTATAATCATCACTTATATCAATATTTCAATAATTACTATAGTATCATCTATTTAATTTAATGATATCATGTTAATGTAATATCATTCCCCACAATACTATATCTCTACCTTTAAAAAAATGAAGTCATCATTCGGAAGGTATCTATTTACAACCATCATCGACATAGAACCATGGATCTTCAATTTATCGTTCAAGGATGGTTAAGAAACCATTTTTATTGTTTAAGTAGACTATAATATGTGTATTTTAACCTAATAATTTTTATATAACAAATATATATATATATTTAATACTAATTTATACAAAAAGAATTGTTTTTAACAATAAAAATATCACCAAAATAATCTAAATGATTACAAATAATGTTCCTTCTAATTTCTTATCCTTATAATATATAACCAATTCAATTGTTTCACCAATTAATATTCATTATTTTAATTATTATCATTTAAACTCAATTTTTGATAATTATACATATTCCACATGAACTACCATACGCATATACAAGTATGCCAATCATGAAAACCGAAGGATCGAATGCTCCCGAGAAATATAATTGTATCTTATAACTCATCCAAAATGCCATAAATTACCTTCATAAAATTATAATTAAAAAAATTAATGTAGATGAGGTTGTGTATTAAGTAATTAATTTATTTAATTTCATTATCAAGGCTGTTCTGGTCATGTGTAGAACGCATTCATGCATAAGATAATGGTTTTCTACCCGAACAACCACATTCTTTCATTTTACTTATTCTCCATCTTAGTCCCAATTAAATTATTAATTATTCGTATGCACCCCTCAAAAAAATATATTTTAATGTTCTATATACGAGTACCAATCAATATAATTTATTATTTTATGATGATTCAATTATTTTATAATGATAATTTACAATACCTCCAGGTAAAATAGCCCGACTCAAGGTAACTTCTCAAATTACTACATATTTTATTAGATTATTTTTTTCTATTTCTACACATTTGTGGAATTGTATATATTATTGATGTAAAAATCATATTTTTTTTATCTTCTATATTGTAAAATATTTTTTATAATCTATTTTACTATGGATGAGTAATCGTGATACCATTCACCATACTAATCAGAATGGTTTATGATTATGTGTAAAGATTGAGGAATGTTACTTAATGTGTTAATGTTTTTTATGTTTATCACCTTTCATATGAGGACACAATTATAATTAAAAAGTGGTGGGTGTGGCCCACTATAGTACCTTGATGCATCGGTAGGTCACATTAGACGAAACAAAATTGGGTTTTGGCTGAGGCCTTACCCTACTATTTTCAGACATCTTTGCCAAGGCATTGACAATATGATTCAGATGTATGATATTTTGTGTTCCATCATTATGGTAGCAGTAATTGATAAACCATGTGATTATTTGACTAGTAGAATATAAATGTATAGGTTTTATTCTATTATGGTTTTTATATGGACTTAGTTAGTCATATTTTAGTCATACCTTACTATGGTCAGTAATTCTTTTAAAGGAAAGTTTTTATAGTTTTTTCACCATGACTAGTGTTAAATTTTAATATAACATCCATTGTATTACATAACCTTTCTGATTATATGAACTCGCCTCTTTTTATGTTTTATTTTTCGTTGATTTTGAATATCAATATAACGAATAAATTTCAAGGACAATCTAGGTGTCATAGAAGATTCCAATGGACTTTTTATTATATATATCATTTCAACTTGAGATGTTGAACTTATTTTTGTATATTATTTTCAAAAAATACTAAAATATTTGTTCCATTGTGATTAAAAATTATTGTAATCATGCCAATGTATTAATATATGGTGCCTGATTCAAACAATTGGGGTCTTGGTCCTTATAGTAGGTATTAGAGGATGTTTAGTAGTAACAATGGAAACTATATATAAAAATATATATTAAGGAACAAATACATAAGTTATACTTTGAGGATAAGAACACACGAACAACATCTAATTTTGGTAAGGAAATGATTATATGGATCTTCATAGAAAATGCATCCCTCTTTAGATAATACAAGTGTATTTGGTTCCAGAACAGATGTACCTAGGAGTAACAACATTGAAAAGGTATAGAGAGCATCACTTTGGGTAACCTGTTATATGACAATATGCCTCAAATAAACCATGCTTATGATTATGAAATTAGACATGTATATAATTTCAATTCGTGTTAAGTGTTTTTCAAGTTTGACATTATATATTATGATTCTTAAACCTAATTTAGTGTATTGAATTATTTAAAAATGGATACTACAATAGGTAATGTAAACCGCATGGATGCACATATCTCGTGTATGGATTTAGATCATATGAAAAATAATGACGTTGGTTCTGAAGCTGTGACTGGTGTGGAGTAACTTATAAGAGTAATGGGATAGCTGAATTCTGTTATGAATATAAAACTTACCCCTATGAAGCATCCAAATCCACAACATGGAGGAGAAATTGTATATATCTTTATGGGAAAAAATACATCATCCATAAATGGGACTACAAATCCTTTCATAGAGTATAAGTGGATATATTCTTCAGATAAGATAATTCTCGCATTTGGAGGTATCAAAATGGATAAGGTTATCATAGAATTTTATCATATATCAGGAGATGTGGATCAATGGTGGTCATTTATTAAAAAAATAAAGGAGGTTGAAGAAGTAAAAAAATGAAATAGAGGGAATTTAAGGAAATATTCGTTGAAAAAAAATTTCCTCGAGAACAATGAGCAGATAGAGAGAGTAAATCCTTCAATTTGAAACAAAAATAGTACAAAAAAGATGTGAGTATTAAGAATGTTTTATAAGGCCGGAAAGTCATGTTGATTTCTACATATGTAATCTAATGAGATGGATTGATCGATTCTTTGATGGTTTAAATCCATTCCTTTGAAGGGAACTACTTTCCCAAGCATTCTAGTTATAAAAATATATAGTATCTTGTGAAATAAATAAAAGTATATAATTATAAATGTCATATTACATTAAAGGAAATAATGAAATGAAAATGGTGGAGGAGGAAGAATATATAAATGTAATAATAAAAGGGGTTGTTTTCTAATATGTGATACTTATAGATGGAAACCCCCCAGATCCTGCTTAATTATAGTTGAAGTCTTTGGGAAATTTTGAGAAAAAGGACACCAATATCATGAAATCAAGGAAATGAAAAGTCTACCTATTTTCAATGCTACAATTTTAATTATATTGGACATTATGATAATTATTGTCTTATGCATGAAGGAAACATTACCTAAATTAGTCAAATGGAGCATGGCCATGATTTTTTGATCACAACATCTAAGGTTGAAGTTCATAATGATGTGGTGGGAGATACTTTAATCATTTTTCAAACATAGTCTGTGCTTTATTTTATTCTGAAGCATTTCATTCTTCTATATCATCATAGTTTTCCAAGAAAATTAGATTTTTTCAATTTGATTTAATAAATATTTTTCATTCCAAACTCATACGGGAAGTTTCATTGAAAAAAATGTGTCAATCAATTCCCCCTATAATAGATAAACATTAGTTAGATTCATATATTATCATCATAAACATTATTATAATTGATATAATTCTTGTTATGAAATTTATTTCATGATGTGATGCAATAATCTATTACATGTGGAAATTTAAAATTTTTGAGAATGATGAAGAATATCATATTTTAAGAGAAGAATCCTTGCCAATTGACTCTTATCTAGATCCACCCCAGTATTTATATTGATTACAATTCAGGGGGAGGATGATAAACCAATATCAATAGGTGAGGAAATAAATGATCAAATTGAAGATGTACTTAATGTGAAATAATACACTGATGTATTTCCAGACAATTTACCTAGACATCCAATGAAGTGGGAAATTTAGTTTTCTATTAATTTAATTCCATGTTCAAGGCCTATATCAAGAACCCCTTATCGAATGTCCATATTGGAATTAGTGGATCCAAAGAAATAACATTTGGTATTGGGTGAAAAAGGATTTGTCCTCCCAAGTGTTTCACCATGGGGACCTCCTATTAATTTCGTTAAGAACAAAGATGGATCAATGGGGCTATGCATTAAATACATAGAGATAAATTATCTTTCAATAATGAACAATTATCAAATTCTTCACATTGATTATTTATTTGATCAACATCATAGTGTATAATATTATTTTATGATTGACCTTCAGTAGAGATATAATCTATAGATTTTGAGGAAGGAAGATATTCTAAAGACAACATTTAGAACCAGGTATGGGCATTACAAGTTTACAGTAATGACATTTGGACTGACTAATTCAATCCTCATTTTCATTGATCTAATGAATAGTGTTTTCATGGAACATCATGATTAATTTTTTTGGTACTTATGGATGATATATTTTTATACACCAAAATCAAAAAAGATCATGAAGATCACATGTTAATTATTATGAAGACTCATAGAATAAGCGAGTTATATAGGAAGTTTATAAAGTTTGAAATCTAGATTAAAACATTTTATTTTCTAGGGCATATTGTCTCAAATGATTGAATAATTGTTGATCCTACAAATAGAAAGGAATTTAATGAATCTCATACTCTAATGGACATAACCGAGGTACGTATTTTGATAGGTTTAGTGGGTTATTATCGGAATTTCATTCATAACATCACCCAATTAGTTAACCTATTAACCAAGCATACTCGTAAAAGGGTTATATTCGTATGGACAAAAGAATGGGAATAATGTTATATAGAATTGACGAATTGGGTAGTGAATGCTCCAATATTGACTCTAACCTTGGGAATTTGTGGATTTGTGGTTTATATGGATCGTTAAAATAAAGGACATTGATGTTTCCTTATATAGAATGATATAGTTATTACCTGTGCATAAAGGAAATTAAAAATTCATGAAAAGTACTATCCAACTCATGACGTTCAGTTAGCATCTATAATATTTTCTCTCATGATATGGATACATTATCACAAGGATAAAATATGTGAGATGTATACTTATTACAAGAGATTAAAATATATCTTCTAATAGAAATAAATAAATATAAGGAATAATTGAGAGTTGGATTTACTCATAGACTATGATTGTTCCACACACTACCATCCAGGTATAAAAAATAAGATGGAAGATATATCCTATGTACATGGATCTAGTGAGGATAGATAAGTGAATTATCAAAGAAAAATAAGAATAATTACTTTTCAATTGGTTTCCAAACCATCTTTATTCGAAATAATTTAATGGTGTCAATATGATGATGAGAATATTTAAAAAAATAAATCTATGAATGATCAAAAGTTTTCAGGTTTATTGTGTGATTATGTAATTCTGAAATTGGGGAGAATGCTCTATATTCCCTCTATAACTGACCTAAATAGTGAGTTATTGGACGATTACAATAGTTAAAATTTCACTATACACCTTGGTAGCACTAATATGTATATATATTTGAATGGAAATTTTTTGTGGGACAACAAGAAGAGGAAAATTTATGATTATGTATCAGGATGATTATCCTGTCAACAAGTGAAGGCCGAAAGGCCACATCATAGATGATTCTTGAAATATATCCCTATTCCTACCTTAAAATTGGATGAAATAACTAATTATCGTTAAATTGGATTTCCAGAAACTCCAAGGATGAATGATTCAGTATGGGTAATTGTTGACTGACTTTCCAAATCTACACATTTCTTCTCTATAAGGGAGGATTTTCTACTCAAGAACTTTACACGTCTCTTTATTAAAGATATTGTGTGACTTCACGGAGAACCTATCTTAATTGTTTATAATTGTGATCCATGACTTACATTGATATTCTATAAAAAGTATTTCGAAATATTTGGATACTAAGATTTGATTGAGTACTTCTTATCACTGTCCAACTGAAAGACAATTAGAAAGGATGATCCAAACATTGGAAGACACGTTTAGATGATGCTCACTTGATTTTAAATGTATGCGGTATCATTATATACATTTGGTGGAGTTTTCTTATAATAATATTATCATTTTAGTATTCAAATGGATTCATATGATGTATTATATAGAAGGAGATGTCATACACTGACATGTTGGGATGAAGTTGGGTAAAGGAATCATGTGTTATTAGATCCTGTGGAGGAAACAACAGAAATGATAGAGTATATTAAAACCCATATCAAAGCAGATCAAATCAAGAAAAAGATAAATTCTAAAAATATAATGAAGGATTAGGAATTTCATGTGTCTAATCATGTTTTCTTAATGATATCTTAATGGAAGGGTGTAATAATATTTGCGAAGAAATAGAAACTGAGCCTTAGGTACATTGGTTCTTTGAAATTTTGGATATAATTGGAGCCTTTTATTATTCTTGGGAAATTCCACCTAACTTATATATTGTACCCAATGTGTTCCATGTATCACTTTTGAGAATGTACGGGCTAGACCCAACACATGTACTCACTTATGAAGTTAGACATTTCGAACCTGAATTATCTTACTGTGTAGAGACTATCTAGATTATGGAAAATAATGAATATGTGTTGAGGAATCAAACTACTCATCTGGTAAATGAATATTGAAAAAACTATAAAATTGATGAGGCAACTTGGTATATAGAAGAAACTATGATGAAATCCAATCAAAATCTTTTTATGAGGAAATATTACAGATATTTTAAGGACCAATTTTATTTAATGAGGGGGGGGGGGAATTTAACACCCTAAGGTTTTACAAGTAAATTTAATGTATTATTTGATTTAAAAAACACTATTTACTTTTGATGCAATAATTTTTTGTTAAAACATAGCTGTTTAAATTAATTTTTTTTCATCTCTGTTTTGAATTTCCAAACACAAACATACATAGTTGCGACCAGTAAGATATTTTTTGTATGATTGGATCCACATACATTTTTTATTAATAGTAACAAAATCCTTATGAATATTAATGTACCCTTATGAATATTAACCTCTACCATATATGTATAAATAAAAGTTACAACCCCCATAAATGAGATAAAATGTTTTTTTTGAAATTAATAATTGAGTTTCGGTATTTTTGTGAGTAATAAAGACGAATTTATAATTTTTATAAATTAGTAAATTAGATTTATAAAAAATTTATTCTCATAATTTTTTTTCATAAATATGTATTTTTTGTTCTGTGATTTTAATATAATTTTATTTTACATCATTAAATTATTTAAATTACTAAAAAACCAGTTTTATATTTAAAATCATTATTTTTAAAGTAAATAATGAATTTATTTAGTAATTAAATTTCTCTTATTTAGAAAATTATATTGAAAAAATGGAGTCCATTTTTTACACTACAAGATTAAAAATGGTAAGGTTATATTTTTGAGATTTTTCTAAAATACCTGACTTTTTTAGTGAATAGTAAAATATGGTAATTTACGGTATAAATAAATTAAAAGCTAAATACATTATTCCTCCTCCATAAAACCACATGTTTCTCCCGGTTCTCCTAACTACTCTAATACTTGATGCTTATAAAGGTTCTTAAAAAATATTTTTCCCTAGTATATACCCACATCTAAAAGATCTTGGTCTTTCCAGGAGACCAAAACTCCTTCCCCTAAGGAGGTTCTCAAGGAGAATATTTCAAGAGGTAACCCCTCTTTCTTTTTATATTAATTTAAATTACAATTTATTTTCTTTTGATATATTCTCATAACCTCCATTGTCCAAATGATCATGATAACTCCAGTATCATATATATAATATAATTATATCATTTTAATGAAATATCCTCTCTCAAACGACTATATATATATATATCATTAAAAACAAAATCATCATCTGGGAGGAGCTGATTTACAACCTTCATGGACAAAGAACCATTGTTCATAAATTTAACCTTCAAGTCTGGTCATGAATCCATTTTTATAGTCTAAATAGACAATAATATATGTATTGTAACATATGAAATGTTCTGGAACAAGTTTATATACATCATACAAATTCAATCGAAAAAATTGTTTCGTAATAATAAAAATATCTCAAAAATAATATAAATGATTATCACTATTGTTCTATCTAATAACTCATAATAATACCACATATCCCAATTAATTATGTCACCATTTAATCTTCTTGATGTTCATTTGTAGCATATAAATTAAATTCTATAGAATTATGCCAATTCAACATGAACTTCAGTACTCATATAGAAGAACACCGATCATCAAAAGAAAGGGAAAAAATGCTCTTGAGCAATAAACATTTATTCTATAACACATTCAAAATTACACAAATTTAATTAATAAATAAAATTTAATGAAATAAAATTATATGTTGTTGTGAATTAATTATTTAATGGATATAATTTGACTATCTAGTAAGATAACGTCATGTACAGAATTCATTTGGACATATTTAAAGGGTTTTCTACTCGAACCTCAATTTTCTTCCATGTTACACTTTCTCTCTCCAAATCCCAATTAAATTAATAATTATTACTACGTAATCATCATTAAATTTATTATATTGTTATATATACATTTACCAATTATAATCATTATTTTTTTTATGATGAGTTAAATGTTTTATTAATATCTTTCTCAATTACACCAGATAATCAATCCAAACTCAAGGGAACTTCTTAAATTCCTACCTATTTGAAAGTTCACATTATAGACTTTTTTAAACCACGAATATGTTTCTAAAAACAATCATTTATTCATGGAAAAAATAACTTAGTCACTCTTGGTTTAAGTCAATGATTTTCCCAAAATAACATATATTTCGCAAGTAAAAGTGTATTTCGATAAAAGTTTCCTCGATGATTTTATTAGAGAATTTTTTCCAATTTCAATGCCTTTGTTGAATTTTATGTATTAATGTTCTTAATATATTATGTTTATCATTTATCATATTATATTAAATTGTTTATGATCAGTGTTAGTGTGGTTGTAATATTTCGATACCATTCACCATACTTATTATAATTGTTATATTTTATGTGTATAGATTGGGGAGTGTTATTTCATATTTTCATGTTTTTTATGTTTATCCCCATTAATATGTGTAATATATTATATATAAACAGTAATGGTTTGGGCCCAAAATTTCATCTCAATGCATCAGTAGTCCTCATGAGACAAAACAAAATTAGATTTTAGCACCATGTATTTTCAGAAGTCTTGGTGGATGCCTTAACAATATGATTCATATGTCTGGTATTATGCAATACGTAATTATAGTATTATTAATTGATAAACCTTATAAATATTTAACAAGTAAGATATCAATGTTTATGTTTCATTTTCTTATATTCATTTATATGGCCTTATTGAATCATCTTTCTTTCATTCAATATTATACACAATAAACATTTTAGAGGCCTTTTTTTAGACGTTCTCCATGCCTTGTAATTATTTTATTGACAACTTATCCTATATTACTTACCCATATTGAGCATATGAGGTCACCCATTTATATTGTTTTATTTTCCATTATTTTCTAAGATGAATATAATAATTAAATTTCATTGAAAATTGTTGTTTCATAGATGTTTCCAATGGATTTTATATTATGAATTTAATTTCAATATGTAATATTGAACATTGTTTCTACATTTCATTCCCCAACTACTGACCTATTAGTTACATTGGGATAAAAATATCTTGTGATATTTTAAATGAATTAATAAAATATACAGAATATTTGAAACTAGGTTTTGGGTCCTCACACATAGTCTCCCAATAGACACACCATGGCCCTCATTGATATTCAGTAGCTTATATAATTTGGAGAGATTCTCTTGAGGAAATGTGTATAACTGGGATCTGGGGACATTTCAATGGAATCAGTTTCATGGATGTTACATTCCACATATGAAAAATTCTCTTCCAACTAAACTACTTTAGGGATAATAACTTGTGTTTAATTTTAATGCCTGAAACCCAGTTACCCAGAGTTGATGAATTATTACATAACATTGGAATGATCACAAGAAAGATCAAATCCCAAAAGACCGATTGGTTTAGAAGCCTTGGAAACACTAGATATATTCATAATTCTTAAATTACATTATAAAATTTAAAACTACAACAACATAGTCTCCATAGTCCACACTCATATCCCCACATACTATTCCTACAGGTCATTCATAAATTACATCTTCACATCATGGGAAAAATAAAACATTGAATGGGGTGAGCTCAGATGCTCAGTAAGGATAAAAATATAGCAGAAACATTCATAAATAAACATAAACATTTAAGGCAATGTATAACTAAAACAAAATCATTTTAAACTTTAACTTCATTATAATATAGCAAAGATAAAATCAAATAATTCCATTTACTTATTCACATGGGTATTATACTAATCGTATAATCACATGAAATATGAATAACCACTTTTATAATGACGGAATGCATAATGTCAGACTATCATAACCACGTAGCCAAGGCCTCGTGCCAAGACTACAAATAAATTTTTATTAAGGTCTCATTCCAAGACATTAGTTTGTCTCGTGAGACCTACAGATGCATCGAGGAGCTATAGTAGGCACCACCCGTCACTTATTATGTCCAATGCATTCCCCATATGAACATGTTTAAACATAACATAAACATTTATATTAAAACTAGCATACGAAATTTTAATAATTTCTCCATAAAGCATGAATGGTATAAAAATAACACATCAATAGTCAAACACATCACAAAAACATCAATACAATATGGATGTTTTGTATTATAATAAATCAAATTCAAATAAGATTAAAATCCATCTAAGGATGTTGACATAGATGACATCAAAACTATTTGAGATAAATATCACTTTTTTTGAAATAATTTAAAAGTCACATAATTATATAATAAAATATTTACATTGAAAATATTCTTATAAAATTGTAAGGGAAGCTTCGACGATTTTATAATGGCAAAAAATAACCACATCCGCCGTATAAGTTTAAAAAATCATTCTTACCTTAATTCTGTCGAAATGGTTAAAAAGGACCTTGTTTGGAAAAAGATGGAAAGATTCCTTTATAAACATCTTATAAATTGTAAAACAGGGGTATAAATGACTTTAACCCATATTCTGTAAAATAGTAAGAATGTTTTGAAATTAATTTTAAAGAAACATGGATGTGGATGATAAATAGGTCCCAGTAGATAATTACGTATAAACAACCTCAGATAATGAAGAGATTGTGAAATAACCCTTACCTTGTACTTTTACTTGGTTGGTGGTAGGTTAACCTTCTGTATAATGGTGAAATAATTTTTATTAAATTATAAAATAATCATATATATTAATATGATATCATATATGATCTTTTAACATTGGTTTGTTAATAAAATCTTAGTATTATCGTTGTCTCTGGTGTTAACGTACTCATTTTCTTTTATATGTTTTGTTACATAAGTCGTGTTTGTTATGGATTGGTTGTATCATATTCATATCCAGAATGATATTAAGTCTTTTGAAATTATTTTTAACCATAAAATGAAAATTATTCTTGAATGGATACGATGGGGAATGAATCTCATCGCGTTCGTGGAGACGGTAGTCCGTACGTACGCACGAGCAACAATATCATTATTTTGATATTAAAATAATATATAATTGGATGTTATATCAATAGAAAGAATCATTATCATATTATATTTATTATTTACATAAATTATACATCATTATTAAAACCATCTAAATAAAAATATATTGATTAACAATTACACCACAACGTGGAGACGGTAGGCCGTACGTACGCACGTATGGTGACATGTCATTTCAGGGATGGATTGAATAATAAATTTTTTTGTTCAATATTTATAATAACATCATATTATATATAATATACTGGAGTTATTATTGTAGAATGTAAATAACAAGTATATAAGAAGTTGAAGAAAAAAGGAACTTTAAAGAGGGTGGTGCAGACGTTACCTCTTCTTCGGGTTCTTCTTTTTGATTTGATCAAAAGGGATCCTTAGGTTGAATTTCTGATCAAAATAAGGCCTCTATGATGAATTGAGGGAAGTAAGGTGTATATTTTGGTAGAATTTGGCCGAGTCAAATGGATTTGAAGGTGTGAATTAATGACAAGGGGGGGTGCCCTTTTATAAGTGGGGTGATGGGCTCTTTAGAAAAAACTAAATGTATTATTTTATAATAAATTAATATTCGGTTTCTAATGGATACAGAGTGTATTATTAAAATTATAAGGTGGGGATGGGTGGAAAACCTTTCATCCAATAGATTTTAGATAGTTTTGGGTCATTATATTAACCTTATCTTTTAGATTTAACTCTTAGTTAATTAGTTTGACACTTACCACGTCACTTTGTATTTTTTATATTATATAGTTAATAAACATACTATATACATCCAAGAGACCCCCAAGAGGCCCATTAATGATACACAAATAATTATTTTAGTAATGTGGCCGAACTATAGATTTTTAGGAATAGAATATAAATTAAAAATACAAAATTTGTTTTAAAAACTCATTTATGTCAATTTTGACACTACTCAATAATTGATTTTTTTTAATGACTTAAAAACTTTATTAATTAGAAAAAAATTCTTTTAAGAAATACTAACTTGTCATACTAACCAATAAAAGTCGTTTATTTCATCAAAACTTTCAAATAATATTTATTTTAACATTTATAATATAAATTATTTTATTCTTTCATTAATAAGGAAAATACTGCATCATTATTGTGTCATATATATTTTTATTTATTCAAAGTCTAAAAATTATAAATAAAATAAACTTATGTAGGAAATATTTTTAGCTTTCTGATGAATATTTATAATCGAAAATATAACATATATATCCTTATGTAAATTTTTTTTTCTAAAAGATATAAGCTTATGTCATTTTTGTATTTACTTTAACTTAATTAATATAAAATGTCCCTATCACCTACATGTGGCTTTATGGGGTCCCAAAATCGACCCAATGATGCCCATGGTCGGACATGTATCCCCCAATATGGTTAGGATACATTTTAGGGTAATTTATTATTATTATAATATTATTTTTTTACCCTTATTTATCGGATTTACCCTTTAACAATGGTAAATAAAATATTTACCGAAATAATTATTCAAAATGTCTAAAAAAATAAGCTAACTATTTAAACAAATTGGATACCCTGATTCCAAATATGAAATCCATTTTTCCAAATTTAAGACATAGAAGTGGCAGAAATTAATTTAAAATTAATTTTTGCTATCAAAACAAAAAGCGTGTTTTTTAGATATAATAACTATCAAAAGATTAACACTTGTTTAGGTCCGGTTTAATTGTGAAATTATGTCCAATGACCAATAGTGTATTAAATGATAAAAATATAATCTAAATAAACTTTTAAATAACTCAAATTAATAATTTATAACTATTAATTATTTTTATTAAAAAAGTAGTTTTTAATTAAAATTTATTAATTTTCACTATTCATCAAAATATAAAAGTTATCTAAAAAGACCAAAATTTCACCCTAGGATAAATTTGATACTCCGAATCAAAAAATGAAGCACATTTTTAGAGATAAAATTTTTAAAATTTCAAAAATTATGTATTACTATTCATAACTGCTACTTTGATTGGTTGTGGTGTGTATTAGAACTCAAAGTTGCGTATAACACAAGATACTATATTATTCAAAGAGAAGAGTACCGTGGAAGCTTGGGGTGTTATATTAATCAGGTAAATATTCACTTAAATTTGTGCCATTAAATACATTCTATACATTAGATAAATTCAGAGCCAAGGCCCCATTATTGGAATGAGATTCCAATTATTCAATGATTTCATATGGTCTATAGAACCATGGAATTAAATCATCCTTTTTACAATGTTTTATAACAATTTTCATTAGAGAAATATTGAAATATAAACATTATCACATACCTTGAAATTATGATCCATCTTTAAATTATCCATGTATCTTTTAATCCTACTCAAATTCATCTTCATCTCGTGATGAATCCACGACACCATCATTCCCATTAACCCTACTATCAATGGTCACATTATCATTATTTATCCTACTTAATCCTAAAAATAAGTCATCTTACATCACATTCAATATATTTCAACAAAATGTGACATCAATATAGTAGAATGAATACTATTATTATTCAAAAACTCAAACAAATAAATATGATGATACCAACATCCCTATTAATCCATTGAATAAGAATGAATCATATCATCCAATTTCGTAACCATTCACATGACCCTTACATAAGATTGAGAATGAAAAGATGAATTAAAAAATTAATTTAGTACCGAATGATTACATCAGTTCTTCAAAAATATTAGATGTTAACACGGGTCATAGTTCGATACGATTGAGGGAGGATCTCATTGTCACCTAACTTTCTCATGGATATATAGTCAATTAGGATAATATAATTTCATGGTAGCTCAAAAGGGAAGTAAATATAATGATTTAGTCAATGAATCAATAATAACTCAAATTTAATTTATAACATGATAATAATTTTTTAATACCACTATTAAATCCATGGATATATCCTCCCATTTGTAGTTTGGTATTGTAAAAGGTTTAATAATCACCTTGAGTAATTGATGTTTTTTATTAACCTATTGACAATTCATCCATGTCATCGTAGATTATGCAATATATAATTTCATTCAATCCTACCAGAAACACTCCTGAATGACTCTTTTCTACATACTACTACCATAATGAATAGAAAATACATAAATATGAGCATTACTAAATAATTATCTATTTGACTAGGAAACACAAGGCACAAATAATATATTTCTAATTATAAAACCTCATTCCATTTTAATATTAAAATTTTTAACATATCTTTCTTCCCCAACTCTAACTTTTTTTTGTAAAACATCATCATCCTTTTATGATTTATTAATTATTAATGAGAGAAATGATTTCACTAACACGTGAAACTAAATTGATCATTTTCCATCACTAAAATTCACTAAGTTGACTCTTTTAAAATCATTTATCCAATAGTTTTTTTGAAAATAAAACATAGTCATTTTATCATGATTTTTTACCCAATGAATAAGCTACATTGTTCGTTTATACGGTGGTAATGAATCATGCACGTATAATCCAAGATCAGTTCCTTCCATTATTTCTATATCAGGTTAAATTATTTATGAGTGAATCTATATATCAAAAAATATTTCACCCATATATATTTCAGATATTATATCATATAAATTATACCTCCAAATTTTAAAAAATTACCACATAACATCTATTTTAAGATAATTCATTTTATAATTGAACTCTTGAGGTTTCAGTTTCCATGAACAATAATATATTGGGTAATTAGGTTTTATTTAGATTAAAATAATTCACTTAAAAGAAGGATCATTATTGATGGTCAATTATTCATTTATGGAGTGTTGGGAGTAAATTATAGAATTGACTAATCATAGTTTCAGTTCCTAAAACAATAAAAAAAATCGGATGGATTTGACTCTTTTAAGGGTCTACTTATTCAGTAGTCTAGAGAAACAAGATTATATTTGAAAAAAAACTTTTGTAGTAACCCAAAATTATTTGAGAACTACAGTTTCAATGATACTTTTTGTTCTTGGACATTTTTTCACAATGATTGATTTGACATTTCTAACAGTTATCTCATCTTTGGAGACAATTTTTTCATAAAACAAAACTTTCAAACAAAAAATCACACATATGAAATTTTTCATAATGTGTATTTTCCATTAAGTTTTGAAATAAAATAATTTAGTTTATTTAATGATTTTCATGTCAATTATAATATAACATAACTTCATCAATAAAAACATCAACAAAAAAACAAGAAAAATGTCCATTAAAATCTCTATTTTTTATATCCATAAATAAATATGGGGAATTTGGTAACCCAAGTGGAATAACTAAAAACTTATAATACTATTATATAGTTAAAAAAGCTATGTTTGGAATATGTGCCTCCTACACTTTCAACTGATGGTACCCCAACCTGATATAAATCTTTTAATAATAATGTGATCCGTATATATGGTCAATCAAATAATAGAAATGGGGAAAATGGTAATGTTTTCTTAAAAGTGATATTATTTAAGTATCTATAATGAGTCAAAAGACTTATTGAACTAAATTTTTGTAACAACAAATAGGTGCACCACATGGGGATGTTCTAGGTAAAATAAACCATTTATATAAAAACTCCAATAATTCATTTTTTGAATACTAAAATTATAATATTGGACATTCGACAAAGGGTTTGTGAAACAGGAATAACGTCTCACACTAATTCAATATTATGTTCAACCACTCTATCATGAATAAATTTTGGTAAAGTATTCGGGAAAAACCAATATATTCATTTACTATAGAAAAACTAGTAATCCTTATAGTTTCTTTCTTTTCAACTATAAGTTTTAGTAAACATTTATTGTTAGTGTTATTCTATTTCATAGAATCATGATATGTTATAAATGGTAATAAATAAATGAATATAAAATTCAATGAAGTTGAATATAGATTATAATGATAAAAAAAATCAATCCAAATAGAAAAAAATATCAAACTCTCAAATGGGATTTTCATCAGAATTTGAAGGAAACATCATCCCACTAACAACATCATGTATATTGTTATAAATACTTTATTCAATGATATTTCCCCCATTTTTTTTTAAAATATCATCCATTCATGATGTGATATTTTCATTTCACGTGAATATTTTCATAAATTAAAGAATGGTGATAACAGAGTATAACAAGGACTTAGTACAATTGTAATAAACAAGTAACGTTCTTGTGACCACTTAATTTAATGGTCTATAATCTATTATTGTGGTGTAAAAGGACATATAGACACCTTTATATCACTAATACTGACAATTTCTATCATTTGGGACTAAATATAGAAACACGTTAGAATAATTTCCTAGCTCCATACAATTAATACACCTTAATGTCTTCTTCTTAGTATTTATCTGACCGATATATTTATATGCATGATATATACGTAAAAACATTATACATCAATAAAACATACCTGAATTTATTTGTAATTTTTTACGAATATTTCTACCCCACTTATCCAAATGTTGGAATTTTAATTTCTTACCACCAAATATATTGGGGAAATGATTTCCCATTTCCTACCATATTGATGTTTTTGGAATGTTTTACTAAAATACATGATCATCGATGAAGAACATTTTTTCCTTCTTAGAACACTGAATAATATTATAATATCTTTTGAATTCATGGGATGATAAGACTATTAGATATATTGAAATAAACCATGATTAAAACTGATTAATATCAATATCATTATTCCAGATAAAATCTCACAAATTCCAGGAAAATCATGTTAAATTTTCATCATATGTGGCTTCTAAATATTCATATATTTTATTATTTCCATAAATTATCTCTGAATTTTGAGCCCAAAAGCATAACAAAAATGTTTCTCTATTATAAGATTCAAATATATTTCCCATTCAATTTGATCAAGATCATGATTCTCAAATTTATTATTAACTAGAGACCATTATAGACCAACTTAACCATTAGTTATATAAATGGAAGATTTACCATTTGAAAATTTTAACATCCCAGGACATAAAATATATTTTCTAGTATATTTATGTAGAATTCTTCAACAACTTGACTAGAAGACACATTGGTTTTTGGAGGCTAATGTCTCATAATAATATCTCATATCATTACATACTTTTATGGAAGATATTTTTGTTCAAAAACATTTAAACCTGCACCATTTTTAGCTCATTTACATTGAACGATCACATCAATAAAATGTAATGATCTGATTCCAACAATCTCTGGATGTTGATTATAAAAGATATTTTCCTCCTCTTATATTCTTAAAATATTGACCCACTTTCATATGATGAAACTGATTCTGGATAGTCAATGTTTATATAATAAAACAAGGTTACCTTCAAAATCTATAACCGGATAACCATAGAAAAAAATATCATATAGGTACTTACTTATATTGTCTTTTCTTCCAATGTTATCAAAATCACCCAATGATTAAAACAATAAGGATCTACCCATAAAATTATGCAATCGTGATTTTTTAGTCAATAATTCATTATCTTCCATTTGAGGATCTTTTCAAGTTTAATTTTTATGAAAATTGATTTATGACTTATACCAATAAATTTATATATTAAAAATAAAAAACTTACGATCATTATTATTTTTCCCATAATATAAATCATTTAGAATAAAACGTTATCTATTTTCATAAAAAATATTCAGTATATTCATGTTAACTAGTTCTTTCTCCTTTAACAATCCTAAGACATTGCAAAAACATTTCAAAATGAGGAATGATCACAAAAAATAATAGTAAAATACATAAAAACTTGAAATTAATTAATATTGTGAAAAAATAAACCCCATGAAATGATTTAAATAATTTCAATATTTTTTTGGGATAACATAAAACATTTTTTAATGAAAATTTAACACTCTTATTTTTTAATTAAAACATCTGAAACCCATAGAATGAAAACTAAAACACATTTTTGAAAACATAGAAAGTAAAATTTTTATCCTATTTTAAACTCATTATTAGAATACCTAGAGCCAAGTTAAATATATAAGAGAATCCCACTAATAACTCTCTACATTTTTCTTATCAATATATGGAACATTACCTAATACATTGGACCTCCATCTAGGTGTACCAATAACATAATCCATAAAAGACTAAACCAGTTCTATATAAGTCCATGAATCTTATAAGATATATTGATCTCATAAATTTCTCATAAATTACTATCATATACCATATAATGAATAAATCTTTTTATTCTTCCACATTTTTATCCTAAAACATCTAAAAAAAATTTTAAACCCATATTAAAAATGATTTCAATTATCAATGTACTCATTCATTTCAAAAGGAATTTTCATTAATGAAGTACCAACAAAAATTCAAATGATATATTTCAAAGCAATAAAACAAGAAATATTTTAATTAAATTCAAACATTGAATAATGTTTATGGATTACAGAATAGTCTTTATCACCATATACGTTAAAATTCTCCTTATATTGTTTCTTTTGTAATGAAATTTAAAAATCCATATAAAGATTCCATTAGAAAAAAGAAAAGTAAGTTAAAATAATGATCAAACACTTTTTGAATATATCATGTCAATAAAAAAACTATTAAATTCATCATTAAAATATAGACATGGAAGATAAAAAATTTAATGAAAAACATTAAGATGTGGGTTTTTAAATAAAATTCCCTTACATAAAACATTTAATGGATTCATTTTATAAAAAAGATTGAAATTTTAATTTTGAAAAACAAATAAAGTTATCAATAATTGGAAAATAAATATTAATTTTATTGAATCCTTTAGGTTAACATGTTCTTGGAATAAATTATTTAAAAAATGAATCATTAAAACATTTAAAACAAGGTTTTTAGAAAAATTCTCCCATTCATTGAGCTTAGAACGTCGACTACATTCCTTATATACCTAAATAATAAAAATATTTTAATTGTTTCATTTCTTATAGAACTATAAAAATTTTACTATTCCTCTAATTTATGTTATTACTTTGTTATATACAATTACCTAACCATTATGTTATGATCGGATGTTTTGATGATATTCTACTCGTTTGTCAAAAATATATTCAATAGGATAACAATCATTATATTGGGAATTATTAAATAACATATAGAATAACAATAATTAAATTTATATCATATTTATACATAAATTAAACCTTTAAATCCATTTATATTATATGGTTATTGAATAACAATTACATTGAAATCAATGAGACGATCCTGTGTATGTGCGAATGAGTGACATTTCTATTTTTCATTAATAATTATAGAAAGAAAGTATTCCATACATCATATTTATATATTTATAATAATATCTTAAATACCATAATATTTTTATAAATATACTTATATATATCATCAATGAATTGGGTGACAAAAAAGGATCACATCGACTCATGGTGGAGGAAGTCTATACATATACAGAAACGACTTTTTATTTTTTAGTTTCTTGACTCAGTTAAAATAAAGTAATGTATTTTCTTTTAAGAATGATAAATATTTCACTAAAATCAAATTTAAAAATTAATTCCATTATTAAAAACATCCATTAATGTAAATGATGGGAAAATTTTTTGAATTGTTCACCGAGTGGTAGTCCGTACTCCACACAAATTATGGTTTCATATATCATTTTGTGGAATAGGATTTGGATTTAGGATGATAAATTAACATAAATACATTAAAGTATATATTAGATATTATTTTTATATATCATTATGATTTAATATTATTTTTAAGAGGTGGAATAAGAAACGAAACTAAAAATGCTTGTTAAAGACGATACCTTTTCTTTTGAAAAAATCATTATGATTACATATAAATCCTTCCTAGATTTGATATATGATCAATCCCATGAATCTAGAATTCATGGAGGGAATTAGTGAGTTTATATGGTTTGGATTTTGAT
This sequence comes from Viscum album, assembly GCA_963277665.1. Classification (NCBI taxonomy): domain Eukaryota; kingdom Viridiplantae; phylum Streptophyta; class Magnoliopsida; order Santalales; family Viscaceae; genus Viscum; species Viscum album. Next base: position 1,863,018,841 of record OY728126.1, on the reverse strand, counting down.
AATATAAAATTATTCAATTGCGTGATTATGGGAGGATTTGGGGTTCCTCCTTTATAAGTGGGGGAGAGGGAAACATGGAATTTTTAAAGGAAAATTTTATACCCACATTTTACAGTTTCTAAAAAGATAAAAATTTGACCCTTATCATTAAAATAATGAGTTATGTTCGAAATATGAGTATAAAAAATAATTTATTCTTGGTTTTGGGTGTTTTTTACCCTTGCCTTTTTATTTTAACACCAGATAAACCAATTTTTTGTGTAACCCGAGTAAATTTTTTTCCACTATTTAATATGAACAAAAATTAATTTTATCTTATTATATAATATATTTTATTCCATATTACAAATATTAAATCCATTTTGAAAAATTTATTTCACATATACTGTTGAATTTTATATGAAATTATGCCCCATATGCAATGAAAATTTGTTTAACATGAATTGTAGTTTCAAACAATAAGATGATATTATATTGAATCTATAAATAATTATCATCACAATATGAAACTAATTTCATATATATATATAATCTATTTTATAATTTATATTATTCTTAATTTTGATGTATTCAATTAATTAAAATGGGGAAACATTATCCATTTGAAATCATTTTTAGAAAAATGGGGTATTAAACCCAAAAATAACATATACTACCGTAATTGTCCTTATTTTATAATGTAAAAGTCTATTGGATGAGTTTAAAAGATATATAGAAATGAAATTGGGGGGCCTAAAATAATGATGTCTAAAATAATCCCCTTGGATTATGTTAAAGTCATCAGCATGATGGATCCCAATGTAGAAAATCCAGTGATCAAATTATTTTGGGGTCCCAATGTTTCAAAGAATTCAACATATTTATTTCCCTCTTCTATTGTATATGACCATATGACACTTACCTATCCAATAATATATTATCCATGGGGTTTTATAATTTCCATGTAGGGAGTTTTATATGATATTCGAGTCTATTTCAACTTGAACTAATGGGTTGTAATGTTGAATAAAAATCATGACAACAATTAGTATATTCTTACCCTCTACTCAAAGGGAGTCACTACTACAAATATCAGTAGAGAAATCTAGAACAACCATGTCATTAACATCCTCAATACATCCACCATCATGCATTAAACTCTTTCCACATGTGCTATCAATTTTCATTATAGGACCATTCAAATGAGGATTCCCTCTAACACAATTCCCAAATAGAGAACTAGGGGAGGGTATAATAGAATTTATAGAGTTCAAAAAAAATGAATAAAGAAGAATTGGACCAGTTTCATATAATATGGAATAATTCTAACAGTATGCTTTAGGTCCTGACGATGATAGCATGCATAAATCATGTTTTTCCATTAAATCAAGCATTATTTTGAGAATTCAAAATACAACAACACCCCACATCAAAAATTATATCCCCTAATTTTATTAGAAGTGTTTAATCCTAGCTATGTGAATCCAGATATCTAAAAATTAAAAAATAGATACAAAATCAGTTGATAGACCAGTCAACTCATCAAAGGTACTCCCAACTTCATGTGCCTATCCGTTTTAAAAAACATATATTGGGAGGATTCCTCCGAGGGGATATCACTAAAGGTTCTCCATAACACTATGATGATGAAAATATGTTTGATGTTATCGACATTTTTTATGATTATCTAAACAAAAAAGTTGATCTTAGTATGTATTTCATTGCACCAGTGATCATCTTTTAATTTGAATTGGTCAGTTCGAGATGTTTTCTACCGAAGAAAATCATTATCCATGAAAATCCCTAATAAAAAATCTATGAAAACAAACCTATCTAAGCTGGGATCAAGCTGGATGAGATTAAAAGACCACATTTCTCCTCATCATAGACTGTATGAGTGATGCATGGAAATGTTTTTTCATTCTTAATTGACATCTCCAACATTAATGAAATAGAATATTTAGGGAGGATTCAGCCATGTTAAGAGTCAAGAAGATGATATCATCCTTACAGGAAATTCTCAAAGAGTGTTGTTGAAGTAACATACTGGGTGGGAAAATTAATATATTTATAGTAGAATTGTTATAAATTAAAGAATCTAGATCACACTCATATTTCTACTACATGAGATTTCCCCACATAGTTCTTCCTTTTAAATCTTCCTAGTCTAGAATAGCATGTGACCCATGAATATACCCTAGGATACTCTGAATATTGATACCACTCTCCATCAGCAGCCTCTCCAGCATGCTCCATGGGTCCAATGACATTCTACATAAGCTTTAACATCCAATAATAATGAGATAATAATGTTATCAATGCACGTAAAGACAGATTTCAGAACACTGAGCGTGAATGGTGTATTCCTAGGAAATTATGTTAATACATTGTTTATCAGTGTGATGCGACCACTAAATTATAAGAACTAGTTTTTCAAGTTATAGATATTCTCAGTGATCTTATCCATTATATAATTGATGTGATTGGTTTGAATACTATTCAAATAGGTAAGAGCACCCAGATAATTGTTCTTTAATGTCTCATTGATTTTATAATATTCAATGAATATATTTTTAATCTAATAGTTATAAAAGTATCTCTCCATGATAAAAACAATAAAGTCCCATGAAAATATTCCAAAACATAGTTCATATGGTTATATGAATTCTTATACTATTAAATAGATGAATACAAATATATTATGTTTTATTATTTAACATTTTAATAGGTCTCATGTTATAATGATGCCACATGGTAATATCAATGAAAAGAAAAAATATGTGTATTCTTCAATGTTTAAATTTTAAATGTTTGGGTGTCATTGGAGAGTATTGTCGGGGAACATGATTAATCATCCTTATAATTTAATATTGTTATTACTATATATCATAGATACTTGTATTTACCCAAATTTTGACATGATTTGTTCTTGGACATGAAGTGTAATGGACCGGACCTCTCTGGTCTATTCCTTTATGAAAATATGGTATTTGAGGTGTTTTGGGATGTCAAGGTGACTCATCCCCAAAACATTTCCAATTTTCTCTTTCTGTGAATAGTTGCACCGCTGACCATCGGTGAACATTTCCATTGGTAGACAATTGTGAATAGTGTCGACGGTGAGGTATAACAGTAACCTATCATTCCTTTTCCAAATTTCCAATTCTATGAAAACTTCCATTACTGAATAGTTTTATCGGTAACCTCCCAGTCCAATTCCAAATTTTTAGTTCTGTGAACAGCTCTATCAATGAACAGTTCTATCGATAACCTCAAATGGTAACCTCTCTTTCATGTTCCAAATTTTGAGTTCTGTGAACTGTTCCATCGATGAATAGTTATATCGGTAATCTTTAATGGTAACCTCTCTTTCTTTTTCCATATTTCTAATTCTATGAACAGTTCCATCACTGAACAGTTCTATCGGCAATATCTAACGGTAACCTCTATTTCCTTTTCCAAATTTACAATTCTATGAACAGTTCTATCGTTGAACAGTTCTATCAGTATCCTCTAACAGTATCCTCTTTTTCCTTTTCCAAATTTTGTGTTTTGTGAACAGTGTTTCCAAAACGGTAGGTGTACAATGTTTCCATAATGGTAGGTGTACATTGTTTCTAGAATAGTAGGTGTATAATGTTTTATCGGGGAGGTTCTAACGATGAGGTTCATGAACAATGTTTTGTCGGTGAGGTTCATGAACAATGTTCTATCAGTGAGGTTCTAACCGTGAGGTTCAAGAATAATGTTCTATCGGTGAGGTTCTAACTGTGAGCTTCATGAATAGTGTCTTTCCTTTGACAAATCATGTGTTCTTGAATAGTTTTTCCATCTTCCTATAGTTTCACCACATTAGCCTTTTCCTTTGATGTAAAATTCATATAAAGCCTTGTTTTAAGGACTATAAGGCTGATTCAAAGGCCATAACTCCTATATTAATTAATCTTAAGGCTCGGGATGTTCTTTTTTACTTGTTCAAACCTTGTGGTTTAATTCAATCCACTTTAAATGGGATATCTAGCGTATCTTAAACTGTAGCTCCGTTAAATCTTCTAAAGGGATGTGATATCTTCCTCTTTAATTCTTCCTCTTTATTCTCGGCTATGAGATGCTAGAACCTTTCATTCTATTCAATATGAGTTTCATAATCAAACTTACTCTTAGGATTATTTCCACTCTGTTTTATATGAAACCATGCATTATAGATCAATCTTCTATATAAGGTTTGATATATCATTAATCTTTTGGGTTCATCTCCTTCTATTTCTCCTCTCCCTTTTATGGAATTTTACCCCCATGTTCCTATTGGGATTTTATTTTGTTTTCACCAGTGTGGTGGTGTCTCTCCATCCTGGGGTGGATACAGTTGTCAGATGGGGGAGGATATCATGACCTATTATGTGGCCCATTCTCGTATAAAATAACTTCAAGAACTATTTGAGGTAGGAGATTAGTTTCTTCTCATTTCTTTTACATGACACTTTATTGTTAGTATATTTTATCCCACTAGATGACAATGTAATTGACATAATAAATATTTGAACCGGAAAAATAAATTGATATCGATCGTATGTTATTGCCTCTTGTTTTTCTAGATAGTGTGATATCTATGCTTGCTTCGTTTAGCTATTCATTCTTGATGGAAATTGTTAAATAATGTAAATCGGAATTAATTGATAATTGTTTGGATAATGATAAAGAGGAATGTAAATGAATCTGGTTCTTCTTGTTGTAATTTTGATGTTAATAAAAATGGTGCAGTAAGCATGTTTGGTTTATTCGGGATAACTTACTATTTAGGTTTCACAATTGTGCAACCTACGTATAATAAATCAGTTAATTCAAAATGGATTATTTGATTGATAAATATTTGAAGGGTTTTGAGTTACCATCTTACTTGTTTAAGGTCCAAGAGACAGTTGATAAGATGTTTCTTTTCCTACTGCTTATGTTGTGATGTGAGCCTGGATGGGTGGTTTGATATGTGGGGGAATGGAGGCCTTTTGGTTGTTGCAGAAAATGATGCATGGGGTTGCGAGATGCGTATGTTTATGCATGTGGGTGTTAGGGAGGACACCCGGGATGATGGAATGTGATGGATGTGATCGTTGGATGATTGATGTTTCTTTTTTGGTTTATTACCTATTTTACTTTTCCCCACTCCCTATGGAAGCTGGTCTTGATTACCCTTCTTCTGAAAGAGGTGAAGATGAATGTGGTATGCAATGTTATTTTTTAGATTCTCAAGGGAGGATGGTTCTACTCTCTTGCTATAGGCGAAAAAGGCTTAGTGGTTAGTACATCTACACACCATATTGATCCCCCTTGTGTTTAGTTTCATAAAAGGTTTTTCTAGAATTCCTCAGAATACGGGAAAGTAATTCTGTAATGAATAATTGAATAAATGGTGATAACCCATGGGGTTGAAGTATTCTGGAACATAATGATGTGGTTGTAATTTTAATGGGATACTGAACATTGGGTGTGATTCTAATAAAATTTATTGTGAAATTGTGTTTTGTTAATTAATTTATGTAGAATTAATTAACATAAATTTAAACTAATAAAAAGTTAATGATGTAATTGATTAAATCTCTTTAAGAGGTTGTGTGTTTATAGGATACATAGTCTTAGAGTATCACCCCGGAGTCTGAGAGATGTTAGTTGTAGTTGTGTCTGAGACTAGGTTATGCCCATAGTGTGGTTGTAAGATAAAGTATATCATTTACTTTTTGTGTTTCTGTATGCTACTCTACCCTCTCAATAAGGGAAACTGAATCCCCGGGGTTTTTGAACCCTGAGGGGTGTTTCTCCAACATTCTGGTGGGAGGATGAATGGATGACTGCTCCATTTGGCCTAGCTATCTTCTCTTGGTAGTTACTAGTGATGGTAGCCACACTTGTTAGTTTTATGCATAAATGTGTTTAGCGGGCTATAATGCATTGTGGTTATTCACACACATATATTCTGGATATTGTTTCTTATAGACTACTATAGATGTGGCATGTATAGGATGTGATGTCTTGAGGATCCTTAATCGGTGAATGGGTTGTAATGGCTTGAGGTATAATACCTGATTTATGATACACGTTATGCGAGCTGTGGGGGCTCTTAGATACTGACTGATTATATTTCTTACATGGAATAGTGGTTTTCTTGCACGAGATTCATATTATGGTGCATTGCACTGGTTTCTGTGGGAAAGACTTTTTGGAGAGAGATGGTTAGGACGTGCAATGTTGGGGAAAAGCAGAAAACCAATGGGGAAGTAGTATCATGGTACCCTTGATATTCAATATCATATTATATAATCTTGTATGCATTACTTTGTGAGAGTAGCCATGGTGAGGTTGGGAACATAGAATACATGTTTAGGTGATGAGTTAGTTTCACTTGTTGTTCATTGTGCTTTAGCATGCTTCCTTTACTTTTACACGAGAGTCTTCGAGGAGGATCCTACTAAGTATACTGTTATACTCACCCTATTTATATATAAACTGTTTTTAGGTCACCTGGAGATGGTTGGAGATCAAGATGGTTTCTACTAGCTTGGGGTTGCAGGATCTGTTTGGGCTTTTGGTTGCTATTTTTTTTACTTTATTTTGGGTACTTTCTTTTTTCCACTTCTATTTGTAGTACATTTGAATGACATTACATATGTGCACTTGGGTTTTCATTTATATTTCAATTTTTATTTCGATTTGGTTGGAGTGTATCTTATCTCTCTCTTCTACATTTGTTTTCTTAGAGGGTAATGAATCTCATTTGTGTGTTTAATATACCCTCGGTGATAGTCGCCAAAACGGGGCCTACTGGAGGTGGGAATTAGGGGGTCATTATCTCCATTCTCCGACTACCGGCCCAGGAGGGGTACACTTTGTGGGATGGGCGTTGTGACATGTAGGGAAGGTTTGGTACATTATGAATGATATGTTATTAATTCGTATTTCAAGGAATTATTTTCCCATCTATATTTATATATGATTATTATATTAACCTCTTATAATAATGAATCTATTGATAAAAATTCAATGGACAAGGTGTATTAATTGGTTCATTATAGAATTTCATAGAATGATATACCAACCATATATTCTGATAACATTATTTTGAAACATGATTGGTGAAATGTCAACATAATGAGATTATATTACAAATTTAGTGATCATTTGTGTTTGTTTTCATTAAGAAATTTACATCTTATATAATGTCTTCATTTATGTATCACTATAATATTATATATCCATTATGGATGTCCCGAATAATGTGAATATGGAAATGGACTATAGGGTAATACAAAATCTTCTCATTTATTTCAGGTGAATACATTCTAAATTTAAATTATTGACGAAATTTTACATTCAATAAAGACATATAATATTTATTCTGTATTTATTAATCATAATTGTTAATTACCTATATTATAATTCATTGTAATATTGAATAAATATTTATTCACAACTTTGTGAATTTTATATTTATTTATTTATTGAATAAAATTTCTTATTCAAGGTTTAGTAAATGTCAATGAAGGGGGAAAGGTTTAGTTAAGCTACCTTGAAATTGAAATGATATATTAAATATCATTTAAATAAATATTATTTAACATGATAATATTTATATTATCATTGATACATGGTTGTTTAGATGAAATAATAATAATGTTATTATTTTTAGATGGATTTAATTAAGAATTTATATAAGGTATTAGTTCATCTCTACATCTACCAATCCTATGTTGCTAGATTTTTACATAACTGATTATATCGCTACTTTTAATTTCTGTGAATTATTATTTGAGAACAATATATCTCTTCCCTGTAGAATTCTTTTAATAAAAAATGTTTACATGTTTTTCTTTTGAAGCACAAAACAATTCAATCTCTTTCCATATTCCCAATAATGAAATACTGATAATTAATCCTTTATACTTCAAGGAATATTTTGTGATACGTGTAGATTTGAGTAAGATGATAGGTACCAAAAAACCACCACATATAAAACAATAAATGATGCATTGTGATCAAGGAGTTCAAGTGGATCGCCATATATGGGATTATTCTGTCTATACTCCTATAATATTGAATTTAAAACATTATTGAGGTCTGATTGATCAACACTAAAATAATATATAATACCAAATACAATGGGAATTTTATATTTCTCAATTATTTATAAATTTAACATAAATAATCTTCTCTCATGGTATTATGATTCATTGATTAGGGTTCTCTAGATATTATCATTATATATTTCTTTACTCATCAAATTCATATGTTTTAATCCTTAAATTCAATGAAAAATCATCATTATGGATGGAACTGACTGACACCCACACTATATGAAACCTTCATGTTGTTTTAGAGCCATCACATTGAAATTTACAGTTATTTAATTCTTTATTTATTGATATCACAAACTTTTGTTAGTTCATTATTTTTATTATAACTTATAATTTATAAATTTTGAATAACATGTTCATTAACTATCATACAACCATAAAAATATGAAGGATACCTGGAGATTAAATCCAGAGGTTCTACAAATCATGGATATATAACTCTGTTACAAAAAAATTGTTGTATAATTATATGATGTGTCATCATGGTAAACTAAATGCAAATGAGGAAAAACTAATCATGGATTACCACATAGGAAATAACCATACAGTGAGTAATTAAACATTAATTACATGAATTTTTGACTTCTAGGGTTTAAAATGTATTTTTATGGTCAAAGGTGTGTTACAAATATACATTCCATAAAATCCCCATATGACATTGTAACGTCTCACTTTATGCATGGTATGGACCGTAATTGTTTTTGGTATAATTCAATAAAGAGATCAAGGGAACACACCCAAATAGCCTATTGTAGGTCCATATTGGTAGATAATTTTTTCACTGTTGTGTAGGATTATAAAAAATAAAACAAATTTTCCAAGCACAATGTTTTGTGTGTAACAGAAATTAAAATGATTAAAAGAAACAAAAAAATTAAATAAAAAATATTTATGAAAAAGGAATAAAAATAAGTTATAAATAAGAAGTTAAGTGATAAGTGAAAATAAATAAAATAGGTTAAACCTATTTTTCATTTTAATTTTTTATTTTCATTTCTTATTTCCTCACTTTCAATTTTATTTTTTTATTTTATTTTTCCATTTTTATTTTTTTCATTTTCATGTTTTCCCATACATTCTTTATTTTATTTTATTTCTTTTTCTTATCTTATATCCAGTCCTCCCACTCCCTCTCACATGCCTCCCCATCCCTCAATCATTAGGCACCTCTCCAGCCTCTTCTTTCAGATCCTCATCATAAATAATTTTCTCCAACGTTTTCTACGTCATTAGAAGTGTTGTGAATCTTGTGGTATGAAATTTCATCTGCACCAATTAATTTTGTGTTTCAATTTATCCCCATCACAAAATCTTTGGCACAATGATTTTACTAAATTTTTGAGGTTTCTATTTAATCCATTGATTTCTTCAATTTTAGTTAAAATCAAAGGTTATCGCGGGATGTGTGGTATACTACGTCTACAAAGTAGTGTGTCTATGTTCTTTCCTATCATTTCATCGCTTTGGTTACATCACACCATTGTGCCTTTGGTCAGTACATACTGGTGAAACATAAATAATGTATTTATTTATTTATTTTTAATTATTTTCCTTGATCTTTATTACCCGTATTTTAGGGGAACCCTTTCATATGTTGTTGGCATTCCATTAGACACCCCATTGCGTGTTCAAACATAATTGGATGATTTAACTTTTTCCAGAAATTTTAAATTTATCATTTATGTGTGCATGTTTGATAATTTTTATTGAAGGTTTAAACTGAATACATTATTTTGGATGAATCATAAATAATATATTTGTTTTTTCCTTTTGATTTCATTTTTTATAAATAATATTTTATTATAATTATTTTAGTGATTTCCTATTATAATGTTTTTTTCCACAAATTTCATTGAAAAACTTATATCATGGATTAAAATTGAGTTTTTATTATTATTTATGACTATTAGGATTGAATAAATATTATTTATATGACATTAAATGGTTAATTCAATAGATGAAATCATGAATTCTTGTTTGGGATATATTAACCTCTCTTATTGTTTTTATTAAAATTAGTCTGGGGTGAGAATGTGACTACATTATTTAAATGCCACAAATGGACTCTCCATACTCCATAGGATACAATAGGATGTGTTGGGGAATTAGTGTTTTAGGATTTCCAGGAAAGGTCTCCCCAAGGGTTTTTATTATACTCTTGGGTGATATCGGTTCTATAAGGGTAAATTGATTAATGACCCATTTGAATGATTTCTACTCTAAACCATGGGTTATACTTGGTCTCTTACATGTCATACCCAGGAAAGACTCATGGTTACCATACCATATGTGATACTTGAAAATTTGAAAGGATATCCTTGGATAGGATTAATAGAATTGGATAGTTTCAATTGATGTGTTGAAGTGATACCTCTAGAATGGGCTCAGACTCCTCCTTGGGAATTAGTACATTTAATATAAATTATTTAGATACTTTTATTGATAGTACATACAGTTTCCTTTCCCTTTGTGATACCTCTCTTATTCTTTAAAGAGATCCTAGTTTAGAAAGATGAATTAAATCCCATGAAAATGAAAAATATTGGACATATGTGGTTTTTGAGATGTCCTTTTATTTAGGACTATATATTTATATATATTATACTTTTTGGAGTATCTCATTCATTCCCTTGGATCAGTCCCAATTAAGTGGTATTGAATATGTCCCCATTTCAGAACCCATACCAAGTTGTCTTTCTTTTATATATTTCTTTTCTCTAATTAATTTTTATATTATCCAATTATTTTTGTTTCCCACCTGAAATGGAAATGTTTAGACACTATGGGTTCTGTCCTACTAGGATTATATTTCACACCCTTACTCAGGCACTGTTTGGTACCTCAATAGACATCTTGCTCATATGATTGGATAATTGTTAACCATACCACTCTCAATTCTTTCTTTTCTTTCCACTTAGTTTGCAGATTCGAGGAAGAGGACCAAGCCATTTTCAAGATGTTGTTTTAATAGTTTGTGTCATTTTTATTATATGGTTTTGATTTCACATAATTCATTATTGTATCCATTTTTTCATATACTCTTAATTTAATATAGATATCATATCATGACATCATATAAGAATTTTTTTAATCATATTATGAAGTTATCATTTATTCCAGTTGGTTATTTATTTCTCTAATGTAGTTTCTTTATATTTCTCTCCTGTTACTTGTTATGTCACGAACCAACCTGAGTCGACCCTGGACCGGTAACACAAGCTGGTCTGTGGAAAGTCCTGAGAGGTGTTCTCGATCCTCTTGGGCTGGCGAGAAGCACCAAGACATCAATAGAGAACAACCAGGGAAATATTTCACCCAATGAAAATGAACTATGTAGAAAAATTATAATATAACAACGCAAAATAAATAAATTAAATTAAAGAGAAAGATTTTCCAACAACACATACTAACCCGAACACAACCAAAACTCCTCATGACCCCATGAAACACTCAATAATCCACAACCAACTCTCACCCACAGTGATCAAGCTTAGTCAAACCTACAATAGAAACTAAAATCAAGAAAACACTATAGGCATGAGTATTATAACTCAGTAGGCATGCCTAAAAATCTATTCCCGAAGCACTAAATTTAAATGAATAATTTACCAATTTCATGTTTGAACTAAATTATATAAAATATGGGTTTCAACACACACTTTCATTTATAAATCATGTAATAGTCTATTACCCTTTTTAATGAAAAAACATGTTTATTGTTTTAAGGGAAAAGGGGAATTACATTTTAAAACATTTTCATGGAATATTTAGATATCCAAATTTTAGTTGTTAGTCAAGAGGAAAACCACACACAACACAAAACACAAAATAAGAATAATGGGAAAGTAGAAAATGAGGACTAGCAACCAAACGAAACCCCCCCCAATCATCTTACACATACAAATAAACACTAAAAAGCATGGGTCAGACCCCAGAGCTAGTGAAAAATCCAGAACGTATTATATGTGTGACTCATCGTGAAGGCATGCCTACTCTTGAAGAATTCATAACGTCCAAACTCTTTGGGTTTCACTACATGGCCAAACCAAGGGGCCCAATCCCCTATCAGATAAAATCTCGTACTAAGGGCCACTATCTATTTCGTATTCTTACCTAGTGTAGCAATTGTTCTTAGAATAATCACTTATTATTCCAGGTTCCCATGTCGACACGTGTAATAAATATGTGTGATTCATCAATTTCAATCAAGTAACCCATTATGATGCACAAACATCACACACAACAACTCACACAATTGATGTACACAATAAGATCACCCCTGTGTCACCCGAATGAATGTTCTTCAAAATAGTTTGTTTTACCAAAGGACCAAATGGGCCTTAGCCAACATTAAATAAAAACATCAATTCTCATGAAAAAACCAAAATATTTGATCACACATATGATGAAAACATTTATCTTTAAACAAAAACTATAAAAGAAGAAACATGATTTATGATCAAGGTCTTAATGGGCATTTTTTTACTATTGTGCGACTATTCATCAATAAACTAATTTTAGTGGGATGCATAAAAATAAACTTTGTAATTTACAGTATATCATTATTCTAAAAATAATTATCAAATATTATGTCATATCTAATGAAAATCAATTAAATGACAGGGAAAAATAAATTCTAAATTCAAGGGATTGTGCATGGGGGACCTACCACGACTTTCAACTCGATCATGCTGATGTGATACATCTCAAACTTGTTCACAAGTACATTAAACCTTATGAACTTGGTATCACGTAATTTCTCTAACAACAAGCTTTAGAAATCAAAAAAATACTAAAAACGTAGAATCACTAGCTTCAAATGATCTAAATGAATAAATAGCGCAAAGAATCACCACAACACTAGAGCAGAAAAAGAGCAGAGAATCCCAACTGCTCGCCATTGGCGATAAGTGTTATTCATATGAAAAATTTCAAACAAGGTGTATGGTTGGTCACATGATCGGAGGTGACACTGGAGCCAACAAATCTGGTCGTTCATCCCCTGAAGGCCGGAATGGGGCTTCGGGGTGCCGAAAATATCACCGGTAGGGGGTGGGGCATGACTGGGAAGGGTGTGAATCCAGTTGGAGAGCTCATGTTAGGTCAGAAGGTGCATGAATGGTAGGAACATTCCATTCAGAGCTATGTGGTGGTTGGAATGAGCTCTTCCAAGTTGTAGGTAGGTGTGCGTAGGTTGGCTCAAGAGAGAAAAGGGGTCAGCGGTACCAGAAGGGAGGATTGCTGGTTGGAAAAAGTGGCTGGTAGGGTTGGAGGGCCTTCGACAAGGGCTGTGTCGGTTGAAAAGTGTGACGGAGGTTGAAGGTTGCATGGACAGAGGGTGTGGGGTTGCCTGAGGTAAACTGAGGGCTGGTGAGGCCAAAAAAAGGTTATGGTCTGCTCGTGTGGGGTGGTTAGACAGTGTGCGGCCAGAGAGGTGAGGCTGGTGCGGTGCTGGCGGTCGGAGGGACGCGTGGATGATGGTCCCCAGCAGGATGTGGGTTGGAGGTCGGAGGTCATGTAATCAGGGGTTTGCAACAAGTTAAAAGCTGTCAGTGGGAGAGGCAGTAAGGATGGTGTTTGGCTAGGAAGGTGGTGTCGCATAGGAGTGGCTAGCGGGTGCGGCCGGTGCAGAGAAGGACCGGCTGATGGGAGGCTGTTGCAGCACAAGGCAGGAGGACGGGAGGATAGTCAGCTACAAGGAAGGGGCATTGTAGGTGTGGCCTATGCAAGTGGGCATAAGAGTATGATGGCCAGCTGTTGGGAGGGGGGGAGGAGGATTCTACACTAGAATGGTGGGAAAGTGGATTCATGTGGCTGCCTATGCGGAGAGGGATAAGGAGAAGAACTATGGAGGGGGTGGCATCACAAGGGATTAGGGTAACATGGGGTCCCGATGGGGATAGAGGGAAGGGGGAGGAAGAGTGAAAATAAAATAAATAGAGAGAAAATAATGAAGCAATAAAATAATATCAAATGAAATGAAACAAAAAAACTTAAACACACTAATAAATAAAGATGATAAATATAATAATAAAAGTAAAGCCTCATTAATAAAAACACTAAAAAGAATAAGATTAATAATAATAATAATAACTTTAATCTATTATAATAATAATATTATTACTTACAATTATAATAATAGTAATGATCATAATAATAATAAATCAAATATAATAATGATAAAAATAAATATCTTAACAAAAACAAATCATTAATAATAATAATATAATATTATAATTAATTGTAAATCATTACTTCATTTTTAATGGTAATAAAATTAATTACATTTTTTATAATTATAATAATATTATTGAAACATTTTAATAATAATAATAATAGTCATAATGATAAAAATAAAAATGGTAAAATATTCTTTTCATTTTAATAAAAATTATAAATTTATTATCATCAATAAAAATTTTAAATATCACAAAAAATCACAAACTTTGCACATTTTATTTTTTCGAAGAGAGGCGGATTGTTCTGTGGCCAAAACGAAGTCGTGCGGGTTTTCCAAAACATGATCTACACATGGGCCAAGTGACGTTTACTAAAAAACACACACTTTTTTATGAAGGTCATGAATCTCATTCAGGATTCAACTTGATCCTCGAAAATGTTTTCCTAAAACCAATGAATGTTATAAAACAAATTAATTAACTTTGTCGGTGTGTGACATTTCTCCCTAGCATAACGCTTTCCACCATTGGAAAGTCATAACATCATCTAGTCCCAAAAATAAAACTTCATAAGTCTCACCCACCTCCCAAATATTAAGTGCCTCTTGTTGATCGATCCAAAAAGACATTGAAAGCCATGACACAGAACTCATCCTTAAATCGCAATCACATTAACTCTCACCAAGAACAGCCCATATCATCCATTTCAACTGAGGAACGAATGTAATTAAACCACCTCTAACACATATTTCTATAATCCTAGTCCAATAGAACCATTTGGTATACTAAAATCGCATTTTGTTTCTCAAGGGGAAGAACATAAAACTCAGTCGTTCTACATGAGACCACCCATCACCCAAAATGATACCCTAAGAGAAACTCTGATACTGACACTGGGAGTCTTGAATGGACTCCCCACCATAATGATTGGGATAACACTAAATTATATCTGTTTGAACTCTATGAGACCCACTTTGGGTCTTCCAACCATATGAACCGATGAGATTAACTGAACATGAAAACATCCCACACTGAACAAAACCCCCCACTCCGAGAGGTGGGGGAGAAAGAACCCAACTAATAGAAAATAAAAAATACTTGTATAGTCATATAAACAACATCGCACACTCAGAAGAACACAAACCCTACCACACTAAGGAAAAAGATTAAACCAACGCCTTTTTCACTATTGGGGTACTTCTGACAATGCGTCAGCTTCACTTCGGGACCTATTTTTGGAGCACCGATGATTAAATCATATCTGGCCTCATAGTCAGGCATCAAAAAAATTTAAACATAACACAAAAGCCAGAATTTTACCAAACATACTTCCATTAAAAAATAATGATTTCAAAGATGTTCGACAATACCAATCTTAGAACTGAAAATAAATAAACACCATAGAATGACACAAGAAGTGACCACTACATCAAAGGAACATAACAATATGAAAACCCAAAATAGATCCCAAAAATTTTTCTACTCTTGCTAACGGGCTGAGGCGATATTTGACGAGATAGGTTTGGGATCCAAGTGATTCTTGAAAACTCCTAAACAGAATCACTGCAAGTGACCCCGAGGTCCACTGGTGTGGCAGGGTCTCATAGCACCCGGGCATGGTGGCCTCTTCTGTCCCTACCTTCTATACTTGAGAAATATTATAGCATTGTGGTGTGAAGAAGGGGAAAAAAGATCGGATGCACTCTTGATTCTTCTATTAGAGCCACCAGCATGAAGTCTCTTCCTATTCTTCCTACCACCATCCTATGAAATACATCTCAATGATGGGAGATGATTCTTCACTTCATGTCCTACTACTAACTCGGCTTCAGCAAGAATGCTTTTAACCACAACATATAAGAAGGTGGATGTGTTGAGATCTTCCCCTTTCGACTGTATTGCAGGTTGGAGCCCAGACTCAAGTTATCGATCCTTCTCGATATCATTTGCAATAAACAATTGGTTGAATGAGACTAAGTATAAGAAACATTAACAGAATTATAGTACGAATTCAACACCCTGTTGAACACAAAACAACTCCATTCTCTTCCTCCTCTTAGTCAACTTAGAGAAGTATTGTTGGATGAACAAAGACTTGGTGAAATTCCATCTGAGATCTTCTCGAGGCTTTCTTTGAGATAGGGACTTCCACCATTTCCATGTTGGATCTTCATATATAAAGTAGAAAACATCGCCTTCAATGACCCATGGGACCCAATGTTATTCTCAATCATCTATAACCACTTCTCCACCTCAAGAGAGCATTCTTGACTATAAAACAAGGGAGGGTGAACTTTAGGAATTCCAGAACATAGTCGATAGGTTGGTCAACTGGAGGTTTTGCTTTGGGTGCACCACCTGAAGCCACACATTGGGAATTCTTCAAATCATCGTGGGTGAAAAAACTAAGGAACAATGAAACAAAGAATAAAAAAAAAATAGTCCTTTCCATTTCAATTTCAACTTTTCATAATTTGAAAAATAAAACATTATAAACGGTTTTTAGAATTACGTAAGACCCAAACAATTCACCAGGGAAAACTAGTGTTGATAGGTGACTCATACATATGGTCGGTATCCATACGCAAATCAAGCCACCGTCACAAGTAGCACATTAGGGTAATTCCACTATCTCCACATTGTTTTATAGAAAATGCAAGATTATGGAGGTCAATTTACCGACACACATTTCATTTCCCAATAACAAAAAAACTATAATAAACAAAGGACATTGACAGACCGAAACAACTCGTAAAAAACTGAGGTTAGGAATGAGCAAGGGTTCACAACGTACTTCCTATTCCTACACCTAAATCCCAAAAAATCATACTCTTTTTACCCGTAAGAACCCAAATAATTATGGGCCCTCTGAAAAACATGGACTTATCAAGAGACAACCTCCTTTGATATCATTTTGTCACAATCCAACTCAGGTCGACCCTAGATTGGTCACCTAAGCTGATCTGCGATAAGGCCCAAGATGCATTATCGATCCTCCAAGGATGGTGACAAGACCCATTGAATCAACAAAGAAAAACAAGGGAATGATTTATTATAATAAAAATGAACTATGAATCATACATATAATATAAAAACACAAAATAAATAAAAAACATGAAAGAGATAGAACGGACGACAACATATATTAACCTGACCACGACCAAATCTCATCGCGACCTTGAGATTCATTCTCCAATAAACAACAAACTCTCTCCAAAGGAGAGAATGATTGATTAAAACCTGCAACAGAAATTGAAAATAAGATAATAATATAAGATTTATTATTAAAACTTAGTAGGTGTGCCAAAAAATCAACTCCCAAAGCACTACCTTTAAATACATAATTTACCAATTTCAAGTTTGAATTATTATGAAAAATGTGGGTTTTCCCGAACACTTTCAATTATAAAACATGTAATAGTCCATTGCACTATTTTATTTAAAAACAAGTTTAATTCTTGACGGGAAAATGGGCATTACATTTTAAAACATCTCCCCAAAAAATTAAAAATTCAAATATTAGTCATTGTTTAATATGAGAACCACACACAACACCCAACACACAATAATGACAGTGATAAAGTTGAAAATGGGGAATAGAAACCGAACTAGTGCCCCTAATCATCTGCCACATACAAATAAGCACTAAAAAACATGGGTCGAACATAGGATCTCATGAACTATCTAGAATGCACTATCTGTGTGACTCATCCTGAAGTAATTCTTACTCTCGATGACATCATAACTCCCAAACTATTGGTGTTTCCATACCTTGCCTGACTGACGCGCCCAATCCCCTAGTATAGAATAGCTTGTACTAAGGGACACTTTCTAGTGCGTATTCTAAACTAGTGCAGCAATAATTCTCAGAATATTCACTTACTATGCCAGTTTCCCTTGTAAACACATATTATTAAAAGGGGTGAGTCAAAAATGTTAATCATGTAACTAGTCATGATGCACATACAACACACACAAAAACTCAAAAAATTGACGTACACAACAAGATCACTCATGAGTCACCCCAATGAAAGTTTTTCCATATAATTTTTTTTATGAATGTGCCAAAGGGACCTTACACAGCTTTAATAAAAAAACATCATTTCTCAAGAGAAACCAAACCATTTGGTCATGCATTATATGAAAACATTTATCATCAAACCATAACCACCCTTGAAGAAATATGAACTGTGTTGAATGGCCGAAAAAGCATTTTTCACTATTGTCTGATAATTCAGCAAAATCAAATTTGAGTGGGATGTATAAAAATGAATAGTGTCATTTAAAAAAATCATTATTCTAAAAATTATAATTTAATTTTATATCACATTAAAAAAATTAAACAAAATGACAAGAAATAAATATATTCTAAATTTAGGTCAAAGGCAGTGGGGGACCTACCTCAACTTCCAACTCGATTAAAAAGATTCCACTAGTCTCATAATTCTGCACAAGAATGCATAGCCGGATGACTACAGTATCACATACTTTCTTTGTCAACACGCTGTGAGAATCACAATAACACTAAAAACCAAGAATCACATACATCGAATGATCCAAATGAATAAATAGTTCAAAACACACCTCAACACCAGAGTAGGAGAAACAGGGGGAACCCAAACCGCTTGCCTTCACGGTGGGAATTCATCGCACGCCCAATTGCAAACAAGGTGTGTGGATGGTCATAGGAATGGAGGTGAAACGGGAGCTAACAAAGCATGTCATTCTACCCCTGAAGTTCACCAAGGGTCTGTAGGGCACTGAAAATGTTGATGATGTGGGGGAGTGCTGGGAAGTGTGTAATGCTAGTCAGAGGGCACGCGATATGTCGAAAGGTTCACTTCTTGAGGGAATCGGCTGGTCGGAGCTACGTGGTGGCTGGAATGAGGTCTTCTAAGTCTGAGACGGGTGTGTGTGGGTCATCCGAATAGAGGAAAGGGGTCAAATATACTAGAAGGGTGGATAACTGGCTAGAAAAAGAGGCTAGCATGGATAGAGGGCTACTGGAAAGGGAGGCTTCGGCTAAAAAGGGAGTCAACGGTCGAAGGGTGTGTGGTCTTAGGATATGGGTGGCCCGAGGCAGACGACAGGCATGTGAGGATCGTGCGGTGTCAACAGTCCGAGGGACGCGTGGTCGGTGGTTGTCAGCATGAAGCGAGTTGGAGGCCGGAGGTAGCAGTTGAAGGGGTGCACAAAAAGGTAGCAGTGACTGGAGATGAGGTCACAAGGCGGGTGCGTGGGTGGGAGGACAGTGATGTGTAGAAGCAACTGGTGGGTGTGGCTGATGCAGGGTATGCGTGGCTAATGGGAGGCTATTACAGTGCAGGGATGGAACACGGGAGGTCGGTCGGTTGTAAGGTAGGGGTGTGGGAGGAACAATATATGCATGTTGGGAACTAGAGCGGGATAATCAGTAGTTTGGTGGAACGAGGAGAAAGAGGTTGTGCCGGAATATGGGGAATGTGGAGGGGTATGGCAGCCTGCCCAAAGAGGGAGAAGGAGACGAATGAGGGAGGGGTGGTAGCCTAAGGGATTAGGGTTACATGGGGGTCCCAACGGGGAGAGATGGAAGGGAGAGGTAGTGTGGACAAAAACAAAAGGAATGAAATGAAAAAAATAAAATAAAATTCAATTTAATTTAATAAAAAAAACTAAAACTCACTAATAAATAAAATGATAAAAATAAAAATAATAGTAAATCCTCATTAATAATAACACTAATAATAATAATAAAAATAAAATTAATCTATAATAATAATAATAATGAATATTATAATAATAAAAATAATTCTCATAATAATAATAAAACCAATATAAAAATGATAAAAATTTTCATCATAACAACAAAAAATACATTATAATAATAATATAATATTGAAAATATTTATTAAAAATTTCATTATTCTTTATGATAATAACATTTAATTTTTGTAGTAGTTATAAAAATATTAATAAATCTATTTTATAATAATAACAACAGTCATAATAATAAAAAAAATGATAAAAATATTCATTTCATTTTAATAAAAATTATTAAATTATTATCATAAATAAAAATTTTAACTAACACAATAAATCACAGATATTTCTCATTTTAATTTTTCGATGATTGGATGATCATTTCGTTGCTTTGGATTAGTCGCTCGGGGTTTCCAAAATGTGTACCCCCCATGCGTCGAATGACGTTAGCTGAAAAATGTGCACATTTTGACGAAGCATGGGAATCTTATTCTGGATTCAACTCGAACCGCATCAATTTTTTTTTAAAAACTAGATAAATTTATATAATAAATTAATTACATAGGTAGGTGTGTAAAATGTTACTAACCTATATACTACTATTTAATTATTATACCTATGAGGGTATAGTCTCCCCACTAACACACTAAAGGACCTCGATAGTAGTTTGCAGTCTCCAACATTCGAGGAGATACTCTTGTGGACTTGTGGCCCACCATCGTGGGGCCTAGTTTAGTGGAACTCGAGGTGGGATGCTACATACTTGGTGGTTGAGTGATTAATGAAATCACAATGATATATATCCACCTATGAAATGTTTACTCATTTGTAGATGAAATATAAAATACATTATTACAAGACATGTAGCTGGTGCACATGTCATTTAACAATTTAATATTCTACCCATATTAGACATTGAATCCCTTGGCAGGTAATACATGACTAAAATAAAGGGTTTTATCTAATTTTTTTCTAGTTTCAACCCCGTGTAACTAATAAAAATATATAATTTCATCCTTCCAACATAGAATACAAAAGGACAAAATAAATTATGATGGTAGTGAATAAATTCAGTATTAAAATTGAACTACATGTCATGTAACCGATGTATATATCATATGGTTGGTTTTTTCTATAAATTTATTAAATATAGTTAACATGATATAAATTGTTTCTGGTAGATTGAGTTGGTAATAATATTTCTAGTACCATGCACATATTATATACTGATGTAATTTAATATACTGTTAATTAATTTAAATTTTTTATACCATAACAACTGAGTATCTAAAGTATCTCCGGGACTATTTGCAGTAATAATTTAGATAATTAGTCAATTAAATATAAAATCTTTTATTTAATAATAAAATAAAAATTTATAAAAATTTATTTTTTAATAGGATATGTTTTCAAATTTTTAGGAATTTTGTTCTTTTCATGTAAGTGATAGATCATGATATTTTTCTGAAAAAATTATATGATGTAATTCTATTAAATTCAACATTATTTCACTATATTTTACATGTAATTAAATTTTAAACTTAAAAAAATATTATAAAATTCATATATCCCTTACTTTTTTATTTTATGGGACCATCATGTACATGGTTTATATATATCGCTCATACCATTAGTTCCTTCAACCAGTTTATGAGAAATACATATAAAAGATTGATCTGCAATGAAGGGTATTTATTTTAGAACCCTAAAAAATGTGAAACCAACTATAAATATATTAGGATCAATATTGTAATGTAAAAAACTCAATTAAGTCTTCTATTAATGATTTATTTCATGGGGTTACAGGTAGTTTTATTATCCACACGATTCTTGAACAATTAGAATCATCATGATCATGTTATCATATTAATTTGATTTCTCTATACCGCATGGATAAATTTAATAGATACATTATCATAATAAAAATAAAATTATAAAATAACAACAATAAAACATGGAAATAAAAAAATGGATTATGAATATATTATTTTAACATTACATGGTTAATTATTTGTATAAAATCCATATAACATTAACACGAAATGAAAACATGAAAAAAGGAAATTGAAATGTATTAAAAATTCATTATAGTTAATTTTATGTAAAAATAAATATAATATATAATTTAACATGGAACCATATATATTGTATTAGGTTAGTCCTTTTCTAAGGAAAATTTTAAATATTTCGAATTATTAACATTGATAATTGGTCGAATTAACTAGTTTATAAATATATATATAAGTACATTAGTATATTCAATAAACATTTAGAGGCATGTTTTTTGAAAATTTTAGTATGTATTTTATTATTTGAATGTTTATTCAATGGAACAAAAAGTTGGAAGATAGAATTTTTTAATACCACCTACCTGAAAAATTAACATAATTTTCATGGCCTTTTTCTTGGTTATGAGAATGAAAATATTGATAATTTCTTCTATAATTTTTTCATGACTATATATTACTTTTCTAATAGTGGGGGTGGTTGATTCTTGAAAAAATAGTGAGATGATAAAATGAAAATGAAATTTTTTTTATGATACATATTTTGGTAACCAATAAATAGTACATATAAATAATTATTATTTTTGTAATGAAATAGAATTTCTTTCAACCATGGTATATTTACAATTCATTATAGAGAAATAAAACCATTATAATTGATGTAAATTCTAGGAAGGGTATATATACATTCACATTATACTATTAAATTAGTGGTATCTCCACATGATATAGTCCCTAATATGATCTGACTTAAAGGAATGTGAGTAAGGATGAGGTCAATGTCTATGAGAAACATGTATTTGAAGTGGTAGATATATTTTTTTTATGATTCCATCAATATTGAACTTCCTCATGATGCCTCATTAAATAATTTAGAACCATAACATGTATAAGAATCCAAATTATCATTATTAGTAAGGATTTATAAAAGAGTATTTTGATCTTTATATGTCACTATTTCTGAGGGAACAAGGAGAGGGAATGTCAGTAGGACCTCAGGTATTCAATATTATAATTTACATTGAGCCTCTCTACATTCATGGTTTTATATAACTTGATGAGTAATGCACATATATCATAATCACATCAACCCCCACATATTTTATATATTTTTTGATAATTTTAATATAAATAAAATTTATAAGTTTATCTCATATCTCCCCATTCTAATATTCCATTTTGATAATGTAATGGATTAATCAAAAAAATCAACCAATATATTGATCAAGAGTAAGGGAAAAGATATAATCCCCAAAATATATTTTCATTTTGATACTTCTATAAAACTCCTATATATATCTATGAAGGGAAAGTGGAATGAAATGTACTGTAACATCATATATTATTATGTAACAAGAAGGCCCATTGGAAGAAGAAAACCACTAATATTAATAAGTAAAGTTACCTATCTATTAAATTCATTATCAAGAGAAATATATCTACTTATAAAAACTAGTTATTAGATATATCTTGTGGTGATCATGTTTTTAACAATTATTACAATAAGTATATTTACAAGAATGGAATGGGATGAGGTGGATCTATGATAAACAAATAGATATAGAATCACTCCCAATAACTATTGGAGACTAACACCTTGAATTTTTGATAGGATTGATAATTGTTTTACAGTACTGTTATTATGTGTCACTAGATTCCAAAAACATTATTTCTATACAATTTCATGATAAGGGTGTTTTCTAAATGTTTGTCAAAAAATTTCTTCTCTTATAGATATGGAATATGTTTTTGTAAGATAAATATAAATAAAGATCATTATGTGATGGATTACACATATCAATCTTTTGAAATAGATAATTAATACAATTTACATTACACATGTCAAACAAAAATAATGAATCATCATCAATTTTATGTAAATGTGAAGAATATGAGAAATTATACCAAGATAGATATATAAATTTTATTTTTAAAAGGAAAATATAATACTTCATTCTTATTCTCAATGAAAAATTTTCACTGTTCTATTTAGTGTGAAATGATAAATTGACATTTTGGTTTTTGTATTAGTTTATACAAAATTTATATAGAATATTTCCTATTTAGGGATGGGGTGGATTATAGTACTACATAAATTTAATTGATATGGATGTATATATTTATTAAAGTACAAGTCATATTTATTTCATTAAAATGTATTACTCAAAGGATATTTTAAATTAACTTGTAAAGTGAATAAAGAGACAACACATATACCACGGTATAGAATATCATCACCATGATTTTATCAATTATGTCTAAGATTTTGGGATAATATACCGACTCAAACCTCCACATATGACACATTGGGATGGTTTATGTGAATTAATAGAGAAAACCATTGATTATATGATGATATAAATGTTGATTCATTCATGTCTTTTATAATCTATTAAAGATATGTGTTATAGATAAAGGAAGTCATACTCAACTATGTTCCAACTAAAGGAAAAAATGTGTTCCAAATGGGATTTTTTATAGAATTTAATCCATTTAGAAACATATATAAGTGTGGTGATTCTATGATTTTATTAATGAATCCTTAGGTAACAATATTATACACTTTGAAATAAGTTTATCATTATAGGATATCTGAAGGAAACTAGTAGTTATTACATGTATTACCTATTATATTAAAACGTTGTGGTTTAATATATGTTCCACTATTATTGAGATGGACAACATCATGATATATGAAAATAAAAGGGTGCGGAAAAATAAAATTATACTTGGATTAATTTTGTAGTATTGGTAACTCTTGGGTAGTGATAGAATATGATTATCCGAATATATTGGCATAACAGTTACAATATAATAGTGGTGTTTTTAAAAATAAAGATTCTAAAAATAAAAAAAGGAATAGATGTATGATATTTCAAATAGTGATATTAGAAAGGATATTCAGTTAAGATTGTATTTCCTATTACTATATTGTCACAGTCCTAAAGATACTCCTCCCTTCATCTAGCTAATTAGTGAGCGAAAGGATTCACGATATGATCAGCCCTCACACCTAGTAAGATAATAATGGCCAGAATACTCATAAATAAACTCTCATATTGGGAAAAAAATTCTTATGTTTATAAGTGTTATTGTGAAATATCCAAGATTAGAAAATAAAATTTTAATTTGGTCTTGCTCGTCCTTTCCAGTATATTGTCTAAATATAAATTCTTTTCATGGTAGCTATCATCATGCACAATATGAAAAAGCTCAACAATATTCCATTATATATTGACCAGAAAAATGTTTCGGAAGATTACAAAACAATGATCAATGATGAAATCAATTAAAAATTTAAAATTGAGAAAAATTATAAGATAAAATAAGAAATATTATTTAATATTGAAAACCATTAATAGTCGAAATAGAATTTTACTTAGTGAATTCAAAATATAAAATCATTAAAAAACCTGTAGATTTATCTTCAAAAATAATTCAAAATTTACACCCTCTATATGAAGGGAATAAAAATTATGAAGATAATTCAAAAAAATTAGAATTAGGAATATAAAAGTAACGTGGTAAAAAAGAATCAGAATTCATCCCATATTAAACTCTATATGTGTAATCCTACCTATATTCATCCTTGGTTATCTTATTCAACATCTATTTCCAAATGGTATATTTTTTCATATTTTCGCCATTAAGTTTGATTCAATTCCCCTAAAATATATCAAAAAACATTCTAAAAGGAATGTGTTTCAAATTTCAATATTCTCTCACATATATATTGTTATAGCATAGCCAAAGGAAAATTGTGTATATATTTCCTCCACAACCTCAATTATATTTGGTCAAGAACCACCACAACATTGGGAAAACCATTACCCCAAAAAAATACATTCATAAGAAGATCATAAATACAAAAAAAAATGTTATACTCTCTTAAGTATTATAGTATTTCATTTCTATTACTATAAAACCTAGTCATGGATTACATGATTTTACTCAGAATATTTTGTTACAACATAACCCCAAAAAAATTCATATCCCCTCATACCCTAGAAAACCATTATTTTTATACTTCTTATTTACAATTCAAGGTGAATCTCATGCCATAGTCCTCATGATCATTCTATCCCATTCCTCGGCATATTCCAAGTTCTTCTTAATTCAATTAAATCATTAATTTAATGTCATACATACTTTATGTATGTTATATTTTTCTATTCCTACTATAACACAAAAAAATACACATTTTTCAATATTGGTCATTCTATTATCTATCTATTAATCTACGATGAGTTGGGAATCTCTATGAGATATGATCCTTTATTTTTATAATATATATATGATTCGTAAAAGAAATTTTTATATTGTTATGTCAATATTAGTTCTGTAAATCTTATATGGATGGTACATATATGCAAAACCCCACTACTCCATTTTCTAAAACACAAAATAATTCTACACAAAAACCTTCATCTCATCCTATAGAAATGTGTATAGTCTTTATGTAAAAATTTCTTAACACTATCATAAAATCAATTATACCCTTACATATAGAGCCTGAAGAATTCATAACGCCATTAAATAGAATATGGATCATTGTGATGACTATATATAGTTATATTTTACTCTGATTTAGCATGTTAGAACATGATACTACTATGAAATAGTCTTCACAACTATGATAATACTTTTATATTGAAATAATAGCACCATTACATAGTTAATTATCCTTCATATAGAATTGGGTGACCTCACCACAACATAATACATTATTCAAAACCTTTTTTTTTCATCAATTAATCACTACCATTCAACAAACCATTTCACGAAGCTTCACTAACCATGGTGGAATTTGTTTCACCTCATAACATGCAGTGCATCATCTTTATGGCTGGCCTCAAGACCTCTTCTTCGTGAATGTCTTTATTAACCATCCCAAATTATATTCATTCATCCATGGATATTTCATATTCAACCTTGGTAGATTATAGTAGGCATAGAGACTTGATGATTTATTTTCAATATTCTTTAACATCTATAATAGTATCCTTTAGTTTGGAATTGATAAAATCAATATAGTGTGTGGATGATGATTAGAGATGGTGTTTAATTACAATGTTTCATTATGTATAAGCACATGTATTCATAAATGATGAAAATAGACTATTTGATTCTAACTCACATCAATTATCTAAAATTATAGGCACAACTATATCATACATGACATGAAAAAATACCTCTATAAGATTATCACCTATGACATTCCACACAGAACCTCTTTCCTAGAACCTCTACTTGTTGGGAATACCTATAGTCCTCATTCCATAATCAAGTATTTACTTGTTCTTCGAGTACTTCTTTCCCACCAATACTATATACTACTGTGATGATTGGCTGGTTTGCCTAATATCCCTGGGAATCACACATTATAATAACTCAATTTGTTTTTAGTAAATTTAATACTCTCAAAATCAGAGGTTTTAGGTTATTTTTTGTTTCCATATTTTAGGACATCATCTCCTTCGAAAAAATCAAGTTTTAAAATCCTCCAAAATATTCCAAATTTCTCATTTAATGGTAGAATAAAAATAATTTTTTGAGAATAATCATAACCATTATATATTATTATCGAAGTAAATAAACTAAATATTTGGATTCATTCTTACTCATCCAAAAATAAATCAATAAATTAAAACTCTAGAATTAACACTTTTCTAAATTTATATCCAATGTAATTTGTTATGATTTTAATTTGATAGTTACCACTAAATTATAAATATAAAGGTATAAAAATACTTATACACGCAATGTTAAAAGTATAAAAATATTGGCTTTAAAATTCCACTACACCTAACCCTGATACTCCCAATCAAAGAACTATTAAAATGATTTAGAAAGAAAAACTCAATTTCAAAGCCATTGGGAGGTCCCTTTTCAACACCGTAGTCTTCGTGTTATAATTCCTCCATAAAATTATTTGAAATATTAAATTAATTACTAATATTAAAAAAATTTACTCTTATTTTATCTTTATATGAACACTTATACCTACCTTTATATAAGTATTTCATTCGGCACTAATCATTAAATTTACATAAATGTTTTCTTATCCCGTGTTAAAACATGTTAACATATTAAATTTATATGACTAATAATCACTACCTATTGTTCCATGTATTTTTTTTCATATCATGATGTATTTTTTGGTTTCCCTATAATTAATGTTTTGGTGGTTTCCATTATTGGAATTCTATTCTAGATTAGTTTTTTTTGTTTTATTTTGAAACATGATTCATAATTTTTAGTTTAAATCAGGATTTTAATCATCCCTCTCTTAATATTTTAATAATTCATATCCACAACATTTATTTTTTTAGGGAAAAATCATAGGAATTTAATCAAAATTTTACATTTACCTTCAATATTTCATTCTACAAATTTTGATTCCATTTTTTTAACCATAATGGTAGAAGGGGTCTTAGGGTTTCAATAAATAGGTGTGTGATACTTCATTCCTTATCTTATAAATTTTTTCTCTTACATTGTTGTGTTTTGAGTATTGTTTTTCAAACAACTCATTAATAAATATATCATTCAATAATAACAATTTCATTAAATATTTCTTCCATCATCCCTCAATTTTTAGTCAAATTGTTTAATAGTTTTATATTTATAATTAATTACAGTTATTTTATTTAATGTAAAAGAGAATTATAATTCACATAATTTTTTAGTGTAATTACCTAACATATTATTTATTATATCCTACTTATATAACCATAATTCTCATCCAAATATTGAAAAAAAATTAACAGCACAAAAGTTTAATCCATTCACTCTTTTTTAGAAGAATATTCTGAAAAATAGTTAGTTCTAGCTCTCTTTCTTCCTCCCCCCAACACATTAATTAAACCTCAATATTTCATAATTATCTATATTAATGTGAATAGGTATTTTTATTAATATGTTAATTCATTCTAAGGAAAATAATAATAGCTAAGTGATACAAATGATAAATTTAATGATACACGATAAATTAAATTTCATTGAAAAGGCTCATTTAAAATCAAAAAAAGGTCTCAATAATTTGTGAACATGGACCTTCAATAATATATATTTTTAAAAACATTACTCAATAAATTGTTTATTAAAACATGTATTGGTTCAATCATGTAATAGTATATTATAAAAATTATTTAAAAATATGACTTTGAAACCTCTCTAGTAAGTGATTTAAATCTTGACTTTTATGTGGAGACATGTGTAACAACCTATTATTGAAGTTAATATGATTCATTTACTCTAGAACATAATGTGTTTGTTTACTTGTAATATAAGAAACTAAAATCCATGAAAACTTATAGAGTAATATATAACCAATAAAATGTATCTATAAAATTGGCTAGTAAAAAGAGGTGTTACTGAAGTAGGAAATATATTTATAATAAAAATAATAGGTCATTATAAATAATATTTCATTGATAAATTAATTTATTTTATCTAAATAAAAAATGAAACTAATTTTTCCCTTGAAATGCATCCATTCTATAAATTGACTTTTTATGTAATTTTAATGAATATAATTTGAATTTAGGAAAAAATATACTTTTCATATAAATTATATATTAAATTCAAATTAATTTTTAATTTATCAGAAAAGTAAATAATATTATTCATTTTTTAAAATAATATTATATTTCTATGAAAACCATTTGGATTATATTTTAGAATTTTTATTCAAAAAGAGTAATTATATAATTTTTTGTTAAAATTTATTAAATAAAATTATTTTTTAGATTATTTATTTCCATAATATATCAATATTAATTATGTGGATTTCTATGAAAAGTTGTTTTAGGTGAATAGTGACAAAATAAGTTTTTCCAAAACCAATTTTTTTTGAAATTATCATTATATAATAATGAAGTATATTTTTATAACACCTTTTAATTGATAAATGATATATTTAAGTGTGTGTAATATAAATATTAAATTCAATTATTTATTTATAAAACCAATGTTTAAAATTTTATGAACATTTGTAATATTTTTCAGTACAAGAAAATAATGTTGGTTATTTTATAATTAAATAATATTTCAAAAAATTTAGGATTTATATTTCTATACAAAAATAAATATTATATTTTTATAAAAAAATTAGCGTAAAACCTAAAGACAATGAAAATAGTTCCCTACACATGAATATTAATCTTTCAAATACACTTTCATAAAATATCAGTCTTTTACACATTATATGCACTAACGTCCAAATTGTTATACATTACCCATACAATTTTTATCTAAAATTTATATATATATATCATATTTTGGATCACTATTTTCAAATTATATAATATGGGACTTATATTTTTTTAATTAATATTATTTTTCAAAGGTATGCTCTATTTACCATGGCAGAACCAAAAAATGAAATGTGAAAATTATAGGAGTAAATTAGTTATCAAATATTAAAACACATGATAAAATTACTGGTTGGGGTATTCTCAACCATATAAATTACCCTAATATATTAATTTTATTTTTTGGGACCACATGTCTAGTGAAACATCCTCTCTATTTAAATAAGGTTGAATTATTTTCAGTACCCGAATTCTATAATTTATTAAATGGGCCACACACAACCCCATGAATAACAACAAAAAATTAGGTCACGGGTAGAACAAATTAATTTATTCCATAACCTAGAATAAAATTTCACCCTAATATTATTTTCATCACTTGAAATTATTTTAATACCTCCATTTACAATGAGTCTTCTGATGGAAAGAATACATATTCAACGTGAGTATTAGTTTTCCATACATTATTTAAATTTATATATTATATCCGAAAATATATATTTACTAATATAATAAAATATAATTTGTATTATATTTATTAATAATTTAATTTTTATATGGGAAAAACTTTTAACAGCCTTTCTCATTTTCCCTTAAGGAAATAAAAAATGTCATTTAGGCAGATTTGTAGACTACCACCTCCATGAAAATTAATGTTTTATTTTACATAATACTTTTACATGAATATATACTAAATAATTATTTTAAAAAATTATTTTATATATTATATGTTATATATTATGAAATGATAAAAAATATTATACATTTCATAGATATTATTGAGGATTAAATCACAAACAATGCATATGTTCAGATGACAGCCACAATGGAATGATTAATTTCAATTTTTTCCCATTTCAAAATCACCATTCATTAATGATATTAAATATGGTATTAATGAATAGTTTTTTTGAAGTTGAAAATGTAATATTTAGCAAAAGTCAACTGATTAACAATATGACTAATAAACAACCATGGAAAATTCAACCTTCCAAATGAGTGGTCTTATAACAAAAATGATTTTTTAATACCATTTTTCAATATTTTAATATTATATTCTAATTATAATTATAAAAGTTTTGAAATATCACAGTAATTCACACTAAATAATGTAATTATTCTTTTTTGAAACAATATCACTTTAAATTAAACCATTAGTTAAGTTATGTGTTTTTGGGACAGTTTAACCACCAAAAAGAAAATTGATATAAATTTATATCATGGATGACTATGGGAATTAATTAATTTTAATATATTATATAAATAATAAAATAATTATTATACCATAATTTAGGAATGGTAACATTAATAATGAACACATATTTTTATTATATTAACATATGTTCATGGAAACAATTTTAAATATGCTCGGCATTTTTTAAATAATTATGGATCCTGACCAAAACAACAATATAAAACAATTATATAATTATAAATAGTTATAAAACATTATTTTAAAAAAAATTATGATATTGTATTGATTAATGTTTTTGGAATTATGAAGAGCAACAGAGTTATTATGAGTCCTATTCAAAACGATCAAAATTACTCACCCATAATATCAAAAATTGATAGTAACTAAATAATATAAATATAGTTAATAATTGTATAAAAATTTTATAAATGTAATTATTATGAATTGTTCATATAATAGGTTATTATGATAGTAATTTTTTATTAACCTGAGGTTAGATAACATTTATACTATGTATGAATTATGGTAAGGGAATTTGGTAAAGTAATATTATCCCACTATGTTACCAAAAATAATATATAATTATATTCTTCCATGATTTATTTATTCTAAATAACTAATAGACTATATTTTATTTCATCCCATTTCTATATGGTTTTTCAATTAATCGTTATAACTTCATTAGAAAATAATTATTATATCAACGTTTAAATTACTGTTAAGAGTTTCTTGTGTCTATTTGCACACCTATATACATATTTTATATTATATACAATTATTTCTATTTTTTTGTGTAACAAATGCTCCTTTTAATATTTTGTATCTTGAAACACTCATTAATGATGGTATTAATGATCCAATTGAAATAATACAAATTAGAAGGTTTTGAACCAAATGTTTTTCTTGTTAAGAGGGTTTATTTATTCTATTTATACATTCTTGATACATACATGATATTTCCTAATAGCAATTAATTTATGTGATCTATTCATAGAACCATTACCTCATATTATAATGAATATCAATCATTTCATTAAATTTTAATTTTATGGTAACCCTTAAATTAATTTTTTATTGTTATGTTACAATTATAAAATGGTTTTTTATCTCATTATTTCTTCATTGATTTATTATTGGTATTAAACACTATTTTCCAATTTCCATATTTATATATTATTAATTGAATATATACTAAATACAATCATAGTATTTTATTTTGGTGGATAAATATCATGAATTTCCATCATTGAACATTTCAATCGAAATATTCATCTATTTCAAAAATTCTTTTTATTCCAATTCCTTTCCTATATGAATAAACAATTTTTAAATCCACTCATTGATGGGTGTTCCACTAGATTTGATATATTGGTTTATTTACAGAGTTATTAATTTAACTATTTACCCCTTAATCAATAAATTTTTTTTTGAGTGTTTATTATATATTAAGATATTAAATTTATTTATTATGGAATATATTTACATTAAACAATAAACTATAATCTATAAAATTTTATTTTTCAGAATTATTTATAAGAAATAAATACCATTTATCTATTGGATAAATTATTGACTTATATTTATACAATATAATCTATAATGTTTTTTTACTAGATTATTAAAATGTGTGATATAACATTTAATGATTTGAGATATATTTAAAATCCATATAAATGTTATTCCAATATAGATTTTTATTTATAATTAATTAATGTTGGTTATATATAGCATTTATTAATCATTCCTTCATTATATTAATTCATTGGAAATACATTTTGATGGGTGTGGCCTTGTATATATTAACTCTTGATGTATCGATAGGAATCACTATCAAAACAATATAATTTATATTGGTGTTTCTATATCCAGAAATGAGTACTTATGAAACATGGGCCTTGATGGTAAGATCATGATGTAAATGATCATGATGTGTTAGATTATTTTATGTAATTAACTTTCTAACATTATTCATTTCATCACTAAATAAAAAAATATTATCATTGATGAATTTATTTATTAAAATATTAACTATGGATATGTTATGCTAAAAACTTATTTTTATTATGGAATTATTTTCATTACCAATTATAGAAAAAGTATATATTATAAACAAAATCTCACTAGTGATCTTTGAAGTATATCATTTTAGATTACAAGTACTGAGAATTTGAGTTCATCCATTCTTATATTTCTATTTCTCTTTGTTATTATGATATGTATTACACAATATATGTCTATAAAAATAACTTATGTGGAAAATATTATGGGATATATTTATGACTTATTAAAGATTAGTTATTTATATATTTAATTTTTTTCCATTGGATGATATCTTCATCATAATTGTATGTTATTAGTTTTTCCACCCAATCTATAATCCTTTAAACATATAAGGTTACTAAAATGTATTTTTCTCAATTTTTTTGGTAATATTGTAATTATTGATGGAAAAAATGGGTAATTTCGGTTTATTTCAATGATGGTATCAAAAGATGGCATTTATTCACACTAGTTTATTGGAGTCTATGTTTTGGGGACATATTTTGAATCAAATAAGGTTATATATAACTTTAGATATTAACATGTTATTAGTTGGGAATAATTTAAGAGTTATAATTTTCATTAAGGGATAATAATTTAGGATTCATAATTATTTCAATGGTATATGTGACACATTAGTTTAGTTTTTTCTATTTTAGTTTTTTGGAATATGATAAGATATATTAGTTGAAAACCATTGGGATATTTTTAAGGAGAAATATATTTATAAGATAACATCCCATGATTTATTAATGTTTAATTGGGTCGTTGTTTATGGAATTTTATCTTTGTACAGATTCAATAAGTATATTCATGCATTTGAACTGATGTTTCAAGGTGTAATAACAATAAAATTAGTGTTGGTTGTTAAGTCAAATTTTACATTGTCAATAAAGAATAAAAATAAATGAAAAACTAGACTGTCAATCATGGAGGGTATTTTTTGGTTAATTATCAGTAATTTTAAAATAATATTAGTTATATGAATATTCATAAGTAAGATAACCTAAATGAGAATTATCAGTTTTATTCTATATAGATTCTTATAAAATTATATGATAGGGTATGCGTATGACATATGAGTTATTGAATTTAAGCATATAGTATTCCATCAGTACATTTATTATCATAGCCATATAAAAAAATTATTTGATGTTTTTGATAGAGTGAGGAGCCACTGATTTAATAATGGATTCAATGGATAATGTTGGGCTTTTTGTAACACCCCAAGCTTCCACGGTACTTTTCCCTTCGAATAATGCAATGGCGTGCATTGTACGCAACTTCGAGATTCTAACACAACACAACCAATCAAACTAGCCGTTATGAATAGTAATACCTACTTTTTGGAATTTTATAAATTCTATCTCTCAAAATGGACTTTATTTTTGGATTTGGAATATTGAATTTAGCCGAGGGTGAAATTTTGGTACTTTTCAGATAATTTAATATTTTGATGAATAGTGAAAATTACTAAATTTTAATTAAAAACAACTTTTTTTAATCAAAATAATTAATAGTGATAAATTTTGAATTTGAGTGGTTTTAAAATATATTTAGAATACATTCTTACCATTTAATATAATGTTGGTCATTGGAAATAATTTTACAATTAAACCAGACATAAACAAGTGCCAATCTTTTGATAGTTATTACCTCTTAAAAACACGCTTATTGTTTTAACAACGGGAATTAATTTTAAATTAATTTCTGCCACTTCTGTGTTTTGAATTTGGAAAAATGGATTCCATATTTGGAATCAGGATGTTCAAATTGTGTAAATAGGTAACTTTTATTTTTAGACATTTTGAATAATTACTTCGGTAAATATTTTATGTACCATGGTTAAGGGTAAATCCGGTAAATAAGGGTTAAAAAATAATATTATAATAACACAATATTACCCTAAAATGTGTCCTAACCTTATTGGTTGATACATGTTCGACCATAGGCATCGTTTTGTCTATTTTGGGACTCCATGGTGCCACTTGTAGCTGATAGGGACACTTAATTTTAATTAAGTTAAAATGAATACAAAAATGACACAGGCATATATCTTTTAGAAAAAAATTTTTTACATAGTGTTTTATATGTTTGAATTTCCACTATAAATTTTCATTAGAAATCTAAAAGGATTTCCTACATAATGATATTTTATTTATAATTTTTTAAGATTACATAAGTTAATTTATTTATTACACAATGATGATGCAATAATTACCATAATAGTGAAAATTTAAAATAATTGAAATTATAAATACCTTGAGACTTTTAATGAATTAAAATAATTTTCTAGGATAATATTACATATTATGATTGATTTAATTAACTTTTTTCTAATTAATAATTATTATATTAGTTTCACAAAAATCAACTATTGAATAGTGTCAAAATTGACATAAAAGAGTTTTTAAAAAAACTATTATATTATTAATTGATATTAAATTCCTAAAAATCTAAGGTTCGTCCAAGAGACTTATCTCATAATAGGTGTATCATTAATGGACCACTTTGGGGTTTCTTGGATGTATATTGTATGTTTATTAACCATATAATATAAAAATACAAAGAGACATTGTAAAAGTGAAACTAATTAACTTAGAGTTAATACTTAAAGATAAGGTTAATATAGTGACCCAAACCTGCCTAAATTCTATTGGTTGAATGGTTTTCGACCAATACCCACCTTAACCTTTGAATAATCAACATTGGATCCATTATTAACCCAATATGAATTTATTATAAATTAATATTTTCTGCTTTTCCAATGGTCCCCCTCACCCCTCTTATAAAAGGTCACTCCTCCTTCTCATTTCTTCACACCATCAAAGCCTTTTGGTTCGGCCAGACCCTGCCCAAATACTCTCTCAACTTCCCTCAATACAACCTAGAGTCCTTAGTTCGAACAGAAAGCCAACCTAAGGATCCCTTTTGATCAAATTAAAAGGAAGAACCCAAAGAAGAGGTGATGTTTTCACCACCCCATTTCAAGTTGCTTTCTTCTTCCACTTATTCATTCTTTGTTATTACCATTCTAAAATAATAAATCCAGTATCTTATATATACTGTGATGTTATTATAAATATGGTACAAACATATTCAGTATTCGATCCACCTTTTGAATAACATGTCACCATACGTGCGTACGTACGACTTACCGTCTCCACGTCATCGTGTAATTGTTATTAAATATATTATTATTTGGGTGTGTATAATAATGATGTGTAACTCATGAAAATAATAAATATAGAATTATAATGATTATTTATATCTGATATACCATCCGATTATATATTATTTTAATATCAAAAGAATGATATTGTCGCTCGTGCGTACGTATGGAGTACTGTATCCACAAACGCGATGAGATTCATTCTCAATAATATCCATTCAAGAATAATTCTCATTTGATGATTAAAAATAATGTTTAAGTAATTGATATCATTGTGGATATGAATAATAAACATCCCATTAAAAACAAATATGGCTCACATAACAAAGAATATAAAGTAAAATAAACCCGTTAACACCCGAAATGAAGATAATTCTAAGATATTATAAACAAATCAATGTTAAAAGATCATATATGATATAATATTAATGTAAATGATTCTTTTATAATTCAATAACAATTATTTCACCATTATACAGGAAGTTAACCTACCATCTACCAAGGAAAATGTAAAAAGTAAGGGGTTTCTTATCTCACTCTTAATTTCGTGAGAATTCCATTGTTCAGCACTTATTTATTGCATGTGGTGTATGTGTACTTCCCATGATTGTATTCATTGTGTAATATAATTTAATTTATCGGTATTTACATCATCATGGTATGATCCTTCTTTCATGGGTGCATGTTTCATAAGTTACCAAATCGATAAGGGAGTTTGATTTTTCAATTTCCACTCATTCGGCTTTACGCATATTTCATTGATTCTATTACTCAAAGATTATGGTGGAATCACTATTCATTTGACTATGTCATAATTTCAACTCCCCTTCCTATGGATATAATTTTGATACACATAATCACTCAATTGATAATTTCTCAAGTCATCGATATGAATTTGATAAGAGTAAATTTAACTCATTCTCCATTTGTTGAGTTAAACATCCAACTCATTGGTGTTGTTTTTACAAGATTATGTGTGAATGTCCTTTGATTGTTTTACAATAAATATCCAATCATATTTAGTGTATTTATATTTTTTACACATAACTATGTCGTTGATTTATCCTTAACCTAAGGATACGACCTTTATGAGAGATTTCGTCTCAACTTAAATTCCATAGAGTCTTCTTTGTTGTTATAAAAAAAATCACTTTTATGTGGTGTATATAATGTACTTCGACATAGAATATCATGAATCCCTTTATTCCAATGATATTACAATGTTTTTATTACCTCAATTATTTGTATTCAAGTGTCTCTCTTTTGGTTAGAATCTCTAACTAAAATACCATTTTTAAATTTTTTAATGACTTATTCATCTAAATATTTCTCATTAATTTCCATGATTTAAAAATCGTTTTAAGGATTTATTTATATGGACATTAATGTTTTAAAATTAAAACTCATTTTAAAAAGTTTCAAAGTGGTATGGGACACTTTGATTCAAAAATCAATTTTTAAATGGCTTCTTGACAAATAGTGTGACTTTTAAATTTTTTCAAGAAAAAGGGGGATATTTCTCTCAAATAGTTTTGATAATTATTTTCATCTATGTCAACATCCTAAATTATTATTGATTGAGGATAATGTGATACAATAAAATCTTCCATATTGTATCAAATGAGTTATCTTTGACTATGGATGTGCTCTTTTTATACCATTCATGGTTTGTGGTTAATGTATTGACATTTCGTATTCTAGTTTTAATACGAATATTTAGGTTATGTTTAACCCTCTTCATATGAGGAATGCATTGGACTTAATATGTGATTGGTGGAGCCCTCTATAGCTCCTCGATGCATCGGTAGGTCTCATGAGACAAACCAGTGTCTCGGCACACGGCCTTGGCAAAATATTATTTGTAGTCTTGGCACGAGGCCTCGGCTATGTGGTTATGATAGTCTGGAATTATGCATTCCATCATTATGAAAGTGTTTATTGATATTTCATGTGATCATTCGTCTAGTAGAATATCCATGGGAATAAGTAAATGGCATTATTTCATTTTATCTTTTCCATTTTATGCTGAAGTTAAAGTTTAAAAGGATTTTGTTTTGGTTATAAATTGCCTTAGGTGTTTATGCTTATCTATGAAATCTTCTGCTATAATGTTATCCTTACTAAGCATATGAGCTCACCCCTTTTAGTGTTTTATTTTTCCCAGGATTATGAAGAAGTAATTTATGAATGACCTGCAGGGATAGTTTGAGGGGATATGAAGACAAGATGTTTTTTTGATGTAATGTAAAACTTTATGAATGTATCTAGTATTTCCAAGGCTACTAAACCAATCGGTCTTTCGAGATTTGATCTTTCTTGTGATCATGCCAATGTTATGTAATAATGCACCGACTCTGGGTAACTGGGGTCGGGGCATTATAGTTGGTATCAGAGGAATTTTAGCACAAACCTTGAAGCTAGATTTAGATAAACTCTGATTAGAGCACATATACCTAAGATGAAATTTGAGGATTAATATAGAATAACTTCCTAAAATTATGGTATTGTAGAGATTTTGTGAGTTTTCCGAGCAATAAATCCCTGTCTGGATACGAGCAGGTAGAGGCAGCTCTGGCATAGATGTACCTAGGGGTAAAACCCGAAAACACCGCTTTGAGCTAGACTCAAACGGGGACTGGTGCACGACAACGGGCCTTGCTGCACTCTTGGTTACGACACTCCCGGGGGATATGCTTAGGATAATTTAAATTTTCTTTATAAACAGATTTAAAGTATTATATATATAAGATGAGAGTAAATGACCTTGGTTAATCCTAATGTCTTTCAAATTGAGAATATGGTGACATGTTAATCTCTAAATGATTTTATTACTACTATTACTCACACAATGATTTCTGGTTTTAGTCAATGGCTGGATTCCAAGGAAGTCATAGTGACTTTGAGAATGATGTACAAGGTGGGAACGGTGGTGGAAATGAGAAACAAAATGGAATGTTGATAGGCGTAAAAGATATCGTCTTTATGCCAAATCAATTTTCCAAAAATATGATCAATAATATATATATTAACCGATTACCAGACTCAACAAAGAAGAGAAAGGTGATGAATGATAAGAGATCCAGTAGTGGAGACCATGGAGAAAGAAATCATCAATTTCCATCATGCATGAAATGTGGAAGGAGACACCCCGGAAATTGTCTCAATGGGACACAGAAATGCTTTACGTGCGAGAAGGAAGGACATAAAGTGGAGAATTGCCTAAGAAAAATGAAGAGTACTATGGAAGAAGATAAAAATTGTCCCAAGAATCAATTTATAGTCATTTTCCGTAAATGTAGGGGACCTGGCCATTACCCGAGTGAATTTCCTATTCTATAGGATATTTTATTAGTCCGAGAAGAAGTTATGTGGAAATAAATGGTTGGATAAATGTTTAAAAATTATTAGTGATCCTTATTGAAGGCTTTACTTTGGAATAATTTTCTCTTGTATTTGTAACCCTAAAGTTTGCCATGTGAGAATGATATTTATGGAAGAATTATCTTTTCTCCTGTGGATATAGTATAAATAGCCATTTGGTTTTATATGATCATTGGGGTTTGAGATAATTATAAGTTATTATAATTTGGGATGAAAATGAAAGGTTTGAGATAAGAGATGTGGTTAAATTATGTTATGGATATTTTGTGGAGCTTATCTCATTTTGGTAATGTTATAAAACATAGGTTTTGAAAAGAACAACACACAGACCGTGTGACAACCCGTCGCGTCGGACAAAGATAAGGGAACCGAACCCACAACCAAAGTACGATTGGGATTTATCGCCTACCACTGGACTACGTGAAGTCCCTAGATAGTGTGACTAATTATTTTTAGTTAAATGATTTTATTGATCAATAATAAGTTGATTTGGGATCTTATGTCTTATCAAATGAATACACTTAGTATAGGAAAATGATTTGGTGATTAAGTGATAAATGTTATTTTGGAAGTTGTTCGATTTGTTGAGAACACTATATGCCAATGGAAAATAGAGTGGTATGGGATTTCATTTGAGGAGTAGTGGTGGATTTTTATCTATGTTTTTATTGTGGATTTATAATGATTAGGGATATTTATGGAAATGATTCGGTTAATTACTTTTAAGTTTGTTACTTTAAGAGTAATTAATGTCATTTGGAGATACAATATAACGTGGAAGACTAAATTCTTAATAAATTTAGTTTTTCAATATTAGTATGGATTATATTTAATGATTTTAAGGACAATTGATTATTGAATGGTATTTAGTTAACTTTGGGGTATTGTTCATTTAATTTTGGAAATTAAGATTAGTGTTTATTTCTCTCAAGGAATATCCTTTTGGGGGATCATTAGATCTTGTACTAACCATTTTGGTTTTGATTAATCTCTAAGGACAATGTAAATATATATTTCATCCTACATGGATCATGTGATTCTATAGAAGTTTATTCTAGCTCTTCCAGTGTGACCAAGTCTTCTTGAATACCTATCGTTTAAAAAAATTAGTTAGTGGTGGAAATTTATTAAAGAATGAAACTCTACATAAAATGTAATTATATATCTTTATATTCTTAGTCAATATCATAAATTAATTCCTCATCCTTATGTAATGTATCTTAAAACAAAAAAATGGTGTCCGTTTACTTTCCAACTAGGAGACTAATGGTCGTTTGTCCCAACACAAGTTTGTGGTTTTCTTATTGTTAACTTTCTCCTGATCATGATTTCTATCCCTCTCAATCAGAACTTGACACATATTTTATCATCCATATTCATGTTTTCCTATATGGAATCTGAGTATGGGTTATCTTGGTTGACCATTATACCTCTCATTCTTTCTTTTAAACTGATAGTTTTATTGACTCTTTTTCTGATGTGGGACTTTAAATTATATTCCCAAGCACAATTTTAAAAATTGTGAGGACACAATTTATTGAAGGAGGGTAGAATTTAACACCCCAAGCTTCCACAGTACGTTTCCCTTCGAATAATGCAATGGTGTGCATTGTACGCAACTTCGAGATTCTAACACACCACAACCAATCAAACTAGCCGTTATGAATAGTAATACCTACTTTTTGAAATTTTATAAATTCTATCTCTCAATATGGACTTCATTTTTGGATTAGGAATATCGAATTTAGCCTAAGGTGAAATTTTGGTACTTTTCGGATAACTTTAATATTTTGAGGAATAGTAAAAATTACTAAATTTTAATTAAAAAAAAAAATTTTAATCAAAATAATTTATAGTGATAAATTACGAAATTGAGTTGTTTTAAAGTATATTTAGAATATATTTTTAGCATTTAATATAATTATGGTCATTAGACATAATTTTACAATTAAACCAGACATAAACAAGTGCCAATCTTTTGATAGTTATTATCTCTTAAAAACACGCTTTTTTGTTTTAACAACGGGAATTAATTTTAAATTAATTTCTGCCACTTCTGTAATATTAGTTTTGAAAAATGGATTCCATATTTGGAAAAAGGATTTTCAAATTGTGTAAATAGGTAACTTTTATTTTTAGGCATTTTGAATAATTACTTCGGTAAATATTTTATTTACCATGGTTAAGGGTAAATCCGGTAAATAAGGGTTAAAACATAATATTATAATAAAACAAAATTACCCTAAAACGTGTCCTAACTTTATTGGTTGATACATGTTCGACCATAGGCATCTTTCAGTCGATTTTGGGACCCCATGGTGCCACTTGTAAGTGATAGGGACACTTAATTTTAATTAAGTTAAAATGAATACAAAAATGACACAAGCATATATCATTTAGCAAAACACTTTTTAAATAGAATAATTTATGTTTTATTTTCCACTATAAATATTCATTAGAAAGACAAAAATATTTC
Organism: Viscum album; assembly: GCA_963277665.1. Taxonomy (NCBI): domain Eukaryota; kingdom Viridiplantae; phylum Streptophyta; class Magnoliopsida; order Santalales; family Viscaceae; genus Viscum; species Viscum album. The sequence goes on along the minus strand of OY728126.1, from coordinate 1,862,976,236 downwards.
CTACATAATGATTTTTTATTTATAATTTTTAGAGATTACATATGTTAATTTATTTATGACACAATGATGATGCAGTAATTACCATAATAGTGAAAATTTAAAATAATTGATATTATAAATACCCAAATAAATATAATTTGAGACTTTTAATGAATTAAAATAATTTTCTAGGATAATATGACATAGTAGGATTGATTTAATTAACTTTTTTCTAAGTAATAATTCTGTTATGAGTTTCAAAAAAATCAACTATTGAATAGTGTCAAAATTGACATAAAAGAGTTTTTAAAACAAATATTATATTATTAATTGATATTAAATTCCTAAAAATCTACGTTTTGGCCAAGAGACTTATCTCATAATAGTTGTATCATTAATGGACCAATTTGGGGTCTCTTGGATGTATATGGTATGTTTAGTAACCATATAATATAAAAATACAAAGAGACATTGTAAAAGTGAAACTAATTAACTTACAGTTAATAATTAAAGATAAGGTTAATATATTGACCCAAACCGGTCTAAATTCTATTGGTTGAATGGTTTTCGACCTATTCCCACCTTAACCTTTTAATAATGAACTTTTTATCCATTATTAACCCAATATGAATTTATTATAAATTAATAGTTTCAGCTTTTCCAAAGATGCCCCTCACCCCTCTTATAAAAGGGAACTCCTCCTTCTCATTTCTTCACACCTTCAAAGCCTTTTGGTTCGGTCAAACCCTGCCCAAATACTCTCTCAACATCCCTAAATACAACCTAGAGGCATTAGTTTGATCAGAAAGCCAACCTAAAAATCCATTTTGATCAAATCAAAAGGAAGAACCCAAAGAATAGGTGATGTTTGCACCACCCCATTTCAAGATGCTTTCTTCTTCCACTTATTACTTCTTTGTTATAACCATTATAAAATAATAACTTCAGTATTTAATATATACTGTGATGTTATTATAAATATGGTATAGACATATTCAGAATTCTATCCACCCTTTGAATAACATGTCACCATACGTGCGTACGTACGGCTTACCGTCTCCACGTCGTGGTGTAGTTGTTATTCAATATATTATTATTTGGGTGGGTATAATAATGATGTGTAACTCTTTAAAATAATAAATATATAATGATAATGATTCTGTATATCTGATATATCATCCAATTATATATTATTTTAATATCAAAAGAATGATATTGTCGCTCGTGCGTACGTACGAAGTACCGTCTCCACGAACGCGATGAGATTCATTCTCCATCATATCCATTCAAGTATAATTCTCATTTGATGATTAAAAATAATGTTTAAGGACTTGATATCATTATGGATATGAATAATATACATCCCATTAATAACAAATATGGCTCACATAACAAAGAATATAATGTAAAATAAACCTGTTAACACCCGAAATGAAGATAATTCTAAGATATTATTAACAAATCAATGTTAAAAGATCGTATATGATGTCATATTATTGTAAATGATTCTTGAATAATTAAATAACAATTATTTCACCATTATACAGGAGGTTAAACTACCATCTACCATGTAAAAAGTACAAAGTAAGGGGTTTCTTATCTCACTCTTAATTTCGTGCGAAATCCATTGTTCACCACTTATTTATTGCATGTGGTGTATGTGTACTGCCCATGATTGTATTCATTGTGTAATATAAATTAATTTATCGGTATTTACATCATCATTTTTTGAACCTTCTTTCATGGGTGCATGTTTCATAAGTTACCAAATCGATAAGGGAATTTTAGATTTCAATTTCCACTCATTCGGCTTTACGCATATTTCATTGATTATATTACTCCAAGATTATGTGTGGAATCACTATTCATTTGATTATGTCATAATTTCCACTCCCCTTCCTCTGGATATAGTTTTGATACACATAATCACTCAATTGATAATTTCTCAAGTCATCGATATGAATTTGATAAGAGTAATTTTAACTCATTATCCATTTGTTGAGTTAAACATCCAATTCATTGGTGTTGTTATTAAATGATTATGTGTGAATGTCCTTTGATTGTTTTACACTAAATATACAATCATATTTAGTGTATTTATATTTTTCACACATAACTATGTCGTTGATTTATCCTTAACCTAAGGATACGTCCTTTATGAGAGATTTCACCTCAACTTAAATTCCATTGAGACTTCTTTGTTGTTATACACCAAATCACTTTTATGTGGTGTATATAATGTACTTTGACATAGAATATCATAGATCCCTTTATTCTCATGATATTACAAAGTTTTGATTACTTCAATTATTTGTATTCAAGTGTCTCTCTTTTGGTTAGAATCTCTAACTAAAATACCATTTTTAAATGTTTTAAAGACTTATTCATCTAAATATTTCTCATTAATGTCAACATTTTAAAAATGGTTTTAAGGATTTATTTATATGGACATTAAATTTTTAAAATTAAAACTCCTTTTAAAATGTTTCAAAGTGGTATGGGACACTTTGATTCAAAAATCTATTTTTAAATGGCTTCTTGACAAATAGTGTGACTTTTAAATGTTTTCAAGAAAAAGGGGGATATTTCTCTCAAATAGTTTTGATAATTATTTTCATATATTTCAACATACTTAATTATTCTTGATTGAGGATAATGTGATAAAATACAATCTTCCATATTGTATCAAATGAGTTATGTTTGACTATGGATGTGCTCTTTTTATACCATTCATGTTTTGTGGTTAAAGTATTGACATTTTGTATGATAGTTTTAATATGAATGTTTATGTTATGTTTAAACATCTTCATATGATGAATGCATTGGACTTAATAAGTGACGGGTGGAGCCCGCTATAGCTTCTCGAGGCATCAGTAGGTCTCATGAGACAAACTAGTGTCTTGGCACAAGGCCTTGACAAAATATTATTTGTAGTCTTGGAACGAGGCCTTCGCTATGTGGTTATTATAGTCTGGCATTATGCATTCCATCATTATGAAAGTGGTTATTGATATTGCAGGTGGTCATTCGACTAGTAGAATATCCATGTGAATAAGTAAATGGCATTATTTCATTTTAACTTTTCCATTTTATGCTGAAGTTCAAGTTTAAAAGTCTTTTGTTTTGGTTATAAATTGCCTTAAGTGTATATGCTTATCTATGAAACCTTCTGCTATAATGTTATCCTTACTGAGCATCTGAGCTCACCCCTTACAGTGTTTTATTTTTCCCAGGATTATGAAGAAGTAATTTATGAATGACCTGCAGGGATAGTATGAGGGGATATGAAGACAAGATGTTTTTTTGATGTAATGTAAATCTTTATGAATGTATCTAGTATTTCCAAGGCTACTAAAACAAGCGGTCTTTCGAGATTCGATCTTTCTTGTGATCATGACAATATTATTTAATAATGCACCGACTCTGGGTAACTGTGGTCAGGGCGTTACGTTTTTTCCCAACGAAAAATATGTTGACATAATGTATTATGGGGCAAATCATGGGATTAATCCAATCCAACTATGAATAAATACGATTAAAAATATTAACATAAATGAGTTACCAAACACATTAAATAAGTTAATAATGGAGTCTCAGGGAGGTTTAAATACTATATATAGTGAAGGAAAAAATATTAATCTATTTACTTGTTCAATACTATGGGATAAGAACCTATGGGAATGTCAAAAAGGTACATGAAAATGTTCATGTGATGAAATAATGTCCATTGAAATAATAATTATTGACAAGAGTTAAATTGGTTGAGCAATACAATGCAAGGTAAGAATTTTCTAACTAATAAACCATCCAAACATCATAAATTGTAAGGATATAGGGAAATATAAAAATTAATTCTGTAGTCTAATAGACAATGGAAAAAATAGTCACTATGATCCTTAAAGATCATGAGAACAATAAAAATACTATACAAAAACTACTTTTTTAAAGGACAGTAAATCTTCACTAAAGATTAATATATATATTATGATATCTATGTTTTCACCCACTATGGGATATTGAGATATAAATAAAAACACATTTCAGCATTATTATTATAAAATATTTTTTAAGGTATATGGTATGTTACATCATATAGATAATATTTGTTTGCCTTTTTTGATGTGTTTTTAAGAATGGATTAACTCTCTATATAAAAGGATAATGTCAATTTTCATTTTAGGATATCTTGATACATAAAATAAATCAACCAATGATCGTTAATCAATTTTGAATATAAAAATCCTTCACAAATTACTTTTTTCGTCTATATAATTATAATCAATATTGATTTTCATAGATTCAGAAATAGAATGTTTCATATGTCATTAGAATATAAAACATAGTTATTTTGGATACAATAAATTTTTTTACATAGTGATGGATAATTTAAAATTTTGAAGATTTATTTTTTTATGGGGGGATGTTAAATCCAAATATTATAGATTATATAATTTATTTCCTGTAGAACAAAATGTGTTCTATATTTTGTGATTCAAGAACAACTAAGCTAAAATGAACCAAGGAACATTATTATTTTTTGAAATGTATTCACTAAAGTATTTAGTAAAAATATAGGTTACTGAATTATGAGAAAAAAATTAAACATATTTATCAATGTTAAACCCTTGATAAATTCAAATATCATATATAATATCTAATAAAACTAATTTGTTCTTTTAATTGTCATAAGTATTATTTTTTTAATTTTTTTAAACTAAATTGTTTCTAGGTAATATATAATATTGATATTATTAAAACATTAACACGAATTTCATTAAAAAATATATGAAATACAAATATTAATAGATAATATATTTTAAATTTTATTTTCCTGTGAATTGTTTTTATAATTTATTATTATTATTTAAATTTATTATTATGAAATATTATAAATTTAATTTTATAAAATAAAATTCAATTATGCATTCCTCCTAAAAAATTATTTTAAAATAGATTTTTATTTATGTTTTTGATATTGTTGAATTTTAGGTAAATAGTGAGAATACATTTTTTATGAAAACTAAAACCATTATTGCATTATAATTATAAAATGAGGGCCTATAAATTTATAAAACCAAATTAAATGATCAAATATTTATTTAAATAATAATGTAATAAATTTTTAAGTACAATATGTGTTTATAAAACCCAGTTTTTTCATTTCATTAATATATGCACCATTTTCCAAAAAAAACAAATACTACATTAGGACTCTCCATAATTAAATTGTATTTTGGTAAAATTAAGTAATAGTTTTATATAAAATGATCATTAAATTTTTATACTAATCCTATTTTTATCATTAAAACTAAATACATTGATAATTTTTTCACACACATAAATTATTAATCATAGAAATATTCTTTTATCTAAAAAAATGTTTTTACATATTAAATACAATAATGATAAAATATATTATTATTACAAAATAATATTTTGAGATAATAAATTGAATTTCAAAAATTGAATAATTATTTCAATATTCTATTATATTCCCATTTTATTTTTTATAATTATATATAAAATATCTATTTAAATATTAAAGACCATATTAAAACAAAAAAATGATATAATTAAAAATTCCAAGAGTGCAGGACTGAAAAAACTATTAAAATTATTTTTTAGAATGTAATTTTTATTTATTTTTGAATTTATATCATCCCACAAAAAATTATGTATCATTTATGGGTCTCCATTACATGTGGACCATGTTTTATATTTTTATAAAGTCAAGACAATAAAAAAATACAATTTTTTTAAATATTAATGAGGCCTCTAACCACATCATCAATACCACTATAAAATATGGTTTCATATATAAAATAATACATTATTTCTTCCCATGTAATCATATTTAACCATTTTATTCTTCTGATCACATGAGGTTAGCCTATTCACTCCATTTCAAAGGTGTTCTCCAATGGAAAACCAAGTCCTCAACATGAGTGTTAATTTTCCATATTGTATTTTATTTTATTAAATAATTTTTGAAATATATTTTTCTAATTATTATATAATTATTTCTATATTATTTTATATAAACCTATATTATTCTATGTTAATAATTATACATGTCCTTCATAATTTTCTTTTTATGGATAATTAAAATGAAATTCTTCAACAATTCTGGACTACCGCTTCGACAAAATATCATGTTACATTTTTATTCACTCTATAATATTGATGGTGTTAATGTATAATTTAATAAATAACTAAGATTTTTATGAAAATATTAATATTATTAAGTGATAATTCTCTTTATATATTTATATTTTTCTATGGGAAATTAAATACTCAACCAGGGGTATGGGAAAAATATCTCTTCTATAGAATGCATGATTTTCATTTTTTAATTTTCAATGCTGCCTTTCCTGGAAGTTCATGAGAATTTTTTTAATAAATATTATTTTTATAAATTTTTATATTTCATTTAAATTAAATTAGACAATATATTAAAAAAAATTATAAAAAACCTATTAAATTAAACTATAGAAAAACATCCATTGAGAAAAAAATGATTTCATCATACTATGTAATAAATATTTATGAGATTAATTAAAAATTTAATTCAATATAATTATTAAAATTAAAAAACACAGAATAAATAATTTCATTATACTTATTAGTTAAAAAAATACAACTAAATCACATTGTAATCATCAATAATTATGGTATAATTTTTTTGGGTTTTTTTAACCACCTACGTGATAAATAAAATATGTTAATATCCTCACTAACAATAGAAATGTCATATATATAAATATAGAATATAAATAATTGACTAATGATTTTACTTTTTCCTATAATGCTAACGTTAATATTAAAAAAATTATTGAATATACAAATGTCTATTAATGAATAATCATAAAAACATCTTCATTGTTAATTTGATATTTAAGGATAGTAATAAAAAATCCCATAGATTTAAAATATAAAAAATTAAATTATTATAAACCATAATTTTGAAGAATGGTGTTTTATTTTTGAATAATTATATTTTTGATAAACGTGAATAACATCAATGATATAAGAAAACTAGTTCAAAATTATCAATATTACTCCCACCTAATATAAAAAATTTATAATGAATAAATAATATAAATGTGGGAAATAATTATAATTTATGTTTATAAAATTTTATACATATGAAAAACAATCATAAATTTGTTATTAGATAAATTATTATTGTTATATACATGTTAAAACAACATTTACACAATGAAAAAATTAGGGTAACAACTTGTGATAACACGATTTTCATCCATTACTCTACAGACACCTATATTGAATAATATAATTCCAATACTGATATTCTATATCTAATGGGTAATTTTTATTTTATTTAATACATATTTTGTGGTTATATCCTTCTTTCTTAAAACCTATTTTTAAATGTATTCTTACCAAAAATATTGTGTTACTATTAAGGGTTTCTTATCTCAATTTTCAAAACCTCATACATTTTTATAATTATACACCATTTTTTTTCTTTAATGAATCTACAACACTATTAATAATTATTTTCATAATCCTTTCATTAACCACAATATTAAATATTTAATAGGAAATTATATCATTAAATTAGTTTATAACCGAACATTTTGAGGGTTATAATGGTTTCATTTTCTGGTTTATAATTCCCTAATACAGATTTGATATTTTAGAAAATACTTTTTATCTATACGGTAAAATAAATACCCTTCTTAAAAAATGTGTAATGAAGATATATAATTTAATTATATTTCATTTATTAATTTACCTATAACTTTATTTTGATTTTTATTTTGTAATTTTCACATGGGTTTATTTATCTCAATTTTTCTTCATTTAAATATGATTTTTGTTTACCACATATTTTTGTTTTTTGTGAACATTTTTTCCACATACAACATTATAAATCCCATAATACTATATTATGTTTGGTTTTTAATGGTTTTGAAATGTCTCTCTTCATTATTTTTTACAAATCATTTTATGTTACAATCATAATTTTCATTCCAATTCCATTCCTCTGTCAAAACTCTATATTTACACAATCTGATAAAATAATGTTCATATATATATTATAGAATGATTGATTTTAAAAATTATTGATTTAACAATTTAAAACATTCTCTATATAATTTTATAATTAGGGGTTCAAACATAATAATATATTCTATATGTTTATTGGGAAAATTATTGGCCTAACCTTATACCAATTACTCTATATGTTGTTAGTTTGAGGGATGATTGCATAGAAATCTATTAAATTTATAGATTATCGGAGTTACTAAATTAATTATATATCCATTACTCTATGGGGTGTTATTTTGTGAAATGCATCCATAAAATATTATTAGACATATAGACTGGAGAAATATCTAAAATTTGTATAACTGTTATTCCAATATTGATGTTTATTAATTAGTGAAGAATTTTTTTATGTATTATATATATTATTAATTATTTTATATAGTTATTGAATTTTAATTAATTGGGGACGGGTGGGGTCAATAGTTAATAGATAATAGATGCATATATTTGTCTCATGATCCAAATTAGAATGGTTAATTTTGTGTATTCAAGCCTAGAATATATTATTTACAAAACATAAGTCCCTAACAGTAAGATAACGATGATTAAGATCATGATGTCTTTTATTAAGGAATGGAGTTTCATATTTTTTGATTTAATTTAAAATACTATTTTTTGTAACCCGTTTTTTTATTTAATGATATATCAAAAATTGATATTTAATTCTCAAAGTTTATTATGATTGTGAAATTATTTTAATTATATATCCTATCCATATTATTTACACTATTCTTACATTATTTTAAGATCTTTTATTATTACCTCTCATGTTTACCATTATTGAGAATTTATTATTACTAAATACTATTTTACTATTTCCCCATGTTACGATGAAATGTATTATAGAAAATAATTCAACTAGAATAGGGTTTGTACAGTTTTTTTTGTGAGATATTAAGGACTAATTAATGATAAAATAAATATTTTTATAGTGGGAAAAAAATTCATGAGATGAGATATTGATGGGCTTTGATTATAGGGTTCATAACTCTCTAAAACTATAAACATAAATGTTTACAAAAATGTTAGTGCCTTAATATTTTACGATGATTCTATAATTAAGTAAGGTTAAAATTATGTCTATTGGGTTCATTTTTTTGTTGACGTCTACAGAATATTCAAAATCGCACCATATTTTTGTAGTGGAGTTCCATGGAATCCCTATAACATTCAATACTATAACAAACACATAATTACATGATTTGTAAATATGGTTTTCCATTCTTACATTCGAATTATTTTATGATTTACAATTTTAGATAATTAAGAAAAAAATTAAAAAATAATGTGGATATTTTAAATAACATCCAATTTTCCCAAAAAATATATGCTATAATGAAATTTGTTTCAATAATAGTATGTATATTATCTCTAAATTGGATATCATTAACATTTTTACCCAAATTTAAGCCATATGAAAAATAATTCAAAATAGTGTTATGAGAAAAATAATGATCAATAAGGTAAATAATGGAAAATAAATCCCTTAGGAAAAAATGTAAACCTGAAAAAATCCAAATCATTATTAACGAATTCATAATACTCATTTGACATAAAATATTAGTTTACATTTCCATGAAACCAACATTATTTTGAAATATATTACATGAAAAACATCATATGTATTCACCAAGGATAAATCATTATCATTAGTAATTTTCTTTAAAATATATAATCTCATCAATACCTTTACTTAAAAAATTATTCACCTTTAAAAAATGCTTATAACCAACAAATAAAAAATTTAAATTAATTTTGTTCTATTTTTAAATCCAATAAATTTGATAGTAAACCATTACATAAATATCAGGTGGGTACTATGTAGCATTATTCTAACATTCACATTTACAATATTCCTTAAAATGGTATCGACATACTATATTATTCTCATATCTTATATTTGTAACCTATACCAAGAATCCTTTTTCAATTTACCGAATCCATTATAGAGATATATCATAATCCACATCATTATATCTATTTTTTTACTTTCCCATCATTCATTTAATATTTACAGGAACCAATGTATGAAAAAAACACATATGTTATTTCCTTTAATCATAAAACCTATTTTAAATATTATTCAACCCCATATCCTTAATACATTTAGTTATCTCCTACTCCTAATTAAACATTTATGTTTCCTTTGAAAACAAATTTAATAAAATGAGTTATTTGTTTTCCCTAAAAATAACCATGGAAACATTTTATGGATTCTTGATAATTAATAACCATCATATCTACCATAAAACACATTTAATTCGAGTATATTAAAAAATAACTTTATCAAATTTGTCAAATAACATAAACAATTCACATTTTATAAATTTTTAAATGATTCGATTTTATACCATTTTAAAACAAAAAAAATGAATTGGAAATCTTATTTAAATCCATTGAATTTTATATAATTGCTATAATCTCCTGAAACATGCAGTCTCATATCTAGTACTGATAACATAACCATTTTATTTATGGATTTGATAAGGATTATTTAGACCAAGTTTTCACCATCCAAAACATTAAATATAAGAATTAAATGATGTATCACGTTCATTATCAGTCACATTTTAGATTTAGGGTTTTAGATAATTAGTAAAAACTCATACAAAAAAAATTCACATTTAATTAATTTGAAATTTCTATCACTTATCCCATAATTTCTTATTTGAGGTATAATCATCATTATCATCCATATGAAACCATTTTGTACGTAATTAATTCAACATCATCTTTATGACTGGGGGAATTAGAATCATAGTAATTGTGAACTGTAATTATTAGTAAGGGTAAACATATTCATTAACAATCGAACGTTCTCCATGAGAATAATATTTGAATAATGGTATGATGAAATAATCAAAGTAAATGAGAATGAGATAAAAATATTTATTCCAATAAATAATTAGATCATCATACATGATAACTTTTTAGGAATATTTCACAAAGTCAAATTTTATCAGAATCAATAATCATTATCCATGTTATATAAATATTAATCAAAACAAGTATTAATGAACATATATTTCATCATGAAGATGTATATGTATTTTGGGATGTAATATTTATGATAGCATTATAGAATCCATATAATATGAATAACAATACAACCAACATATAATATATTTCTATGGATAATAGAATAATTATCAAATATGTTTGATAAGTTTTTTGGAACACCAATTGTATGAGCTACATCAGGATCACCCAGTGCTATCTGGGTGACCCATCATATAAAAATTTCAATTAAATATAAAGTCTTAATATAATAAATTTTTTCATAAAAACATAAATAAAATAGTTATTCATTTAATATCATGATTAACTGATAGAAAATTAATGGGTTTGATGAGAATATCATAGAATCATAATTAACCCAAGGAAATGAAAAGGGATTAAAAATAATATCATTAAAACATGACTATCCTATGAAAAAGTACCAGGTTCTATAAATATCTCATTGAATCTTGATTAACATGTTGAAAAAAATGGGATCCAAAAAAATCTCTTTGAAAAAATTAATATATCTTGATATTTGATGTGGATTCTTTCATTAAATAATATCCCTATTGTATCATATTTAAAAATAATATTTTTTAACTTTCTTGATTTGTAATATCATTAAAATATCACCAAAATTAATTTTAGTAAAATCACATATTCCCTCTAAAAAGAATTTTAAAACAATTTAATTTATATTGTCAAAATTATTTCCCTTGAAAACAAATATGGAAACATAGAATTTAAACGTTATTTAAAATAATGTAAATTTTGGTATGAATATCTATTAATTTCATAAGAGTTAAAATAAAACATTATTTTCTAATAATTTTGAACAAGTGAGTCAAAATTGAACTATTTTGAAGAAAATAAAAAATATCATTTTAAATACTTTTTAGAGAAGGTAAAAGATCATGTAAAATATTTTTAGTACTTAATTAAATTTTAAAAATTATTATTTTCAAAATCATGCATATGTAAAATAAAAATAATCGATATGTAAGAAAATACATGATCAATATCACTTATTTAGTACATTTTAAATTTCATTTCAGTTCACAATATAGGAAATATAAATAAAAAATGTTTACCAAAATACAAGGAAAATGGAGAATAAATATATTTGGTTCAAAAATATATTATATTACAATTTACTCTAGTGTAACCCTGAATATAAACATTCTCGATATGTAAGAGATTATTACATAAAGCCTTTTCAATTTTCTAACTTTTAAATCCTAATTACCATGGGACAATAAAATAAAATTACACATTAAATATCATCAACATAATTTATATCATGATATAAAATTTAATAGGGATGAAGATAAACATGATAAATATTTTGAGATTAAAACATAACAGATGTCCAAAAGAAGAAAATTTAAAATGATCAACCCTTTCAATTATCATAAACATTTAGGGAAAATTAATAAATTAACTGAATATGTGTATCGAATTCCAATATACATAAAATAAGTATAAATAAAAAAGAATATATTCAAAATAAAAATCACAAAAAATATTATAATATCAATGACAATGAAAAGGTAGTATATCATAATGAAATGAAGTTTATTTATGAATTCTTTATCACATTTTAATATTAAACCCAATTACCCTTGGATAAATGAATTTAAATTGAATTTTAATATAACATAATGTATTTAGGATTCATGATATTATATGTTAAATGGTAATTATATTCACCCCAAAATTGAAAAAAGTAATTAATTAGACAAATGTCTCATATGAATAAAAATATGAGATGGGAGAACCCATTCTGTCGACTCTAGAAATTCATTGTATGTCCATAAAAACCTATATAATAAGCATAAATTAATTATAATAACTCATAAAATTAATTTATAGGAATAATAAAACATAATTATATAATTTATTTTATCACTTTATAATGAAATATTAAAATATTTAATCAGTTAACTTTTCATAATGTGTTTTGCAATCCCGAAGTTCATTTTTTCAAAAATAGCATTTATGTGATGACTATGGTATAATAGGTAATTTTTTCAACATATCCAAATAATAATAATATTAATTTATAATTTTACTTATAAAATCTACCATTAATTGTTGATTAATAAATATAAATTATGATTATGGGGGTAATAAGTCTTATGTATGCCCGATTAATGTTTCTATTATTAAATGATCATTGTGGGAATATATGATCTAATATTATATCTTTATATAATAATAATAATGTCAAAAAATAGATTATTGCTTCTTTAAAATTACTTATATATGTCTTCTATGTTTTTTGAGTATGAAAAAAGTGTCACATGGCTTCAAGGTGGTGGTAGTCCACACGTTTTCTCAACTGATGTTATCATTTTTCAATGTAAGAAGTAAAATTATATTATATTTTTAATAATGATAAGTATTTCATATATATCATAATTATATCATTTATATAATATATATTCATTAAAATTAACATTATTGCCTTCCATGTAATGTGTTAGTAACAAATGAGTCATGATTATTGGTGTGGTGGTAGTCTTTCGTACACATGAGTGACAATATCATATACCACATTGAATGAAAAGTAAGATGTTAATTGTGATTTCATAACAATAGAAGAATAAATATGTTTAAAATATAACATAAATATATATATACTTAAAATTCGTCATTATAATAATTTGTGAGATGCGTTCATGGAAATTGAATGACATCAATTAATGAGACGGTAGTCACTATACACACAAACGAAGATATTGTATCCCATTTGATGTAATGCGATATTTATATAGGTTATTAAATTGAAATAATAAAATATATGTATATATTTGATAATATTGTTATTAAATATTCGTAATTTCATAATATTGTAAGGAGGAAAAAGAAGAGCTAAAATAAAAATGCATTGTTAAGAATGATACTTTTTCTATTGACAACCAGCTTAGGTAAGACCATGGAATATTCATATGATTGATTATGGATAAAAATATTGGATCTAGGATCTGTAAAGTGAATTAAGATAGTAATGTCGAAAGTTATTGGATAATAATTAAAATTTTATTATTATGAAGTGTAGTGGATAGGCGATGGCCTTTAATATGTGAGTTGAGTCGAACAGATACAATTTTTTAATATAAACGGGGTGCCCATGTAATTTACATGCCAAAAGGATTAATAATAGAAAATAATTAGGTCTTATAAATTTTAATGTATAAATATAAAATTTAAATATATTTTAGACATGAATTTTTGTCAATTTGACCCTTATATTTTTACTTCACCACTGCTAAACCTGTTTTCACAATAACTATGGTAATTAATTTATAATATTTTAACTATTGTTATGTTTATAAACATGGTTTCCCTAATTAGATAATATAAATTTTTATTACAATAAATAAAAAATCTATTTTAATAAATTTAATTAATATAAGTGGGAAATTTTAATTTAAAATTAAACCAACAAAAATGACGACAAAGAGGGTTTTCTAGAAGAATATTTTTTCCAAAAAAAATAAAATTATTATATATTAACACTATAACTCAAAATAATAATTCTGTGAATATCAATTAATATTTATTGATTTATAATATATAAATATCATATAAATAATTTATCATAATGGGTTATTATGGTTAATTAAAAATAAGAAACATTATGCACTTTAAAACATTTCATATAAAAATCTTGTTTTTGAAAATCAGATATAAACTTAATCTAAAATACAAAATAAATATTAATAAAATATAATTAATTATATTATATATAACCATATAATAGATATGGTACATTAATTTATATTTAAAATATAATTGTATGTTTAAATTACATAACTTATCTAAAACTAAGGACATTTTTATAGTAATCAATATTTTTACCATTCCCTGAAAAATATATATTTTCTAAAAAATTAAAAAAATTAACACAAGGTATATTTTAAAATAGTTATTTAAAATTTTAAGTTATTTGTTTCAAATATATTTTCTAAATTCCATAAAAAAATATTTATAAAACATTCTCTCCAAAAAATCATTCGTGAAGAAAACTTATTTTTGAAGAATAAATATAAATTTGAAAATATTTGATTGACTATTTAGGACAAATTTATCAAACAATTATACCTTATTATGAATATATATATATATATATCATAAATTAGTTTAAAATTATAATACCTCCCAATTTAACAACATGGTTATAATGGTTATATATTTCATGGTTAGTTTAATCTAAGTGTTGCGTGTTGAAAACACTATCGAACATAATATTCTAATGTTTAAATATTGTGGGGTTATGTCATCCTCCCCCTTAATAAGTTGCATAATTAAAAATTGATCTTCAAATCAATAATAGATGTTTTAAATTTAAAAAATTCCTTTCTTAGAAACCCGTATTTCAAAAAGGGAAAATAAAACATTCTCTTTAAAAAAGAGAAAATTAAGAATGAGGGTCACATGGAATAACACAAACTAAGCTTCCAAATAATAGAGCGTTGGATCCAAGATGATATTTGGATGTGTATAAAAATTATAAATATATAATAATGATTGATATTGATAATAATATTTGATCAAAATAATGTAAATGGTCCTGATAATGTCAACAAGCACAAATTCATAAAGAAAAGACATTGAAAAGGGTCATTTATATGATCATAAATGGTAGTAATCGGAGAAAAAATTGTTTTCAATATCATGTGTTTTGGGTAAAGTAATTACTTCTGATATATACCAATAAAATATATAAATAAACCTACATTATATGTTTAAATTTAACCCTTTAATCAATTTCCACCATAATTTCGTCATTTTCTCCAAACGATGACCATGCATAATGAATTTTTTATGCTGCAATCATAAATATAAACCATAAAAATAAAATATAAATGACTTGTTATAATCCATATATTCTTCCATTCCTTATAAATTATCCAAATACAAAATGTTTATAACATTTTTGGGTAATTATGAAAATGAATAAGCCTTATTATTAGGAAATATTAATCTAATCTCCAAAATTCAATATTAATACCCAATGTTAAAACAAATTCATTTTATATATAAATCATTTAATATAAAAAATAACCTTATTAAAATCAAAATTAAATCTAATTTTTATCCTCTATTTTTACATCAAACTTTTTATTTTAGAGGAAAAAAACCTACCAATATTCATCTAAAATAACATTAATTACTTACTTACCACAATACATATCAGTATCATTTTCATCTATGCAATAAAAAACGTGTTCCCAAAATTAAATCAAAATACAAGATTATATAATCCCAAAATCTCATAAATAATTTAAAACATCATTCTAAAAAATTTAATGGAATAATTCACATTAAACTAAATAAATACATATTCTTCAACCCAATAAAAATTAAAATAAAATATCATTAATAAATTTAACATATGACACTAAAAACTAAAAATGTGTTTCAATGAAATTTATTATATGAAGTGACATAATCATAAAGACCTATGAGGGTATAAAAAATTATTAAGACTACCTCATACGAAAACATCATCTTTTACAATGTTTTCTAACTGGTTAATTTTATATTAAATACAATATCATCAAAAACCATGATTCCTAGATTTGGTGTGAAAAAAACATTTTTTATGTGATATAGATTATGGTGACGAATTTTTTACCATGAAAAACATACAACATCAAATGGAAATATTGGATCACTTATATTCTCAATGACCATTTATGTTTAAGATTTATATACATTGTTAAAACTCTTACATAAACTATACCAATGTTTTTAAATGATAATTTTTCCCACATATCCCCACATCTCATTTTTTACATTATTTCATCATCATCATATATTTTAAGCACTTATATACATAAATCATTAAATATTATTCAAGACAACCTACAAAAAGAAAAAACATTAGAAGAGTGATCTCAAATCCTCGGTAAGGGTAAACAAATTCATTAACAATTTAATGTCAACATTGATCATAAGAAGAGAATAATGTTATCGTGAAGAAATATAAGTGCAATATTATGAAATTATAATATTAAAACTCTTATATGCATTGATTTTCAAGCATAAAAAATAGAATATGGCTATCACATAGTAAGGATTATTATAATAAATAATCATGATACAAGTCTTATCCATATAGATTGAAGGAAAAATTTATAACTATATCTATTATAATGTAAATATATTAGTATATTTGACAATTGTCATCATAGAACCAATAAAGGACTGTTACTATTGAAATAACTATATGTCCAAAATACAATATAATTATCTCAAGAATATAATCATTACCTAATGTGTTGGATATCTATTTGGATGAAATTTTCATATAAGTTATATCAAGATCACTGGGTCTAATCTAGGCTCACTGATATATACTGACATCGAGGAACTGTAAATAATTACATAGAGCTTACTATTATTCCTAAAAATATTAAAAAACTATTCTTACCTACACAATAAGATTAAACCATGGAAAATAAATGAGTTTTATGAAAATCACATTGAAATTTGATTAACTCATTTAATAAAATGAGTTCTATTTAAATCTATTTAAAACATAATTAAACAAAAGAAAATAAAAATGTGCCACAATGTTCTCATGGAAATATATTTAATTGCTGAAAAAATGGGTTCCATAATAATATATTTATAACAATCACAATTTATCTGCAGAAATAATGAGGATAGTATCATTAAACAATATCCTATTTTGATCATGGGTAACAACAACTGTTGTTGATATTGATGAATGGTAAAAAAATTAAAATATATTTAATAATATTTTAAATAAAATAATATTTTCAATTTTAAATTCACATTTTTAAACTAAATATTCATAAAATATAAATATAATAATTTTATTTGAAACAAACACAGAAACATATATTGAAAAAAAACATGGAAAATAATGGAAATGATAGTGGTAAAATTTTTAAATCTCATAATTGTAAAAAAATATACATTATTTTCAAATACAATTGAAAAGGAAACCAAAAGAGACACATTTGGAAGAATTTAATAAATTTCATCATAGTTACATTTAAAATTCGTAAATGGTCACATGAGATCGATTTATGAAATAATTTATTTTTATAATACAATATTTTTTTAATCATTTTAGAAAACATGTATATTGAGGAAAGAATACACTATAAAAATAAATAAAAAAGTTCGATATCACATAAATATCTAATTCATTATATTTTATTAATAAATTTGAGAGAATGTTGAAATAATAATTCTAACCAGCTTCATTTCTTATGGAAAATAAATATATGTTCCTGTATGAAATATTATAATATTACATCCATAAATAGAAGACTGAACATAACAAATATCATAAGGAAGAATATTGTAACATTAATCCTTTCACATATTGATAATAATTAAATTTTTTCTACCATTAATGAATTACATTAAATGATAAATTAGATTTCATGGACATAAATATTCTCAAATTATAACATATCTTTTGGTATTAGATACACATCATAAATAAATATTGTTTTATAACATAACATATGTCTCTGAGAAGAAAATTACAGTAGAGAAACCATTACAAAGATCTATGAATTCAAGTGAGAATTAATCAATTAATTGATTATGTGTATCAAATACAAATCCATGTAAACTATGTGAAAATTCAAAATAAATTAATAAAAATTCATTTTACAAATAATCATAGAATATAAATGACAATTAATGATTAATATAACCCAATGAAAGTAAATTGAGTTATGAAATAATTTACTACTTAGTAATATTATATTCAAATACCCTTGGATAAATTACTTACTATTGAAAAATAAAACACCATTATGAATGAATTATTCCTGATATTAAATTTAAATTGGGTTTTATATACACAACACAATAGAAATAATTAGTTAATATGAAATTTTTCCCCAAAAAAACTTTTATATGAGAATAGTCATTACCTCAAGTATAGACATTCCTTGTATAACCTTTAACACCAATATGATATTTATAAATCAATTATATTATTTATTAATAAAAATTTATAATTAAATTTCATATAATTAAATCAGAATTTTTATTTTTAATAACACATTCCGAAACATAATAAGTTAGGTCAACATCAGTTGTTTTGAGGACGTTCAGTTTATTGTTTCTAAACATATTCAATGTTTGGACCTTGTTAAAATATGTCACTATTTCAACATATATAGAATAATAATACTTAATTGATTATCATATTTATTAATAAATATTTTTTCAAATCCATATATGTATTATGGTTGTGATAAATGAACTAGATTATGATCATGGAGATGGTAGGACGTATGTATGCATATCTATCATTTTCATTTTTCAATGATCATTATGAAAATAAAGATAAAATATTTTATATTTACATAATTATAATATAATATTATATAAAATATTATATCATTACATAAATAAATATTTATCCTCCATGTGTTGTGATCATGTAAAATTCATCACATTGCTTCTTGAGGTGGTAGTCAACACACACACACGAACAATGTTTATCATTTATAAATTTTAATGACAGAATGATATAATACCTATTAAAAATGAAAAAAATTTATGGAATTTAATTATTAGTTCATTTTTATTTCATATATTATTTAACTTTTTCATTATTATCTTTTTTGTAATGAATTAGTGAAAAAAATCACATTATATCATGAGTCAATACACCACCATATATACAAAAAACAATATTATATCCCCCACATAATGGAAACTAAGAAGGTATATTTTACATCATAACAAAATTTGTAAAAATAATTTAAAAGTTCCATATATATAAATAAAATCCATATTTATAGCAATAAATAATATTTGATGATGAAAAACGAATGAAATCGGTTCATGACGTTGTAGTCAACCATATAAATTAATGATGATTTTGTATCCCATTTGATTGAAGAGGACATGAATTTAGGATACTAGATTTACATAATAAAATCTTATTATATTTTATATATAATTTTTATTATATAATAATAAATTAATTATATATAATGGTGGTGGAATAAGAAATAAAATAATAAAGCTAGTTTAATCACAATATGAATTCTCTGGGAAACATCATTTGGTAAGAATGAATGACATTTATGGGATGGATTTCTAATAAAATTAATGGATTAAATATGGTGAGATGGAATTATGTAATAAACATTGGTCGGTAAATTCATATACAAATGTATTTTATTTTTTTGAATTGTGGAAGCGATGTTATGTCCTTTTATATGTTATATGAATGGAACTTCTGTAATTGTTGAGAATAAAATTGTGCCCCCACATTTTCCACATGAAACATTATCCCAAATTGACCACTATAATCACTTATACAAGATATAGTCAATATATGGTCATTTAAAAAGAATTTCATAAATATTTTTACGTGATTTTTTCCATTATATGTTTAGTTTAACCCCCAGTTAAATCAGTTTTCAACTTAACAATGGTAATTAATATTAAATATTTTCATTGTTAACTATGGTAAATTTTTATTGAAGAAAATAATATATGATATAAATCACTCTGTTTAAAAATATTTAATCTAATTTAATAATTTCTATTAACATTATTTGAAATATTTAGTATAAAATTCAACCCGTAAATGCAACGTAAATGTTGGTTTTCAACATGAAAAGTTTTCATGAAAATAATCTTTTTATATTAATATTTGGAATGTAATAATTATTTTATGATTATAAATTATTATTTTAATAAATAATATATATATTTCATTACATAAACTCATCATTATAGTTTTATTTAATTAATTGAAATGTATAAACACTATCCACTTTAAAATAGTTTTCTAAAAAAATTATTTTTACCCAATAATAATATATTACAAAAATAAAATATCCATATGATTATAAAGTAATTATGTGGGTTAAAAATAAATAAATAAATTATATATTACATTAAATAATTTTAAAAACATAATATGACTTATAAATTACCAAATTTATCGAAAAAAAAATTAAAAATTTACAAATATAGGTATTTTCTACTATTTAATTTAAAAAAATATTTTATGAAATTAGAAATTCCACCCTAGGTAAATTTTTGTATGATGATATCAAAAAGTAACTTATTTTTATTAGATAAATTTTACAAATTGACCAAATATTAATTATTATAAATTCTCATAAAATAATATACAAAAAAAATTTTAAATAAAATATATTTGTGAACAAATAATGATACTTTACTAAAAAAATTCATCTTATCTACTAATATTTAATAAATAATTTTTCATGGGTATGATATATATATATCATAAATTAGATAACATTATTAGTATCCAAAATTTAAATAGCTAGGTTGTAATATTCATATATATTTTGTTCATATAAGATCAGTGTTTCTTATTGAATAAGATATCAAACATAATGATAATAATGTAATATATTAGTTAGTCGCAATAAAATTATTCACTGAAATTAAATAACTTGGACGTAGATGAAATATAATGAAATGGAATACATCAAAAAATGGTTTTAAAGAAAAATCAATTAACAAATGTATTTTATAGCTTCATACATTCTACAATTCCTAGAAAATATAATTACATTAGTATTATACATTCTTGATATCATTTTATTATTAGTTTAATTAACATTTTTTTCTTTTTTTTCTTTTTTTTAATTTATTAGCATGCTTTATTCTTATTTTGAAATGGTTATTTCTTTGGGTGTTTGGAGGAAATTTTATTAATAATCCCAAAAATAGATTTAGAATGATGTTTTTTGACAAATTAGTCACTATTAATTAAGAAATTTAATTTTAATAATGATGTTATTGTCATTTTTATAAGTTAAGAAAAATTTCCAATCAATTCATGAATGGAATACATGACGGATAAATGACATCTCTTTGTAGAGAAGGTATTCCACATGTACACACATATGAAATTTTCATTTTTTTAAATTGATAAAAAGGAAAAAAATAGAAAATATTTTATTTATTTTAATAATGATTATATAGTACATATCATATATGATAATTATATTATTCATAATAACCATCATTGGTAGGTGGTGATGAAAAATAATACGCATAACCTCTTATAGGTGTTAATCCATTCATATGTGTAACATCATGATTTTTATAACAATCATAAATCCCCATCTTGATAAATTATTTTGTGGAAAAAATGATATATCAAGGAAAAATCAAGTCTTTTTGTTAAATGCTTCAATAAAAGTAAAAAATCATAGTTAATAGCCATAAATATTCAATTGAATATTATTAGATTTTAGAGTATTTTTTTTAGTTTGAAAAGTCTAGGAGAATACTGAAAATAAAATTAAATATATTATTTTAATTATGGGCAATTTATTCAAAATAATTGAATTATTACAAAATGGTGCATCGTATGGGAAATCTGAGACCCCAGTTATTTATAAAATAAGTTTCTACCCAAGGAAAAGTATAACATTCAAATAAAGTAGTCCATTGGATGCCCAGATCGGTAATTAATGTTTTTAAATAATGTTTTTTAAATATTTAATTATTTGAAATAATTTTATATCTCACAAACGGTGTGTCGCACAAAAAATTTGATACCCCTATTGTCTCTGAAATGAGGGCTTTACCCTCAAAATGGTATATAATTTATACATAATGGGAATACAATTATATTTCTAACAAAAAAATTTTTTTAAAAAAATTTATTTAAAAAATTTAATTAATTAATAAAAAACCAAGATTTCATTGTTCATCTTGCACATTCCTATCGAAGGATGCCATTAATGCACCAGGAAGGATTTTGAACATTCATTGTTCATAGATTTTGGCTTGAAATCTTCGGAAATGTTTTCTCATAGAGAAACTAATGACTCAGTGTGAATTTATTTATTGAAATTTTTTTGCAAATCTGGTAGTAAATTCCCGAAATGAAAATTGTGTTTTTAAAACCCTATTAATACAGAGTGTTATATACTCCTTATAATCACACTAATCAATACCCAAAACAATATTCGGTGATGATTGATGTGTTTTCTGAAAGTCTTTGAGGATATGTGGTTCTTTTCTTCCATTGTGTGGACTCCACCTCTACGTGTTCCTTGCACTATTCCCCCCACAAGTGTATTCTCTTATTTTTTTCAATTTTTTATTGAACAATTTTTTTCCCATTCCATTTATTTTATAAATTAATAGGTAATTTTACGATGTTCATGGATAAAATCATTTTCTTCATTTGTCCAAAATATAATCACACCAGTTAATCTAATGAAAAATTTTATAATAAATTATTTACATGACAAATCCTATAATTATCAAGGGATAATATATGACCATCAAAAGTTAATTCATTGAAATTATCAAATTATTTTTATTGATATAGATTATCAAATTATAATTAGGTTGTTTTATCAAAGAATAATTATTACTTCATTTCAATGAATATTTTTTATAAAGGTATCATAGTACAATTACGAGTATTTTCAAAGAAAAATTATTATAATTATAAAATGATAATTATGATATTATCAAGGATTATTATTGAATGATAATTGTAATTGAATGAATTTTAACTAATGATAATTTCAAGATTATCCTCGAGAGATAAATTGTTATACTATTTGATAATTTTAATGATAATTTTAATGTTATCCCAGAAAGATAATTATCACCACACGTGATAATTTATATGATAATTTAAAAACTATCTCGTATAAAGAATGTGTTGACACATATAATTTTTTATTTCTTTTTGAAATAAAATATTTGTTTTGGTCTAAGGAAACCCTTGATATACTCCAATTGTCAATGTAGAGAAAAATTATGTATTTTGATGTATCTCCATTGATGATGATAAAATCGTGAAGGCATTTTAGGATTGAAATAACGATGTAGATGCCCAATATACAAGAGGGGGGTGAATTGTACACTTTAAAAATTCCTTAGACAAGAAAAAATTGTGTTTAACAAAGTTAAACTAAGAAAATTCACAACACCTCTAATCACCAACTGGAGAATTAGAACCAAGGTTTAGAATATTAGATTCTACTTTAATGCATATTGAATCTAGACTAATCAGAGTAGAAATGTAAGGAAATACAAGAAGGTTATACTTTCCTTACAATACAATATGCAGCGGAAAAAAACAAGTAGTACAACTACATGTAACAAAAAATAACTCTTTTAACCCAAAGAGAAGGGTATCCAACAACCTTGGATAAAGGTCCCTTGATTTATACATTTTAGCAAGTCTGTCTTACACACACCAGGGTAAGACCTCGATACGAAATCGGAATCTATGTCTTGCTATCCCCACAATCCCTCAAATTTAAATTAGTTGGAACCTCCGTCTTCCTCGGCAAGGATGTCCTCGAACTTCAAGGTAGTCGGCACCTCTGTCTTCCTAACCCTGGAAGTCCTCGAATGTAATCACCAACATTCAGAGTCGCACGAAGCAATCTGAACGAGTAGTTCAGTATGCACAAGGCATGAAAATCTTCTCTCTCTTGAAATCGCCTTAACAACGTGTGGTATCAAGATTGATCAAATTCTTTCTCTATGTATATAGCTCTTTCAAATGAGCTCCTATTTATAGGAAAATTTCCAACGGTCGGATCCCTCCTCCAACGGCCATATTTTCCATTAAATTCGGAGGGACCAGTACATGTGTAACTCAACCAACGGTTAGTTTGAAATAGAATAGATGACATAGTTTAATAACAAACCAAGTAACTGAATTCACAAAATCATTTTTTAATGAAGCATATGTAAGTAAAAATCCATACAAAATTTCGGAGTGTAAGAAAATTAAAATTTCGGAGTCTCCCCAAAATAAAATTTAGAGTCTATGTTAAGAAATGTTCGGATTCTGTTTTATAGGAACTTGGAGTCTGGTTTCACTAGAGATCAGAATCTGAACTTTCAGAGTTCGAAGTCGAACTAGTAAAAGTTCGGAGTCGAACTTCATAAGAGTTCGGAGTTGAACTACTTAAGAGTTCGATGTTGAACATCATAAGAGTTTGGAGTCGAACTACATAACAGTTCAGAGTCGAACTACTTAAGAGTTCGGAGTCTAATTTCATAAGTGTTTGGAGTTGAACTAATTAAGATTTCATAGTCGAACTTCATAAGAGTTTGGAGTCGAACTACTTAAGAGTTCGGAGTCGAACTACTTAAGAGTTCGGAGTCGAACTTCATAAGAGTTCGGAGTCGAACTACTTAAGAGTTCGGAGTCGAACTTCATAAGAGTTCGTAGTCAAACTACTTAAGAGTTCGGAGTCGAACTACTTAAGAGTTCAAAGTCGAACTTCATAAGAGTTCAGAGTTGATCTACATAAGAGTTCGGAGTTAAACTTCATAAGAGTTCTGAGTCGAACTATTTAAGAGTTCAGAGTCAAACTACTTAAGAGTTAGGAGTCGAACATCATAAGATTTCGGAGTCGAACTACTTAAGAGTTCGGAGATGAACTTCATAATATTTTGCAGTCGAACTACTTAAGATTTCGGAGTCGAGATACTTAAGAGTTCGGATGAGAACTACTTAAGAGTTTGGAGTCGAACTACGTAAGAGTTCGGAGTTGAACTACATAAGAGTTCGGAGTCCAGAATTTGGATTGGAACTTCATTACATTTCACATCCAAAATTCGGATACTAAAAAAAGAATGCTCTAAATCCTTACATTATATGAATATTGGGATTTTGGGTATGAATCTGGTTTTTGTACTTAAGAAAAATATTACTATGTATAAGAAAATCTATTTTAGGGTAAATTTCCATAAAGATGTAAATTTTCCTAATAGAGGTAAAATTTATATTTGCTTAAGTATAAGGTGTTTCTGATTTTCAAAACAAGAACGAATGGAAAGGTCATATGGAAAACCATACTGACTCAACAATCTCCCCATTTTTGGAAAGCACAATTATCCTTTCGAAAAAGCATATAATGATTTTGAAAATTTTCATTTAGACATTGAAATTAAACACATATCTTCCTTTTTTTCATGGATGAATGTGAATACAACTAACTACCCCTTAAGAATTGAAACTATAAGGATTGTATTCTGAGTTTCCAGAGTGGGGTTTTCATTATTGTAATAATGAAAAACTTCGTAGTGCGAAACTCCCCCTTTTATTAAGGATATTTCACTTAGAAATTTTTCCTTTCTCCTCCTTAGGTGTAGTTATTTTTCCTTATCCCCCTTTGTGATTTTCAAATAGAATTGAAGGGAATGGAAAACATGGTATGGTACCTGAAATATTAGTATATGGAAAGATACAACCAACCAAATAATCAACTCATTAGAGTTGGAAAATTTTACAAAGAAAGAGAAATTACAACAAAATATTGGAGTGAGTTCATTTGTCTTCCTTCTCCTTCGGGATGATCTTCTTTAAAAAGGTTTTGAGTTTCATCAAGTCTCTTTGGTCTTCATCACCTTGCCTCTCCATGGCTTTTACCTTTTCATCGTGGAATTTTAATGCTTCTTCCTAAGCCTCCAAAGCTTTTTTCTGCAACTTTATAATCTCATCTTGCTTTTCCAACTTTTTCTGAAACTCAATCCAGAAATCTCTTTCAGTTTTCTAATTCTGAGATACTGAGTTAAGCTTCCCATTCAGTTCCCGGACCTGTTGATTCTGAGAATTTTTCTCTTGGGTTAGCTTTTCATAAATCTCGTTAACCTTTTTATCCTCCATTTCAAAAGCATTTTGAACTTCAGCCTGGAAATTCTCAATGTGAACTAAATCATCATCAACTCTCTTAGACCACTTGGTTACCTTACTGCTGAACTTTCTATGCACATCATAATAGATAAGAAAACTTTTCTGTTCAGCTTCCATCTTTAAAAACTTATCCATGACCATGGATAAATAATCTGATTTCTGATTCATACTTTGTTGCAGCATCTGGCATCTGGAATCTATTGATGGAAAAATCGGAATGGTGTCCACCAACTTCCTCAGAGATTGAACTAGAAAATCATTCCCATGAGATGATGATTCTAAATCAGAAACTTTTCTTGGAGACTGATCTTCATCAGCTTGCACCAACTTTCTTCTAGAGGTTCCACCAACCTCTTTCTTCCTGATGACATCTTTTATAGGTGCCTCCATGAGATTTTGCTTCCCCTAATCAGCTCAAGGAACAGGTTCATTATTAAGGGATACTTCCTCAGATTCAGAAACTTGAACGACCTGGTCGTCATCTGGTTTTTTTCTTGTCCTTCCTCAAGAAAATTCCTCTCATAAGATTATTCCTCATCATACAAGACATTTTATTCTTCTTCTTCTTGTTGTTTCTTATCATCATCCTTACTAGCTTCCTGATATTCCTTTGTTGGAGTTACTAACTTTGCAGATTCAGTCTTATCTTTGTAGTCCGGTACTTTCTTGATCAGGGTATCCAAATCTTCACTTTCCTCCTCTTCTTCTTCTTCTTCTTCCTCAACTTCTTCTTCTACTTAATCAACAACTTCTTTCTCAGCTTCTTCAACTACTTCTTTTCCCTCGGATCTATTAGGATTGACATAGTTCTTCGCTAGAGTTTTTGGTAAAGAAGGTTCAGAACCAAACATTTCAAGAATGTGAAGCATTCCGTAAGCTAACTCTGTAGCTTTCAACAATGATTGCACTACTTCAGCTTCAGACATCATTTTTTTCCTTTTCTTTTCCTTCGGCTATTCCTCTAGCTCCTCCACAACTTTTTCCTTTAAGGCCTAAGCCTCTACAGGGTCCAAACAAAATTGTGGATCCGCTTATTTCCTCTTCTCTTTATCTTCCCTCCACTTAGCTACTACTTCATCTGTATATGTTTTATGCTTCGTCGGCTTGGGGGGAGCAGATTGAGTTTCCTTAGCCCTAGGATTTTCTTCATCAGCAACCACTTCCTTGACCTTACTCTTCTTCCTTTGCTTTTTGGATAGTTCCGGACTCTATGTCTCTTTCTGAGCTACTTCATCCTCTTCCACATATAGAAGGTAAAATTCTCCGTATTCACTAGAAAACCCCATCTTCATCCTCTTCATGGTATCATCACTAACCAACACAAGCTTGCAATTCCGAACTTTTGATTTGCATGTGACTTTCAATGATTCTAAGCACCGAACTATCAGCTTAGATAGTAAGGCAGGGAACATGATTATCTGAGCTCTCAAATTTCTTTCATTGATGTTCTTGATCGTAACCAATAAATGTCTCATCAGATTTATCTTTCTTAGATTTACCATGAAATCTAAGACGCGGATATCACTTTTCTTCAAATTTTCTTTATCACCTCTTCTTGAAACAAGAAAGCATTTCACCCAAAGCTGATGGATTCTATTTTTCGGAGTGAGACGAGCAATCTTAATAGTTGAATCATCCTTAAGACCAAGACACTTTAGTGCCTTCTCCTTGTTAAAACTTCCTTGCACATCGGGAAGTTTGTGTTAGAAGAATTCATCTTCTCCTTCGTAGGATAAACCAACCAAGCTCGCGGCCTTGGTGTAAGATAACTTATAAGTCTTCCCATAGGACTTGAAAGAAAACCACTCTCTACCATCTTCCATTTGGATGAAACAGACTAGTAGAACTTGATCAACAAATCAGTATAAACTGGATCCTATTTATCTGACTTTGCTACACAGACATCTTCCCATCCATTCAGTCTAATATTCATTGAAATAAGGGAATCGAGCTTGTAGAAATTTGGATGAACTAACCTTTCCCTTAACACTATCCACTTAGATATTGGTTTTGCAGTTGACATATCTTGAGATGTATCTTCTACAGGCATTCGGAGTGAAGAAATATGAATGATTCGGAACGTATTTTCAAGGTTTGGAACCCGCCTTAAGAAGTGCAGAAGGGCTTCGAGACAAAAAATCTTGAAAAACCGATGTGGGATGAGTATCGGGGTCCCCTTTATATAGGCGATGGATGTGAACTTTGGTCTTCCAAAAGCCATCTAATGGTTGAAAAAACATTGACCTGATCTAACGGTTGAAAACACTCCCGCAAGGAAAACCTGACTCCGATCCTTTGAGGTTTTAAGGAAAACATCCGGATTTGAGGAAAAACTAGAATCCGAACATTAAAAAAACACAGGAAAATACCATCCAGCAAAATATGATTACGAAACTATATGTAAGGAAAACACAGCTCTCGGATTGGCTGGAAAGATTGTTTATAATTGGTAATATTCTTCTTGAAGAAATGAATTTAAAAACAAACTCATTACGAATGTTCCAGTATGAAAATCTCGTTACAAAAACGCCAATACAAAAATCTCCATTTCGGAAGTTCTCAGTACAAAAATATCCATTCCGGATGTTCTTAGTAGGAAAATCTCTATTCCGAATGTTTTCAATCCGAGAATTGCAATCCTGAAAATTTCAGTTCCAGAAATTCCCATTCCGGAAATTTTAGTTTCAGAAATTCCCATTCCAGAAACATTAGTTCTGAAATGTTTTGATAAACTAACTACGAAAAATTTTAGTTACACTCAGTTTTTTTAAACAAAAATTACGAAAATTTTAGTTACACTAACAATCAAATGTACTCCCCCTATGAAAAGGATTTTATTACTGTTAGTAGAATTATTCAACAAGAAGATAATGAATAATGATTACCCTACGGTTATCATTCCTAACTTTTGTTTAATGTATTCAAATCTATCGGAGGGTAATGATTTTGTGAAAATATCAGCAAGTTGATCTTGCGTTCCGATAAACTGAATAATGATATCTCCTTTAAGTGTGTAATCCCTAAGAAAGTAATGCCTAATATCTATGTGTTTTGTACGAGAGTGATGTGCAGGCTTCTTAATTAGGGAAATGTCCCTTGTGTTATCACACAAAATTTGAGTCCTAGTAAAACTCAGGCCATAATCTGTGAGTGTGTGTTTCATCCACAACACTTGAGCACAAAAACTTCCAGCTGCTACATATTCAGCTTCAGCAGTGGAAAGTGTTACAGAATGTTTCTTCTTACAGGACCAGGAAACTAATGAATCTCCTAAGAAATGACAGGATCCAGATGTGCACTTTCTATCCATTCTTCATCCACCAAAGTCAGCATCTGAAAAGATTTTTAGAATAAAATCATTTCCAGAAGTATAAAATAATCCAAGATCCACGGTTCCCTTTAGGTAGCGAAAAATTCATTTTCACCGCCTTTAAGTGAGATTCTTTAGGATTGGATTGATATTTTAGACATAAGAATATTGAAAACATTAAGTCTGGTCGACTAGCTATTAAGTAAAGTTAACTTCCTATCATACCTCTAAAATATGTTTGCTCTACTGGTTTCCTAGCTTCATCAAGATCTAAAGAGTTTGAGGTACTGATCGGAGTACTTATACTCTTAGTATTGTCATAACCATAATTTTTAAGAAGATCTTTAATATACTTATGTTGGGATATGTAGGTTCCCTTTGGTTTTTGAGAAATTTGAAATCCATGAAAAAAAAGTTAACTCACCCATCATACTCATTACAAACTTAGATTTCATTAGACTTGCATAAGAATCAGTTAAAGATTGCTGAGTTGAACCAAATATGATGTCATCAACATAAATATGAACAATCAAAACATTTTTCTTATCTTTCTGTATAAAAAGGGTTGGATCTTCATTTCCCTTAACATAGTTATTTTGAGGAAAAAATATCATGAGCCTATCATACCAGGCTCGTGGAGCATGTTTAAGACCATAAAAAGCTTTGGTAAGTCTAAATACATGATCAGGATGTTTTGTATCTTCAAATCCAAGAGGTTGTTCTACAAAAACATCATCTTGAACAAAACCATTAAGAAAAGCACATTTCACATCCAAGTGAAAATGTTTAAAATTGAGGAATGCTGCAAAGGCAAGTAGAATATGAATAGATTCAAGTATAGCTACTGGAGCGTAGGTTTCTTCATAGTCTATTCCCTCTTGCTGGTTATAGCCTTTAGCAACGAGTCTAGCTTTATTTCTTACTATGACTCCATTTTCATCACACTTGTTTCTGAAGACCCATTTTACTCCAATGACATAAGTTTTCTTAGGTCATTCAACCAAGTTCCAGACTTTATTCCTCTCAAATTCATTTAGTTCAACTTGCATGGCTTTGATCCAATCATCATCACCTAAAGCTTCATCAATTCTTTTTTGTTCTAATTGGGAAAGAAATGCTTGATATTCTATTTAATTTCTTAAGGAACTTCTAGTCCTTACAGGTTGATTTACATCACCAATTATAATATCACTGGGATGATTCTTAAAAAACACCTGATTTGGATTTTGTAAAACTTGTTCATCAACATAGGGTAGAAAGTCTTCTAGGGTAAATGTTTCAGAAGTATCCGCTTGAACATTTTCATTATCAGAAGAATCTTCTATCAAAGGTTGGCAATCTGTTTTTAAAAACACATCCAAGAATGTAGGTTGGGCTGGTTTGAAAACGAAAGGATATAACTCATCAAATTTTACATGCACTGTTTCATCAATAGTACATGTATGTTTAGTGAAAACTCTATATGCCTTTTAAGTTGTGGAGTAGCCTAAGAAAACTCCTTCATTGGATTTTGGTGTGAATTTATGTATATTATCTTTAGTATTCAGAATGAATACTTTGCAACCAAAAACCTTGAAGTATGAAAGTCTTGGTTTTCTACTGTTCCATTACTCATAAAGAGTTTTATTAAGAAAAGGTCTAATCAAAACTCGTTTTATAGTATAACAAGAAGTACTTACAACTTCAGCCCAGAAATGTCTAGCTATAGAATATTCACTCAACATGGTTCTAGTTATCTCTTGAATAATTCTATTTCTTCATTCTACTACACCATTTTGTTGAGGAGTTCTAGGTGCTAATAAATTGAAAGTAATACCTTTTCTACTTCCAAAAGTTTCAAAATTAGAATTTTGAAATTCTCCTCCATGATCACTATGAATAGTTTTAGTGGAAGATTTTTTTTCATTTTTAACTTGTGCTCTAAATCTTTTGAAATAAGAATATTCTTCAGACTTTTTTTCTAGAAAATAGACCCAAATAAATCTGGTGTAATAATCAACTAAAACAAACACATAGTGTTTGCCTCCAATACTTCCAGTTTGTGTTGGACCAAAAAGATCCAGGTGCACTAACTGTAACTCATCAGTTGTTGAGACTTCACCAATTAATTTAAAACTAGATTTATGTTTCTTTCCATATTGACAAGGATCAAATAGTTTAGAAGAATCAAATCTAAGATCTAGTATATCCTTAACTAGTTTCTTCTTATGAAGTTTACATAAGTTTCTAAGGATACAATGACCTAGTATTCTATTCCATAACAAGTAATGGTCTTCCATTGCACTTAGGCAAGGTAGGTCTTGACTCCTAAGGTCTTCTATGTTCAAGGTGTAAACATTCTATTGCCTATTGGCTGATAGAATAAATTCTTCCTTGGAATTGTGTACTAAGTACTTATCATTCCTAAAATTCACAAGGCATCCTTCATCACATAACTGACTTATGCAAATGAGGTTGTGCTTAAGACCCTTAACAAATAAAAAATTTGAAATCATTGTCTTACCAAGAAGAACAATATTACATATACCATCAATTTCCCCCTGAGGTTTATCTCTGAAAGTTACCTTTCCTCATTTTGTTTTGATAATCTTTTCAAAATATCTTTTGTTACCAGTCATGTGTTGGGAACATCCACTATCCATGTACCAAGTATTGTTGTTGTTACTTCCTCTATCTTACTGAAAACAAGAAACTAATTAAACTTTCAGAATCCAAACTAGTTTGGATCCGAAATTTTTAGATAACAAAAATTTGGGAACCCACATGTTTTTTTTTCAAAAATATGCCTTATGAAAGCCTAGAGATTGGGTTTTATTTAAAGAAAAATTCTTTGCCCAGTGACCACCACATTGACACTTGGTACAAAATGGGGCAATTTGTGGAACAATTTAGTTGTTATTAAAAGTTGGTTTTGCATTGGTATAACCAAATACAGATTTGTATCTTAAAGGTCGTATTTGAGAATACATTTTATCAAAATTTTCCTTACCTTGGGTAAAGTTTGATAAACACTTCATTAAGGAAAAAATTTCGGACTTCAGTTTTTTAACAAATTTTTTATCTTCAAAATTATTATATTCAGAACTAGGGATGGGCTCGAGAAAACTTTTATTATAAATTACTTTTGCTAACTCTTTATAAAGGTTGTTCCTCTTAGAATTTTCTTCCTCAAGATTTTTTGAAATATTTACAAAATCAGCATTTTTTCTATCAAGATATTTAGAAAGATCTGATATCACTTTTGTAAGAATATAATTCCTAGAGTTTGACTTATCAAGATTCTTATTGAGTTTTGAATTCTCAATCTCAAGAAGATCAGCAAACCTAGAAACTTCTTCATAGGTAGGTGAAGTACTTTCTTCATCAGAAGAGGATTGTTCATCTGAAGAGTTATAATACTTACTATCATTAGAATTTAAAGATACATTGGTCATTGATTTAGAATTTCGTACCATAGCCATGATACAATGATTGTTTATATGTAATCTGGATATAAGACCAAGATTCTTCTTTCCTGAAGATTCATAATCAGAAGATTCATCTAAAGAGTCACCACCACTGGCACTCCAGGTGTCATTAGCTTTCAGAACATTCTTAGCTTTTTTTATAATACTTCTTTCTATTAATGTAAGAATGCATTTCTTTCCTTTCTTTCTTTTTTAGCAAAGGGCTATCCGGCCTAATATTTCCAGCTCTCTTGCATTCATAACAAGTAACTTCTTCGTCTTTCCTATCTCTACTTTCCTTTTTCTTATACTTGGATTGGAAACTTCTCTGACCAGATATCTTGTTCATCCTTCGAGCAAGATTTGCAAACTCATTTTCTGAGATTTCACTTTCACTGTATTCTGATTGAATAACCACCTCCTTAGAATTGGATCTGGTAACTCTTTCAGGAGTCTTTGCTTTCATATTATTTTATGTTGTTGTAAAAGCAACAATACAATTTCCATTCTTCATTTTGATGTTGTCAGCATCTCTCTTCATTCTTGTTTCATGTTGGAGAAGAGTTCTGAATATCTCATCAAGAGAAATTTGAGTAACCTTCCTATTCTCATCTATAACTCTTCTCTTTGATTCCCAATCATTGGGAATAATATAAATTATCTTATCTACAAGGGCTTCATTATCTAACCCTTTTTATCCCATAAACTGAAGACTTTTCACTATAGTCATAAATCTCTGTTGAACTTTACAGATTGGTTCTCCATACGGAAAACTGAATCAATGGTATTCATCTCTAAGAATAGCTCTCCTAGTTTCAATCACTTTAGAAGTGCCAAAGTGTGCAACTTCTAACTTCTTCTAGATACAATTAGCTTCTTCATAATAAGAAATTTGGCTATATATATTTCTAGTCATTGAACATAGTAATGTATTGTGTACCTTATAATTGAGTTGATACTCATGATTTTCTTGGTTAGTGAATGTTCTAACTTCGTTATCAAGAATATTATAATCACCAGTAAGCATAATGAAATTATCCACTCCAGTATTGATAAAAAATTTATTCATTTGATCTCTCCAATACTCATAGTCATTACCATCAACGATTGGTGGTCTTTTAGGGTTTAGATTGTCAACAGAACCAACATTGATTCCTACCATTCTAAAAACAACTCTGGAAACCAAACTTGTAAGTAGAAAAAGTTCATAACCACAATGTTCGTAATGACAATTCGTAATGATATAGTTCGTAATGACAATGTTCGGAGTGACAATGTTCCGAATGACAAAGAACATTCTAAGCAAGGATGAAGAACAATGAAAAAGTGAGCAAGAAAAACTTATACGTGAGTACAAGTATTTCTGATACCTCCTCTGATACCAATTGTAGGATCGAAATAACGATGTAGATGCTCAATATACAAGAGGGGGGTGAATTGTACACTTTAAAAATTCCTTAGACAAGGAAAAAAACTATGTTTAAAAAAGTTAAACTACGAAAATTCACAACACCTCTAATCACCAACTGGAGAATTAGAAGCAAGGTTTCAAATATAAGATTATACATTAAAGCATATAGAATCTAGACTAATCATAGTACAAGTGTATGGAAATAAAAGAAGGTTATACTTTCCTTACAATACAATATGCAGAGGAAAGAAAAATGTAGTACAACTACAAGTAACAAACAATAACTCTTTTAACACAAAGAGAAGGGTATCCAACAACCTTTGATAAAGGTCCCTTGATTTATACTTTAAATCAAGTATGTCTTACCCACACTAGGGTAAGACCTCGATACGAAGATCGAAATCTCTGTATTTCTATCCCTGCAATCCCTCAACTTTAAAGTAGTTGGAACCTTTGTCATCCTCAGCAAGGATGCCCTCAAACTTCAAGGTAGTCGGCACCTCTGTCTTCCTATCCCTAGAAGTCCTCGAATGTAATCACCAACATTCGGAGTCACACGAAGCAATCTGAACGAGTAGTTCAGTACGCACAAGGAATGAAAAGCTTCTCTCTCTAGAAATCACCTTAACAGCGTGTGGCCTCTAGATTTATCAACTTTTTTCTCTATGTATATATCTCTTTCAAATGAGATCCAATTTATAGGCCAATTTCCAATGGTCGGCTCCCTCCTCCAACGGTCATATTTTCCATGAAATTCGGAGGGACTTGTACACGTGTAACTCAACCAACGGTTAGTTTGAAATAGAATAGATGTCATCGTTTAATAACAAACCAAGTAACTGAATGCACGACATCGTTTTGTATTGAAGCATGTTTAAGTAAAAATCCATACAGAATTTCAGAGTGTAATCAGATTAAAAGTTCGGAGTCTAACCAAAATAACATTCGGAATCTCTGTTAAGAAATGTTCGGATTCTGTTTTATGGGAATTTGGTGTCTGGTTTCACCAGAGATCAGAATCTCAACTTTCAAAGTTCGAAGTCAAACTAGTAAAAGTTCAGAGTCAAACATCATAAGAGTTCAGAGACGAACTACTTAAGAGTTCGGAGTCGAACTTCATAAGAGTTCGGAGTCTAACTACATAAGAGTTCGGAGTCGAACTACTTAAGAGTTCAGAGTCGAACTTCATATGATTTCGGATCCGAACTACTTAAGAGTTTGGAGTCGAACTTCAAAAGAGTTCGGAGTCGAAATACTCAAGAGTTTGGAGTCTAACTACTTAAGAGTTCGGAGTCAAACTTCATAAGTGTTCAGAGTCGAACTACTTAAGAGTTTGGAGTCGAACTTCATATGAGTTCAGAGTCGAACTACTTAAGAGATCGGAGTTGAACTACTTAAGATTTCGGAGTCGAACTTCTTAAGAGTTTGGAGTCGAACTACTTAAGATTTCGGAGTTAAAATCATAAGAGTTCGGAGTCTAACTACTTAAGAGTTCGGATTCAAACTACTTAAGAGTTCGGAGTCGAACTTCATAAGAGTTCCGAGTCAAACTACTTAAGAGTTTAGAGTTGAAATTCATTAGAGTTCGGAGTCAAACTACTTAAGATTTTGGAGTCGAACTACTTAAGAGTTCGGAGTTGAACTACATAAGAGTTTGGAGTCCAGAATTTGGATGGGAACTTCATTACAGTTCACATCCAGAATTCGGATCCTAAAAATAGAATGCTTCAAATCATTGCATTATATGAATTTTGGTATTTTGGGTATGAATCTGGTTTTTGTACATAAGAAAAATATTTCTTTGTATACTAAAATCTAGGTTAGGGTAAATTTCCATAAAGAAGTAAATTTTCCTTATGGAGGTAAAATTTCTATTTTCTCTAGTATAAGGTGATTGTGATTTTCAAAACAAGAAGGAATGGAAAAGTCATAAGAGAAACCTTATTGACTCAATAGGAATCTTCTTGAATTTTGAGGAACCATTTTCCTTACCATAATGGGATAATGTTTAGAATTGTTTCTATGATAATTATAATCGTGTATTTTAATTTGACCATTCATGATAGTGATTGCATGTGCGTGTGTGTATCCCATATAAACTATTGTGACTCCATGAGTGATATAAGTGTAGCTTTTATACCAATTTGATTATGATCACATGTTTTATTGTATACTACTATATAATCATGTTGATATATCATGCCTACTTGTGTGCTTTCCCTATATAGGTATTACCCTGCATTGTTAGTAGTTAGTGGAATTTCGGACAGGTGTACTGTCAAGATTTATTTATCCTTTATTGGGGATGAACATTTGTTTGAAACTATAGAAATTATGGACCTGAACATAGGGTGGAAGTACGAAGAATCCACGGAATCATGTGAGGGTGTGATTGAAGATGCCATGATTTCATGTGTCCTTCACCATGATATAGCGTTGTTGATGTGATTTCACAATTTGATATCATCTAGAAGATCTGGGTGACCTAGTATATTTGATGGATATATTTAGCTGAGTATGATTTCCTGGACATGATAAAGAAATCATATATAGGATTTTTTGTTTAATCTGACTCAATAAATTATTTGTTGGCATGGAGCCAATGAAGTCATGTCTGGGGGTTGTGGCAGCTTGGTTAGCACAATACCTCTTTGGATTTATTTTATGTTTATTTGTTTTCATACATTTATTAATATTATGGTGTACACTTCTATATATGTGAGCATCATGTCACGGAAGCATTGGTGGCATCCTACTGAGTCTTTTACTCACGCCCTACTCGAATATTTCGATACGGTTGTAGATTTCACTAGAGACAAGGTGAAGAGAAAGGGCCCTGGTGTGAAAGGTTGCGAAATTAGAGCTTTGAAATGGGGCGAATGGAAGACAAGGGTAGAACCTAGAAGAACCTACAATTGTATTATTTATCATCTATATTTAATTACTCCCTTCATCTTTCAAAATTGGGAGCTCATATTTATAAATCATGTTTTTCATCTCTAGTTTCCACATTTAAACTATTTATTTAACAGATTATCATGATATTGTTAATTTTTATCCTTATTGATGAAAGTACACAAAGGCTATAATATCCCCATTATCAAACATAAACATATCTGCTAGTCTACATCCTCTTGAATATGTGGAGGCACGCATGATGTCATGGGACATCTTAGCTCGAACCCAGTGGTTTGGGTTGGGATGTTACAAAATAGTATCATAGGAAGGTTTAGAACCCACTAACTTGTTCTTCTCTTATTTTGGGTTGTTACGGGTTATAGAGTGAATATGAAATTGGTACTTGGGTAGGGGATCTATGATAGTGTCTGGCCATCACTAAATAGTGGACCTATGTGTTTCTATAAAGGCGGAAATTTGTGTTCTGTTATTACTATGGATTCACCCATGGTGACAAACCTGATGTTATATGTTATTTATGAGTTTTAACAAATGTTTGTCCCTAATTACTAGGCACATAAAGTCACATAAAATATATATAAATGTCTTTATGAATGTTTTAGATCAATAAGCAAATGTCAGGATTTGTGTTATCCGTTCGGGATAGTTTTTTTTGTGTGACATACCATAATTGGAATTAATAAATTTATCTGAGCATGATGATGTGTTAGTGTATATACAAACAATGTGAATTAAATTCATGGAAAAAAGAAAGGGTTTAGTTTTATAATGGTATACAATGGGTTAAGGGTAGAAACCTTGGAAAACCCTTGTTTGATTATGTTCTCCGGTTTAGAGAAAAACCAAGTTTGATCCCGTAGACATTTCAGGAATTTATGTGTTCCTAATTGACTTTTTATTGTAAAATATTCCACCATTAATATTGTTTTTGGGACCTTCAGAAGATCAAGAAACTCTTAAGCATGTTCCCACCCCTGCTCTAGTGGTGGAAGAATCTATTCCAAATCTGCCACTACAGAGGTCCACGATTGACTACATGAGAGATTTCTAGATCCAGCATCCTCTAGCCATCCTGGGAACCAGTGTACCACATGATACTGATGATTAGGTTTAAATCATTGAGGGTATATTTTACCTCATAGAGTCACCATTAGACAGGAAGGTGAATCTCACAACCTCCATGCTACTGGGACCTACTATGCATTGGTGGGCAGTTATGGGACAAGCTTTTTGACGTGAGGGTCCTACATGAGAGGCTTTCAAAACCATGATTTTCATGGATTTTTTCCCTAACATGTTAGAGGTCAATATATAATAGGAGTTCATTGATCTCTATCATGGTTCCTTGATATTATCTACATAATATGCATGTTTTACATAGATCCTCCATTTTTCACCACTTATGGATAGTAATGAGGCATAAAATACCACAAAGATTGAAATCAATCTTTGGCCCAACCTTAGAGAGCAGCTCTGAAGTCTCCACCTAAATTAATACCTGGAGGTTCTAAGGAAGGCCATGAACATTTAGATAATTCATGATTATGTAGGAACATATATCATTCTCTTGCCATTAATAAGTCATATAGGTTGATCCTCTACTATAGATGTGAACACATATTTCTATGGAAGAAAGTGGATGTCTATGAACCTGAAGCATTGTAGTGGAATACATGTGTTGTAGATCTCTATCTATTCATTATATTGTTGATGTGACCTGTTGTGCTTTAACTATGGGATGTTTGGACACTATAGTCTGGTGTGCATGAGACACCAGATCCGGTGCTGAAAATGTAACAGGATATGACACCATCATCAGTTTTTTCTAGAGTATCATCTATGAGAGGAAATCCAACATGGTCAAGAAAAGGAGGTCATGTGGAAAACCCCAAAATGGGATACATACTCCCTAGAGTATCATCTATGAGAGGAAATCCATCCTGGTCTTATGCATTTTTTTTAGATTACAAGGAAGTTGAGTTTGAACATGTTTCATCTTTTGATGGCTATCTTGTGAGGTTTATTTACAGTAGTACGAAAAAACTTCAAAAAACATTGATTCCCGTTGTCTAGGTTAAATGAAAGCATGGTTGGATATAAGAAGAGATTTGAGAAAATGAGGATTACATTCGACCTCAGAAACCTAATCTATTCGAAGAAGCCCTCTATGGTTACTTATCGAGGATGATAACTCGATATAGGGAAATAATTGTAACATCATAATTTTTAAGATAATCATAAATCTTTCTTATGAAAAATTATTTAGTGGAAAATGATTTATCAGTGAAATATATTGTTTTTTTGTTAAACATGTAGTTAAAGGGTAAAGAGCTCAGTTAACACTCCGAAATTTTGAATTGAATATTTTTAGAGTTTAGTGCTTGTTTTTATAGTCTGCGATGTCTTGAAAAAGTAATAATAATATTAAATATATTATTTTAAGTGTAGGAAGTTTATTCAAAATAATTGAATAACTCTAAAACAGTGTGTCATATGGGATATTTGAGACCATGGTTATGTCCGGAATGGTTTTTTTCTAAAATCAGAGTATAACATTGGATGGAAATAGGAATTTGGATGCCCCTCATAGTAATTAAATTGTTTCAATGAAGATTTATAAATATTAAATTTTTGGAAATAATTTTATATCTCTCAAACGACGAATTGCATAGAAATTCGAATACTACCAGTATGTCTAAAATATGGTTTTTACATTAAAATGGTATAATATTCATACACAGTGAAATACTGTTATCATTCCCATAATTATTTATTTATTTATATAATTTAATTAGATAAATTTATTTATTAATAAAAAACCCCCAAAATTCATTTTCACCCACCTCCTTCCTATTAAAGGCTACTATTCAAACACCATTAAGGTATTTCAAAATTCCTTATTCATACGGTTTTACAAAAAATCAATGGAAATGATTTCTTATTGAAGGTTTTTGTAAATAATGTATTCAAAAAATGAGGAACAACTTTTTCAGCAAATAAATACACATAAACTCATTAGTTTCTCAAATGGAAAACATTTCCATAGATTTTGGGTCAATCCATATGAAGAATAAAGGTTGAAAAGGAATCTTGGTGTGTTAATGGTGTCCTTAGGTAGAAGGATGCAAATGAAAAATGGATTATGGGATTATTAATAATAAATTAAATTTTTTAATTCAAATTTTTAAAAAAATTATTTTTATGGGCTGGCTAATTGTATTACTATTGTGTATGAATGTCATACCATTTTAAGAGTATACCCCCCATTTTGGATATAACGAAAGTATCATAATTTTTATTTGACATGCCTATTGTGAGATATAAAATTATTTCCATTAATTTAATATTATAAACACTTTATTTAAATACAATAATTAGTGAGAAGGTAATCCAAATGCCTAATTCCTTCAAATGATATACAATCCCCTGGGTAAACACCCTATTCCAGACATATAATGATCTCAAATTTATGATATCACACTATTTTGGAGTTATTCAATTTTTTTGAATAAACATTCTATGTTTAAAATAATATATTAAATATTTTTCTGTTTTCGCCAAGACTTTTTAAAATATAGAAACATTCACTAAACTTAAAAA
Organism: Viscum album; assembly: GCA_963277665.1. NCBI lineage: Eukaryota > Viridiplantae > Streptophyta > Magnoliopsida > Santalales > Viscaceae > Viscum > Viscum album. The sequence goes on along the minus strand of OY728126.1, from coordinate 1,862,934,807 downwards.
ATATTCCATTGAATTTTCCAAAGTGATAACTAGGCTTTTTACCCTTTGGTGATTCATGTAATAAAAAAACAAAATTTTTGGCTAATAATTAATTTTTTCAACTAAATAATTTATCATAAGAGGGCCTTATGATTATTGTAAAAATAATGATGTTACAATTATCCCCCTCTATATACTTCTCATCATCGAGAAGTAACCCTAGAGTTCTTCCTCAAATAGATCCGGATATTGAGCTCAAATATCATAGTCAGGTTCTTATATCTCTTCATGTATCCATCATTTCTATCACTGAAACCAGACTACTGGTATCAATTATTTATGTCTTTTCTCACCATGGTATGTAATCCACAATGGAAAATCATCAAAATATGTAATAGATTCCAACTCAATATCCTTGTAGTATAAAAAATTGCATAAGAGCAGGCATGTACCTCTAAAACTGAGAAAACGTGGAACACATTAAGCATTCTTTGATAGTGATAAGAGAAGTACATATGATACAACACTAATCCAATCCACTGAGTGAGAACCTTATCATTATATCAAAAAAAGAATTACTCACAACCATTCTCTCATATACTATGGTTTAACGTCATTATTCAATGAAATAAAAAAATAAGGTGAGTTAGGGAAACATTACTCTACTGGAAGGTCAAGTACAGAAACATCTCACATAAAAATGAACACAAATGTATCAGACATGGAAGATGACAAAAATGAAATGCGTTAGACTATACCGTGTATAGTAACATGTACCTTATCACTATCAGTTGGTGCTAGACCCATTTCATAAACATGTCATGCCTTAAATCCTTGATCATATACATGAATTTCCCAAGTCATCATCATCTTGGGAGTCTGTATCCCCTATTGGGGTTATCCACATGACCTCTATCCCCTGACCACATTGGACTCCATCTCCTAGCTGATACTCTGGAACAAACCTATTAGAAGTGTCATATCCTTCCGCATTGTCAGCACCAGATCTAACGGGCCTTCTACACCCGACGGTAGTGTCCAAACATACCACAGTTAAATCACTACTAGTCACCTAAAGAAGGGAATGAAGAGATTGAGGGATTTTTTACATTCATACCACTACTCAGTGGCATACTCCATAACTTCCACTTTCTTCCCTCATATGTGGTGTTCACAACATTAGATGAAGGTCCACCTATATAACTGCTGAAATGACAGAAAATTCTAGTTGTTCATCCATCCTCGAGAATCCTCTAAATGGTATGTTCCTTACTTAGATCCTCCGAGTATGAAACTACATTGAAAATTCGATCATTCTGTCTAAGGTCATGTCAAAGACTAATTTAAATCTTCCTAATCTTATGTGCCTCATTACCAACAAAAATTTGTGAAAAATGGAGGAGAATAGAAAAAATGTGTAGAGTATTCTGATACTATCATGGAACCCTGATGAAGCTCCACGATTTTCTATGCTTGATCAATAATCATTGTGTTAGGGAAACACTCACTAAAAAATAGAGTCTTGAATGCCTCCTAGGTGAGACCCTCACATCGAACAACCTTTCCCATTACTCCACACCAATGCCTAGCATGTCCTTGTAGCATGAAGCCTGGGAGATTCACCTTATTTATGGGATGGTGTCTCCACGAGGTCAAAGATACCCTATTTGATATCCACACAGTCTACAGCATCCTATTATCCACTAGTTCCCTGGAAGGATGGAAGATACTAGAGATGTAAATCCCATGAATAGTCAACTAAGGACCATAGTGGTGGTTGATTTGAAGCATATGGTTTCACCACTAGACCTGGTGCAAGAATGTGCTTAGGGGATTCCTGCTTAGCTTGTGGTTCCACCAAAAGTCTACCTGGAAACAATTTTTATAATATAATGATTATTAGGAACATAGAATGTCCAAAAAAGTCAATGTGGTAAAATATGGTTTTTCTCTAAATTGGAATATGGAATAAAACATGGTTTATCCTAGGAGTCTACACTTAACCCAAAGTATACCCTTCTAACACTAAGAATTTTCTTCATCCATACACATTAATTTCATTTATTATATATATAATAACACAATAGTATACTCGGTTAATATTATTATTTCCAATTTCAATATATCAAACAAAATAAACGTTCCCAAACAGATAGCATAAATCAAGGCATTTAATTATTGAACTACCGTGTTTCACAAAAACAGTTATATAAATGGAATATGAACCTATGATCCTTGTCATGTTGCAAAAACATATGTGAAAACTCATAAATAAAATATAACATCATGTGCATAACCCATGATGAATCAATAGTAATAATAGAACATAAATTTCCCACTTTTTGGAAACATAAAGGTCCATTATTCAGTGTTGTCCAGACACTACCATATTTCTACAAATTGAGTCCAAATTCTCTATATCATGACTAAACTGTTCCAACCCAACATAAGATAAGAACATGTTTGTGGGTCCTAAACTTGGATCTGGTATCATTTTGTAACATCCCTACCTGGACCACTATGTCCGAGATGAAATATCACATGGCCACAATTGTGCCTCCTCAATCGTAAGAGGTTTTCTACAAGCAGCAAAAGTGATGAACTCATTTTTGGAACCCTATAAATAGTATGTGTTCTATAATCCATATAATCACTTCAATCAAAACCCAAAAAAATATTCAGTGATGATTATGGGATCTTTAGATGTTTTTAATGATGTGTTAATATTTTTTTCCATGGAGTCATCTACTCCCCCCTTACTTGTTCATTGTGCAGTGCCCCCCATGGGTGAGTTCTCTTCTTTTTTTATTAAACTCTCATTTTTCTCATTCCATTTTTTTTATAAGAAATTTGAACTTTCAAGATGTTCTTGGTGAAAAATATTCCATGTGTTTTTTAAATAAATTCACAACGGTTTATCTGAAGAAAATTTATAATAAATTATTAAAATATTAAAACCTAAAATTATCAATGGATAATAAATTACCGTGAAAATTTTATTTATATAAATTATTAAATGATTTTGTATAGATATTTTCATATTATAATTATTTTGTTTTGTCAAAGGATAATTATAACAAATTATAGATGAATTTTTTTAATGAAATTATCATAGTTCAATTATGGGTATTTTAAATGAGTAATTATTATAATTTTAAAATGATAATTGGGACATTATTAAGGAAAATAATTGAATGATAATTGAATGCATATGAATTTTAAATAACGATAATACAAAAATTATATTTGAGAGACAAATTGTTATGCAATGTGATAATTTAAATGATAATTTGAATGTTATTCAAAAAATATATTTATCACCGCACTTGAAAATTTATATGACAATTTGAAAATTATCTAGGAGGGAGAACTTGTTGTCGCATATAATATTTTATTTTTTGGAATAAAATAGTTATTTTGGTATTTGAAAATCCTAGATATACTCTGATCATCAACATGTCGTCATCTCGAGCCTTCTGATGTATCGCTTTTGATGATAACAAAATCACGAATGAGTCTTCTCTAATTTAGAGGTAGGAATTTCCTTACATTCTTGGGATCAGGTTTACAATTGTTTCATTGATAATTATATTGTGGCTTTTAAATTTATCGTTCTAGATAGTGATCGAATGTGGGTATTTGTAGCCCATAGAAACTATTATGACTCCTTGAGTGATATAACTGTTTATTTTATACATATTTTATTACGATCACATGTTGTTGTGTATGTTTATATATTCTCATGTTTGTATATTATTACATCCAATGTTCTTTTCATTGTTGGTTGTTAGTGGTATTTGGGATAGGTGCACAGTCGTGACTTATTTATCCTCTAACCGGAATGAGTTATTGTTTGAAACAATAGCGATGAGGTACCTGAGCACAGGGTAGAGTTATGAAGATGACTTGGAATCGTTTCGAGGGTGTGCTCAAGGAAACCATGATTCAACTTTTCATTCACCTTTAGAGAGCCTAGTCGATGGGAGTACAAAAGTTGATCTCGTCTAGAGGATATCAGTGTCATGGTCCAATTTATGGATAGATGATGTTGAGTATCATCTTCCTAACACTATGAGGACACCGTACAGGGTTTGGTTTATTTCCCCCAACTCATCCAGTTATCTTCAATCATTGAACCAAAGAAGGTACGGTCGAGGTTTGTAAAAGCTTTGTTAGCACACAACAGCTCAGTTTTGATTGTATGTTTATGTGTTTTCCTGAATTTATTAATATTTTAGTTTATACTTGTATAATTGAAAACATCAGGTCAAGGACGCATTGGGGGTGTCTTACTAAGTCTTGTACTCACATCCTACTCGAGAATTTTGATGCGCTTGTAGATTTTACAAGAGACATGGAAAAGGAAAAGGTCAATGTGGTGAATTGATGAGAAAGTGGAGCTTGGAATATTGGTGGGAGACACATAAGGGGTGACATAGAAGAAAACTACAATTGTTTTATTTACCATCTACATTTCACTACTCATCTCAGCTTTCCACATTGGGAGATAGTATTTATAAACCATTATGCCATATTTAGTTTCCATATTTACTATATTTATTTAATTTTTTCTCATGTTATTATTATGTGATATCCTTCTCGATGACATGACATGGAGGGTATAGTATTCCAATTATCATAAATATACCATCACTTCTAGTTGGTATCATTTTGCATGTGTGGAGGTGCACGTGAGGGCATGTGGGATTTCAACTCATACCTGGTGGTTCGGGTTGAGATATTACAATATGTACAAGTGATATTTTCATTTCCAATATGATGTAAAATGGGATGAAAAGGGATTTCACCACAATAATACTAATATTTATTTTTTATTTCAGATAATTAAATTCTTTTTTTTGATATGTTTATTAATATTTTATGGTGTTAGAAGATGAAATAAAAAAGAAATTTCTCGGTTACGAATTATTAATTATCCTTGGATAACCTCTTTAGATATCACCATAATGTATCTATGTTTTCTATTATGTATAGAATAGTTCCTCTAAGACATGGTGAGTCATTTTTTGGAGATATTGGGATAGGTATTGTAAAAAATAGGGTTCAAATAAGTTTTGAAGAAGATAATTGTTAAGATGATCTATTATAAGTTTGGAGGGGCACCCTTGGAATTACATAAAGTATTGAATTAATATAAATTAATTATCATCTTCAAGTGGTACCAAATTCATGAATTTATAATCATTATTGTCTATGATACTAAATTCTCTAATAGATTAATACTTGGACATGTTTATGATATTTTTTGACCCATCACACATAATTGTCACTCCATATTTCCCTTTTTGATGATTACGGAAATATTGACGTTCTTTACACATTAGGTGTTAGGAAAGATACTATAAAAAGAAAAGTGACCCATAAATCGATAATGGTTTATATTATTTAAAATACAACATTTAATTTGATAATGAAATTTTTATTGGAACATTATGTGAATAAATAAATAAAAATCAACATAAGATATAATTAATATCCTTTTAAAGACTATTCACATAATTTATCTTTCTTAAAATATAATGATAGTAAAATAAATTTCATATAAAAATATAAAATAATAAATATTTTAAATTAAACTATAACATTCCTACGATATAATAAGTCAACTAAATTAAATAACATATACTGTTTTTAATATCATTTGATATATTATTTTATTATGTATACATACACTCTATTGACATTATATTAAAATTTAATGTAATTATTCCTTTACTAAAAATTAAAAATAAATTTCCATCATAAAAAATCATTCATATTTTAAAAATGTTTCAAGATTTCATAACATGTTTTAATCAATATTGAAAAATATTCTTTTTATTAAAAGAAAGATATTGAAATTTTAAATTTCTCATTTACATAAAAAGATTTAAATGCTCTAATGAGATAAAAGTGTAATAAAAGAACATATTTTTTAATAATTGATCGATATGGAAAAAATATTTATCCATTTAAATTTATATTGGTTTTAGGGACATATTAAAATCTTATCCCATATTATTAACATTTTTTACACATTTATCGCTTATCAAGGAGGCATATATGCACTAAAGTTACAATTTATAATGAAAAAAATAATGAGGGCATATTTACCAAATTTTTATATGATGATTTAAAATTTATAATCAATTTCTCAAAATTCATTTTCCAGAAGTGTGAGAAGAATTAATACAAATTTGAAAAATTTAATGACAAACAATTTTTTATAAAATCTATTCTTATTCATAAAAATGAACATATACATATATCAAGTAAAATTATTATTCATATGTAATTAATTATAAAATATCAAATTGAATTAAATTTTTGTTAGTTGAAGTTAAAATTTTAAAAACAATGAGAACTTTTAATTATTCTATTTATAGAAAAGAAATTATAGTTTTACAAATATTAGTGCTTCTACTATTCATTGGAAAATTAAATATTTTTAGAAAGAACCCAAAACAACACTTTTATATAATTTTAAAACTATTATTTATCAAATTATATTAATTCCACCTAAATAAAATGAAATTATTATTCAAATTTGTTATAGTAAAATTCCAAAAATATATTTAAATAATTAATGAATAAATCATATGCTAGAAGAATAAAATGGCTTTACTAAAATTTAAGTAATTATTTATAACGAATTAATAAATACATTTTAATTTTATAAGAACTTTATGCATATTGTTTCAAATCAAGTTATCTATATTCATAATACTAATTTAGCATTCAGTTTATAACAATCAAATTTAATTATCAATAATTTCATATAGTATAATAATTCATGTAAAGCTTGAAGTTTCATTTTAATAATGATATCCAGAATATTATTACTTTAAATTAAATTTTAATTTTATACATTTTAAACATTATTGAATATTCATCCAGTCAATTTTAAAAAATTCAAGATAAAAATTTCTCATATTACATTAAACATAATTAATTGGAGTATAATATAAATTATATGATCATGAATGGAAATACAATTTTAATATTTAAACATTCTATTGATAAAATACCACTTCATAATAAGTGATTATAAAACAACCAAGTAAAAAGATAAAAATTGAAATATGAAGGTAACATAGAAAAAAACATAATAGGGTTCCCTAATAAGGAGAAAACTGGTGAGAAGTGAAATTAAGTATGTGGTTGAGAATAATAATATACACTGAACTATATACAATGATAGAGAACTTGTTCATGATTAATTTAATGAAATGAATCATAAATAAATAAGGTATACAAAATAAAATAAATTTATATGAAATCATGGTAATTGGATAACATTTTTTATTTTAAAAACATTATTAGAGTAGAGAGATTATTTTACTATATTGATAAATAATATAAGAAAATATACAGAATATATTAATTTCTATTCTAGAAGAAAACATCCATCCCTTAGTTTTGATTTTAGATGTTTTTAAACCACTGCATCATCTCTCACTATAATAAAATAATATTGAATTTAATTTTTTTACCCTTCATGTGGACTAAATTTTATATTTAATAGATTATAATATCCCTAAATGGATAATGAGTTATTCCTTTGATATTTATAAATTAATCAATTCCATATTTCTATCAGAAGTTATGATAATATCCAACATAAAAAACCATTATATAAAGAAAGAAAAATATATAATTATTCATTAATATCATCCAACGATCAAATTAAATATTTCATTAAATATATATCCTAAAAACAATTCAAAATATGACTTAGCATGATTGAAAAATGTATATTATAATGATTGGTATTATATTCTATCATTTTGACCATTATAATAATCGCTAAATAAGTTAAAAATCCATATAAGAAATTATTAAGACTAAATCATATAATTTCCAAAATATTATAATTATTTCTATAAATAAAATAAATCTCAATAAACCACAATAAAATGTTGAATTAATTCCAATGATAATTCATCTGTTATTCCCTAAACATACTACCATATTAGTGAAAAAAAATTCCTTTTAAAACAATCATACAATTTTCAAAAAATAGTGATCTTATTCATAAATAACTGTTATCATTCAATAAATAATCATATATTAATTAATTTTCATTTTTGCGTGATAAATAATTTTTTCCAGAACTTAAAAACCCATTAATTTGAATTAATTATAATTACCTCAAAATATGATATCAACATCACTCAAAAGGTTATCAATACCTTTAGACTTATATCAGCAAAGTATAAAATCATTCATCCTCAAATATCATTTTCACTAATATACAATTTAAAATTTTATGTTGTATAAACCTACAATATTTATTAAAACTCAATAAATGAATCCAAAATTATTTCCACCAAAATAAATTGTAATAATTAATTTTAAATTATGGTCATCCACAAATTTATCCACACCTAAATAAAATACCACTAAATCATAACTATTGAAACTCTATATGTAGAATCATTCAATTAGTCATTGTTCTTCTTATTCTATTGTCTATGATTTTTTATCCTATGTATTTATACTTCCATTAAAAAATTACATGATTCATTTCTAAATATTAATTAATATTTATGTATTTGTGATTCCTATATTAAACATAAATAATTAATAAAATTTTAATATAGAACACCATTAATTACAATCCTAATTACAATTTAATATTCCCCATGATCTACCTGGTAAGTACATACATATTATAATTCCTAAAAACAGTTCCAATATCCCCTTCTTCCATTATTATTTTAAAATCATTACCTATTTATTGAAATTGATGCTGTAAAATTTTAACATTTTTACAAAATACCATGTTTAGAACATATATCTTTGAGGAATCATCTCTAACATATTCCTATAATACATTTGAATATATTTTTACTTTTATTTATATCATAATGGATGATTTTTGTAAACTATAATATTCAGATAACAAGACAAAGACATTAATATTTTTATGGGGACTGTATATTGTATCTGAGTTGAGGGTAAGAAATTCATTTTTTGAATCATCCATTGAAAAAAAATGGTAAATTAGATTATGATATTTTCCAAAATTTATATAATAAGAATGTATTATTTTTTGAACATTGTAAAATATATCACAAGGTTATTCATGATTTTGATGTATATAAGAGGGTTCTGATAGATTATAATGTTTTTAAGGTATTTAGAATAATAAAAAAGGATTCACGTCACAATATTTTACAATTATCCTCTAGAAGATAAATGATGTTTTTATTTTATTTATTTACATTCAATTGATGTTATACTAAAATAGTGAAATAAGTTTTTGAGTTAATAAATAATAATTTAATTAATTTAATCAGAGTGAAAACGTAAATAATATTTTAATGACAAACTCAATGACACGTTTCCTCTTAATTTATAACAAATTAGCGTTAACATTGGTTATCCATGGTCACCATCTAGTTATATTACCTTTTTTTCAAATCCATCATAATAATGGTCTATAGAAAACAGGTGTATTAAACCCTTAATATCTTCTCAGAGTGTCTAGAAATTTGTGATTTATTTGGGCTACTCATCATAAATTTGGTAAGGATATAGGTAATTCATAATCCACCACCTTCACAGCCAACACACATAGGTGAATCTATGCCACAAATACTACCACAATCTTGTATCAATAAAGATATATTATTATAAGGAAACCTAATAAATAAATTTATTATAAAATATTTTAGATATTACCTTATCCATAGACTTATTTAGACATATATCTATCAAAAAATCATATATTATTCTCAAATTAATCACCCTAAACATAAAATTTATATAATATGTTTCATCGATACAAACAATGATACACCATACCATATCATCATCAATGTTAACATTTTAATTCAAAAAATAAATATGAAGGAGAATCCAATTACTAGGGTGAATATATAATGAAGGCTAAGGTAATTACCTCGAATCAAGTTCACCCCCTCATGTGTAAAATGAGAAACAATAGAAAGATAATTAACTGGGGTACCCGGGGTAACCGCAGAGGCCATGTAATCTACCACCTTGTTTCCCTCTCTCCACGTGTGGGTGACTCTAGTGTTACAATAAATGAAGGATTGTAATTTCCAAAATATGTAAAGAATAGGCCAGGGTTTGGTACCTTTCCCATGCAAGGAATCATGAATAATCATGGAATCAATCTCTACATTGGAAATGTAAAGCTCCCTCTACCTTTAGATGGTAATACCGTAATGAACCTAATTTTACTCTGACAACAAAGAATTCCAATTTCCATAACATTCTGTGAATTATAAAACCATACTATATGCAGAATCCCAGACCATTCCACCACAACCCATTTTACCCATCATGCTGGAACCATCTGTATTATGGTTGAGCCCAACTTCATGAGGGCTCAATCGAACCCATTGCCCTTGTATTCTGATACCTAATAACTAGTCCGCAACATTAGACGCTAACATCTTGTAGATAGAGGTGGTCTATGACCATTTTCCATGGATACCACTGAAATCCACTCAAATTTACTATACCATGGTGATTATGTAACTCCCCATTGAAAAGATCCCATCAAACCAGGCTTTGTTTATTTATTTTCATAAACACCAACAACCCGCATTGATGATAGTGGATATCACCAATCATTCCCTCTCCAAGCCATCCGACCCCTGGAACCAACACTCCATAATGGTGTCAAAACTCATGTTGATGAGGATTGACCTGTAAAACCCCCAATGAAATCCCAAACATGGAGGGTCCAGTCTCCATAGAAGAAGAAATGAGTAATACAATCTTCATGTTTATTCCCAGTGTAATTGAAGCAGGATACCATGATAATTCTGGGGTTTTGATGTTATCATCGGCTGGAAAGGAACGGTTCTGGATCCTCAATGTTAGGAAATGGAATTTAGTAGGGATCCAATTACACCATGATATACTGTATCAACCCCCATGATGTCTCTAGGGAGATCGTATCCTACAGAAATCCTTCCCAAGGTGGAGGGTCTGAATACGCACTGGACCAATTCCGTTCTCATGATAATAGAGTTAAAAGAAATATACTAGTTTGCATCTAGGATTTCTCTGAAAAATATGATGGAACTGGATGGTCTGCGTGAAAGCGATCTAAGGGGACGAGCACCCAGGATTGGCAAGGACTCTTCCCAACTATTTGTGATAGAAAAACAGAATGTTCCCCTTCCCAATAATCCACTGTGAGTTATATAGGATGTTCAGAATAATACTTCGAACAGAGGACCAAAGCTAAGACCCACTCCCTGGTGAAGATTCTGAATTGACACAATAACTGTGGGACATCAGCATTCCCCACAATGTTCATTCTTTAATGAACTCCCGTGCCAACTTAGTGTGTGTGTAATGAATAGTATTCTATAGGAATTAAAAATTGATCCCTTACTCCACAATGGGTCAAGACATCTTCCCCCAAGAGATCCATTGTCTCTTCTCCTCCAAAAAAGCGTCCCAAATGAAATGGGAAAAAATTATATCAATGTATCTGATAACACCCTTCGACACATTGGTAGATGAAATATCATGCACCGGTACGGCGTAAAGGACACTATTCACAAGAGTGAAACGACAAAAATTGATATAAAATGGTTCTTCCAATTGAGAATGCACCGCGTAATATTGTTCAACATGAGGTCAATGTTGCTAATACGCATTCTTCCTGGAGACATGGGAGTACTGAGATATTCCATAGGAAATGAACCATGCCTCATACCCAAGATAATACCAATATCTTCTACCCAGCTCGAGGTACATTCTTGAGCCCCATTGAATCCACTCTTCTCCCTATTTATTTGTTGACCACTAAAGTGATATTAATCCTCAAGGATCATTATAAATCCCTTTACAAAACACCTTCCCACATTAAATAAGATAAGAGTTTCATACACAAACATCAAATGGGATTTTGGTTGCAGGCTCAAACTCCTTTGGTAAGGAAGATCATCCCCATTTGAGATACCTCTGTTAATCAGTCTGCATAAGGTATCCTACATAAGAATGAAGATAATTGGGGAGAGAGGGTCACCTTTATGAATTCATCTAACATTCCTGATGAAACTATGATTTCTCCCCCATAAATGTTACAACCATCCAGACCAAACTGAAAGACCTAAACATGATATCATAAGTCCATCTGGAGAATCCCATATTGATTAAGACTATGTTAAAAACCCAACACAATCCAATCATACTCCATATTCATGTCGAGATTGATTGCTAGATTCAAACCACGTGCCTAGATATTAATAACTACTAGTATCACCTTCACCAATACTATTGATCCTTGGATAGAGGGTTCTTTCCTGAAACCATGTTGTTCCTTGATGATACATTTAGGGAGATTCCCACATAGCCTCATATTAATGATACATGCCATAATTTTATATGTAAAGTTACACATACTCACAAGATGATAGTAAAGAATGGATGATGGGTCCTTGATCTTTAGTAATAATACAAGAGTCATGGAAGATGCTATCCGCGGGGGGCTACCCCCACTGATAAAATCCTAGATGACATTGATGATATCCCCCTTTACCACCTCCCTGGAGATCCTGATGAAAGAACCAGGGAAGCATCCTGGACCTACGACAATCTCATGATTGAGGTTCACTATAACTGCATGAATCTCATCCACCTCCAGAATAATGTCCATCAACCCTTTATCCTATGGAGAAACAAGATATCAAATAGCCTCCCAAAACTCATCACCTCCAAAGGATACCCATGGAAAATATTCATATTTGGTTATGCAATAAGGCCCTTTAAATGAGAAAATGCCATGCCCACAACTACTTCCCTTTCATTAGTGACAGATCCATCTTCTAAAGCCACGTTCAGTTTAACAACATGCCCCCTATCCCTTATACATGCATTGAAAATTTAATATTCTTATCACCCTACGTAAGGAATTTTATGCTCGATCATTCCCTCACCCTACATTCTTGTGAGAGGACCATAACCGCAAGGGAGTTCTTTTCCACATAGAGATCACTAAAGACATCCTCATCCCATCCCTCCTCAAAAAATTCCTTGAGAAGTTTGATATCATAATTGACCACATCCATATTATGATAAAAGGTAAGGATACTCTAAGTCTATGATTAGAGGGCCTACTTGAGATGCCTCAACTTTCAATGCAATGAAACCCCAGTGTTACCTTGAATTGGTTCCTCCCAACTACTCATAGCTATCTGTTGGTAACCTGGAATACTTGACCAATGGTTCATGTACCTGAAAACCGACAGTGGATCCTCCCTCTTATTCAAAGTTAACAGAAGTGGAGATTTATCAGAGATGTTTGGGTCATGTTATCAACCTTAACTTCTGAAAATGTATAAACTGCTTGAACATTGTCTATGAATCAGTCGAGCCTACTCCAACAATTACGATCACCCTTCCGATTGTTTAACCATGTGTCTGGGTCCCCCGAATAACCCAAATCCAACAACGCGTTTCTAGCCATAAACTGACCGAAGGCCCTACTATCCTTCCTAAGAAACTTCCCTCACTCATTATTCTAATCATTATATGATAATATATTAAAATCACACCCACTACCCAAGGTTCATCCCATGGATCGAAAGCATTCAGTTCACTCCATAACACCTCCCTCTTCTGAGCATCTCCACAACCATTAATAAAGGAATCAAAATCTTTCTAGGTTTAACGGACAATGTTGAAAGTTTCATCAATGAATTTTCCCACATTAAATCACTACATTCGGTCTTTACTAATAAGGTTATAATATTTTACTGATATAGGGAATGTGATAATTCTTTATGAGAGTTAAAGAAATTATTTTCCACTATAGTGATTTTGATCTTACCCAAGAAGGATATGGTGTATGCCTTTTTTGTGAGGCTTATATTATTAGAAATGGTTCATTGTTGATGAAATGATATCAATTCATGGTGTATGAGTTATGATAGTTATAACTATATGAAATAAACTACTGAATTCATGATCACGAGATGAAAGGAGTGGTTTATGGCTTAATCGGTTAGTAGAAATATCTTCTGGGTGAAAATTTGGGTTTTTATAATATTTATAAAAAATCATTACTATATCGTATCCCATAATTATTTAAATATCAAAAAGTGATGATGGGTCGATTATAAGTTTTATTCCGATTTTTAGTCGACCTACACTCAGGGAAAATGAAACAATGTTGCATATTATTTATGTGAGAAGACACTGAATCAGGCTGTTGAAGAGTATAGATCTGATTGGAGGATGATATCCTTATTGGCCAAGACACATATATAGGTTCGAGAGACTTATAACACGATGAACCTTTTATACTTGGTATTAGATTTCATGATTCTGACAAGGATCAATGAGATATAGTATGAAAATGAAGAGTTATTTTCATTAATTAAATGCTTTGAAGGTGGGGTGTCACAATTCATCTGGTCAGTTGATAATGATGAGGTGATCATTTATGTTTGTGGACATATTTTGGGGACCATGTGTATGATGGAAGAGATGATGCAGTAGTTTCATAAATCGAAGTGGTAGATGAATCGTTAAATAACCCAAATGTTTCTTAAAACTGATTGAATGTATTGTTTTCCCAAAATGAAGAAATAGATTTTATGTTTTGTGAGGTGATGTTACACCTGCCATCTGGTGAAAGCCATGCATATGATACTGGGTGGTTTCTTACAGTTCTTTCCCATTATGTAATGGATGTTTTGTGATGTTAATGTTGATTTTGTGGTGGTTTTTTGGAATATTCCTTGGAAGAATGACCCTATATAGGTAATTGTGGATTGGTTAACCATGGTTGCATAAATCATACCAATTCAAGTGACTTTTACCATAGATAATTTCAGTGAAATTAATATTTGGGAAATAGTTCTTTTTTAGGGAGTACCTTAGAATATTGTTTCATTGCATGTTATATATTTTACATAGTGATTTTGGAAAGGGTTGCAGATGGTGCTTGACTCCAAATCATTTTTAGTATAAATTTTTACCTATAGGCAAACGTAAAGTCAGAGCATACCATCCATGTTATAAAAACAAATTTGACGGATTTCATCCTAGACTTAGTTGGATCTCGGTATACAAGAATATGGATTTTTTCACCTATAAAAATAGCTACAATAAGACTATTAATATCCAACCATATTAGGTTCTCAATGTTAGTACATGTAGGTCTCTATTATATTGGATATAAGCACCAGAGTTAGAGTTTTTGGGGTCGATTATCATGAAGAAGACATCAATGAAGGTTTAATTGTTTCAGAAATGTATGGATATGTCTTAGAGTAGGTATAAGTCATATGATGATCGAATTCCTCAACCTATTGAGTTATAATGGGAGATAATGTTCTATTTCAGGTATCAATCTGGATGGGTCGTTGTTCGATTTGTAAACAGGTTAGGTTGGCACCATGATATATTGGGCTATCTTTGATTTGGATATGATTGGACCAATGGTGTATTGATTGGCTCATACAAAGTGGTATTGTAACAAGCCCAAATTTTATAAATGAAAATTTCCTTCTTTTAATTATATCATAATTTGAAATCACATAATATCACATTATAAACATAATACAAATAATATAAATTAATATTGAATGAAATAAGAGGCATTTCTAGTTGTTACGGAACATATAATAATGTAATAGAAAAAGGCGCTTTGGAATACTAATGCGACCCTTATAGAATAGTTATTCAAAAAATAGAATAGTAACCTCTCCTAGAAAATTTCAAATTATATTAAGCCATCTTATAAATGAAATGATGAAATAATTAAATCATTGTTTATGTACATAATTTTTTCAGAAATTAGTAATGAAGTGTTTATATTTTCAAAAAACATCAGTGTTTATTTTACAATTTATAATTATTGTATTTTTTAAAAAAATAATATAAATTCTTAAAATATATTCACTAAATATTATTTTATTTCCTAATGATTATAATATAATTAGATGAGAGCTTAATTAATTTTTCAAAATGTTACTAAACTAGTTATAATTATAAATTTGATTTTTCCATGTAAATTATTTTTTATTTAAAATGTAATTTTCTCATATTTATAAATTTATTTCATTAATTTGAGTATATTTTTGAATTTTATGTGTTTAAAAAAATTTACGGTAAATATTGTGGATTTTTCTAAAATAGTTATATTTCTGTTGAACAGTAAAATGTAGTAATTTATAGTAAATATATGTTATAAATTAAATACACTATTTATTGAGTCATATCTGATTTCAGAACCATAAAATCCAACGTACCTTAATTTTTTATTACATTCTGTTAAAATTCTAAAATAATTCATCATCTTGAGGAAAAAATAATGAACTAATGAATACAAAATGAGAAACCATACATCCCCTCCACTATAAATACCACCCTTCAAATCCACTTATCATCATACCATCAAATATTTGAGACATGTGCAATTTATACCCAATACACTTCCTTATCCCTTACCCCACGTCCAGGATATCTTGATGTCACCAAATACCAAACCATTTTCCTTAAATTGGTTTTCAATGTTGATAAACTAAAGAGGTAGATTCCTCTTTCCATTTATTTTAATTTCTTTTCATGATATTTTCTTATTCCCTCATCTTATCCCCTAATATAATTGGTGTTATAACTTTAGTACCACAAATAGATTTGAATTTTAGTTTGAAAATGGGATAATCCATATTTACACCCATCTCCACTCCCTTTTCTACTAAAAAAAGTTTGTTTAGTGAGGTGTTAATTTATCACCTTCAAGGATGAGAATATTTCATTTTATATTAATTCCATCAAGGAAACTCATAAAAAATATATTTATGTTAAAAACCAATTATAATACATGAACTTGATCATATCTAATGTCTTAAATTATTTATATGAATATGATGTCAAATTATAAAACAAAACAAGTTTTTTGTGAGAGAAAACCACCCAAAACAATCCAAACAAATATCATTAACTATTTTTCTAATGATTCATAATCACCCCATATAAAAATTGATTTATAAGATTACATAAACTTATGTATATCCATTTGTAACATAGAAATTTAATTTTGTAAAACCATTTTCATATTACATGATTTTATGTTCATGTATATAAGAAAATAGATCATGAAAATTGAGGAAAAAAATGCTCTCGAACTATGAAATTGAATATAATAATCTAGAAAAGTCCCAGAAATGAACATAATAAAATATTACTAAATATAATACATTCATAAAAGGTAAATAGTTATTTAATTAATGGATTAAGTTAATTATACAGTATGGTAGGATCATGTGAAATACTGTTTGAGAGTTAAGGTATGGGATTCATTCTAAACCACCATTTTATTATTCTTCTAAAACATTATCCCTTTTTAACCTAATGTAAATATTATATAAATTTATTTAATTCTACTTGATTTTGTTTATATGTTCCAAAATCATCTATCAATATCATTTCATCCTTCTTCTTTAGGGTTATACTTCTTTTAATAAGGTTTTCTTTTCATTTCCTCCTGAAAAGAAGGACTAGTTAAAGGGAACATCCTAAATTCCTACCAATTTTAAGGTGAACTCCATAATATATTACAAGTAAATTTTTTTTTCTTAAATCACTCGTCATATTAAGACATACTCTTGGTATATTTTTTGGTTTTATATAATTGATTATTACATTTTATGCATTAAATTATCTTTAATATTTTCGATAAACTACACTGAAATGTTTTATTTATAATGTTTCTGAACACTTTTTTAAAATGTTTTCACTTATGTTTGACATTACATATCGTGATCTATTTCTATTTCTCCAAAGGAATTTAAATTTATTTTTTAAATATATTCTATCATGGACTACGTTAGGATATTATTTTTTGATAAGCCTTTTGACATGATTATGATACCAAAATCCTTTTATGGGTAACCCCCATGTTTTCTTTCTTATGTATGATTATTTATATGGAACACATATTTATTAATATATTAGGAAGGTTGTTCCATGATATAAATCCAATTAATTGTGTAATGTTGTGTCTCATGATACATTATGTGCAACAATATTTGTGGTTATCCTTGACTCGTTCTCCATGTGCAATGGTCTTGGTGGTTAACCATGAATCAATCCCATTCATGTGAAATGAGCCTTGACTCATGCCAATTACACTTTTTATGTTTCCATCAAATTATTATGTTTACATGATTACACAATCCCATGTTATATATGTTTTTTACATATTTATACTCATTTTATATTATCTAATTATTCATGCTAACCCATATTATATGATTTATTCTTATACTTATTCTTTTAATGAGAATTCAGATCAGCCCATTTTTCATTTATTCCCTATGATATCCTATACATATATAGAATCTCAGAAGAATTTAGTACCTATTTGTGGACTTTTAAAATAAATATGCTTTATTCTATTCATATGTTTTCAGTTCTCTGCACCTAATCATCCAAAGACACATAACATTATGATCCTTGTTTTGTAATTGATGTATTATTTTGTTTAAAATAATTTATTAATATATGAAGAAGGATATGTTCACTATAGTTGGTTTCCGAAGAAAATTATAGTTATGTTTTGATATTGGGACTAGATAACATTAGTAATAACCCAATGGATAAGACTAAGTATAAGAAACATCCCTATAAATTGATAAGTGTAGAGTAAGTGGTATATCAAGAAAATTCATCATTGTCTTGATACTACATGTGGATGTAGTTATGGTAAAGATGTACATCGGGGTAATAAATCCAACAATGTTTCATGGTCCTGAATCGGAGTAACATGGTACAAGATAACATGCCTTACTACATGCCTAGATTGAAACTCCCATGGTATATGCTTCGGTAAATTAATAAGATCATTAAAATCCATTATTAAAGGAACAAAAATATTCCCATAAAGTGGACGATAGAAAATAAAACATGGATATCATAGATATTATTCTAGGGAATAACAAGTTTGGATATTCTTATCCATTCAATTTGATCTTTTTATTTTTAATGTTTCCTTTTATTATGATTATTAGCTATATATTGAAGTACCAAATTTCACTTTCTTCTTCTTAGTTAATTGCTGGAAATAGATGAATTTGTGCCAAAAATCATTGTGTTGTGAAATGTTATAATTTCACTAATGAAAACCCATATATGATGGGAACAGATTCTAAAAACATCGTGAAATCACTTACGCAAGTGAATGAAGTTATGAATAGTAACATGAATAGCGTGGAACCCACTCCTTCTCCCAAGAGAGAGAATGATTCTATCAAATCATTCATTTGAAAAATTCCTCTCATGATTAGTGGATATTGTGGTCCACACTTTATATAACAGTGAATTAACTCTATTGAGATGATATTCTCTTAAATCTCGTTCTTAGAAGAAGAGAATGTTGTGCTGGTAGTTTTTCATTTTGATGGGGGAAGCTCATCATTGGATGAATGTGATCAAGAACACAATGTCTTAGGAAGAAATTAATTCAATAGAATTTTAGTATTTCATAAATATATTTTATTATAAATATTTTACTTGATCTCTTCATCATAAGATTGAAAAATAGTTCCTTGGACTAAATCATAAAAAATACAATTCTATCAGGGTGTATGATGGATAATTCAAAAGGATTTCAAGATAATACAATTCAATTTTCTTGAAAATTGAATTCTAGATGGATCACATATTTAGTGAACTAAATCTGAGTCTATACAAATAATCTATTATTGGATATTTTGAAAGGAATGAAGAGATTTTTCATTGTTTACTGAAGGTAGAAATAGAGATCAGGGACATTCAGTGGTCTCATGGACTCATTGGAAAAAATATGGAAATAAGGTTTAACATTGGTGGATCTGTAGATAAATCACGTGGTTGATGGAAGACCAGAGATTCCATGTGAAAAAGTGTTGGGTAGAAGCATCCAGAGAATTTTTTAAAGGGAATGAGGATGTGCATAAAATGTGGAAGAATATGGAAATTGGTTCAGAGCTACTGAAGGGATAAGAATAATTCCACTAATATAGAAGATGAAGAGAAGGTTCAGATCAAAACTCGGCTTATAGTGTTGGTTTTCAACTACAAGGAACATGGGAATTATTCAGACCATTTCCCTATGCCAGGGGTTATTAGTGGAAACAAATAGAAATAATCATACATGCAGCATGGAAGGGAAAATTTTATCACTATTTCTAAGGTGGAGTTAGATAACAATATGGTGATAGGAATGCTAGTTATTTATTCAGCAATAGAGAAACTACTATTTAATTTTTGTTCAATGTATTCATTAATATATTTTATATTTAGTAGAAATATTCAATCACCGCCTCAAAATATAGAGGTTGAGCTTTCTACGTGAATAGAAATCTAATAAATTATTTCCACCAATGTATATAACTCCTCCATGGTTAATCTTTTTGCACCAAACCTCCCAAAAACACTCTTAATACTTATTTTGGTATATTTTTATGTATCTTTGGGAAAGGATTGAATATCTATATATAAATATAATATCTACTGTTATAATTGGTAGACTACTCTTGACATCCTGAAGCATCCTCCAATTCTATAAAATTGTTAGAAGAATAATTAATATTCTTCAGAATCATCCCCTAATGTGTGGATATTTTTTCCATATTTTAAATATTATTTATATCAAATAATATGTAAAAGGGAGAGTATATTTCTTAAAGAAATTCCCATTTTGAATGACTATATAGATGTGTTCCCCTAAGAGTTTTCTAACCTTGCATCTCGATTAAGAGGTTTATTTTCAAATTGAACATGTTCTAGGATCTATTACTATATCAAATACACCTTATAGAATGTCCATCATTGAGTTTGAAGAACTGAAGAAGTAGTTACTGGTGAATCTGGGAAAGTGTTTTATATTCATGAGTGCATAACCATCGGTTATAGAAGTCCTCTGTGTCAAGAAGAAGGATTGACCAATGAAAATATATATTTATTATCTGGATATCAACAAAATAACCATAAAATTCATGTATCTCTATCATCAGATAGATGACTTGTCTGATCAGCTATCTACGGAATGATATTTTCCTATGATGGACCTTCGGTCGGGATCTCACCAATTTGTTATGGGGAAGGATTATATTCCTAAGACTACCATTCAAATGACGTATGGATACTATGATTTAATATTGATTTCCATCAGACTCACTAATTCCCTATATATTTTCATTTATTTAATGAATATATTCTTTAGATATTTCCTTGAGAAAATTGATGTAGTGTTTATTGAAGATATTATGATATACTCCAAGAGAAAGGGGGAACACACGACAAATTTAAGTACTATTATAAAAATATTGAAACAGGAGGACTATATGAAATGTATAATAAATGTGAGTTCTTGATGGAGAAGGCATCATTCATGGGGAATTTAATCACCAACAAAGTGATAGTATTTCATCCATCCAAGACAAATGAAATCGAAGAGTGGCCAAGTACAACATTTGTAACAGAAATTCGAATATTCCTTGGTTTAGGTGGGTATTACTGATGATTTCGGAATAACATATCACAATTTTCAATTCCAATTACCATGATGGCATGAGAGGTAGTGATGTTTGTTTGTATTCAAGAATGTGAAAAAATCATTATGGATCGCAAAAAGAGGATTATCACTATGTTAGTAATCAGACACCTGAAATGCTGGGAACTCTTTATGGTGTATAGTGATTCTTCAATGAAGGGATTAGGATGTGTACTAATGGAAAATGATAAAGTGATAGCCTATGCCTCATGGAATTTGAAACATCATGAGAAATACAATCATACCCATGATCTGGAGTTGGAAGCTATGATCTTTGTGTTCAAATTCTAACGTCACTATCTCTATAGAGAAAAGTGCGAGATATATATTGATCACAAGACTCTAAAATTTAAATTCACATAATAGGATCTTAATATTCACTATAATGGATTATTATATATTATAAAAGATTATGAGTACTCAATCCACCACCATTCCTGTA
The DNA here is from genome assembly GCA_963277665.1 of Viscum album. Classification (NCBI taxonomy): domain Eukaryota; kingdom Viridiplantae; phylum Streptophyta; class Magnoliopsida; order Santalales; family Viscaceae; genus Viscum; species Viscum album. The sequence goes on along the minus strand of OY728126.1, from coordinate 1,862,912,848 downwards.
AAGTGAATAAGGTGGATGATCGTCTTATAAGAGAGGTTCATGTATCGTTATCAATGATGATAATTGAGATGGATATATTCTTTTTAGACATGAAAAGGGTGGGCATGGGAATCATTATAGGGGGAACATCATCAATTCTTTATCAAATGATGTCTTAATTATCCATCATGGAGAAAATATAATGTTCCCAAATAAATTATGTGGAAATTCAAATAAGGGTGGAAGATAACAGAGTATGGGAAAATATTATAGTACCAAATAGTTGAGGATGGAGTTGTTTTATTTGGATCATTAATATGTGTAACATAACATCTAGAAGTAAAAAATTGAATCATAATGACACCCATAGATCATTCTTATCTATTCACCTGGTAAGAACAATGATATATCAAGATCAAAGAGAAGACTATTGGTGGGAAAATAAAATAAAGGGGATGGCTTATTATACATCAAAGTGGATAGTATGTCCTCAAGTGAAGGGTAAAATTAAAATGTATAATGGGATAATGGAACCATTTCCCATACTAACATGGAGATTTGAAGAAATCACCATGGAATGTTTCACAAGAAGCTCAATGATATTTAGTGGGAACAATGTTATATGGTTTATAGTGTATATTCTTAAAAATAAATATGAGTTTATAAAAATTCTATAGGACATATAACTATATCCAATTTCATGTATATACATCAAATAAGTTTAAAGGATGCATGGACTACCACTATTGATTGTATCAGATCGATATTTTAGATTCACATTCATATTTTGGAAAAGAATCTAAAATTATATAAACATTGATATGATCATTAGTATGGACTATCATCCTCAAACTAATGACCAATATGAGTGGACTATTTATATACTAGAAGACATGTTGAGATAATGTTCCACACACTTTAAAGGAGGATGCAACTAACATCTACCTATAGTTTAGTTCTCTTACAACAATTGTTTCCACTCGAGCATCCAAATTGGTACTTACGAAACCATTAGTATAAAAATTTGTAGAGAACTAGAATACAGTGATGAACTCAATGAGAATAGCTGATAAAACTAGTAATGGTTTAAGAAATTGTGTAAAAGGTGAAAAAATTTACATTCACACCCTGGCAGCCCAATGTCGACAATAGAGCAATATAGAAAATCATCAATGAGATGATAAGATTATAGTTGGAGAAATGGTATTATTCTGTTTATCTCCATGGAATTAGATCTATATCATTGGGATGAATGGAGAGATCTGTCCCATGTACATCATCCTCTTTTAGATGATCAATCTTATTAGAGACATGAAATATAAACTAGAAAATCCACCAACCATATCTCAAGTACACAATGTATTCCATGTATTCCTCTTAATTAAGTTCATATCGGATCCTTTAGATGTACTAAATTATGATGTCGTACAATTGGAGAATCATATGTCTTACGAGGAGCAACCATTGAAGTTATTGGTTGGTAGAGATAATGTTCTATAAAATAATACAACACACCCGATCAAATTACAATGAAGGTACCATAAGTTTGAATGGGAAATATGGAATCCATGTAAAGAGATTAAGGGTAGGTACCCTCTCCTATTTTCTATATAGATTGTAAAATGATATTCTGAAGGTGATCTTTTATACAGGGTAAAAAATAAAACGACCCAACATTTTATACATGGAAATTCCATTCTTATTTTTATTTTATAATTTATAGTCACATAAAATCAAACTAAGAACATAATAAAATCATTATATGTGAATATTGAATGAAAAAAGAGGCATTTATAGAAGTTACGGAACCTATACCTATGAAATAGTAACTTGGCCTTTGGAATAGTATTGTGAAACTTATAAATAGTAAATTAGCCAATATAATAGTAACCTCTCCAATGAGATTATAAATAAAATTTTGTCATCTTATAAATGGAAATATGATTTTATTATGTAATAGTGTATGTAAATAATTTTTTAGAAATTAGTAATTAATTGCTGTTATTTTTATAAATCATAAGTGTTTATTTTAAATATTAATAATAGTATATTGGTTTGAAAGAAAATTTATTTCCATATATTATATTCATAAATTAGTATTTTTTCCTCATAATTATAATCTTTCTTTATGATGCCTTAATTAATTTTTCAAAGTGTTATAAAACTACTTATAATTTAAAAAAAGTAATTTTCAAAGTAAATTTTTATTTTAATTAGAATTTAAATTTCAAAAATTTTAAAAATTATTTCATAAATTTTAGTCCATTTTTAATTTCAACACATTAAAAAATGGGATGGGGAGTTTTTGAGATTTTTCTAAAATAGTTCAATTTTGGTTGAATAGTAAAATACGATAAGTGTTTGTATAAAGACATTAAAAGATAAAAAAGTATTCAATGAGTCATCTCAAATATATCCACCATAATCTAGAAGGTACATTTATTATTTTATTATATTTTTTAAAAATTACTAATTTATTCATAGTGTTGAGCTTAAATAATAAACTAATATAAAAATAATGACAAATAACTCCTCTCCTCCACTATAAATAGCACCCCTCGTCATCCACTATTACTCACAAATTAAAAGCATAAAGCCTTGAGAAAATTCAACCCAATACTATTTCCATGAACCTTTCCCACTTTTAATAGCTCATTGTCTCATCAAAACACCAAAACCTTTTCCATACTATGGTTTTCAAGGAGGATAAATTCAAGAGTTAAATTCCTCTTTCCTTGTCATTTAATTTATTTTTTGTGTTATTTTCTTATTCTCTACCCAAATACCCTCATAAAAATCTTATGATAAATCCATTACCTCATACAGTATTATTTTATTATTATAATTTACTAATATGTCATTAAACCACTCTCCTCTACATTTTATTCCAAAAATTAAAGCATTATTCATGAGGTGTAAATTTACCACCTTCAAGGTCGATAAATTTTCATTTTCTATTAACACCTTCAAGGATGGTAATAAAACTAATTTTATGGTTAAACCAATTATAATATAAATATTATAGCCTATTTAATTTTCTTGAATCATAATATATAAATTTTTTTCATTAATAAAACAAAACATGTTCATTATGAGAGAAAACCGCCCAAAATATTCCAAATAATTATAATTATTTATTTATCAAATGATTCAACCTCATAACGTATTAATAAATTATTTATTGGATAATTTACACATATTTATGTTCTTTAATAACATAAAACATCAATCCTGGAAAAACTCTAACATCTTACAAGATTTTTAATACATGTATATAATAAAAATGATCACAAAAACCAAGGATAACAACACTCCCAAATGAAGAAAGTAAATCTTATAGTCTATAAAAGGGGATATAAATGAATATAATGATATTATAATAAATAAAATGCACGTATAAAATGTATTTAATTGACTAATTAATGGATTTAATCTGATTATTTGGTATGTTAAGATAAACTAAAGAACAGTTTCAGACATAAGGTAAGGGATTCATTCTGAACCTCCTTTTTTCCTTTGGGGTATTATTTCTCCCTATTTATCTTAATATAAATCCTATTTAATTTAATATAATTATTCTAAATTATATATAAATTACAAAATCATTTATCAATATCCTTACAGTAATTTTTTGGGGGATATACTTATTTTTAAAAAGGTTCGCTTATCAATTTCACCCAAAAATAAATCCATATTAAAGGAAACATTATGATTTCTTACCCAATTTCAAGTGAAATCTGCAATAAATTTTTAGCCACCAATATTTTTATAAAATAAAAGTTTTTATTGTGAAATTATTCATTCTTCATTTATGATTTTATGTAGAATATTACTCCCTTTCCCTTTTAAATACTCTTTAATATTTTCAAAAAACTAAATTAAAATGTTTTATTTATAATGTTTCTTAAACTCCATTTTTACAAGTTTTCACTTATTTTTCACATTATGTATAATAATTTTTGAATATTTTCCTTTATTAATTGTCTTGTAGGATTTTAATCAGTCCATTTATGTATAAAAATTATGATATTCATTTTTAATAAGCCTTTTTTCCTTGATTAAAATACCCAAATATTTCAACAGGTAGCTCTTATGATTGATTACTTATTTAAGATTATTTAGGTGTCACACATATCCATGAAAATTATATTATGGGGGTCCATATTTAAAATTAATGTATTGGGTAATTTTTTAGTCACATGAGATGCCATGTGAAATAGTCTTGGTGGTTATCATTGACTTCTGCTCTATGTGCAATAGTTTTTGTGGTTAACCATAACACGTTCTCTTTCATGGGTAATAATACTTGACTCATGCTTATGTCATGGGTTAGGGGGATACCAAATTTCTATGATTCCTTGATAACATGATCCCATGTGACATATGTTTTTTTAATATGTTTATTCCTTTTTTATGATATATTTGTATGCCTTCTAACCCATGTACTATTCTATGGTATTATGATTATTCCCTTACTAGGATTTTAGCTTATATCATTTGTTAACGTACTCCCCATATTATCTTATATAGATTTAAAATATCAATAGATGTTAGGAAATACTTATAAATATTTAAATTTTTTATTTTCTATTTTATATACATGTTTTCTATTATATGTACCTAATCATCCAAAGAGGCTAGACTTTACAAGCCCTGGATTGTAATTGTTTTCTTGTTATGTTTAAAATGATGTAAGATTTTGTGAAAAGGATAGGGACTCTAAATTTATAGTGGAATGAATTATTATTTTCATGCACCACAACATCAGTAGTATCCCCACAAACATTATCACGTGATCGACATTGATGATGTTTAGTTTGTGGTTGATGTGTCCTTTTAAGAGAATCTGGTATTTATAATTGATTTTAGTGACAAATCCTTGAGGGGATAGACTATTAAATTGGTATAGATTTTGTGGTAACATTGGAACATTCAGGAGGAAACTGTGAAAAGGTATGTAGATATGAGGGACCAGTGGTCCTATTTTTTACTTTAGAGGCATAGTGGTTATAGGAATTTTGGATCTAGGATGATCTGTTATAATTGGGGAGGTTGAATGATACCAAACATATAATGTGGTACTTTATTGTTTAATATTTTGTTTAAATAAATTTTTATTGATTAATGAGGTGGTTTTAGAAAACAAGAACAGACTCCTGGATGTACCAAGGGTTCAAGACATGGAAAAGGAGGAAGTAGTTCATCCTGCACAGGTTGCACAACTGAATAAATGGTAGAGCTAAATGTGTTCAAGAACTATGAATCCTAGAGATGGTTGGTTCATAGTTGCTAAAACTATGCATGCTGGGGGAAAATTAGATTGGACATATCCTTACAGCATGTCCCCAAAATGAATCATCAATCTATGGGGGAATCCCAGGAGAACATCTTACATATAATCATCTTATATATAGGGAGCCATGTGATTGGTGCACGGTTTGGCTAACAGTATAGCCAAACCATAAGTAAAATTATAAAAGGGTTTTTATATTATTTTCTCATTTGTATTTATGAAACATCCCCAAATCCTACACACATTCATTTCCAAGTATCTTATGTGACAAACCAAACCCTACTAAACATAAAATAGATGAATGTCCCTTGATTTTGATCCACTTTGAGTGTCTCTGGGTACAAATTAATGATCCGGGTGAGTAAAAAATTAATGTTGAGTCTATTTGTTGTAATATGGAATATATGATTGTTCACATCCATATGTGTCTCCCAAAAAAAATTCATCATATTATAGTTTATTCCCTAAAAATAGTATTGACTTCGAATCAAGATCAATGATTATGTGAGCATATTTCTATGGACATGAGGTAGGTGGTCTATAAGTTATATCTCATTGTCTTACTGTTTAATTTATGTGTTTTGTTTTTGTGGTTTGCTGTTCTACGAAATTAATTGGAAATCATTGACATAACATGATAAAATTTTTTATTCAAATAAATAATTGAACCCCACATAATCCCAATGGGATCTATTGAGTTTTATTGGACCAGGATAAATGACACCCATGGGGTGTGCCTTATCATTGTATTGGAAATGTACAGTAAAATAGTCAATCGAATGGATTATGAGATTAAACCGTTGATACATATATCTATTATATTAACATGATTTTATAAAGTGAAAACAATTATAACTATGTTTAGTTTTTTATTATGGGTTTATGAAATGGATGTGATGATAGTTGTGATAGATTTTTAAATAGAATAAGGGTGTGTTTGGATTAAAATGATTATGTTAAATGGATTTTTACAAGTATTTGATAAATATGTAAAATTAATTAAAGAAAAATCATATGTGCATAGATATATTGTCACGAACCGAATCTGGTCAACGCCAAAACCGGCACCAAACCCAGCCCGTGACATGACCCGAAGGGCGTTCCATATCCCCACGGGCTGGCACAAGTGCCCGGGTATCATTTATTTAGGTTTGGGAACGATTTACCCGAATATGAAGGCATAAACCATTAAAAACAATCAATAAACTGAATCTGAAAAATTTATACCAAACGATGTTTAAACAAAAACCAGAACTGAATACATAGGTTTAGAGTCAATACAAAAGGTCCAAAGACACAATGGAACAGAAACAAAACAGCCTCATGGACTCCACATGACAAGGGGTCATCAACCCCAAGTCGTCTCCACTACTCCTCCCCAAGGATGAGGACTAACACCCTGAACCGTCAACACCCTTAGCCTTTCCTTTAACTGGGTAAAAAAAAAGGGTCTACTTACACCCAATGGGTGTAAGTAGGGTGTGATACTAAGCCCAATAGGATACCACCCTATGATTCCAAGGTTCATGCAATACAAGGTGAAAAAGCAAGCAGTTTTAATATGCAATTAAAAACGGTGACAAATTCCTCGAAATGAAACTTTAAATTGAATACATTTTTCGAGATAAAACTTTCAGAATGTTAACACATTTAAATAGGAATATTAGATACGGCATTATAATTCCAAAGACACCCAAAAACAAGGGCAAATACCACAAATCCACTGAGCAACAAAACCGGGAACACCCCTAGGCACTAGATAGTCTCAGGCCCTATGTACCTCGTACCTCATTGTAATGTAACCATAGTAAAATCATTTCTCGTGCACGAGCCACTAGTAGGGAACATACCCATAACCTAGTGGTCCCCAATCATCATCCACATAGTTTAGTTAGAGTTGTCGTTATCCAAATGCTAAGTGAAACAGGGACAAAACCCATCCAGTCCACTAGCCGTACTAGTACAAATCCGCCCCACCTAGGTACCCGGGCTTCCCCCTTTGTGATAAAACAATTTCAGGATTTAACACACATCCATTTTAATGTAAAACATCACTACTGGTCACATACACCAAATACAGTAGCTATCTCATTTTCTACCACTTAAAACACACAACAAACTCTTTGAATTTGAATAAATCAATTTCACAAAATCTCGTGTAGTTTTGCACACAAAACCCCTTAAGAAACCCACTTGTACACGATGTTCACAATTGTAAGTAACCAAAATAGTAAAGGCAGCCCAATAAATATCAATTAAAACAACAAATCAATTTTTGGGCATCCTCATGTTAAACAAGAAGTGTTCTCTTTGTAAAACCTTCATTTTCACACAAAAGTGGAACCAAAACTTCACTTTCATTACAAGCACAATTAAAACTCATTATTTGCAGCAATTACCAAAGGGGATAAACATTATAAACAGTATTTTATTTCTTATTACAGATCAATAAATACAACTAAGTATTTATAGGGCATCCCCAAATAAACAAACAAAACACTTCTTTGGAAAACCCCCAATTTCACACCAAATTGGCATTTTAAATTCAATTGCAATGGAAACATCATTTGAACCAATTTTTGTAGCAATAATAAAATTATATAAATCTGAAAATATGATAAATAAAGAATTCTTATACACAAAGATTGCATCAACATTGGAATCACCTACCAAATCAAATGAAATCATTGAATCCTTTGTGCGAAAACACAAACGCACCCCCGCCGCATCTCAAGAAGGGTAGATAAAACCTAAAAAATAGAAAATTGGACCAAGAAAACCCAAGTTTAAACCTTAGGTTCGAACCCCTACCCACTGGTCATTGTTCATTTCAATAAAAAGGGAGGAAACCCTAAAAAAATAGAATGAATCCCTAATCAATTTGAAAGGGGAAAAGAAATGGACAAACTTACTTGAGAAATCTAGATTGAATCTCCCCAAAACACTAGTATCTGAAATTTAAAACCGCCAAAACTCAGGGTATGGTCTCACAAGAATTATTAGGTCATTTAGGAATTGGAATGGAGGGAAAATATTAAGAATAGAAGGATTTATGAAAGGATCAATTTACCTCTCCAATATCTGGACGATTTCTGAAATCCAGAAATTTTCGACTATTTTAGCGACTCTATCGAGCTCCAAATTGTGGGAGGAGGGAATGGGGTCGCGCCTGGGCTTCTTAGGGTCGATAGGGAGGTGGAATCACCGAAAAATCCATTTTAATGAATAAGATATCAATAAATTAATGGAACAATTTAAAACTGGAAAATGAGCCTTCGGGTTGGCCCAATTCTCAAATAAAAACAAAAATCCCCCATGCTTATGGACTTATAAAGGCCCCAAATTTAAATTTGGGGTTAATATATCATGGGAGAACAATTAGGAGTTGTAATGAGTCAAAAATATAAAAAATTGAAAAAGTTATAAATGAAACAAAATTTATTTTTAAATCTGGAATTGGGCTCGCAGTTTGGCCCAATTCATGAAAACTCAATTATTCTCAATAAAACCTTTGCAAACCACCAAAAAAAATCATGAGTGGAAAATAAATTTAAAATAACCCGAAAATAGGTTACATACGTGACAATTCTCCCCACCTTGAAAACTTTCTTCCCCGGAAAGTCACAGCAAGGTCAAAGCAACAACCAAACCCAACTGAGAAACCAATAGGTACACCCTTGCCAGGTTTCACCCCAAAAGGTCAAAACACCTCCAGTGATCAATGATGGAAGGAATACTATCACAAACCAAACATACACCACTTTCCTGAAACAATAAAGTACATTCAGTATTTATCCCAAATGAAAACTCCTCAAATACAATCTGAACAATACTCAATCAATGTACCAAAAAAAACAACAACATTGAACAAGGTTACACTTCCCTACTATAACTAAATCATTGTAAACTCTCCAATATCAATGTTTACCCAATGAATATGTAGGTAGTTAGATATCTTAGAATGATAATACCTACTTCCCAGACAAGTCCAAAGAAAAAAAAATATGAGTTACTCGTATGAAGAGACACAAATGGGCTCCCCACCATAAGAGACAACATAAATTGTTTTCCCGAGACAGAATCAAGACACTAATAGTGGGAGGCCCAAACATACTCTCTAGTAAAATGGATACAATTCCATTAAATTTTTATGATTGAATATTCATGAGAATTATAGTGGGTCTCCCTACCATAAGAACTGACCATCTTAACCGACCAGCATGGGCCGACACAGAAAGACCCAAAAAGAAATCAAAGATTTAGGAAGGGCGCAGGATTAGTCTACATGGTTTGGGAAATTGTGCACTAACTATGAATATAATTCTTTCTACATGGATTCCTAGCACACGGACACTACTAAACGTGCACAAACTATGTGCTCAACCATGAAGAAACCATAGGTTTGAACTATTCCCATCTTTCATACTAAGGATAGGTCTTTGTACAAGGGTTTAAATGGCCCTGGGATTTTTCCTGACTACGAGCCAGCTTCTCTCCGAGACCTATCGCTGGAGATCAAATGATTGAAGCATCTTCGGCCTCGTAGTTAATATCTGGAAACCCACTAAATGAGAATTCTTCTTTTCGGTGCCACCAAAAACTACACCGCAGTCCCAAATAAGTTTTCTAGACATAACACATTCCAAACTCACTTTACCTTATCCCGATATTTCACTGAAACAAGGGATGAGAAGATACACACACATCACAACTTGTTTCTTCAAGTGAGAAACAATAGAAGTAAAGAACACCTACACTCACATTCCTCTAAAATAGATGATTTTGAAGTTTTTCCAAGGGAGACATTTGCCCAACATAACAGGGACTCTCAGAGGATTTCACTACTTTCACCTATACAGTCAATCGAGTACATGACATCATAAGGCATCACCAAACATGACCATTTCAACTGATATAAACAATTCATGGAGAGGGACCTTATACAACATCCCCAAACAACACACAATTCTAGAAAGTGGCCACAATATCCTATCGTGACCATATTTCCCACACCGGTGGTTTAACATGAATTAATGCATCAAAGAAACTTTGAAGAACCCAAATTTCCTCTTAGACACCATCGAGACACTCATCCACACTTACAACCAGAGAACACTTCCACCTTCGATGAATCATGAAACATTAGAAACTAAGGTTTCTTTCAACCTTCCACAATAACTTTACCACTACAAGAGGATCCAAAAATCAACGAAATGAATGGGTGTAGACTCAATCAACAATGATCGATAAAATATTCCTTATATTGATCAACTGGAAGATTTTCCAATGGCGAAACAATATGGATTGCACTTCAGCTGTACATTAACCCTTAATGGGGGCATACATTATCCAATGATAGAACCCAAGGACCCAACCAATCTGGTTCATTAGTCAAAACATGCCTCAAACCAGATCCAAACACATGAAGGGAACCACCGTAAAGGCATCCCAAAACATTTTTCAAAAGAGACCACTAATCGTCCCTACAACACAACTTACTGACCAAACCCAAACCCAAAACACAGTTCAAAGAGGAGGGGTTCTTAGACTCAAAACATCCCACAACATCAACATTTTCCGAAAACACAAAATATACACCACCCCAAAAAAATCATCAAGAAATCATTTTTTTTAAAAACATTTCTTTGAAAACAAATGGTTCAGCGGTAAGCGCATCCACCAATGGTACCCCATGGGCCTTACACATGCATGTTTCTATGCCACACCAGGCACCCTCCTCATTTCCATCCCGACACTCATCCAGTCATGTCATCAACCATCCCTCTTACCATATAACCCCATGCATGTGGTTGCTCATGAAAATACCAATGGTTAAAACAAAAATTCTTTCCACTTTTCAAAACCAAAATGGTCAACCAACACATCCTTTTTCTCAAAACCGCTAACCACGAGATCAAATTCCAACTCACATCTTACAAAACATTTCAGAAATGCACAACCATTTAAAAAGAAATAACTCACTTTCAATATATTCACATCAATTTTAAAACATCTTATCCCATTAAAACACTATTTGATTGTTTAGAAAACTCTATTGTAAACACTTTTCAAAACCAACTTCAATATAGTTCTTGCTTTGAAAATAGGTGTAAAAACACCATTTTCCATTTAAAAACAATTCTAAAAATTCAGTTCCACCATTTCATAAATCAATCCATTCCTTATATATTTGAAAATAATTTCAAAAAATCTTTATACTTCTTAAAACCAAGTCCTTTTAAAACCAAAGTTCCAAGATTGCAAAACTATAGTACAAAACAATCTGATAGGAAACTAGTTTCAGTGGGTGACTTGGACATATGGTTGGCGGCCATATTCCAATCATTTCACTATCACAGAGAGTGTTCTAGGGTATATCCCAAGCTCCACATGGCTTGCCAGGCCCTGCGAGCTTACGGAGACCATTAACCCAACCATCTTTTCATTTCCCCTAACCATCATTAAAACAAGAAAACCAAAGGTCTTAGATAAATCCTGACTTCCCTAGGAAACTTGAATCCTGTCATGAGGTGTGGTGATCAAGAACACTACCCATAACTATAATACCAAGTCCCTACAATCCTAACTCCATGATATCCTGACTCTTCCCGAAATAACATGACCCAAAGAGTTAACATGAACCTCCTCTGATACCATTTTGTCACGAACCGAATCTGGTCACCGCCAAAACCGGCACCAAACCCAGCCTGTGACATGACCCGAAGGGCGTTCCCTATCCCCACGGGCTGGCACAAGTGCCCGGGTATCATTTATTTAGGTTTGGGAACGATTTACCCGAATATGAAGGCATAAACCATTAAAAACAATCAATAAACTGAATCTGAAAAATTTATTCCAAACGATGTTTAAACAAAAACCAGAACTGAATACATAGGTTTAGAGTCAATACAAAAGGTCCAAAGACACAATGGAACAGAAACAAAACAGCCTCATGGACTCCACATGACAAGGGGTCATCACCCCCAAGTCGTCTCCACTACTCCTCCCCAAGGATGAGGACTAACACCCTCAACCGTCAACACCCTTAGCCTTTCCTTTACCTGGGTCAAAAAAAAGGGTCTACTTACACCCAAGGGGTGTAAGTAGGGTGTGAGCCTAAGCCCAATAGGATACCACCCTATGATTCCAAGGTTCATGCAATACAAGGTGAAAAAGCAAGCAGTTTTAATATGCAATTAAAAACGGTGACAAATTCCACGAAATGAAACTTTAAATTGAAAACATTTATCAAGATAAAACTTTCAGAATGTTAACACATTTAAATAGGAATATTAGATACTGAATTATAATTCCAAAGACACCCAAAAACAAGGGCAAATACCACAAATCCACTGAGCAACAAAACCGGGAACACCCCTAGGCACTAGATAGTCTCAGGCCCCATGTACCTCGTACCTCAGTGTAATGTAACCACAGTAAAATCTTTTCTCGTGCACGAGCCACTAGTAGTGAACATACCAATAACCTAGTGGTCCCCAATCATCATCCACATAGTTTAGTTAGAGTTGTCGTTATCCAAATGCTAAGTGAAACAGGGACAAAACCCATCCAGTCCACTAGCCGTACTAGTACAAATCCGCCCCACCTAGGTACTCGGGCTTCCCCCTTTGTGCTAAAACAATTTCAGGATTTAACACACATCCATTTTAATGTAAAACATCACTACTGGTCACATACACCAAATACAGTAGCTATCTCATTTTCTACCACTTAAAACACACAACAAACTCTTTGAATTTGAATAAATCAATTTCACAAAATCTCGTGTAGTTTTGCACACAAAACCCCTTAAGAAACCCACTTGTACACGATGTTCACAATTGTAAGTAACCAAAATAGTAAAGGCAGCCCAATAAATATCAATTAAAACAACAAATCAATTTTTGGGCATCCTCATGTTAAACAAGAAGTGTTCTCTTTGTAAAACCTTCATTTTCACACAAAAGTGGAACCAAAACTTCACTTTCATTACAAGCACAATTAAAACTCATTATTTGCAGCAATTACCAAAGGGGATAAACATTATAAACAGTATTTTATTCCTTATTACAGATCAATAAAAACAACTAAGTATTTATAGGGCATCCCCAAATAAACAAACAAAACACTTCTTTGGAAAACCCCCAATTTCACACCAAATTGGCATTTTAAATTCAATTGCAATAGAAACATCATTTGAACCAATTTTTGTAGCAATAATAAAATTATATAAATCTGAAAATATGATAAATACAGAATGCTTATACACAAAGATTGCATCAACATTGGAATCACCTACCAAATCAAATGAAATCATTGAATCCTTTGTGCGAAAACACAAACGCACCCCCGCCGCACCTCAAGAAGGGTAGATAAAACCTAAAAAATAGAAAATTGGACCAAGAAAACCCAAGTTTAAACCTTAGGTTCGAACCCCTACCCACTGGTCATTGTTCACTTCAATAAAAAGGGAGGAAACCCTAAAAAAATAGAATGAATCCCTAATCAATTTGAAAGGGGAAAAGAAATGGACAAACTTACTTGAGAAATCTAGATTGAATCTCCCCAAAACACTAGTATCTGAAATTTAAAACGGCCAAAACTCAGGGTATGGTCTCACAAGAATTATTAGGTCATTTAGGAATTGGAATTGAGGGAAAATATTAAGAATAGAAGGATTTATGTAAGGATCAATTTACCTCTCCAAAATCTGGACGATTTCTGAAATCCAGAAATTTTTGACTATTTTAGCGACTCTATCGAGCTTACAATTGTGGGAGGATGGCATGGGGTCGCGCCTGGGCTTCTTAGGGTCGATAGGGAGGTGGAATCACCGAAAAATCCATTTTAATGAATAAGATATCAATAAATTAATGGAACAATTTAAAACTGGAAAATGAGCCTTCGGGTTGGCCCAATTCTCAAATAAAAACAAAAATCCCTCATGCTTATGGATTTATAAAGGCCCCAAATTTAAATTTGGGGTTAATATATCATGGGAGAACAATTAGGAGTTGTAATGAGTCAAAAATATTGAAAATTGAAAAAGTTATAAATGAAACAAAATTTATTTTTAAATCTGGAATTGGGCTCGCAGTTTGGCCCAATTCATGAAAACTCACTTATTCTCAATAAAACCTTTGCAAACCACCAAAACAAATCATGAGTGGAAAATAAATTTAAAATAACCCGAAAATAGGTTACGTACGTGACAATTCTTCCCACCTTGAAAACTTTCTTCCCCGGAAAGTCACAGCAAGGTCAAAGCAACAACCAAACCCAACTGAGAAACCAATAGGTACACCCTTGCCAGGTTTCACCCCAAAAGGTCAAAACACCTCCAGTGATCAATGATGGAAGGAATACTGTCACAAACCAAACATACACCACTTTTCTGAAACAATAAAGTACATTCAGGATTTATCCCAAATGAAAACTCCTCAAATACAATCTGAACAATACTCAATCAATTTACCAAAAAAAAACAACAACATTGAACAAGGTTACACTTCCCTACTATAACTAAATCATTGTAAACTCTCCAATATCAATGTTTACCCAATGAATATGTAGGTAGTTAGATATCTTCGAATGATAATACCTACTTCCCAGACAAGTCCAAAGAAAAAAAATATGAGTTACTCATATGAAGAGACACAAATGGGCTCCCCACCATAAGAGACAACATAAATTGTTTTCCCGAGACAGAATCAAGACACTAATAGTGGGAGGCCCAAACATACTCTCTAGTAAAATGGATACAATTCCATTAAATTTTTATGATGGAATATTCATGAGAATCATAGTGGGTCTCCCCACCATAAGAACTGACCATCTTAACCGACCAGCATGGGCCGACACAGAAAGACCCAAAAAGAAATCAAAGATTTAGGAAGGGCGCAGGATTAGTCTGCATGGTTTGGGAAACTGTGCACTAACTATGAATATAATTCTTTCTACATGGCTTCCTAGCAAACGGACACTACTAAACGTGCACAAACTATGTGCTCAACCATGACGAAACCATAGGTTTGAACTATTCCCATCTTTCATACTAAGGATAGGTCTTTGTACAAGGGTTTAAATGGCCCTGGGATTTTTCCTGACTACGAGCCAGCTTCTCTCCGAGACCTATCGCTGGAGATCAAATGATTGAAGCATCTTCGGCCTCGTAGTTAATATTTGGAAACCCACTAAATGAGAATTCTTCTTTTCGGTGCCACCAAAAACTACACCGCAGTCCCAAATAAGTTTTCTAGACATAACACATTCCAAACTCACTTTACCTTATCCCGATATTTCACTGAAACAAGGGATGAGAAGATACACACACATCACAACTTGTTTCTTCAAGTGAGAAACAATAGAAGTAAAGAACACCTACACTCACATTCCTCTAAAATAGATGATTTTGAAGTTTTTCCAAGGGAGACATTTGCCCAACATAACAGGGACTCTCAGAGGATTTCACTACTTTCACCTATACAGTCAATCGAGTACATGACATCATAAGGCATCACCAAACATGACCATTTCAACTGATATAAACAATTCCTGGAGAGGGACCTTATACAACATCCCCAAACAACACACAATTCTAGAAAGTGGCCACAATATCCTATCGTGACCATATTTCCCACACCGGTGGTTTAACATGAATTAATGCATCAAAGAAACTTTGAAGAACCCAAATTTCCTCTTAGACACCATCGAGACACTCATCCACACATACAACCAGAGAACACTTCCACCTTCGATGAATCATGAAACATTAGAAACTAAGGTTTCTTTCAACCTTCCACAATAACTTTACCACTACAAGAGGATCCAAAAATCAACGAAATGAATGGGTGTAGACTCAATCAACAATGATCGATAAAATATTCCTTATATTGATCAACTGGAAGATTTTCCAATGGCGAAACAATATGGATTGCACTTCAGCTATACATTAACCCTTAATGGGGGCATACATTATCCAATGATAGAACCCAAGGACCCAACCAATCTGGTTCATTAGTCAAAACATGCCTCAAACCAGATCCAAACACATGAAGGGAACCACCGTAAAGGCATCCCAAAACATTTTTCAAAAGAGACCACTAATCGTCCCTACAACACAACTTACTGACCAAACCCAAACCCAAAACACAGTTCAAAGAGGAGGGGTTCTTAGACTCAAAACATCCCACAACATCAACATTTTCCGAAAACACAAAATATACACCACCCCAAAAAAATCATCAAGAAATCATTTTTTTTAAACATTTCTTTGAAAACAAATGGTTCAGCGGTAAGCGCATCCACCAATGGTACCCCATGGGCCTTACACATGCATGTTTCTATGCCACACCAGGAACCCTACTCATTTCCATCCCGACACTCATCCAGTCATGTCATCAACTATCCCTCTTCCCATATAACCCCATGCATGTGGTTGCTCATGAAAATACCAAAGGTTAAAACAAAAATTCTTTCCACTTTTCAAAACCAAAATGGTCAACCAACACATCCTTTTTCTCAAAACCGCTAACCACGAGATCAAATTCCAACTCACATCTTACAAAACTTTTCAGAAATGCACAACCATTTAAAAATAAATAACTCACTTTCAATATATTCACATCAATTTTAAAACATCTCATCCCATTAAAACACTATTTGATTGTTTAGAAAACTCTATTGTAAACACTTTTCAAAACCAACTTCAATATAGTTCTTGCTTTGAAAATAGGTGTAAAAACACCATTTTCCATTTAAAAACAATTCTAAAAATTCAGTTCCACCATTTCATAAATCAATCCATTCCTTATTTATTTGAAAATAATTTCAAAAAATCTTTATACTTCTTAAAACCAAGTCCTTTTAAAACCAAAGTTCCAAGATTGCAAAACTATAGTACAAAACAATCTGATAGGAAACTAGTTTCAGTGGGTGACTTGGACATATGGTTGGCGGCCATATTCCAATCACTTCACTATCACATAGAGTGTTCTAGGGTATATCCCAAGCTCCACATGGCTTGCCAGGCCCTGCGAGCTTACGGAGACCATTAACCCAACCATCTTTTCATTTCCCCTAACCATCATTAAAACAAGAAAACCAAAGGACTTAGATAAATCCTGACTTCCCTAGGAAACTTGAATCCTGTCATGAGGTGTGGTGATCAAGAACACTACCCATAACTATAATACCAAGTCCCTACAATCCTAACTCCATGATATCCTGACTCTTCCCGAAATAACATGACCCAAAGAGTTAACATGAACCTCCTCTGATACCATTTTGTCACGAACCGAATCTGGTCACCGCCAAAACCGGCACCAAACCCAGCCTGTGACATGACCCGAAGGGCGTTCCCTATCCCCACGGGCTGGCACAAGTGCCCGGGTATCATTTATTTAGGTTTGGGAACGATTTACCCGAATATGAAGGCATAAACCATTAAAAACAATCAATAAACTGAATCTGAAAAATTTATTCCAAACGATGTTTAAACAAAAACCAGAACTGAATACATAGGTTTAGAGTCAATACAAAAGGTCCAAAGACACAATGGAACAGAAAAAAAACAGCCTCATGGACTCCACATGACAAGGGGTCATCACCCCCAAGTCGTCTCCACTACTCCTCCCCAAGGATGAGGACTAACACCCTGAACCGTCAACACCCTTAGCCTTTCCTTTACCTTGGTCAAAAAAAAGGGTCTACTTACACCCAAGGGGTGTAAGTAGGGTGTGAGCCTAAGCCCAATAGGATACCACCCTATGATTCCAAGGTTCATGCAATACAAGGTGAAAAAGCAAGCAGTTTTAATATGCAATTAAAAACGGTGACAAATTCCACGAAATGAAACTTTAAATTGAAAACATTTATCAAGATAAAACTTTCAGAATGTTAACACATTTAAATAGGAATATTAGATACTGCATTATAATTCCAAAGACACCCAAAAACAAGGGCAAATACCACAAATCCACTGAGCAACAAAACCGGGAACACCCCTAGGCACTAGATAGTCTCAGGCCCCATGTACCTCGTACCTCAGTGTAATGTAACCACAGTAAAATCTTTTCTCGTGCACGAGCCACTAGTAGGGAACATACCCATAACCTAGTGGTCCCCAATCATCATCCACATAGTTTAGTTAGAGTTGTCGTTATCCAAATGCTAAGTGAAACAGGGACAAAACCCATCCAGTCCACTAGCCGTACTAGTACAAATCCGCCCCACCTAGGTACCCGGGCTTCCCCCTTTGTGCTAAAACAATTTCAGGATTTAACACACATACATTTTAATTTAAAACACCACTACTGGTCACATACACCAAATACAGTATCTATCTCATTTTCTACCACTTAAAACACACAACAAACTCTTTGAATTTGAATAAATCAATTTCACAAAATCTCGTGTAGTTATGCACACAAAACCCCTTAAGAAACCCACTTGTACACGATGTTCACAATTGTAAGTAACCAAAATAGTAAAGGCAGCCCAATAAATAACAATTAAAACAACAAATCAATTTTTGGGCATCCTCATGTTAAACAAGAAGTGTTCTCTTTGTAAAACCTTCATTTTCACACAAAAGTGGAACCAAAACTTCACTTTCATTACAAGCACAATTAAAACTCATTATTTGCACAATTACCAAAGGGGATAAACATTATAAACAGTATTTTATTCCTTATTACATATCAATAAAAACAACTAAGTATTTATAGGGCATCCCCAAATAAACAAACAAAACACTTCTTTGGAAAACCCCCAATTTCACACCAAATTGGCATTTTAAATTCAATTGCAATGGAAACATCATTTGAACCAATTTTTGTAGCAATAATAAAATTATATAAATCTGAAAATATGATAAATATAGCATGATAATACACAAAGATTGCATCAACATTGGAATCACCTACCAAATCAAATGAAACCATTGAATCCTTTGTGCGAGAACACAAACGCACCACCGCCGCACCTCAAGAAGGGTAGATAAAACCTAATAAATAGAAAATTGGACCAAGAAAACCCAAGGTTAAACCTTAGGTTCGAACCCCTACCCACTGTTCATTGTTCACTTCAATAAAAAGGGAGGAAATCCTAAAAAAATAGAATGAAACCCTAATCAATTTGAAAGGGGAAAAGAAATGGACAAACTTACTTGAGAAATCTAGATTGAATCTCCCCAAAACACTACTATCTGAAATTTTAAACAGCAAAAACTCAGGGTATGGTCTCACAAGAATTATTAGGTCATTTAGGAATTGGAATGGAGATAAAATATTAAGAATAGAAGGATTTATGAAAGGATCAATTTACCTCTCCAAAATCTGGACGATTTCTGAAATCCAGAAAGTTTCTACTATTTTCGTGACTCTATCGAGCTCCAAATTATGGGAGGAGGGCATGGGGTCGCGCCTCGGCTTCTTAGGGTCGATAGGGAGGTGGAATCACCGAAAAATCCATTTTAATGAATAAGATATCAATAAATTAATGAAACAATTTAAAACTGGAAAATGGGCCTTCGGGTTGGCCCAATTCTCAAATAAAAACAAAAATCCCCCATGCTTATGGATTTATAAAGTCCCCAAATTTAAATTTGGGGTTAATATATCAGGCGAGAACAATTAGGAGTTGTAATGAGTCAAAAATATTAAAAATTGAAAAAGTTATAAATGAAACAAAATTTATTTTTAAATCTGGAATTGGGCTCGCAGTTTGGCCCAATTCATGAAAACTCACCTATTCTCAATAAAACCTTTGGAAACCACCAAAACAAATCATGAGTGGAAAATAAATTTAAAATAACCCTAAAATAGGTTATGTACGTGACATATATGGTTTGATGGAAGGGGAAATACTAAGGTTACATTTCACGGTTTGAGCTAGACAGAAGCTCTAGAATCTACCCAAGTATTGTATGGGTTAGGTTGGTAGACATATGCATTATCACCCTACTGAATTAATTTTTTATGACTACAAATAATGAGTCTCAAATTTATTATGTTTACATTTTTTTGGAAATTTTATTCCTTATGATGTCTGGAACTTGTTCTATGTTGATTAGTTTATAACCATAGGTTGAGGTATGACTGATGAATATGGATAACACATGGAGAAACTGATTAATTTAGCTAATAAAAAATCATTTTTATTGATTAATTAGAGTGTTTCATTTGATTATCTTTTTTATAAAATAATTTTCCCTATAATTTCTAAAATAGATAATTTTTAGACACTGTTGGGTGTGTCCTACAAAGTTTTATGTACACCCCGTTTGGGCCTCCATTGGGTACCCAGATAGACTTCTAGGTTGGAGTTTGTGACAAAGGAAGATGACCTATGATATATTGTTTTTTTGGAATTTGGAGTTTCATGGATGTGGTAACCCAACTTGGGGTTAGGACCAATTTTGTATGACTATGTTTCTGGTCTTCGTTTTGGGATTTTCCTTTACACATAGTGTGGTATGATATGACATGGCATATTAACTATTGGTTGTAAGAATGTACCATGTTGTGGGGAAATGGATAATGATACATGATTATATATTTATAATATTTCCTTTATTTAATATTTTATCTATTGGATATTACTCTGAATAAGACTTTTTATTCCCCCCACATGTCTCATTAGACCCTTGCTACTTGTTGAAACCTCTTGCATAAGGGGAGGCATGCCTGAGGCCTCCTAGAGAAGAAGATCAAGGCACCAGTTATAGTGGAACCTAGTCTGAGGCATTATGCACATAAAATTTCAAAAAACCATATAATTAATAAAAAAAAATTAAAAATTTAATAAAAATTCCATTTGAATTGGTTTTTAATACACAAAAATTATAAAACTTTTATTTATCTTATAAGGATGAAAAAAGAATGCATTTAATTATAAAAAACTTTTATACATTTGAGATATATTTAAAGTATTATTTTTTTAAAAAATAAGCATGAATATTCTAAACCAATTCTGAAAATTAATAAATTATTCAATAGCGAGAAAAGATTTCAATACATATACACTAAAAAATATATATTTTTTAAATTTTTTTACAAAACAAAAAAAAATGTATTGTTCATCAAAAGTTTAAATGTATGGTTTTTTAAACAAAATATAAAGTAATAATAAGTCAAAAATAAATGTTGAAATACATATAATTATAAATAAAAACATTATTGAACAATTATAATCAACATGTATATATAAAAGAATGATTTTAATGGAATACAGTAAACTTGGGATTTAAAGAAGACTCTCTTTCATTATGTCTCATATATCTTTTTATGTTCTCTAATCATGAATAAAGAAAATTTCGTTTTTCTAGTTTATTAAGATCCTTTTTAAATTTTATTTATTTATCAATAATCATTTTTTTTCTTTTACTACTATATTTTATTTGGTTCCTACAATGGTTAGGTTCTCATTGGATCTCTTTTTTATGTTCATCTAATAATCAAACAATACATTTTCTAGGATGGTAGCTGAAAAAGGTTTCATTTTATCATCACATATAGAATATAAATAATGAATGATTATTTTTTTATATTAAATACATCTTTATAACCATCCATATGAGGTTTAAATGAGAAATGAATCACATCACTTAGTGGTAGGTTTATGCCACACGTATGCACAAACAACATTATAATTTTTATGGGATGGAAAGGTCGGAGTATATATGATATATTATTGTAACAAAATTATATATAGGACATTAATATTAAATATTTTTATAAAATATATTATAAATATCATCTTTGTCAGGTGATTATGGAAATCGAAACCAATATCTTTATTTAGGTGGCCATCCACATGTATACTAGACTTATGGTTTCATTTCAATATAATGGAATGTGAGATATATATAGTTTATACGATTATAAAAATTAAATTTTAATCTATGGAATATTCATAGGTTATTATTTCAGAAATGTTAAGTAAAATTTTATTAATGTAGAATGTGATATATACTTGATATAGTTTGGTTAGGACTTATACCCTTTCATTAGAGAACCTATTTTAATTACCAAAAATCCTTATAAAATTAGCCTTTTGGTGAGCCAATGACCTGAAGGATGTGGTCATTTATTTTGATGTGTTATTTGGGATGGTATTTGATGAACTATATTTCTCAATATATCTAAAGAATAATGGATATGAACTTCTTTTTATGTGAAGGGGGAGGCACCAATTAAATTTGTGAATGTATTAAATTAATATAGCTTTTTCTTAATGTTCATGTGTAAAATATTAATATATTTTGATAGTATGATGTGTAATATTATAAATCCTTTCATAAAATAATATTTGGACATTATTTGGTTATTTTTTCACTTGTATATCTTAATTTTATCCCCTCATTACCCATTTAAACTATTACCATAATATAAATGTCATTTAATCTATATGGGTCCTAAAAGTTACACTAAAATGTAATGTGAACAATAATTAGAAAATGATTGGAATTATTGAAAATAAACATTTCACTTTTTTAATGACTAAAATTTTAGGGATATTACTAAATTTAATAAAATATTATTTAACATAACACACCATTAATGTAATTTTCATGCCTATTAACATAATTTTACTTCCAAAAATAATCATTATTCTAGTTTAATTCAAATATTAAATTAAAAAAACAAAAAAAAAATTATTTTTAAAAAAATTAGTTAGGGAAAACGTTTAATTAAAAATACATTGCATTTATTTTTCTTGTTTCAATACTTTTTTTGTTCTATTACATGAACAAGAACTATGTTAGGAATGCATTAATATTTAATGTAATTATTCACTTAGTTAAGTGTGAAATTATGTAACATGATAAAATAATTCATTCATATTTTAAATAATATTTTATATCTAATCATATTTCATTCCATTTAAAAAAATTAATATTGAAATGAAATGTATGAATGAAAAATTTTGAATTTATCCAACACTTTTAATAATATAAATATTATAATCAAATGAAAATGGCATGAAATTTGGAAATTTTAAAACTAGAAATGGTAAGGTATTAAATTTTATCTAATAAAATAAATATAACTGGTATAGGTTCTTTAATGTCATACCATATAATTTTAATTTTTTACCCGTTTTATCCTTATCGAGGTGAAATTTATTTACTACGATTACTATTCATAATGAAAAAATATAAAATGGGTTTATTTACAAAATTTGGAACTCATAATTCAAAATATGGGCTCCACTATTTACTATTCAATTTATTAATTTTTTAGAAATAAATTTATTACTACTTCAAAGAACACATTGAATTTTTTTTTAAATAAACGGGTTTTAAGCCTAAAAATGAACATATACCAAAATATTGTTTAATGTAGATTAATATGTAAATAATTATGTTAAATTTAATTTATAAAGACTTTTGTTTCCTTAATGAATATTAAAAACATAATTGGTCTTTTCAATTAAATGATACATTGAAAATAAATTGTAGTTTTACAATGACATGTATTTTTACCTATTCAATCTAAATTCTATAATTTCAGAAACATCCAAAAAAATTACCCTACTATATATTTATCATGTTGATTTAAAAAATGGTATAAATTTCTTCTAATAAAATTTAAAAATATGGTAAAAATTATTATAATGCGTGCTCAAAAATTCATTTAAACACTGTTTTGAAAAAAACATTTTTTGAAGCATAATAAAATATACTAAATGTTGTGTATATATTTAATGTTCCTTAAATAATAAATTTTATTTATATAAATCCATATTACTTATATTTTAAAACATTTTTAGTATTATTACTATTTCCAATATAATGTCAATGTAATAATTAACATATTACAATTTTAATATTATTATAGTCTATCAAAATTCAAATAAACATCAATATTTGTGACATAAAGATACTAGTCCTCAAGTTCTCCTTGAAACACTATTTGATAATTCTTTATTTGGGTCGTTTTAGGTGTTCTTTAGGTGGAATTTGGAAATATATAGAGCCTCATTGGGGTTTTTCATAGTAAGCACATGTTTTCCAAAACCTTATACCCACCCAGTATAAACCACACAACATTTGATTGTTGGGATTTGTAAATTTTGGTCATGGTTTAAGAATTTTTTCACCCACCTTGTATAAATAATTAAATCTTATAGAAGTGAGCATGGTTCGAGAAATTGTTTTTTCTAATCATATATCCCTTCCTTGCATACTAGAAATTTGGTTATTTTTTATTCTGAAAATTCTTTTCATAAATTATCAAACTCTTGTTTAGGAGTCTTTTTAACTATAACATGACATAAAATTATTTCATAGGTCTTGGAGGCTCTCAAGACCGATTTTTTTCTCCTCCAAACCCCTTCATTGTAAGATTAGTGCATTGAAAATCATTTTTGATCCCTCTTTTATAATTTATTCTCCTATATTTTTTCTTCACCCACTATCTTTTATTTCATCCATAAATTTAGATAAATTCTCCTATTTATTATGTGTCTAAACAACATTAATTATAATTTTTATCCAAGGTTTAATTTTTTATCTCTTTTTTTGTTTTTTCCCTTTGAAAATATAATTTTATATGGACTGTGTTGTGATTTTTTTATTAAAGGTAGGTTGTTCCATTTGAGATTCTCTATATAAATAAAAACTGATTTCCCTAATTTTATTTCAATTTATTTCAGTTGTATTATGAATAACCAATTTGATTCTAGTTGGAATTTGAAATTGAATTGGTGTGGGTTTTTGGAAAACCCAAAAATTCAACTAGAATTAGAATTTGGTACTTATTTTGAATCTACTGGAATTTTTAATTTGATTTGAGAACTTATTTTTGAAAATTGATTGATTTGATTTTATAAAATCATATTTTTTGTGTTTTCATAGAAAAATAATAAATTTATTGAAAATATATTTTTGGTTATGAATGTGAATATTAATTAGGAAATGAAATAGTGGGATATTAAATTGCGAATAACGATTAACATCAAATTAAATTAATTTCCATTTTCAACGGATTGACTGATTGAGAAAATGAGAGCATAGGTAGAAAGTGGGTTGTTTGTGATAGGATTTTTAGGATGAAAATTCACTATTAATTGATTGATGATGATGACTATAAAAAACCTATATTGGATTATCTTATCCTCGATGGGTTGTTGAAGAGTCATATTCAGCATAATCTTGAGGGATGTGTGGTAATATAATATAGAGATCACTCATATGAGAGTATAAGAAACCTATAACTAGAAACTATAATTTCATAGGGGATATGACCATGTTGTTTGTTATGATCATTTTCTTGATATATTTAATATATTATGAAAATAAATTATTCATTCTAGTTTATTTATATGAACTGTTTTATATAAAATGTTTATTTATGCCCTGTTTGAAATGAATTCCTTCATTATGTAATGAAAGAATGATTTTTTTGAAATATTAAAATATATATCTATGTTCTATTTCAATAAAATATAATGAATAATTAGGTTTATTTTTATGGAATCGTATTATAGAACACGTGCTGTCACTCTACTAGGTATTTTATCTCACACCCTTATTTTTTTATCCAGAATTAATATATATCCTTATTTTAGCTCTGAGAAAAAGGAAATTGACTCTTTGGGGAGGTGGATGATCATGACCATTTGGGTATTGGAGTGATTTATCCATTGAGATGTTGATTTTATATGGCCTACTTTTGACTAAATTTTTTGATGAACTGTTTTGGGTTTATATATATAAATTTTCTTTCTGGAACATTCTCCCAATAGCGATTTGATCATACTGATTTATATTTGTTTCTTGAATTATCTTAAGATAAAATGATTCCATATTTTATATTGTATTATAATATGTTCATTTCCTAACTTGTGGAGATCAATAATTCCCTTTAGGCCTTGTTAGAGTTGGTTTTGGTATTCGGGTACCATGGTATCTATGCGGGTTCGTGAGAAAGTGGTATCAAAGATACAGGTTCAGAATCATTCTTTGATGTCAATATGTAGTTTGTAATATCTTTTCAGGACTTATGAGGTGGTTGTGAGTGAGATTTTTTCTATCTCTCATCATAATGATCCTTTTATTACCATGGGTGGTCTTGGAAAGGTGTCTTATGTAATAATTCCGCACATTGTATTCTTTTCCATACTTTCTATTTGGGTAGTTAAAATACACATATTGTTTCTTATCTGATTGGGACGATTTTCCATTTCATGTGATTGATTTGTAGATCAGATTAATCCTTATGATGTCATCTATTTTGATTATTGATGTTGTGTAGAATAATTCCCTTTAGATGAACTGTTAATATGATCTATGAGGAAGCTTCTCAAGAACCACAGTGAGAGAATCCTCCAATATACCACAAACTCATTGACATTATCTGGCATGTAGTAAAATCTCTAGGACAAGCACAGGCACACATTCCCATTCAAGAACGAGTTTTGGATCCTCCTTTGGATGAATATCAAAATCATGATTAGTAGTTCATTCACCCAAAATAAGTGAAATTTTAAGGCTAAAATAATCCTCAAGAGTATTAGGATCAGTTTTGAATGATTGAGATATTTTTAGTTATAATAAATATCTAATTTGATCCAAGTGATGTGTTCCACCTTCAATATAGAGGTCTATATTATGATATGGTCGGTCTTGATGGTTATAGAAAACAAGACATAGGGTTTATGGTGAAAACATTTTAATATCAAATATAAAAACTTCATCAAAATATATTATATGGTTCTTACTAAGGCTATTCAGTTTTTCAAACTTGAGTAAGCTTATAGGACCACGATAGAATTGGAAAACTGAATCGACATGAAAACTCGACAGATTAAGATGGTAAATTGATTTAATATTAGTTCTTATGATTTCTTAAATAATATATCTTATTATATATATGATATAGATTGATTTATGATGGTTTATCTTCACCTGTCTAGGAAATCACGGATGAAAAGCATTACATTTTCTCCCAAGGGGTGTTCATTGAGTTCCTTTAAGGGAAGAGAAAGAATAATGGGTTTATATTGTCTCCTGGCAGTTGGATTCCTCCCGAAAATAGAAAATTTCTATCATATGACCATTGAATTTCTTCTAGTGTGGAAAGCATGGGCTTTCGAAATTAGTCTGAACTAAGGCCCTAATAATTGCATCTCCTATTGTTGTTCGAGTATCTTTTTGTAATTCTTTTATATCATATGATATAAATATAGTGGGACAAATCATCTACAACAAAAAAATATTGTGATGCAATTATATGCCACATGAAAAAAGGGTTTTTATCCATAGGTATCTGAATGAAAAATTATTCACAATTTGGAAGCACGTCCAGAAGAAGAATATACGGGCCCCATGACCTTTAGAGGAAGCATCACTATAAATTCATTCTTTATTTACTATATAATTATATACTACTGCATCCGATTTTTTTATATAATCCCATTGTTAGTCTCATTAATCATTATATAGATATTTTTTCTTAAGTGATGGATACTTCTACACCTATTAGAATAAAGAGTGATTAGGATGTTCATTAAACTGCATTGGTTTTCTAATTATTAGATATTGATCATAGGTGGAATTATCATGCTCCCAACATGAATCATTTTGATTTCATATTTAGGATGGACATAATCATTACTAATAATTCATGAATGGATTTTTAACTTCTAGGTCACTCCTTTACCTCACCCAATGGGGTGTTCCATATCCTTCAGGGGAATGGGACCCGAGGTCATGGAGATCTATAATTTATTATCCAGAGTTACAAAAAATTAATATCAGTGTTTTTATGTTATTTTGATTGGGAATCTTTGTTCGATGATCATTATGTAGTTTTCATCAGGTTTCCTATCAATTTCCATCTAGCATATCTATTCTAGAACCAATAAGGGAGGTAGAGTCTAAAATTGATTTAGCGCCTATTACTCAATCGGTATCCATTCACTCTTACTTCATGGAACTAGCTGAAATCAGTGACTCCAATGAAAATTTGTACAAACACTTGTTTAAATTATTTATTTTACCAAGTATGTCAATTTTGGTGGAACCATATCTCATTGCTACGAAATATAGTTGAACTATTTTCACATATTTTAATTACCATAAAATCAACAATGTTATGGTAAAGAACAAGTTTCACTTTCCACATATTGATGATCTATTTAACATGTTAAATGTGAAGATGTAGTTCTCAAAGATTGATCTTCAATCTTGTTATCACAAGATTAAAATAATTTAATCTAAAATTCATAAATCCTCTTTCTAGAGTAGTTGTGTCCATTACAAATACCTCATTATTCTATTTGTTCTAACCAATTCTATTTTAGTCTTTATAGTAATGATGTATGTAATCTCTCATGAGTATGCTGACATGTTAGTGGTGTTCTTAGTGGATAAAATCATATTTTACTATATATATGTGGAGGATCATTTCTGTAAACTATGATTAGTTCTAGAGTTGTGGGAAAATACCAAATTTATTACATGTTATTGAAATGTGTTTTTGGGATTTCAGATGTCATGTACAAGGTACACATAGACTTAGAACAACGTTTTTCATTCGATCTTGATAAGGTGAAAGTTGTTATGAAATGGTAGAAACTGCTTATAATTTTCAATACATTGATCTTCTTGGGTTTTTAGGGTATTATCATCAGTTATTAAAGGATTAATTGAAGTTGGGTTATATATTGACCACAATCACTCTGAAAGGAGTACTATTTTCATATGCTGTGAAATGTAAAAATATTAATAGAAATGTATTTTGACATTTTCATGATTGTTGACTCTTCTAGAAGCCATGAAGAGTTATTTGGTGTTCTCTGAAGAATTAGGTTCTAATTTGGGATGTGTTATTATGAATGGTGATCACATTATTATCTATGGCTCTTGACTGCTTATCCAATTTAGAAGAAATGTATAACCCAAGTCCATAATATTACTACTGTGATGCATACTCTTATGAGTTAGTGTTATTAACATTAAAATAAATGTTTTCCTTATATTCAAAACATAATATATTTAATTATATATTCTCTCAATAATCATTTAATCTCTATTAGATTCATTGGGTGGAGTACTTATAGTATTTTTCTTTTGAAATTTAATGTACCCTAGGAAAGTGAATGTAGTTTCCAATGCATTTAGCAGGAATCTTCTGGCTGAGACTATGAAAGATTCAATGAATGTGTGGAACTTGATGTAACATCTTCCAGACTTGTATATAAGATCCTGGGAGGTATGGGATGGGGTTATTTCGATAGTGTAAAGTTGATCTCTCATCTTCTCAAGATGATTCTTCTAGAATAATATCTTTTTGAAAACTATCACGACACTAGAGACTCTCATTATTATAGGGATAACATTAGTTACTAGTTATTCACTAAAGAGGGTGCTATAGGTTTTTGGAGTTATGATTCATTAATATTTTCATTGATAAAGGATTTTAAGGGGGATTACAATTATTCTTACTAACAATTTCACCTTGGAATGACAATTATGTTTTAGTAGATGAGGCATCAATCATGGTGGCTAGGTATGATATAGAACATTTCTGATTTTGAATTTTATTTTTATGCTTCTTGACTATTCAAGGTCGAGCACCAGAGCCCTTTTGGTTTTCTTCATCCACTTCTAGTGACAACATGAATTTTGTCTAAGATATCTTTTTACATTTTGGATGTGTGGCCACATACCCTATGAAATAATAATTTGATATGGATTAGGATCAATAGGTTGACTAGATCTTATAACATTATATCCAATCATGATAAAATAAAAATTGGTGAGATGGGAAATCTCAATGTGAGATATAATTTTCATTTTCATGGAGCTATATATACAATAGTATATGATTAATATCCTAATTTTACTTATCACTTTTAGAGAGGCCTCCGTGAGGCACTAAGATATTATGTTCATTTGAGTATGGCATATCATCCATATTCGGATGTATAAACATAGGCAGCTATACAAGAATCATGAGTATAATATTCGTATCTACATCCATAATTTTGGAGGAGTTTGGGATGAACATTGAATATGGGATCTAGTTTCTAATACTAATAGTTATATTTCTAGGATCTGAATGCCTCCTTTGGAGGTAATTTATGGGAAGCCTTATAAATCTCTATTGTGTTGGTTGGAGTTGATGATATTTCCATGGATGGGATGAAATTGGTCTATGAGAAAATAGAAATGAACTAGTTTACTAGACTATAAATGTTGAAAGCACATATATATTATAAATCTTATATTGATTTCTTGCAAAGATATTTGGAGTTTTCAGTTGCTGACAATGTGTTCTTGAATGTTCACCATGTTTAGCTCATCAGTGGCTTAGGATGAAAGGGAGATATACACCTCATATTGTGTCACCATTTAAGTTTTTTTTACCCTTAGGGGAATGTGGTTTACCATTTATCACATCCTCTACTTTTGATTTCAACACATAATGTGTCCCATTTTTTGCAGATGTGAAATTATATTTCTAATCCATCTCATGTGTAGAGTTGGAATTAACATAATATTGATCTTAATTTATTCATTCAAGAGAATAATGATAGGATATATGACTCTAGTACAATTTTCCTTCATGGTAGAAATATAACTTTGGTATGTGTGCTATGCTGGCACTGTTTGGATACAAACGAGTCATGGAATCATGAGTTACTAATGAGAAAGAATTGGCCACATCTTTTTAATATGAAAACATCATGAACTGATGTATTGGGATATAAATTTTCTTTAGTGAGTAGGATATAACATCATTTTACTAGTTTTAAAATACTTTTAAACCCTAATTTGGATCATTCATTCGTTGTGTCTGGTTTAAGGGTTAATTGGTTTGAATTTGGTACCTTTTGGAATTACATTGGTTTGGTCAAAGTTTTTGAATGGCTTACCAAAATCTGCACTAACCCAGTGAAAACCATATAAACCTTGATAGTCGGGGTCTTCAAAGTTGGAACATGGTTTGATAACAAAATTATAAAACATATTAGAAACTAGGCCCCCTAGTATAGAGGAATATGTTTATGGAAAACAATTCGTCTAACAGCGTGACCCTTCAAACCTAACAGTGTAGTTTGTAATTTTTTATATTGAAAATTTATTTAAAATAATCAAATAAGTGTTTAAGAATTACCAAAACCATGAATAACACTGTAATGATTTCATAGGTATTTTAGGCTCTCAAGAACCCATTTTAGATCCTTTAAACCACTTCTTTGGTGAATCAATGGTTGGAAGCTCTCATTTGACCCCACTCTGCAAAGTTCATTCCTCTTGTGTGTCTTCTCTATCACCCTCATTCTTTTCTCCAAAGATTTTGACTGATCATCATTTGATTGATGGATCAAAAATAAATTTATTGGAATCCTAATACAATGTTTAATTTATAGATCTATATTTTAATTTTTCTTTATTGGAAAATCATATTGGGGATGGAGTGCGTTGTGATTCCATGATTAATGGTTGGTGGTTCCGTATGAGTTTTTCTATGTATGTAAACATTGATTTTCATGATTTGATTTAAATTTAGTTCAATTTAATTATGAAAACACAACATAATCTGAATTTTCATTGGAGATGTAATTGGTATGATGTATGGGGAAACCCCTAAATTACCATGGAATTACTTATTATGGTGTATTCTAAAATTGATGAAATTAATTAATTCATTTTAGAAGAGAATTTTAAAAATGTATCAATGAAAATTTATAAGAACCTATTATTGGTTTTATGTTCAAAATTCATGAAATTATAAAAAATACATAATTTAGTTTTGAAAGTGATTTGGAATGTTGAACATGAAATTTAGGAAATTAAATTAAGAATGGTGGTTGATTTGAAATGAAATGATTTCCCTTTCTACAAGTGATTTCTTAACTAATCACTTGTGTTTCAGGCCAATAGGTGCGTAATTTGGGAATATAATTCTATATTGATTATTCACTATAAAATAAGATAATATGATAACTCTACAAAAACCTAGTTTATGGAATATTATCATCTAAGTGATGTTTATCAATCCTATTTGGTCTGATCATTAGGGACATGTGCACATATATTTCACTGATCACTGATACGAGTGTGTGATTTTCCAATAACATGAAACTCTAATCCTATAAGGAAGATGAAAATGCTTCTTAGGATGGTAATTTTAAAAAATATACCATTTATTTAAAAACATTATTATTAATTCAATTTTATTTATATAAAAAATTTTATTTAAAAAATTGTGTTATCCTTGATTGAAATGCTTTATATCATTCTAAAATGAACGAATTTATTTCTAATTTGAAAATGTATCACTATGCTCTATTTTTAAAAAAATTCAAAAATTATTTGGTTTATAATAATAGAATATTATTAAGGAACATTTATTTAGACTAATGGGATATTTATCTCACACCCTACCATTTCTTTCAAGAATTTATAGATTTCCTTCATCAAGGTATGATAAATTTGAAATTTCCTCTCATATGAGGTGGATGTTCTTGATCAATTTAGTGTTGGAGTAATGTTTACTTTGGTAATTTGATTTTATATTTTATAATTTTGAGTAATTTGATGATTCTATTTTTTCAGTTTTCAAATATATGTTCTTTTCTAGTATATTATCCCTGTATATATTGGAACATAATTAGTTTTATCTATTTCTTCGACTTTTTTATTAAAATTCCTTCAATATTTTATATTTTTTAATTTAGAGTTATATTTTCCAACTTGTGGGAATTAGGAATTCCCTTTGGTCCTTGTCATCACCATCTCAGGTTTCAAGAAATATGGGTATGAAGGCTTAATCATGAAAAGTTCTATTGATGGTGTCACATAATAATCATTCTTTGAAGATAGAATTCATTAAGTAATATCTTGTATGTACTTAGAAGGTATTTGTGTGTGAATTCCTATATATCTCTTAGTGAAATGATCCATATGTCATCATGGGTAGTTTCAGAATAGAATCTAGATGAATAATTTCATCTAAATATAGTATTTTCCCAAAATTTGATTAGGATAGTTGAGTTGAAATTTTTTCATAAGTGACTATAGTAGTTTTTCATTTCCCTTGTTTGATTATTTTATTTGAGTAATCATCTTGATATCTTATTTTTTTTGTTGATTTATTATCATCTAGCCTCTAAGAATACATGTGAATAATATGTATGAATAATTTTTCGTTGAGACATAGTGAGAAAATCCTATCATGTATCATAATCTCAATTAAATTATTATGGATTTTGTCCAAGCTCTATTATAGTAACATGCACCCATTCTACTGATTTCTCTAGTTGTAGAACCATATGAGGATGAATATAATAATCATTCTTAGAGTTTTCTTTACTAGAAGACCCCAACATTAAAAATATAAAATAATCCTCATGTTTCTAAAGATTGGTTGAGTATGATTAATATTTTTTATGAGTACTTGAAAAACCTGATTTGACCATGAGTAAATATTCCACCATCAAGATGGAGGAACCAATCAGGATATGGGTGGACATGATAGAGATAGAATAGTTGAAAAAGGGGTTAGGGTGGAAATAATTTAAATATATTTTCACTGAAAAGTTTTATCTAGTGACTATGATCCCGGAAAATGTTACATAGGTATTCATAATCGAGCTGGCAGATAGAACAATGACAGAATATGAATACTGATTCACCATTCAGGTATAGTTTACACAAGATATTATATCAATTGGAAAGATGAAAATGTGATACATTGAGATGATCCTTTTATATTATATTTTTTCTATTTTTTATTATTGAATCATTATTATCTTTTTGAAGTACTAGATAATTCATTGACCATTGAGATTAACAAGGATGGAAATTCATGGTTGATGGGAGTTTTTTCTTCTCCTAGGGGAAGTTATGCGAGTACAAATAAGGAAAATAGAAGGTGTGATTTATCTCATACTGGTTCCCTATAATAGGGTTCTTCGAGACTGGTTTTAGTGCCTAGTAGATTACCTTTTACGTTCTTCCGCAAAGGTAATCCAAGGAATTCGAAATGAATTTTCATTTAGGAACATAATATTCGCAACTCTTGTTGATGTTCTAGGAGATTGAATATATATTATTTTATATTCGTGGTTCTATACCGTTCCATGGGACCATCTGACCCAAAAAACTAATGTAGTCCATTCAGATGCTTCATGAAGAAGTTGTTTCAAAAAATACTCATCTTGGTTGATACTTCATCACTCAGTGGAAGAGTCTCTAGGGGGAGTAGTTTTATGTCTAGTGATTGTGAGAAGTACCATCACTATAGCATTATATTTAGTTATTTCATTATTTTTTGTTGTTGCACCACATTTTTTATATCTACTATCATTTTTATTCTTATAAATCTTCATATTTAAATTTTATCTTTTGTGATTGATATTACTGCACTGCACATAATGATGAGGAAGTAGGGTCTTGATTCTATTTCTTGTGTAATCTCCTTATCAAATATTGAGATTACAATGAATTTTCTTGTTCGTGACATGACACCTATTAATGCCATTTTAAAGATGGGTTAGATCATTTATAATAAATATGAAATTGATTATTATCTTCGATAGGTCTCCATTGCTTCACCTGATGCGGTGTGTCTTATCATCAACGGAAAATGGAACCCAGGATTTAGTAGAGGAAGTCCTCCATAACAGGATATTGTAAATGTAATAAAAACGAGTAAATTTTTCAAATCAGTTACTCATTGTTGGTATTTATGAAATGTTTAGGACTATTTAAATTAAAATACAATAGGACTCAAACACATTGAAAAAAATTAATAAGAACACAGTATTTCATAAAAATAAATTAAAATTGTAACTAAAAAAGAAAAACATAAACAACAAGGGTTACATCTTTCAATATAAATGAAATAATGAAAAAAATGATTTCTATTAGATTTAAAATTTAAAAAAAAATTAAATTTAATCACTCTATCATGTTAATTTTATGAATTTCTACAACCTAATTCTTATCATTGATTAATAGGATGGAGTTTTCTAAACACCAGCATTGTTTCTTGGGGAAAATTTCTATATAATCATTTCACTATATACACATTAATAGTGAACATAAATTTTATTTTTGTTCATTCTAATATGTATAAAACTAAATGGAAAACATGATTAATTTAACAATATGTGATTTTAAATAAATTGTATATTTGATATCAAATTCTATAATTAACAGTGACTTTAAACTAACCTGGATATAATATTAAAATATTATTATATAAATGAGACTAATTTTTCTTACTCGATAAATTTGAAGATATGAATAGTATTAACTACTTTATATAACATATATGATTTCATTACTAAGGATAAATTTATTTATAAATTCTTATTCAATAATCACTGAATTTTAATAGAATCTAGTTTGTTCAAAAATTATAAGTTTAAATCATGAATGATTTATTGTACTTTTATGTAGAAAATAATATAATTAATTTATTATAATTATATTAAATTTAATTTATAAAATAAAAATTAATTTTTAAATCATTATATAAAGTTTTATTTTTTTTAGATTTTGGGAATTTTCATAAAATATTTATTTTTAGTAAATAGTTAAAAAACAAAATTTTTGCAAAAACTGAAATTATTTTTAACAAATTAAGTAATTTAAGAGTCCAAGAATTATTAGAAATTATTATGTGAACTAGTTATTTATTTTTAATATAATTAATTTCATTTGAATAATATTTTAACTATTTTCTATTTTAGGATTATTTCTAGCCTAACAACGTATTTTTTAGGAAAATGTTTAAAAGTTCATAATGACTATACATTTTAATTAATTAAAATAAAATATAATAAGGGATTATTATAAATAAATATAAATATTTTAGATATATAATTATTAATTTAAATTCAAAAAATGAACAAACCCCTTCACCTGTTTAATGTACAGTTATATCTTCCTGGATAAATGAATATCCCTAAAAACCACTTTTTCATTGTGTTTAAATATTTGTTTTAAAATTAAATTCATCCAATTATGTTAATTTAATTTAATTTAAATTTTTTACAAATATATAATGATGCTAATATATATTGTATATTATGGTAATGTTTTTTTGTCATAATGAATAGTAAAAATTGTAAAAAACAAGTTACACTAGTAATTAATTAAAAAAATTAAAAGTTAGAAACCTAAGATATTAATAAGATAACATGATAAAGAAATTTTTTTAGTGGTGAAGGTGTGGATTAGACATATCACACTAATAATATATTATTTTTCAATTTTTTATTCTCTTTTTTTGTGGGTGACATTCCATTATTAAATAGTTTTGGGTGTTTATAAACATTTCAGTCCTTAGTAATTTTAAATTTGAAACCACTTCCATCAATTATTCCCACATATAAATCCATTTGGCTCAAGAAAAAAAGAGTAAAATCTCTCATAAAACATCCTTATCCACATTCAATGCCATTTTGCCTTCCCAAAATACCAATATTAAGATCCATAATAATAGATCTAAAGGAGGTTACTCTTAGCGACGTAAATCAACTTCACAGAACTCCAAATTTTGACAACAAATTTTTCCACCATTAATTATTTAAAAAATTTACAATAGAATAAAACAATTATCTCCAATATATATATATATATATATATTATTTTAATTGAATAACCAACATCTATATTTTTTCATCAAATGGTAAATGAAACAATCATTTATTTGTACAGCTAGCTATCATCGTGGGAATTAATGTGAATCATTTTACATCATTGTCTCTCGTGGGTATTCATGATTCTAAAATTACTATTTACAGATTATATTAACAAATATAATTAATTTCTATAAAAAATAATATAATATATAATATCTTACCTTACCATCCAAAAAATGATAACATTGATCGAGTGTAAGATGGACTATGACCTCTTGGAGCTATGTGATTCATTTTATATTACCACATCACATGGGGAGTATATGTAAGTTTATTAAATGAAATAATATAATTTTAATGATATAATTGTAATTTTTGAATTATTATATAACATATAACATTATTCCATCGTGATTTACGATATATCGAAATGATACACATCCGTACGTACGACCTACCCTCTTTATGATTGTAACATAGTTTATTTTTTCCTGACCATAATTTGAGGTTATTTCAAAATGATAAATTTATTTATAAAATTTATTATTATTTCATGATTTTTATTCTCTACATTACTAAATAATTTCCACTATGACAATGTTCAATAGAATGATTCCATTTTGTAATTATGACCCAAGAATCCTCAAAACAATCTGTGTGGAAAAAACAAATAAATTAAATAACCATGTTATTAAAATATGAAAATTGAATATTTTACATATACTGGGTTTTCCATATAAATTTTTCATCAATAAAAAATA
The DNA here is from genome assembly GCA_963277665.1 of Viscum album. NCBI lineage: Eukaryota > Viridiplantae > Streptophyta > Magnoliopsida > Santalales > Viscaceae > Viscum > Viscum album. Next base: position 1,862,875,204 of record OY728126.1, on the reverse strand, counting down.
GTTTATATAATTTAATTATAATAGAGAAAAAATATATACATTAAAATTTTTGGACTCGGCATAAGGTTTTTGTGTATAAAATCCTTTTTTTAGAAAAGTTCTTTTATGAACCAAATTTTTTTATTGCGTATATAATTTCACTTTACATATTATATCATTAATCCTTAAGATGTCGTGATATTTTAACTTACAATTCATTTACTTCATTCATTGGTGATATGATACAGAAGATACAAAAGGAGTAAGGGTTTATGTTTCAATTTTATTTTAATCAGAATTATTTTTGATTGAATTCCCATTTTACGAAATTCTTTGATAATTAGGTACCAAGACAATTTAGCTACATTAACTTCAAGATATTGTTATACTTTTAATGTTATAATACCATTTCCCCAATATTTTTCTTTAAATTATTAAGGAATTTGTTTTCGGAAAATATGACATCATTTCTCTCTTCTATCAAAAATCATTTCTTCTAGATATATTTTTTATAAAAAATAAATTCTATAATATTATAAAAAATTACAAAAAAATTTAAAAATAATTACCCATGTATTTATTTTTTACTAAATGGTTTTATAGGAATATTCATATTGTTTTTTGAATGATGGATTTTTATCCCTTTTAGAAAAGCATGAAAGGAATATTTTTTACTTATATAGAATACGTAAAATTTCTTTCCACCGGGCTTATTAAATTAATTGAATCATGGATTAATTGTATACAAGATTATTTTTTATGACAATATTTTCTACAATATTTTGAAAATTTCTAGTTTTTTTGATGTGATCTCAATGTGAAAATTTTCATTCCATAATGAAATATTAAATGTAACATTTAGAAGGATTCTTTTTCAATAAAGAAAAATATTATTTTATGCGTTTCTTATAAATTATGAATATGTGTCCCTCAACTATATACCTAGATTATTCTATATTAAATTTATGTGGTAATTCATTCCTTATTTTTATCTCTCAAATTCCTTTAATATAAAATTTCATTTGATTATGATACGATACCTGATTATAAAACCAATTTCATTCTCATAGAAATTGTAATGTTTATACCATACGATTGATTTAATTTTTATTTGACACATTTTCGTGATCATAAAATGATGGGTGTTCCTAGGTATTATACCAATGATTTCTGAAAATACTTAGTCTCATGAGGCATCATTAATGGGATTAGGGAGTAATTGGAATCCATTATAGGACTTTTTCAACCAAGGGATATTGTTTTTGAAGATATAATTGACTCATGTATATATCATGATATATATTTCTTCCCAATTTCAAATGATCCCATGATCTTATGATACTATTTTATTTATAGTATTCAACCTTGTGTATACTCATGTTACATTTGTTTTATGAAATCTTATTATACTTTTGACTCAAACATTATTATTCTTTATCATGTTTGGTCCCTTATAGTGATTTTTATCTCACCTGTTTTATGTATTTATTCCCCTGGTAACACCATGTAGTTTAGTATCTTGAGAGTATTTAGGAAATCAATTTCCCAAAAAAATAATTATTAGTATCTATTATCACATTTATGTATTATTGACCTTCTCTTCTAAAGTAACTTTTCTTCACACTCTTTGGGTGGTAATAAATGGATGTTTTTGTTAGTAGTCATTTGATAATAAATTTAAAATGATTGGTTTGAAATAGTTGGTATCAGATAATGTTGTAGTTATTTTGGGGGACTTGTCCTGAATTAATTTAGTGATAACCCGATGTATTAGCCTATGGATAATTCTATTTAAAAGAAAAATATCTCCAAATTTTGGATAACAATAGGGTGTCTGGGTTCAAACATCATACATCACTATAAATATGATTCAGTTGGATGTGTCTCTAGAATTAATGTACCATGGGGTAAATACCCCAAATAAGTTTCATTGATATAGACTCCATTATAAACTTTTTGAATATAATGAACCATACTACAGTCTTGGTTTGACACCCCAGGGGGATTTAATTTTGAAATTTATAATACTATTTGTGTACCAATATGAAGGACTAGAACAAATAGTTATGTTATAAAACCTAATATTAAATGTTGATTTGGAAAACAGATATTAATAAATAGAGACACATAAGATGGGATATACATATCATTTATATGTCATTCTTTCAAGATTTATATGTTTCCCCATTTGTTTGTCAATGAATTCTCATCATGTTTCTCTTATTATTTTTTATTAATGATGGGAAATGTGAGAAATCATGCAACCAACCAATGTGTTTTGAAATAAAATGGATTCATTAATGGGATTCCTAACCTAATGGGAATGTGATTTTGAGATCATGTGATTATAAACAATGATCTGTCTTGAATTATAATTAAAAACTAGAATATATATGATTTTCCATGATAATCAATTATGTGAAGGATGGTGTATCATGGATGATCAAGAGTTAATGATGATAAAAATATTTTCAATTTCCTAAAATTCAAAAAATCAGGAATGTAATCCTTAGAATATTCAATAATGGGACTAGAAGTTATATTATTTGTGTGAAAGGAGGAGACTGGTAAGAAAGATGTTGAATAAAACTGAATATTTAGATAAACAATATTTTATGAAATAATGTCCAAACTAATTAATGACTCAAAATTAAATATCATATATGGTGGGTACTTATTTATATTTTATTCAGTCCTCTAATACATGGATTAGTTCATAATGGACAATGATTGAAGTAGAACTATGTAATTGTATATCTGTTAGAACTTAAGAAAGTTTTTAGGAGATTTCATCAATGGTATTCTTCTTATAAGAATCATCTATCTTAAAATAATTTTTATATACTAGTTTTCAATTATTATTTTCAATAATATATTCAATAAAAGTATTGTGATAAAATATTTATTTAATTGTAAGGATATAATTTCGGGTGTGACGCAGATTTGGGAAAAAAATATTCTTTGGGATTCTAAATGTCGATGTAATTATAGTAAATTAAAAAAAGTTTATCGTGTGGAAGATGATGATCTTGATAGAAAACTATAGAGGGTAAAAATTACTATTTGATGACTATAATTTTTTTAAATATGACCATTATATTCTTTAAAATAATATATGATTAAGGTTAATTGTGAAAATTAATATAACTTTTGTGTTTCAATGTTTTTAGAAAATATAAAAATATGTGTTGAGAGAAAACTTTTTGTATCCGGGAAGTATATGATGATTGAACCCAGAACTGAATTATGATAAGAGTGACATTACTACCACTAGAATACATTATTTACTATTTAGTATGAAATTGTTTCTACATTGTTGATTTGGTGGAGAATTTTTATATTGATTCTAGAAAACCTATTAGAGGAACAAATATGTTTGAATTTTTAGGATTTTGAGGCGATTAGTGATATTTGGCTAATGGTTTAATTGTGTTAAGATATATATAACATTTATTTTTAACATGAAATATTATTTATTATTAATGATATTGTGTTTCCAAATATTTATGTTGACGGGTATGAGATAACCTTTGAGGTTAAACTATTTTTTCATATTGAGGTTACATAAGTTATTGGGGATATGGGGTTACTTATTTGAGGAATTATCTATGTTAAACTATGGGATTTATAGTTGAATTTTGGGTATTAAAATATTCAGATTCGTTTTGGGTATTATCATACCTTTTGATAACAACTTCTGGTGGAGTAAATTTAATTACAAACGTGTAATACCTTGATATAATTTTATAGAACCCTTTAATATGTTGGAAGTAAATTTTATCCCTTACTGCATAAAAATTACATCTTCAATACTCATTGCAGGGAGGAACATATGGGTTTGTGGTGAAGATTGATTATATAACAAAATATTACATTTTAATTAAATATATTTTCTTATGTTATTATTATAGATAATAAAATGTTACCTCAACTTTAGGAAAATGATCCCAAATTAAAATTTCATTCATTTGTGAAAAAATGATGGTCTATTGTATCTATAAAAGTTATTACATTATCTTATAAATGGATATTCATTCCCAATACTTTTTTTCATTTCCAAAAAAATTACTCTAATGTAGATTATTTTCTATCTGATAACCTTAGTGTATCTCATACTCTCTTTTTGAGAGGATATTTAAAAAAAACAATTATGACTCTACTTTTAGATAAAATTAATTTTGAATGTATAATCCTTGATTTCTAAGAAACGGATCAAATCTAAAGGGAAAAAGTAATTAAGGGTAGAATGAAACACCTTGTGATTTCATAAAAAAACTATGTCCTGTTTTGTATTCAAAATGAAACATTGAGTTTAAATTAACCTTTATATAATTTTAATAAATAATTATATAATATTGTTAGATTAAATGATGTTAAAAAATTTCCTGGTATAAATACTTTTAACTACATTATTAATTATATATATTTTTCCGAATCAATAAAAATTTATTTATAAAATCTTATTAACTATTCTCCCAAATTTAACAAAAGATTGCGTACACCTTATTTCAGGATAAATTTTACATATTTTTTGGATAACATATTGTAATTAATTTCTTTCATAGATAGAAATTATAATGTAAAAAAATAATCTATTCTTTAAAATAAAAAAATCAACATTAAAATAGAGTAAATTTTTTTATTTTTATAGAAAATATTGATTTTCCAACTAAAATTAAAAAATATTATTTTTTTTAAACGATTAATTATTTTTAATAAATTAATTAATTAATAAAGTATGATTATTATAATAATTTGATTTAAAATTAAAAAAATCATTGATTTGATTTATTCTTATAAATTATATTTTATTCATATTTAAACTAGATTTTAGTATTTGTTTATCATAGGCACAAAAACGAATTTTTCAGGATATTTCCTTAAACTGGATTATGTTTCTCGATTTTAATTTATTATAAAAAACCATAATTAAAAATGATTTCAATGAAATTTATATTTTTTAATCCTATCTTTATTAATTTAAATTAATTTAATCAATATTATTAATAATACTGTTAATTTAAAATAACATTTTCCTTGAAGATTTCTTTTCTGAAAAATCCTCTTTTTGTCACCCTTAATTGATTTATATTAAATTTAATTCAACCACTTCTATGAATTCTATATGACTAAATCAATTCCAGATTTTTAATTGGAATAGTTATTACTATATAATAATTCTAACTAATGTTTTTCATAATTAATTTTAAAACCCGCATGAAACTAGTTAACATGGGAATCAAATTAAAATGGTAAAAGAGGGTATCCCTATACGTAAATATGATAAAATTTTTAAGAGAATTATAATTTGGGAGAGGTTTTTATCTAATATTTCACTCATTTAATAATGTATTTTGATATTTTTTAGGCACATGGATTTAGATTTATTTCCCACTATTAAATAATTTTTAGAATTTACAAAAAATTCACTCCTGCTCAATTATCAAAGGTATAACATCCCGATTCGGGAAGCCACCCAAAGGCGCTCGGTACCTGGTTAGTCACATGGACTCAAGCACATTTCCCCAAACACTAGAGGTGGCCAACTAGAATGGAGGGCATTGGGTGTGATAGTGGGAAAACTATGCCCTCATTGGAAGAGTACACAACAAAAGTAAACAAATATACACAAGAGAAAATGCAGTAATAATATAATACAAAAATAATCAGCGGAAGACTAATAGAACAAACTGGAGAAAATTTATAAAGTTATGCATAATACATGCATCTCGGAAAATAGAGAACAAACCAAAATATCAAAAAACAACTAAACAAGAAGATAAACACAATAAGTAACACTCTGGTCCTACCTAGTATGTACAAGCAATGCTCTGGGCAGCACACACAGTCTCACCCCTCTGGTTAAGATAATGTATAGGCTCTTTGAGAAATCACTCACCATCAATTCCCCTCTATAGTCTTGTATTGGTACTAATGGCGCTCTAGGGAAGCACCTACATCACATTCATTCTACGGCCCACGTCGAGGTACTACAGACTCTATAAGGAAGTACTCAACATCAATTCTCTTAGTGTTCTTGCATCTTAATATTATAAAAGACACTCTGGAGAAGCCCTCAATGTCCATTCTCCATGTGGTCTATACACCAGGTTATCACGGCCCCGGGTAAGTCAAGAAAGTGTAGAAACGTGTATCGGCCAAGGTAAACATCAAGAACTACTTGGCTATCATTCTACAACATAACAACATAACAGAAAAACAGTTACACCATCCTACAATTCTAGGAATGGGAAAGTAAACAGAAACCTAATAGGCAAACTAGACCCAAAGGTCAAAACAAGCACAACATGCATTTGAAACATAGACAAAGAATAATAATTTATCCTATTAACAATCAATTATCATATACTCAAGCATACAAGCATAGTAGGAAAACAATATGGATAAAATGGTAAATGCACAATACCTCATTCATGGGTATTAGGAAAAATTGCACATATAACTCAAAGAAATCGTACAGGAAGGAACTAACCACCGACATCGGTGTTGGTAGATCAAGATACATGAACCACGAGGCTTGAATCACCATCATAACGACGTGGATCTATGGATACATATAAAATGTTCAACCCACGATAACTCACGAAAGAGGGGAAATCAAGGGATGGTGCTCTATGAGAAAAGAGAACTCACAAATGTGATTCCAATGCAACAGTCGGTGTTTTATTCAGAGGGAAGATGCTCGGTGGGGGTCTTGTCAAAGATATGTGGCTGCTTGGTGCTCTCGGATGAACTATGATTAGAAGGAGACGGTTTTTTCCTTCATACATTACCCCAATGTGTTTAATGAAAAAAACAAAATACACGATCTGTACTTTTGAAGTACACGGTGTGTAGTCACCATTTCCATAATCCACTTTATGCGGCCTCTAAGTCATCACACAGGGATGTGTGCAAGGCCGCTACACATCCAGTACACAACTACTTGTAGTAACCAAGTACATGGCGTGTACTCATAAAATACACAGCATGTACTTCAAGAATTTCCCAAAAATCCTCTTTTCTCAAAAAAATCTAGGAAAAAGAAAAACAGACTTGAAAAGAAGTTCCAGGTTCTTACAAACTTCCCCCAATAAAGAAATTTGTCCAAGAATTTCCCTACCAAGGTGTTGTAGAAGAAGAAACCCCAAACATCTCTGGCCACTATGCTCATACATCAGCCTCCCTCTCCAAATTCTCATCTTATACTCGCCCGTGGTGCCAAAGCACTAGTACCAGAGTAACAAATTGTCCACAAAGAACCATTGTACTATGATCATCAATTATAATAGGATTCCCCTCGAAAGGTGTGTCCCCTTCCAACTCAACCTCCTCAGGTTGGAAAACATGAGATGGGTCTGGGAAGTAACGTTGAAGCTGAGAAATGTGGAATAAGTCATGCATATCCCGATACCTATAAGGTAACTGCAACCGACAGGCAACCGTCCCAAATCTCGTCAACACCTCAAATGGACCGACGTACCTCAGCGAAAGCTTACCATGTATCCTAATCCTCTTGTGTCCCAACCTCGGTGTGACAAGCAAGAAACCTGATCCCCGAATTCAAACTCCAGGGGTTATCTCCGCTGATCAGTATAAGATATCTATCGAGACTGTGTAGTAGCCATCCTCTTCTGAATCAACTCAATCTGCTCTGAGGTCTCCGGAATAAGACGATGTCCCAGCATAGTTGTCTCTCCTACCTCCATCCAACATAAGGGTGATCGACATGGCCTACTGTACTAATCCTCATAAGGTGCCACCTTAATAGATTCTTGAAAACTATTGTTTTAGAAAATCTCCAGAAGAGTTACGTTCTTCTCCCATGAACCTAAAAAATCTAGAAGGCATGCTCGGAGCATATCCTCAAGCACATGAATCATACGCTCGGACTGTCCATCTGTCTGAGGGTGGTAGACTGTACTCAAAAGTACATGTGTACCCAACGGCTTCTGAAGCTCCCTCCAGACACAAGAAGTAGAATTTTCATCTCTGTCTGAAACAATGGAGTATGGATCTCCATGTAAGTGCACAATATCATAGATGTACAACCATTGTAGCTCATCAACACTGAAAGTATCCTTGATCGGCAAGAAGTGAGTAACCTTCATAAGTCTATCAATGACAACCCAAACTGCATCATTATCTCGAGGTGACCTTAGCAACCCAGTCACGAAATCCATCGCGACATCATTCCACTTCCACTCAGGGATGGGAAACTACTGCAAAACCCCTACTAGTCGTTGATGCTCTGCCTTCACCTGCAGACATGTGGAACACCTAATGACGAAACCTGCAACTTCCCTCTTCATACCTGGACACCAATACTGACTGTGTAGATCACGATACATCTTCATGATGCCATGATGAACTACCCTGATAGAGGAATGAATGTCCCACATCATCTCCTTACATATGTCTTCTATCACCCATACACGCCCTTGTAAATGCAAGATCTCATCCTCACCCATGGTCCAACCCGGAATAGGGTCCTCTCCTGACACTCTTACCCATTGAACTAGGCCGTCAGATTCTGATAGATGCCTCATTCTAAATACATCAATAATATTAGAGATAATAACCACATAAGAATGAAAAGTTTACCCTTGCATGTCGTGTACCTCCAAATGGATCTTAGAAAACAAAGCCATGAGCTGCCATTCACTATTAGCCTCCAGAACTGCTTGTATCTGAGTCCAATGGCTCAACGCATCTGCCACAGCGTTGCCCTTCCCAGGCATGTACGCAAGCTCAAAGTCAAATAACTGTAGATACTCAACCCACATTTTCTCTCTCAAATTCAAATAATTTTGAGTGAATATGTACTTAAGTCTGTTATGGTTGGTGAAAACCACAAAATTCTCTCCCAGAAGATAATGTCTTCAACAGCGTAAGGCATGGACAACAGTATCCAACTCAAGATTGTGGATTGGGTAGTTCCTCTCATGTGATCACAACTGTCAAGACCCATACACAACAACTCCTTAACCATCCATAAGCAATGCTCCCAGCCCGATACCTAAAGCATCAAAATACATAGTATAGATCTTTCCCAGCTCTAGAAAGACTAGTATTCATGCTGAAGTCATCCTCACCTTCTGCTCCAAAAAGGCTGACTCGCAAGAATCTGACCACAATAACTTTTTACCCTTCTTTGTCAGACTCGTCAGTTGTGTTTGTAAGCATGAAAGGTCATATATGAAACGTTTTTAGTATCCATCCATCTTTAGAAAATTTTGTACCTCAAAGACTTTCTTCGGAAGCTCCCATAAACTACTCCTCTCACATTCTCTGGTTCTATTGATAATCTTGTCTCTAAGATAACATGACCCAAAAAGTGAATCTGATCCATCCAAAAGTGACGTTTTGATAACATTTCATATAACTAATGATCTCTCAGTGTACTTAAAACGACCTCAATATGGGTATCATGGTCATGTCGAGTGTGAGACTACACCAATATATCATCCACGAAGGCAACCATGAAAGAATCCATGTATGGATGGAACACTCAGTTCATTAGTGCCATGAAAAGTGTAGGCGCATTCATGATAACAAACTGCATAACCATATATTCATATAGACCATTCCTGCACCGGAAGGCTATAAGAGGTACATCAGATGGTCTAACGCGCAACTGAGGATAACTGAATCACAAGTCAATCTTCGAGAACACCCGGGTTCCTAGAAGATGATCAAATAGATCATCAATCCTAGGAAATGGATATCAATTATTGACTATAAACTAGTTCTACTTACGATATTCCACACAAATCCAAAGGGTACCGTCCGCCTTCTTTGTAAAAAGGACCGCCGAACCCCAAGGCGAAGTACTCGGTCGAATGAAACACTTTGCCTGCAACTCCTCCAATAGCTTCTTGAGCTCCTGCGTCTTGGGTGTAGCCATCCTGTAAGGACGAATGGACACTGGTGCTACTCCAGGCACAAGCAAAATCGAAATGACTACCTCGCACTCCATAGGAAAGCCTGAAAAGTCCTCTAGAAATACATCTCTGAAATAATCAACCACTAGAGAAATGTATAACTGTGAAGTCCCCTAATCATCCAGATTTAGGATAGAAATCTGGGCTATAAATCTCCCAATCCATGATGCTTGGGTCCTGCTCTGTTCTCATGGAAATCCCACTCACCCTTATTAAGAAACGATCCACCCTCTGGTGATATGAAACTCACCCAACGACGATAGCAATTAATGACTAACTGGTAGAGAACTGACAAGTCCATTATGAGAATAATTTCATAGCCTGTCATCTCTAAGACCAAAATGTCTCTTAATATGTGACATCCAAAATACTCAAAAGGGAACTCCTTACACTGACATACACTAGCCATCCTAGTCCCCAACTGAGTGTCTACTGTCAAGATATCCGCAGAAGAAAAGATGCAGAGCCCAAGGCCCTCCACAACCACAACAGATATAAATCTATGGAAAGACCCTGAATCAAAAAGTTTAAAATCTATAACATAGGCAACTAATATTGAATCTCTAACTATAGAAGGTCTGAGATCCTTCTCTTACTGGGTCTTCTCCACTACAAATATTTCGCCTGCTCCAAGGCCCTATGACCCTGCCTGACCACATTGAGATGATCCGCCCCGATGTCGCTGGAAACCATGTGACTAACTACCATGACCACGACCTCCACCTCGACCTAAATGGTCGAAAAAAGTCCAGTTCCTAGTCTGGTGAGAAAATGGTGGTGCCGCAACAGAATGAGGAGTCATAGAAGAACCCATGTCACCAACTGCTGGTGAGAAGATATGATAAAATCACTGAAGATAATGCATCTTTTCACAATATTGGCACTCCAATGAGTCTCTCAAGCAGTTTGGCCTTGTATGCCTGCTCTTCCTACACTGGTAGCACACCACCTGGCTACCAAAATAAGTGTCTCACCTTTTTGGATCACCACGCGAATACTCCTTGTGACGCTTCTTGATGTCAGTAGAATGAATACTATGGTCATATATTGATCCGCCATGGATAACTACTCCATTATCCCTTAGATTGCGCTCTATGATCAGCTCCTAGTTGACTAAAGAAGTGATATAAGTCCACCAGAAGATGTTCACATGCGATCAGATGACATGCCTCAGACCATCATTGAACTTGCTTTCCATGAATAACTAATCACCTCCTGGAATAGGTGTGAAGCACTGCAACTCAGTAAAGTGGGGGGAATACACCATGACAGAAAGAGTACCTTGCTCCAGACTCATGGAACCTTGGGCTCGATCAGCCCTCATGGTCTCTGTATGGAAGTAGTCATAGAAGTTGCACTGAAACTCACCCCAAGCCATGATTTGTTGGCATCCCGCCTATGAGATCACATCCCACTACCACTTTAGGGAAACCAGAAGCATATATGTAGAGAGCTTGACCCTCCTCTCTGGTGGCATTTCCAGATTCTCAAAGATTGTAAGCATGGCTTCTATCCATGAATCTAGAGACTGGGGCCCTCTATCCCCTGAGAAAGTGGGAGGATACTGCTGTTAGAAGACATGCGTCAAATTAGCCATTAACGGGGTAGGAGGTGGTGCTCCCTAAAAGGTCTGCATCATCCTCATAATCCTTCCCTGAACTATGCATCAGCACCTATGTCTGGTATAATGGTTGATGCCAAGTCTGTCACAATAGGAGGATCTGCTGAAAGATACTGATCGGCCATATCTAGCATCTAATCACCGCTTGGGAACTATCGTACAACTGGAGGACATCACGGAGGCATGAATCTTCAAGGTCAAGTGCACCCCATAGATCAAGATCATCAAGTCCTGAAAACTAGATGTTCTATAAGTACAAAGGAGGAAGAAAGAATTCATGTTTTACACAACATGACTACAAGGCGTGTATAGTTTCTATACAGCATGTTCACTTAATCCATTCACATGGGCATGTAATTCTGCCAAAACTGGTCATGTAACACCCAAACCCACACAACATGTTGTCCTAATACATGGGTTGTACTTGATTCCTATTCCCTTGCCAGAGTCCTTCTACATGGCTTAGCCATGCACCTCTCCTAAGACAAGACTACACGGCGTGTTCAAGATAGACACAGCATGTACTAGACATGCTTCACCTAGATTGTGTTGTTTTTGACACGACTGGGTACCTGGGATAGACTACACGGCATGTTTATATGGCACACGACATGTATTAGATAAGACTCGGCCAACCTTTTTTGTTAGTGACACGGGTGGGCACAGGGTCGACACAATACGACGTGTTTGGATGGTACACGGCATGTTCACTCCAGTTATTCCCTATCTCATGTCCCTGCCCTCACAACCTAAGACACAGCTAGAGACTACATGGCATGTACGTACGGTACACAACGTGTACTTAAAAAACAATTTCTTCCCGTACACAAGAACACATTGCGTGTAGTCAAAATTACACAGTGTGTATTCTGGGTTTTACCGGGCAGTAAGCCTTAGAAACTACTCCGGAGCCTAGAAAACACTGAAATGATCATTGAAGTGCCAAATTCTGATCCATGAGTCCCATAATCCCTACAAAAAATAGCTTGGAGTATATACATGTTATAAACAAGTTAAACCATGCAATGATCCACCAATTTCTGGTCCATGAGGGCCCATAACACCTCACGAACCAAAGTTTGGCGTCCATTCATCAAAACATTATACAATGAGAGAATTGTTAAATAAAATTGAAATTTGTAAAAAAAATAACCATTTAAGAAAGAAATATATTGGGATTACATAATAAATATAATATAATTCCTTTATGGTAGATTCATTCTTAAATGCCCCTAATTTATAATGTGATTTCAACATCAACCATTACCTCAGGTGGTAGCATTCTTCATACATTCACTTAATCAATTGAATAAAAAAATTTTATTTATTACTCGTATATAATAGATCTATATTTATAATATTCATTCAATATTTCACTCCCATATTATTTGATATTTACAATTACTGATCAATTCCTCAGTAAAATCAATATTTAGATGTCAATTGTTCAATTTCCAATGTAGGATTTTCCTTTATAGTCCTGGTCTTTTCCCCTTGTCCATGGTTTTATCATATAAAATATAATAATAATATTTTCAATATAGTGTTAAATAATTTTATATTCATTTTATATTAATTCATATAGTGTGCTTATGAAAAATTAATTACATAAAGTCCTAGAGATGGTAATATGTTCATAAGAAAGGGTGATGTTTACATATTAATTGAAAAAGAAAACAAGAATCGCTCTGGGCACTACGATCGTACTTTTTCCTCCATCTCCAAAGTCTTTTCATGTACTCACATGTGCTACAATAGCACCCGTACCAGAGGAATAGACCAGCCACAGAGAACCTTCATACTTCAATCAACAATATGGATAGGATGCTCTTCGAAAGATGCATCCACTTCTAACTCAACCTCCTCTAGTTGAAAAATATGATATGGGTCTAAAAAGTAACATTGAAGCTGAGAAACATGGAAAAAATAGTGCATAACTTGGTACTTATAAGGTAACTGCAACTGGTAGGCAATCGGCCCAACTTTCTCCAACACCTCTAACGGCCCGATGTACCTTGGTGAAATCTTACCCTGTCTCTTAATCCTCTTGTGTCCCAACCTCAACGTGACACACAGGAAAACCTGATCCATGACCTTGAAATCTAGAGGTCATCTCCGATGATCATCACAAGACTTCTTTCAAAACTGTGAAATAGCCATCCTCTTCCAAATCAACTCTATCTGCTTTGTGGTCTCCTGAACAAGACGAGGTCCCATAAAAGCTGCCTCTCCTACCACTAGCCAATATAAGGGAGATAGGCATGGACTACCGTACAATGCCTCATAAGTTTCCATCTTAATAGTTTCTTGAAAACTATTGTTGTAGGAATTATCTAAAAGAGGTATATGCTTCTCCCAAAAACCAAAAAAATCTAGAATGCATTCTCGAAGCATGTCCTCAAGCACCTGAATCGTACACTCGGACTGAACATCCTTCAAGGGGTGTTATCCTGTACTAAAAAGTACTCGTGTAGCCAAATCCTTCCTAAGCCCCTTCCAGACCCGAGAAGTAAAATATGCATCCTTATCTAAAACAATGGAGTGTGGAAGTCCATGAAGACGTACAATCTCTTGGATGTATAGCTGTCCCAGCACATCAAGATTGAAGGTCTCCTTGATTGGAAGGAAGTGCAAAAAAATTGTGAGTCTGTCAATGAAAACACAAACTACGTCATTCCCTCGAGGAGACCTCCTCAAACCGGTCATGAAGTCCATCATGGTGTCATTCCACATCCACTTGGGAATGGATAACTGTTGTAAAGGCCTTGTTGGTCGCTGATGCTCCACCTTCACCTGCTGACAAATGAAACACCTCATGAAGAAACCAGCAGCATCCCTCTTCATACCTGGACACCAATACTAATGGTGTAGATCACGATACATAATGGTGATTCCCAGATAAACTGCCCAAACTGAGGAATGAAAGTCCCACATCAGCTCCTTGCGTATGTATACCGGAACCCATACACGTCCCTAGAAACAAAAAGATCTCATCCTCATATGGGATCTACCTAGGAATAGGGTCATCTCCTGAGACACTATCCCATAGGACTAGGCCTTCAGAATCTGATAGCTGCCTCATTCAAACTCGACCAAGAAGAGTAGAGGTAACAGCTACAAAATAAAGAAAGGTCTTCCCTTGTCTATCGTGCACCTCCAAATGCATCTCCAAGAATAGAGCCATAAGCTACCACTCACTACTGGCCTCCTGAACTACTTGTATTTGAGTCCTCCTACTCAACACATCAGCCACTATGTTGCCTTTCCAAAGCATGCAGGCATGATCAAATTCAAAATACTGAAGCTTCACAACCCACCTGTGCTGTCTCAAATTCCGATCTCGTCGAGTGAAAATGTACTTGAGTCAGTTGGGGTCAGTGAAAAACACAAAATGATCTCTGAGAAGGTAATTCCTCCACTAGCGTAAGGCATGAATGACAGCTGCCAACTCTAGACTGTGTGTCGGGTAAATTCTCTCATGTGGCCTCAACTGCCGAGACCCGTACGCAACGAATCCATCTCTCTGCACAAGCACAGCTCCCATCCCGATACCTGAAGCATCACAATAAACAATATAGCTTTTACCAGATCTAGAAATTCAAGTATCTATGCTGAAGTAAACATCCCTTTCATCTCGTGAAAGGATGACTCAAGAGAATCTGACCATAAGAACTTCTCACCCTTCTTAGTCAAACTCGTTAGCAGTGCTGATAAGCGTGAAAAGTCCTATATAAAACATCTGTAATATCCACCCATCCCTAGAAAGCTTTACACCTCAGAGACGTTCTTCAGCTGCTCCTAGTAAACTAAAGCTCTAACTTTCTCTGGGTTTTCTGATACTCTTGAATCTGAGATAATATTACCCAAGAAGTGAATCTGATCTATACAAAAGTGACATTTTGAGATATTTTCTTTTAACTGATTCTCCCTCAGTTCACTCAAAACGATCCCAAGATGGGTAGCATGGTCGTGTTGAGTGTGAGAGCACACCTTGATATCCTCCACGAAGACCACCACGAAGGAATATATGTATGTATGGAACACACAATTCATCAGTTCTGTGAAAAATGCAGGCGTGTTCGTGAGACCGAACGACATAACCAAGTACTCTTATAGACTATACCTACTCCGAAAGGTTGTAAGAGGAATATCTGATGGTCTAACTTGAAACTGATGGTAACCAGATCTCAGGTCAATATTTGAGAACACTTTGGCTCCTTGAAGCTGATCAAATAGATCATCAATCATAGGCAAGGGATATTCGTTCCTAACCGTCAACTGGTTCAACTTCCGATAGTCCACACAATGCATGAGGGTACTATATGCCTTCTTCACAAACAGGATAGGGGAACCCAAGTAGATGTATTGGGTCAGATGAAACCCTTTTCATGCAACTCCTCCAACTATTTCCTGGGCTCCTACAACTCATGTGTAGCAATCTTATAAGGAGGAATGGACACCAGTTCATCTCTTGGCACAAGCTCAATCGAGAAGTCTATCTCACACTCCAGAGGCAAACATAACAATTCCTATAAAAAGACATATCTTAAACGTTCCACCATTGGAGGAAAGTCTAACTGTGAAGTACCCTAGTCAGACAGATAAAGACTAAAAATTTGGGTTGTAACTTCTGCACACCCATGATGCTCTAGACCCGCTCTACTCACTTGGACATCCCATTCACCCCGATGAAGAAAGGATTCACCCTCTGGTCATATGAAACTCACCCGACGACGATAACTATCGTCGAATTCTGGGAAGGGAACTAGATCATCCATTATGTAAATGAAATCATTACGTGTGATCATTAGGACATAGAGGTCCCATAAAAAGTGACACCCACCAACCTGTAGAGGGCACTCTCTGCACTGACGTACACTAGCTATTCTAGTCCCCAACAGAGTGTCTAGCATCAAGATATCAGTAGATGAAAAGAAATAGAGCCCAAGGCTCTCCACAGTAGCAACTGATATAAAGCTATGGGAATCCCCTATATCAAAAAGAGCATAAGATAAAACTGAGGCTACTAAGATCATACCAAGAATGGTAGAATGTCCGGGATCCCACTCTTACTAGGTATACTCCACTACAAATGTCTGGCATGTACCGCGGCCCTATGACCCTGCCTAACCACTCTGAGCTGATCCACCCTGTTGTCGCAGAAAAACTGGCAACTGACCACCACGGCAACGACCTCCACCTCGACCTGAATGGCCGAAAAAACTCCAGTTCCCAGACTGGTGAGAAACTTGTGGTGGTGCTCCTTAACAAGGAGTCATAGAAAAACTCATGTCACCTGCTGCTGGAGAGAATATCTGACAGAATAGCTAAAGATGACCCATCATACCGCAAGATCGGCACTCCAATGGTTCTTTCTGGTACTGCGGCCTCGTATGCCTATCCCTTCCAAACTGGTAGCATACCACCTAGCTACATGAAGGTGTCTCTCACCTTCTTGAATCACCGCACGAGGACTCCCTATGGCGCTTCATACTGTCAGTAGGAGGGATGCTAACTCAAGATGCCAAGTCACCCTGGATCACAACTCTGAAATCCCTCATATTTCACTCTGTGATCAGCACCTGGTTGACGATACGAGTGATAGATTTAAACCGTAAGATGTTCACCTTTGTTCGGATGTCATTCCTCAGACCATCCTTGAACTTCCTTGCCATGAAAAACTGATCATCTCCCGGAATAGGTGTAAAGTGTTGTTGCTCAGTAAAGTGGGAGGAATACTCCATTACAGATAGAGTACCATGCTCCAGACTCAAAAACACTTGGTCTCGATCAGCCCTCAGGGTCTACAGATAGAATTAATCAAAAAAGATGCGCTAAAACTCACCCCACGCCATAACCTGCTGGCGTCCGTCTGTTGAGATCACATTCCACCACATCTTGGTGGAGTCCCGAGACATATAGTTAGTGAGATTGACCCTCCTTTTTGGAGGCATCTACAGATGCTCAAAGATCGTTAGCATGTCTTCTAGCTTTGACTCTGTAGCTTGAGGTCCTCCTTCACATGAGAATGTGGGAGGATGCTACTGCTAGAAGAACCATGTCAAATCATCCATCGATGGGGCATGAGGCTTCTCTCCCTGAAAGGTCTGCATCATCTTTAGAAATTCTTCCTTGAACTTTGCATCAGCACCCATGTCAGGTACAACGGCTGGTGCCAAGGCTGGCACAACTGGAGGATCTGTAGGTGGTCCCAAATCATCCAGGTTCAATTTCTGATCACCGCCTAGAAACTAGCGTACATTTGAAGGACATATCGATGGTATGACTCAGCAAGGTCAAGCGCACAACTTAGATCAAGATATCAAGGACTACAAACAAGGACTGTAAGAAGGGAACAAGATAAATAAAGCACTCATGATTTACAAAACATGACTACACGGCGTGTATATTTCTGACACGGTGTGTCCCCTTATGTAATTTACATGGGCGTGTACTCCTACCATAACTGGTCGTGTAACACGCCAAACACACGACGTGTTGCCTTAACACAAGGCATGTACTATAATCCTATTCCCTTGAATGGGTCCTTCTATACAGTTAAGCCACACGGATCCCCTAAGACAAGACCACACGACGTGTTCAAGATAGACACGACATGTAGTAGACAAGCTTCACCTGACCCTGGCTTCTAGGGACACATCCTAACACATGTCTCACAGTACACAACATGTTCTGAATAGACACGACATGTACGTGAAAGGATAACACCGACCCATGTTGTTAGTGACACGGTCGGGTACCTAGGTTAGAATACATGGCAAGTTCAATGCTGAAACTTCGTGTATATCTTCAAAATTATATGTCCGTGTTGTTAGTTACACAAGGGGATAACGGGTTAACACCACATGGCATGTACGGATGGTACACAGCGTGTCCGTGCAAGAAAATCCCTATCACGTGTCTCTACCCACATGGCTTATGACACGGTTAGAGATTACCTGGCTTGTACATAATGTATAGGGCATGTACTTTTGAAAAAATATTTCTTCTCGAATATATGAACACATGACATGTACTCAACACTACATAGTGTGTATTCTGGGCTTTTCCGGACAGTAAGCCTCAAGAACTACTCTGGAACCCAGAAAACGCTGAAACGAACACTGAAAGTGCTAAATTAAGATCTTAGAGGGCCCATACTCCCCGCGAATCAAAGTTTGGTATCTTATACACATTATAACAAGACAAACAAGGCAATGATCCACCAAATTCTGGTCCATGAGGGCCAATAACACCTCAAGAACCAAATTTTGGCATCAAATCAAGCAAAACGTAACACAAAACAATACTCTATCAAACAGTAGGTATTTTTATCAAATAAACTGTCAGAACAACATGTATATTTTACACAACATCCATCAAAACAACATGCAATCACTAACGCATCCTAGATGGCATGACAATGATGCAGGAAATGTGATTTCTTGCATGTGCATATATGATGCGTGAGATGGCATACCCTTATATCTGTGGGTTGCGACAGAAATAGAACCTTAATAATGTTAACAGTAATAGCACAAAGCATGTGAGTCACCCAATGGTCAAAATCAAATCAACTGTAAACTTTCAAATATGGGAATCTAACATCAATGGAGGAGGAGCAAGAAGCACCCCTTTATAAGGTTTTGTGGATACCTCTCCCATCATGAGGCCTTTTCCTGGGGGGTGTCTGTGGGTGAGAACCCAGGTAAAAAAAAATGTGTGGCCTAGACCCAAAACAGACAATATCATGATCGAAGGGATGGATTGGGCTGTTACAAGTGGTATTAAATTTGGTGTCCATTCGATGTGCTAGCGAGGACACTGGGCCCTTCCTGGGGGGTGAGTTATGGAAATCCCAGATCGATGGAGGACGATCACAAAGCACTCATTTATAATGTGATGTCCATACCTGTCCCATTATGAGTCATTTTCCTAGGGGGTTCCTAAGGGATAGAACCTTGAGAAAAAAAATAGTGCGGGCTAGGCCCAAAGTGGATGATATCATGATCGTGGGATGTACTGGGCCATTATGAAAGGGCACCCACTACCTTTAATTATTCACACATGTAAGTCCATTTTGATTGAAAACAACTTAAAAATTCCCAGAAATCCTTATCCACATTATATATCTTTTGGTATTCTGAAAATAAAAACCATAAGTTCCTTCAAAATATATCCAAATGGTGTTCCTATATGTAAAGGTAGTCATATTTACTGAGGTCCTTATTTTTTTTTTCAACCATTATTTATTTATCAGAATTTCCAATATAAAAATAACAATTTATTCAATAAAATAATATGTTATTACTTTCACATAATAATATATATCTATATCCTATTCCATTAAATGGGATTTGAATGCATCATTCGAGTGTATTCTAGATTGTCGCCTCACGAATTGATGTAATTTGTATTGCATCATCACCTCTTTTAGATATATATGATTGGGGATTTATGTTTTATATATGATATTAAATACATATTAATAATTATATAAAATTAATATTTCATTAATTTCAAACCTTAGCATCTAATGATAAATTATAACGTCATTCGTGTGTGTCATAGACCCCCACCTCACGAAGCAAGGTGATTATATTTTTATTAATGAATCGCATGGACGGTATATATAAATCTATTTAAAGAAAAAATATAATATTTAATATATTAATATAATTATATAAGGATATAATAACACATACTTTATTTCACTCATAATCATTAAATAAATGGAAACATTGCACATGCATACATACGACCTACCATTTCCAAGATAGTGACATAATTCATATTTCATAAACACAAATTATGGTTATTACTCAAATTATAATATTTGTATAATAATTATAATTATTTCATGATTTGATTTTTTATATGATTTAACAATGACCCATTTGTCCATGGTTACACATCGATGTCATTTTGAATTTATGAATAATGTTTCCTCAAAACACCGAACAAGGATATAATCGGTTAACTAATTAAAAAATAGATTTTGGTGGATGTGGTGAACTAAATAAAAATATAATAAATATTAATGAGGTAAATGGTTAATATATATGGTATTGAACCAGTGATAATATCTTGTAACCCCTTGATTATTATCTATTTTTTGAAAAATTTTAATTTTTTGATATCTTGTGTTATAGAAAACAGTGAATTTTAAAGAAACATAATATTATATTAATATTATTATTTAAAAAATACTATTATAACCATGATGTTAAACAGTGTGGACTAGATTAGAATAATTGTTTTAGAAACTAACTATAATGGTCACATATATTGAATATATATTAATATATTGCTTTGTAATTTAAATTTATTCTTTAAAAACACATTTTTCACTCAAAAACGATTTAAATATACTTTCTAGAACCAATAATAAAAATTATTTTTACCAATTTTACAAAATAATCTTGAAAATTTTGTCTTCATTTTTTAAATCAACATAAAATTTTATCTTAGGGTAATTTTGTGATATCTTTCTTAAATGATTAATTTTTGATAAATACTGAAAAATAATGTTTCTTATTGATAACATCTATTTCATATAATCGACATATAATGATACATTTCAAAAAATATTTAAAAAAGAAAAATATATATCTAAATTTTTTTAATTCAATATAGCTCTATGGAATCAATTTCATTTTGGATTTTGATATAAAATATTTTGAATATTTTGAATTTTTTCTTTTTTCAATCCTGCTTTTTTATCGAGTATATTTTTTAAATTTTAAATTAAATTTACCACTTATTTGAATGTATATTGGAACAATACATTAAGAAAAATTATTCTTAATAATTAATATTATATTTTTATCAAATATATTATTTCTTCAAAATTTATAGTTAAAATAGAATAAATAAATTGATGTGGTTATGGTTAAAACGGTTTTATCCGAGGGTAGTCTAAAATGATAAATTGAAAATTACCTAGGAACTATTACCAGATGAGTTTTCTATCCATATTTTGATCTTATATGAATTACGATTCAATTAGGTCCCATTTATTATCACTATTACATGAAAAAATTATTTAAACACTATTCATTTCAAATATTCTCTATATTCCTTCTCTCCCACTTATAAAATGCCACACACCCTTCTCCTATACAAAAAGGAAAAACCCTTTTTCCTAGAAAATACATTACCTAATATCATACTTACTTCCCGTACTTATTCATAAATAATTTATCATTATTAAGAAGCCCCCCAATGATGAATTTAATCATAATCCAAATGATTCCCTCTAAAGAAAAAATTAAAATTATTAAAATTGGGTTTCTGTTTAATTTATTCTTCCACCTAATTCAAATCCTCTCAAAATAATAGAATATAATAACTTCATTATCTATAGTATGTTTATATTTAATTATGTCAATTTATTAAACTATATAAACCACCCCTTATATCAAATGGAAAACGAAACCGACAATCATGTGTACGCTGAACTAACTCCTCACAAAACGATGTTATTCATTCTCCATCAAAACCTCCAAGGACTGGTTATAATTATGGGTTTAATGTTTATATATTATATTTATTATATTATTATACTTATTTAATTATAATATAAATATTTTTTTCTTATATTCCATTAAATTCTAATATGATAACGTCGCTTGTGTATACTATTGATTATCTCCTCACAATGAAATGTGATTTATTTTTATTAGACTTTACATCAATGATAGTGAGGATAACATTAATAAATTAATGTGATATATATGAAACCATAACGAATCTTTAAATTTTATATATTATTTATCTTACATTCATTATATCCATGGGAAAAATAGAAATAATGTTAATTCTCACGTACGACCAACCATCCCCATGAATGGTGTGTTTCATTATATATATATATATATATATATATCATTTTATGGATTCCAATGAACATATATATTGAATATATATGATATTTATATCTTGTTTAACATTATTTATATGATGGAACTCTGATAGATGTATAAGTATTAAAAATTTCTAAACTAAAACATACTTAAAAATAGTTATTACCCGAAGCAAGAAATAATAATTAATTGTTCAGATGCGGTTAGTAAAAAACATTAGTAAATAGTATATGGAATTATAACAGCATTATTATTTAATTAATATATATATTATAAACATATATTTATTTAATATTATTTTCAAATGTGTACAACGAAATTCGAGACTTGAGATGAGGGATTTTTGTCTCAATTTGTATTCATTAATACATCAGTAATATTAAGACCCTATCTTAATTTATAAGGTGTATATAAATCCACATTGACTTTTAATATCATATATTTATTTATTATAATTATATTTAATGTTTAATTTAGTTTTATCATTTCGTGGGGCTCATGATTTAGTGTAACAAATGTGTTAAGGGTTTTATGTTATAATCTCATTATTTATGGGAGTGTTTATGTTTATGTTTTTTATTATGAAATATTATAAACTATATCTATAGAAGAATAGTAATATTATTATCCTCCATTTATTTCATCAAAATAAATGTGATAGATTTGTTTTCTTCTCATTACGTACAAAAGAGTTCAATCTAGTTTTTTAAGAAATATCAACTTTGTTTGTATCCTCATTAAAAATATTTATTCATCGAAATAATTTTTTTAAATAAAATTAAGAGATTTTTCTTATTACTATAAAATTATAACTAAAGAATTTTATAGAATCATATCGATTTTTTAAAATAAATTAAATTAAATATTATTCATTTTTACAACAAGGCCTTTTTGGATTTTACTGAACATCAGGAAAGAATAATTGTTTTAACATGTACAACCTTATCATAAATTCCAACCATCATTACCATACTATTTTTAAAATCATTCACCTTCTGTTTGAAATGTTTTTTTAGTGAAATTAATTTTTTAAAAGTTATTTGTAGTTTTAGTTTGAAATTTTTTTTAATGTTATATAGAAATCTTATTAAATGATATTCCATGTGATCGTTCAAAAGTATTTTCTATATAATATGAAATCATTTGATATTGGTAAATATTTACAAGGGACATGATACAAATATAATATAATTATTCTATTCCTAGATGGTTTATTTTTAAGAGGATGTGATTTTTATGAAACTCTCTTCTTTTCCATGAGTTATGTTGTTATAAAATGATTAAGAACACCATTAAATTAGAAGGGTTACGATATGATGACTATTTTATGATCATACAGAACAAAAATGTGTGGATTATTTCAAGGGTGAGATCTATATATCCCTCCAATTTATTTGGTTATTATAAATGTAATAATATATCAAATGGTATAAGTGAGGTTATCTCAATCCCAAAAGAGTGTATACACAATGTTAACCCAATACTGAAAGAGGGTATATGGGAGGGTACCCTAAGAATAATATATTACAAATGTTTTTGTAAGTAGCCATGAAATAATGTTTTCTAGGATTTTTTGTATTCCAAAGTTCTATGTTTTCTTCAAAAAATTTTCTCTCATGGGTTATGTACATTGATTCCACTATGATTAAGGTCTTATGAACATGCATAATTTATTCCTTGACTCGTATTTCAAATCATTTTTATACATGGTATGGTTTTAAAATGTTATTATCATGTTCTCATACCCTTATGCTCATTTAATATTTATTTGATAATTGTTATATAACTTCTTTTCTTTATTGATCATCTAATCTCACCCTTTATTATGTTTTCTTCCCAATGTAATGAATAGAGGTTTTATATATGATTAGTATTAAAAGGTTGATATATATGAAGAAAATAGAGGGAGAATAAAAAGGTCACATATAAACTGATTGTTTATGTTTACATGTTTCAATGATTCCAAATACACAATTATTATATGATTAGAGAGTGGAACACTATGTTATTTATCGAATATTCTTCAATTCATAGGCAATATGTTTGTATGATATTTTCTAGTGTCTAAAGTTGGAATCATAGTATGTTTTTACTCAAATTTTGAATATGTTATGTGAAAATAGTAGTTAGATCACTGGTGATATTTATAAGGACAATCCTATATAATGGAAAATATATCTATAATATTTCTAGTATACAAAGAGAGGAGTTTCCATGAAATTACATCCCTACCTAGATATTAAAAGTGGATGATTTTCTCACATAGAGGTACTAAGGTAATAAAAAGGAAAATGATATATGTGACATGACTCATGTGTTACCTGGTACATGAATGTGGGCATTACTATGCATGTACATTGACACTCATATGGATATATTATGGAAATTTACTCTTTAATAACCATCATTAAAGGATTTGATTATTAAACATTAATATACTATGTTTTACCTAATATATAATATATTAGAATGAATATTGCATGATTTGGAAATCCTAAAAGATATATTTCATGCTTCTGTAGTTTCCCACACTGATTATTGTTTCATACACATTGCATTTTGATTTCATGAAATGGATGGTTTGTGAAGGAAAATTGTTAATACAAACTTGAATATAAAATCCAATGATTTTCCTCCAATGTAACCACGTATTATGGGATCTGGAATGAAATATGTAGTTCTTATGGATAGAAAACTATCTCAGATAATGAATGATGTTAAACTTCCAAACAAACCAACGAGGGAACAAAAATCTATTGAGTCCTTCATGATTAATCATTGACATTAATTTTACGATTCTTTTTATCAACTAGTTTATGAAAACTGGATCGATTCCATTTAAAATATATTTCCCATTATCTAATGTATAGATAAGGAAAAATAGTTTTTTCCATATATCTGTTGGATATGGTAGAATATCAACATTACAATCTTATCATGTGTAGAGACCCAAATCTTGGTGTACATGGACGCTACATTACTTTTTTGGAAAATCTAATACATAAAAAAAATAAACACTCAAGGAATGTAATATTTTAGTGTCTTTGGAAACTCGGAACTTATGCTTCTAATCATGGTGAATGATCTTAGACATCTCCCATAAAGATATTCCCCTTTTGTTTTCATACCTAAAACCATTCATTAAATCCTGGGAAAAAGGAAACATATAAAGGGTGAGCTAAAATGCTCTGTAAGGGTAAAATTTGATAACATGAGACAATCCGTAAACATTTGAATGAAAAAACATGAACATAAAATCTAAACATCAAAATCTTGAGAAAAGACATAAATCTTGGAAGTACGTAAGGAATATATCATAATGGAACATCAATCATCATAAAATATCATGGCAATAAATCTTGAAATTTTGGAAAACCATTAAGAACATGATATGATTTCCATAGTAGCCAAGGCATTACAGCCAAGACCATCTTAGTGGACAAAGTCCCTTACTAAACAAGGTTTACTTGTCATTCCAGCCCTATATTACTGAACCAGATTTACTTTCCATTCTAGCCATGTCTATCTCATGAGATATAAATCTTTACCCAATGCATTGGAGGGAGATATAGTTCCCACCCATCTCATAATGAAACCATTCTTACTTGTGCCACAACATAAAAATAAATCATTCATCATAACCCAAAGAATATAATGGGTTTCATAAAAATTATCTAATCATAACATATTGTAAGAATGGTATAGAGTAAGAGGTTTCCAACCTCTGATACCAATTGTAGGATCGAAATATAATATGAGATGCTCAATATACAAGAGGGGGGGTGAATTGTATACTTTAAAAATTCCTTTGGAACCTTTAAAGTTAGTTATGAATAACTAGAGTTTCCTTAAGAAAAGGAAAGAACTAAGTTTAACAAAGTTAAACTAAGTTGATTCACAACACCTCTAACACCGAACTAAACTTGGAAAGAGATTCCAAAAGAAGGTTCCGGAAATATGGTTCCGGAATTTGAAACTTAACAAAAGTTACAATATGAGATTCTACCTTAAAGCGTATAGAATCTAAACTAATCAAAGTAAGTAAGGAAGTATAAGAAAATTATACTTTCCTTAAGATACAAAATGCAGCGGAATAAAACAAGTACAAGTAGAAGAACTACTAGTAACAAGATGATAGTATTTTAACCCAAAGAGAAGGGTATCCAACAACCTTGGATAAAGGTCCCTTGATTTATACTTTCAAGCAAGTCTGTCTTACCCACACCAGGGTAAGCCCTCGATACGAAGATCGGTGTATCTGTCTTGCTATCCCCGCAAGCCCTCAACTTCAAGGTAGTTGGCAACCTCTGTCTTTCTCGACAAGAAAGCCCTCGATCTTTAAGGTAGTCGGCACCTCTGTCTTTCTCAGCAAGAAAGCCCTCGATCTTTAAGGTAGTCGGCACCTCTGTCTTCCTATCCCCGGAAGTCCTCGAATGTAATCACCAACATTCGGAGTCGCACGAAGCTTTGAGAGTTAATAAGAGACTCTCTCTCTAGAAATCACTTCAACAGCATGTATGCACAAAGTTCAAATGTTCATCCATCCGTTCGTTGTGAGCTTTTTCAAATGAGCTCCTATTTATAGGTGAGGTCGGCTCCTTCTCCAACGGTCATATTTCCCTTAAAGTTCAGAGGGACCTGTACACGTGTCACTTAGACAACGGTTAGTTTATAACAAAATGGACGACATCGTTTTATAACAAAGTAAGTGTAACAGAAAGTACGACATCGTTTTAAAACCTAACATAAAGGTTCGGAATAGAAATTTCGGAGTGAAAGTTCGGAGTGAACAAATTCAGAGTGTATAAAACAATGATATCCAGATTCTGTTTAATGAGTGAATTCGAAATGAGAATTCGGAATAGGAATTCGGAATAGGAATTCTTCATCAGAAATCGTAATGAGAAATCGTCATCAGAATTCGTAATGAGAATTCGGAATGAGATTTCTTCATTAGAATTCGTAATGAGAATTCTTCATTGGAATTCGTAATGAGAATTCGAAATGGGATTTCTTCATTAGAATTCGTAATGAGAATTCTTCTTCAGAATTCGTAATGAGAATTCGTAATGAGAATTCTTCATTAGAATTCGTAATGAGAATTCTTCATTGGAATTCGTAATGAGAATTCGAAATGGGATTTCTTCATTAGAATTCGTAATGGGAATTCTTCTTCAGAATCCGAACCCTAAAACAGAATGCTTTTTATCAGTTTTAATGATTCCGAGAAAGTGAATCCGAATTTCATACTTAAGAAAAATATTAATGAAAATATGATAAGGATAAATTTTTCTTATAAAAGCGTTTTTCCTTAAGAAAACATTTTTCCTTATAAAAGCAATTTTCCTTACAAAAGCGATTTTCCTTAAAGATAAGGTGTTTGTGATTTTCAAAACAAGAAGGAATGGAAAAGTCATAAGGAAAACCTTATTGACTCAACAATCTCCCCCTTTTTGGAAAGCACAAACATCCTTACGAAAAAGCTATTTCTAGGAAGAAAGAAACACAATAAAGCTTATCTCCCTTGGTTTAAGAATATAGATGAATACGACTAACTCCCCCTTAGGCTTTGAATCTCTAAGGATCGTATTCATATTTCCGGAGTGATATTTCTTTAAGATAAAAACTCCCCCTTAAACAAACTCTTATTAGAGTTCTATCTCATTGGGTATTTTTCTTTCTCCCCCTTTGATAAGCACTTATTAGATTTCCTCTTTTTCTTAAGGATCTTTTCCTTCTCCCCCTTTGTGATTTTCAAAAAGAATTTCGAGGGAATGGAAAAAAAATAACAAAGTACCTGAAAGATTAGTAACAACAACAAAGCAGAACAACAAGCACGATTCTCATTAAATTTGAAATGTCAGCAACAAAAACAGATTACAACAAAAAGATCGGATTGATTATTTCGGATCTTTCTCCTTTGACATAAGCCCCTTGAGAATAGTCTTGATCTTTTTGAGGTCCTTATGATCTTCCTCTGCTTGCTTTTCTAAGGCAACTATTCTTGCTGACTGAGCTTGAATGATTTCTTCCTGAGCCTTCAACTTTTCTTCCTGAGCTTCCATTTTCTCTTCCTGAGACTTTATCCTTTCTAGAAAATTGATCCGATGATCCCTTTCAAATTTCCAACTTTGATTAACAGAGTTGAGCTTTCCATTCAGATCTCTTACTTCCTGACTCCGAATGTTCTTTTCCTCTGCCAATTTCTCATCGAATGATGCAGTCATCTCATGAAACTTCTTATCCTCGGTTTGAAAAGCATCCTTAACATTCTCCTGAAACTCATCCAGCAACCTCATCTCTTCCACATTCTTCTTCGACCAGCTAGTCATCCTTTTGCAATATCTTTTATGGGCTTCGTAACCAATGAAGAAATTTTTGAACTGGGCTTCTATCTCAACACACTTATCCATTACCATGGATACGGAATCGGTTTTCTGATTCAGCGTATGTTGGAGCATCTGGCACCGAGAATCAATACTGGAGAAAGTCGGAATGGTTCCCACCAACTTCTTCAAGGATTGAACAACAAAATCGTGCCCCAACGAAGATGATTCCGAATCTGACATCTTGCTAGGAGAATTTTCTTCTTCAATAAGCTCCAACTTCCTCTTTGAAGAACTACCAGCTTCCTTCCTCATACTCTTTTCTGAACTCGGGGTATCAGCAATAACTTGTTTCCCCTTATCTTTTTTCGGAATAGAAACCTGTTCCGGAGATTTCTTCTCACTGTCAGAAACTTGAACAACCAAATCTTCCTCATCAACAACTTCTATATTTTCTTTCTGAGCAGCATCAAGTGAAAGATGTTCTTCTTCTCCATGATAAGAAACTTCTTCCTCTCCTTCCTTTCCTTCTATTACTGGAGTAACTAGTTTTGAAGATTCGGCTTCAGAAGTTCGGAGCGACAGGTGTTCCGAAGGAGTTCCCTTGTATTCATCTACTTGTTTGAGCACATCTCCTGTCTCACCACTTCCTTCAGCAGCTTCTTCCACTTCTTCCACTAGCTCTACTTCCTCAGCATTCTTAGCAGCAGCCTCTTTTGGATCATCGAGATTTCTTCCTGGAGTCTCAGGTAGAGAGTCCAAAGAAAAAGTTCTCGGAACGGGAATGGTTGCTGAAACCATTTCATTAAACTTCAACAAGGCTTGCACAGCCTCAGCTTCTGACAACTTCTTCTTCAGCTTCTTTTCCTTAGCTTGCTTCTCGAGCTCATCAGCAGCCTTTTCTTTCAGAGCTTTAGCCTCTGCGGGATCCAATCCGAACTGCGGATCTCCTTCCTTCCTCTTTTCCTTGTCAGCTCTCCACTTCGCTGCAACCTCATCAGTATATGTCTTCTTCTTCTTAGGCTTAGGCGGTGCGGAATGGACTTCCTTAGACTTAGGTTCTTCAGCTTCACCTACCACTTCTTTCAGCCTCCTCTTCCTTACCGGCTTAGGCGATTCCGGATCAGCCACTTTCGGAGTCACTTCTTCTTGAGGAGGAAGATCAATAAACATGCCAGACTTCTTGTCAAAAGCTATATTCATCCTTTTAAGAGTTGCATCACTGAGCAACATGATCTTGCAAACTTTCGGTTTAGAACTGCAAGCAACCTTGAAGGACTCAAGACACCGAACTATCAGCTTCGACAATATTGCCGGGTACATTACTATCTGAGCTCTCAGATTCCCTTTCTTTAAATTCTCAAGATTAAGAAGGATATGCTTCATCAGGTTGAACTTCCTTTGATTTATCAAGAAATCTAAGATGTATATCTCACTCTTCTTCAAGCTGTCCTTGTCTCCTTTTCTCGGTACAATAAGCCCTTGCACCCATAACTCCAGAATCCGGAAGTTTGTAGATAGGGTTGCAATTTTCGAAGCCTTATCATCATCCAGTCCGAGAATTTCTAAGGCTTTCTCCTTGTTGAAACTACCCAAGGAGTCTGGCAGAACATGCGAGATAAACTCAGCTTCCCCTTCATAATTCAACCCTACCAAGCTTGCAGCCTTGGTGTAAGATAGCTTATAAGTCTTGCCATACGATTTGAAGGAAAATTTTTCTCTATTGTCTTCCACGAAGAAAGCAACCGACTCATAAAACTCAACAAGCAAGTCTGGGTAAACTTCATCTTGGTTGCCAGTTTTTGATATCGCAACATCTTCCCAGCCATTGAACTTGATATTCTTTGATATAATAGAATCATAGTTGCTGAAGAAATTCGGATGCACTAACCGCTCTCTGTAGACTAACCACTGTGAAATGGGCTTTGTTGAAGACATCTCTTGAGAATCTAACTCTGCAGACATTCGGATTAGAAGTCTCTGAGAAGTTCGGAACTGAGAAGACTGAAGTTCGGAACTGGAAAACTGTAGTTCGGAACAGCCTTAAATCAGAGAGACAGAGCTTCAGCACGCAAGAGCTTGAGATCGATGTGGGACGAGAAAATAGGGTCCCCTTTATATAGGCTTTGGAATGACGGTTCAACTTCCTCGGTTGATCTAACGGTTTAGAATGATCTGAGATCAGATCTGACGGTTGAGAGGTTGAATCCGATCTTTTTGAGGTTTTATTAAAACAGAATTCAAGAAATTCAAAAAAAAACCGAAAACAAACTATAAGAAAATGCCAGCAAGTAAAATATGATTACGAAAACTTCAGTAAGGAAGTCATACCTTTCGGATTAGCTTAGGAAAGTTATTCGTAATGGGTAATGTAAAGACGACTACGAAAAAAAAACTCAATACGAAAAACTTGATACGAAAAACTTGATATGGAAGATTCAATACGAAAGTTTTTCTATTATGAAAATACCAGTACGAAAATTTTCCATTCCGGAAATTTTCAATACGAATACTTTTATTCCAGAAGTATTTTGTATGGAAATATCCATTCTGGAAAATTGTAGTTCCGGAAGTTCCATTCCGGAAAATTTCGTTCCGAAAAATTTGAAAACAAATTTTGAAAAACTTTGTTAAATAAACAAACAAATGTACTCCCCCTATGAAAAGGAGTTTATTACTGTGAGAAGATTTTTCCAACAGAAAGTTAATTAAGGAAGATTACCTTACGGTTATCATTCCTAACTTCTGTTTAATATATTCAAATCTATCAGAAGGTAAAGATTTTGTGAAAATATCAGCAAGTTGATCTTGCGTTCCGATAAACTGAAGAATAATATCTCCTTTAAGTGTGTGATCCCTAAGAAAGTGATGCCTAATATCTATGTGTTTTGCACGGGAGTGATGTGCAGGGTTTTTACTTAGAGCAATGGCACTTGTGTTATCACACAAAATTTGAGTTTTAGTAAAACTCAAGCCATAGTCTGTAAGTGTGTGTTGCATCCACAACACTTGTGCACAACAACTTCCAGCTGCTACATATTCAGCTTCAGCAGTGGAGAGTGCAACAGAATGTTGCTTCTTGCATGACCAAGAAACTAATGAATCTCCTAAGAAATGACAAGTTCCGGATGTACTTTTTCTATCCATTCTACAACCACCAAAGTCAGCATCAGAAAAGCTTTTTAGAACAAAATCATTTCCAGAAGTATAAAATAATCCTAGATCCATGGTTCCCTTAAGGTAGCGAAAAATTCTTTTAACTGCCTTTAAGTGAGATTCCTTAGGATTGGATTGATATCTTGCACATAAGCATACTGAAAACATTAAGTCTGGTCGACTAGCAGTTAAGTAAAGTAGACTTCCAATCATACCTCTAAAAGATGTTTGATCTACTGGTTTCCCAGCTTCATCAAGATCTAAAGAGTTTGAGGTACCAATAGGAGTACTTATACTCTTAGTGTTGTCATAACCATACTTTTTAAGAAGATCTTTAATATACTTATGTTGGGATATGAAGGTTCCTTCTGGTTTTTGAGAAATTTGAAAACCAAGGAAAAATGTTAACTCACCCATCATACTCATTTCAAACTCAGATTTCATTAGACTAGCAAAAGAATCAGTCAAAGATTGCTGAGTTGAACCAAATATAATGTCATCAACATAAATTTGAACAATCAAAACATTTTTCTTATCTTTCTTTATAAAAAGGGTTGGATCTGCATTTCCCTTAACATAGTTATTTTGAAGCAAAAATCCAGTGAGTCTATCATACCATGCTCTTGGGGCTTGTTTAAGGCCATACAAAGCTTTGGTAAGTCTAAAAACATGATCAGGATGTTTTGTATCTTCAAAGCCAGGAGGTTGTTCAACAAAAACTTCCTCTTGAACATAACCGTTAAGAAAAGCACATTTCACATCCATTTGAAATAGTTTGAAATTAAAGAATGCTGCAAAGGCAAGTAGAATACGAATAGATTCAAGTCTAGCTACTGGAGCATAGGTTTCTTCATAGTCTATTCCTTCTTGCTGATTATAGCCTTTAGCAACAAGTCTAGCTTTATTTCTAACAATGACTCCATTTTCATCACATTTGTTTCTGAAGACCCATTTTACTCCAATAACAGAAGTTTCCTTAGGTCTTTCAACCAAGGTCCAGACTTTATTCCTTTCGAATTCATTTAGCTCATCTTGCATTGCTTTGATCCAATCATCATCACCTAAAGCTTCATCAGTGCTTTTAGGTTCTAGTTGGGAAAGAAATGCTAGATGTTCTACTTCATTTCTTAAGGAACTTCTAGTCCTTACAGGTTGATTTACATCACCAATGATACTATCACTGGGATGATTCTTAAGAAACATCTGATTTGGGTTTTGTATAACCTGTTCATCAACATAAGGTAGAAAGTCTTCTGGGGTAAATGTTTCAGAAGTATCTTCTAGAACAATTTCCTTATCAGAAGGTTCTTCTAACAAAGGTTGACAATCAGTTTTTGAAAACACATCCGAAGATGTAAGTTGGGAAGTTTTAAAAACAAAAGGATCTGACTCATCAAATTTCACATGTACTGTTTCCTCAACAGTACAAGTATTTTTATTAAAAACTCTATAAGCCTTAGAGGTTGTGGAATATCCTAAGAAAATTCCTTCGTCTGATTTTGGTGCGAATTTATGTAAGTTATCTTTAGTATTCAAAATGAATACTTTGCAACCAAAAACCTTGAAGTAGGAAAGCCTTGGTTTTCTACCATTCCATAACTCATAAGGAGTTTTATTAAGAAAAGGTCTAATCAAAACTCGATTTATAGTATAACAAGCAGTACTTACAGCTTCAGCCCAGAAATGTCTAGCAATAGAATATTCACTCAACATGGTTCTAGTTATTTCTTGAAGAATTCGATTTCTTCTTTCAACTACACCATTCTGTTGAGGAGTTCTAGGTGCTGAAAAGTTGTGAGTAATACCTTTCTTACTACAAAAAGTTTCAAAATCAGAATTTTGAAATTCTCCTCCATGATCACTATGAATAGTTTTCAATGGAAGGTTTTTCTCATTTTTAACTTGAGCTCTAAAACTTTTGAAATAAGAAAAAGCTTCAGATTTCCTTGCTAGAAAATAGACCCAAGTAAATCTAGTGTAATCATCAACTAGAACAAACACATAGTATTTGCCTCCAATGCTTCCAGTTTGTGTAGGACCAAAAAGATCCATGTGCACCAACTGTAATGCATCGGTTGTTGAGACTTCACCGATTGACTTAAAACTAGATTTATGTTGCTTGCCATATTGAAAAGGATCACAAACTTTAGAAGAATCAAATCTAAGCTCCGGTAGATCCTTAACTAGTTTCTTCTTAGAGAGTTTACATAGGTTTCTAAGATTACAGTGTCCTAGTCTTCTATGCCATAACCAAGAATGATCTTCCATTGCACTTAGGCAAGGTAAATCTTGGCTTCTTAGGTCTTCTAAGTTTAAGGTGTAAACATTCTCTTGCCTGTTGGCTGAGAGAATAAATTCTTCCTTGGAATTGTGAACTAAGCATTTATCATTCCTAAAATTCACAAGGTAACCTTCATCACATAACTGACTTATGCTAATGAGGTTGTGCTTAAGACCTTTAACAAAAAGAACATTTGAAATCAAAGTTTTACCTAAAAGAACAATATTACCAATACCAACAATCTCTCCCTTAGCATTGTCTCCGAAAGTTACCTTTCCTCCTTTCGTCTTGATAATTTTTTCAAAGAAGCTTTTGTTACCAGTCATGTGTCGGGAACATCCACTATCCATGTACCAAACATTGTTGCTGGAACTTTCTTTATTTTCCTGAAATTAAGAACAAAGTTAGACTTTCGGAATCCAAACTTGCTTGGATCCGAGATTTCTAGACAATAAAATCTTAGGTACCCACATTTTCTTGGAAAAATAAGCTTTATGAAAACCTAAGGATTGGGTTTTGTTTAAGGAACAATTTCTTGCCCAGTGACCACCACATTGACACTTAGTACAAAATGGGGCACTTTGAGGAACAAAATAATTGTTGCTGAAAACAGGTTTTGCATGGGTATAACCAAATCCGGATTTATTTCTTAAAGGTCGTATTTGAGAATACATCTTATCAAAATTTTCCTTACCATGGGTAAAGTTTGATAAGCACTTCTTTAAGGAAAAAATTTCGGACTTGAGTTTTACAACCAAGTTTTTATCTTCAAAATCATTAGTTTTGGAACTAGATTTAGGCTCGAAAACATTTTTATTAGAAATTACTTTTTCTAACTCTTTAGAAAGTTTATTCTTCTCAGAACTTACTTCCTCAAGATTTTTTGAAATACTTTCAAAATCAGCATTTTTCTTATCAAGATCTTTAGAAAGATCTGATATCTCTTTAGTAAGAATAGAATTCCTAGAATTTGCCTTATCAAGTTTCTTGTTGAGTTTGGAATTCTCAATCTCAAGAAGTTCAGCAAATCTAGAGACTTCTTCAAAAGTAGGTAAAGTATTTTCCTCATCAGAAGATGATTCTTCATCAGAAGAGTTATAATACTTACTATCATTTGGATTTAAAGAAACATTGGTCAAAGATTCAGCATTTCGTACCTTAGCCATAAGACAATGATTATCAATAGGTAATCTGGCTATAAGACCAAGATTCTTCTGTCCTGAAGATTCATATTCAGAAGATTCATCTGAAGAGTCACCACCACTGGCACTCCAGGTGTCATTAGCTTTCAAAACTTTCTTAGCTTTAGCTTTATAATATTTCTTCCTGTTCCTGTCTGAATGCCTTTCCTTTCTTTCTTTCTTTCTGAGCATAGGGCAATCTGGTCTAATATGTCCTGCTCTCTTACATTCATAACAAGTAACTTCTCCATCTTTCTTATCTTTCCTATCCTTCTTCTTATACTTGGATTGAAAGTTTCTTTGTCCAGCTATCTTGTTCATCCTTCGAGCAAGATTGGCTAATTCATTTTCTGAAACTTCACTTTCACTAGATTCGGATTGGAAAATGACTTTCTTCGATTTGGATCTGGTTACTCTCTCAGGAGTCTTAGCTTTCATCTGATTCGAAGTTGTAGTAAAAGCAACAGTACCATTTCCATTCTTCTTCTTGATGTTGTCAGCATCTCTCTTCATTCTGGTCTCATGTTGTAGAAGAGTTCCAAATAATTCATCAAGAGTTATTTGAGTAACCTTCCTGTTCTCATCTATAGCTGTTCTCTTGGATTCCCACTCATTGGGCATAATATCAATTATCTTGTCCACAAGAGCTTCATCATCTAAACCTTTCTCTCCCATAGACTGTAGACTATTGACGATTGTCATAAATCTTTGTTGTACTTTACAGATAGGTTCTCCATAAGGAAAATTAAAGCCATGATATTCAGCTCTAAGCATAGCTCTCCTAGTCTCAATCACTTTAGAAGTCCCAAAATGAGTAACCTCTAACTTCTTCCATATACAATTAGCTGCTTCACAAGAAGAAATTTGGCTATATATATTTCTAGTCATTGAACATAATAAAGTGTTGCGTACCTTGTAGTTGAGTTGATATTCTTGCTTCTCCTGGTTAGTAAAGGTTCTGACTTCCTTGTCAGGAATTTTGTAATCACCAGTAAGCATGACAAAGTTATCTACTCCAGTATTGATAACAAACGTCTTCATACGATCTCTCCAGTATTCATAATCATTACCATCAAATATTGGTGGCCTTGTAGGATTCAAATTGTCTATCGAACCAACATTCATTCCTGCCATACTTGAAAATAACTTGGAGACAAACTTGTTAATTACAAAAATTCGGAATTAAAAAGTTCGGAATAGGAAAAGTTCGGAATGAATAATCCGAAATGAAAAAGTTCGGAATTGAAAAGTGAGCAAGAAAAACTTGAACGTGAGTACAAGTATTTCAGTAACCTTGGCTCTGATACCAAATGTAAGAATGGTATAGAGTAAGAGGTTTCCAACCTCTGATACCAATTGTAGGATCGAAATATAATATGAGATGCTCAATATACAAGAGGGGGGGTGAATTGTATACTTTAAAAATTCCTTTGGAACCTTTAAAGTTAGTTATGAATAACTAGAGTTTCCTTAAGAAAAGGAAAGAACTAAGTTTAACAAAGTTAAACTAAGTTGATTCACAACACCTCTAACACCGAACTAAACTTGGAAAGAGATTCCAAAAGAAGGTTCCGGAAATATGGTTCCGGAATTTGAAACTTAACAAAAGTTACAATATGAGATTCTACCTTAAAGCGTATAGAATCTAAACTAATCAAAGTAAGTAAGGAAGTATAAGAAAATTATACTTTCCTTAAGATACAAAATGCAGCGGAATAAAACAAGTACAAGTAGAAGAACTACTAGTAACAAGATGATAGTCTTTTAACCCAAAGAGAAGGGTATCCAACAACCTTGGATAAAGGTCCCTTGATTTATACTTTCAAGCAAGTCTGTCTTACCCACACCAGGGTAAGCCCTCGATACGAAGATCGGTGTATCTGTCTTGCTATCCCCGCAAGCCCTCAACTTCAAGGTAGTTGGCAACCTCTGTCTTTCTCGACAAGAAAGCCCTCGATCTTTAAGGTAGTCGGCACCTCTGTCTTTCTCAGCAAGAAAGCCCTCGATCTTTAAGGTAGTCGGCACCTCTGTCTTCCTATCCCCGGAAGTCCTCGAATGTAATCACCAACATTCGGAGTCGCACGAAGCTTTGAGAGTTAATAAGAGACTCTCTCTCTAGAAATCACTTCAACAGCATGTATGCACAAAGTTCAAATGTTCATCCATCCGTTCGTTGTGAGCTTTTTCAAATGAGCTCCTATTTATAGGTGAGGTCGGCTCCTTCTCCAACGGTCATATTTCCCTTAAAGTTCGGAGGGACCTGTACACGTGTCACTTAGACAACGGTTAGTTTATAACAAAATGGACGACATCGTTTTATAACAAAGTAAGTGTAACAGAAAGTACGACATCGTTTTAAAACCTAACATAAAGGTTCGGAATAGAAATTTCGGAGTGAAAGTTCGGAGTGAACAAATTCAGAGTGTATAAAACAATGATATCCAGATTCTGTTTAATGAGTGAATTCGAAATGAGAATTCGGAATAGGAATTCGGAATAGGAATTCTTCATCAGAAATCGTAATGAGAAATCGTCATCAGAATTCGTAATGAGAATTCGGAATGAGATTTCTTCATTAGAATTCGTAATGAGAATTCTTCATTGGAATTCGTAATGAGAATTCGAAATGGGATTTCTTCATTAGAATTCGTAATGAGAATTCTTCTTCAGAATTCGTAATGAGAATTCGTAATGAGAATTCTTCATTAGAATTCGTAATGAGAATTCTTCATTGGAATTCGTAATGAGAATTCGAAATGGGATTTCTTCATTAGAATTCGTAATGGGAATTCTTCTTCAGAATCCGAACCCTAAAACAGAATGCTTTTTATCAGTTTTAATGATTCCGAGAAAGTGAATCCGAATTTCATACTTAAGAAAAATATTAATGAAAATATGATAAGGATAAATTTTTCTTATAAAAGCGTTTTTCCTTAAGAAAACATTTTTCCTTATAAAAGCAATTTTCCTTACAAAAGCGATTTTCCTTAAAGATAAGGTGTTTGTGATTTTCAAAACAAGAAGGAATGGAAAAGTCATAAGGAAAACCTTATTGACTCAACACATATTCCATATAAAAAAATGGATATCATTTCATCATAAGAAAAGTGAAACAATGTAAATCATATAGACACTATACTTGAAACATACACATATAAAATAATGTCATCTTAGCTGGAAAATGGTTTTGATAAAACACATGAAATGAATTCTTGAGGAAAATATCCGTTCTTCTTCAAAATCATTTTCTTTTCACACAATTCCTTGAAATTTTAAAAGAAAATGATTTTGTTGATATAGTCATAAAATCTTATAGAGTAATATTCTTGAAAATAAGGTGTTATGAAACCGTAAAAATATGTTCATGCCGTATAAGTTAAAAAAAACATTCTCCTCATACTTTTGTCAGAAAAGTCAAAAAGTTCCTTGTATGGTAAACAAAAGAAATATTACTTCCATAACATGTGGTAAAAGTCAAAAATGAGTAAAAATTAATTTAAACATACATGATACCATTTTTAGAAAACAAGGACATGAATGTTAAATATAACACCTGTAAATACTTATGAATAAACAATCTCGGATAAAAACGAGATTGGATAAATTATCCTTTACCTCATGTCCGACATGGCTTGATCATTCATTAATCTCCCGAATAATTCACTAAAGTTAATTTATTCTTTCTTAAGAACTTTTTTAACATTTATTATTCCTTTTATATCACTTATTACCTTGTTATAAACATTATGTAATCATTTAAGTTCATAACGTTCGTTTTATCGATATTTGGTACTTGAGTAAAAAATGGACTTCTTATAATTACATGTTGTCCATGCAGTCAATAATACATTATATCCAGTATTATATTCATGATTTAGAAATCATATATATAATATATATCCAGAATATACATGTATTGATAATAGTGCATAACATTTGGAAGTA
Source organism: Viscum album (assembly GCA_963277665.1). Taxonomy (NCBI): domain Eukaryota; kingdom Viridiplantae; phylum Streptophyta; class Magnoliopsida; order Santalales; family Viscaceae; genus Viscum; species Viscum album. The sequence continues at coordinate 1,862,835,906 of OY728126.1, read as the reverse complement.
AGAAATGAAATGTACCATTCATGGTGACGGTAAGTCGTACATACGCATGAACGCTACTTTCATTTATATTTATTATTTTAATGGAAATAAAACATAATGATACATAGGTATTTTATAATTCCAGTATAATATCATATATAATATCATTAACTCTATCCTTTATAAATCCAACATAAGGCATTAACGAGTCACGTCACTTTAAGGGGGAGGTAGTCCGCACTTCCTTAAATTAGATTATCGTATTTACCGACTATGGGAACCATAAATTCTTGATATAATTTGGAATTAAAGAAGAATAAAGAAATCATAAACATAATATATATCATATATAAATATAGTTCCATCATATTGGCCACCATGAGAGGCGGTAGAAGAATATCGAACAATCATCGTTTCGTGAGGCGTTAGTTTTCCATCCACAGAAACATTATGTTCTTCATCCATTAGATGGAGGTGTGTGTAAGTGTAGTTCGAATAATTATCATAACAACATCCTAGTATATTTATGATACTGGTGTTGTTACAAAATAATGGAATAAAAAGAGTTTATGATTTGGAGAAGTAGAATAAAAGAAAACAATTTAAGAGAAACTGTTACCATTATTTTGAGTAACTTCCTTTGGTTTGAACCAAAAATACTTTTTGGGGTGCCTTGTGCCTAAGGTAAGGCTTCTAGGGGGAGGAGAGGGATGTAGAGATTTCAATTGGGTAGTGTTTGGACGAGTAAAATTGCTTGAGAGGTGTGACTAATTGGCTTGAAATGGTCTCCTTTTATAAGGGGGAGGAGGGGCTCTTTTGGAAACTCTGAAAATATTATTTTATTATAAACACATATTTTGTTTCAAAAGGTCCAAAAATCATTAAAGATGAATATAAGATGACTCATGGTCGAAATAAAATCATCTAATCAGAATTGGACATGTTTTGGATAATATTTTAATTATTATAATCCTATTTATTTAAATCATTTATTAATGAGTTAAATACTGCATCATTATTGTGTCATAAATAATTTAATTTATATGATGTATAAAAATTATAAAAAAAATACCATTATGTAGGAAATATTTTTATATTTTCAATTAATATTTATAGTCAAAAATATAATTTATATAACCCCTTATAAAAACTAATTACTAAAAGAGTTTTTTTAATGTCAATTTTGTCTTTACATTAAATTAATTAATCCAAATTGTCATTATCACTACCAAGTGGCTCAATGGGGTTCCCAAATCGACCCAAGGATGCCCATGGTCGGACAATACTCATCCAATATGGTTAGGAAAAGTATTAAGGTAATTTTTAATTATTATAATATTCTTTTAACCTTGAATTAACCTATTTACCTTTAACCGCTGTAAATAAAAGTCAAAAGTTAATATTCAGCAAAAATTATTTTCATCTTATTGAACCACATTTTACAACTTCATAACAACCATGTATTTCGGATTTTTGAAATTCAATATACAGAAGTGGTAAAATTTCATTTAAATGAAAGAGTTAGATTTTTTAACTTCCACAAAGTGGTTTCACTATTCATCAAAAATTGATGTTTTTCATAAAAATACCAAAAATTCAGCCTAAGCTATATTTGATATTCCGAATTCAAAAATTATGTTCATGTTTCCAAAGTCAAAACATATAAGTGGAATTAATTCATTTTAAAAGTAATTCTTGTTATCAAAACAAATAGTGTGTTTTTAGGAAACAATAACTATCAAAAGAGCGGCACTTGTTTATGTCCAATTTCAATGTGAAATTAATTCCAATAAACAAAATTGGATTAGATACTAAAAATATATTCTAATTACACTTTAAACCCAATTAAAAATATAATCTAACCATATAAATATTTGTGATAAAAATGTTATTTTTAATTAAAATACATCGTGTTTTTACTATTCATTAATATATGAAAGTAATCAGAATAATATAAAATATTTATCCAAATTAAATTTTTATATCCTGATTCTAATTAAGAATTTTATTTTGTCAAATTGAACTTATAAACATTCCAAAAACTTGATTTAAAATGGGTGCGCCATCAAAAGGCGGCAGAACTGCATTTTTTGAAAAATACATATTTTACATGAAAAATTTATTTTGTTCTCATGCCATGTTCTAGAAAATGTGTGAGATGAATAATAATGTGATAAATTTCTAAATTTAGTTAAACTATTCAAAACGGATAATCCATAGTAATATTATAACAATATATCGTTGTTTAGCGAAACCCGATATTGCGTACTACACACGCTATCGAGGAAGGTCGCGATTGCGTGTCACACATGCCAAGTCAAGGTAGCGTGTAGTCCAAGATCCCTTTGTTATTGCATATAACATAATCAAAACTTATTTCATTTATACATTAAACAAAATCAATACTTAATGTTGCATAGAATAATTTCTACAAAAGGATCCTGAAATTGTGTGTAACACGAGCCAAGAATAGTGTTGCGTATACTGTATGCTAATATAGTGTTGCGTATAGCACTAGCTAAATTTGGTATAGTGTATAACACAAGACATCAAAGAAATTAAAAAAATAATTTTTCCTCATAAAATCTCAGGGTGTTACATTCTACCCCCTTAAAATGAATTTCTCCCTCGAAATTCATCGGGGTTAAAAATGGTTAAATACATGAGAGTTTCTTACATAGAAACCCACATCGTAAAAAGGAATACTAAAACATAATTTAATAAAGGAATATTAGAAACAAAATGGATAACCAAAGTAACTCATCACTTGGGTTCCCACATAGGAGAAGAAAGGTTAAAATATGGATATGGAAGAGAAATCTAACCGTCAAGTTCTGACGGAGAGTGGTAGAGAACATGGCTATGAAAAAGCCAACAATCACAAATCCATTAATTTGTGATGATCTAAGGTATCATCTGATTCATCATATATGAGGACACTAGGACAACATTTTTTGTTTTCAAGATCATGTCCATAAAGATGAAGAATTTGAATTAGAATAAATACTTACTTTATTTCGGTACAATCTCACCAGTGTTCGTGCCTTGAACAATTTTGACTTCATCTCTTAAAGAAATGAAGTTGAATTTTTCATTATTGAAGTGTTAGCAGATCACGTGATAGAATGATGGGTCTTTCCATCTGTCACAAACAAAAGGGTAGAAAAAGATAGCATATATACATAAGTCCATCTATGGTGATGGTAATCGTATATGATTCCAAAAATAGACTTATACATCATCTATCATACCACTTAAAAAAATAAAAATACTTTCTATTAACCACAGACTTCCATTAGGCAAGTGGTAGGCAATAAAGGCATGTCGCACTTTGGTTGTGGGTTCGATTCCCACAAACTTGTCCGACGCGATGGGTTTTCGCCCGTCCTGTAGGTTGTCCTTTTTCTAAAACTACATTATTATAACATTCCAAAAATAATATCAAAAATTTAGAGCCTTAAAAAATACAAACTCATGCCCAACATAATGAACTACAATCATTGGGCTTGTCTAAAATACTTTTGTCCAATCTCATTGTATAAATAATACAATTACTAGAAATGTCATCTATCGAGCATGTGAATACCATCATTTATCCCATATATATTTTGTTGATCGCATTCCAATCACTTGAATACCTTAATCAAGTATTCTCTTGAAACATAAATTACCATAGAGCCTTAGTGAAAACATGAATGATTTCAAAATTTATCTCATTCCACATTCAAAAATCCCAAAAATTATTTTTACTCTAACCATGATATCGCTTTTTCCTTATATTAGTCATTAGCTCATGAATACTACCAAACATATTATGTTCTCTTTATCCCATCAGTATGAGCATATCATCTACATTAAAAAAATATTTCAATCACTTTTCTGGGTTACTGATTTCATATTCTTATGAAAAATTACAATGGACCAATGCATAAATATTCCAATTACCATAAAAGTACCTCAATAAAATTATTCTTGAATACCAATAAATAAAAACTTTAACCCATTGTCTTCAATGATTTTCATGGAATAAGTCCTTCCTTGATTTAGAAGTAACCTCTTAGGTATGGGCATTGAGTTGGGTAATGGCCATGTTCTCCACAGATAAGAAATTGAACTCCATAATAGTCTGTCACTCTATGACCCTTCTATCCACACAGATAACATCTTCCCCTCCCTTTGATGTATTCATCAAGGTTCTTATTACTTTATTTAGAAATCACAATCTTCTTTTCTCTATGCTCCTCAACATGCGAACATCCATAAAAGGCTATCTTATGCTTATTTGATGAATTAGGAATGCCATTAAAGATCACCTTGTTAATCATATAACATGATGAATGATTCGGCATAATCACAAAATCATTATTTCTAGACGTTACACAATTTTGTTTCTCATAGTCACCAATATGTCCATTGGATGAAATGTTGACACAATTCCTTCTATTTCCCTCCATTGACTAAAACCAAAATCCCTGGTGTAAGAAATAGTTAATATAATGGGGAACCACATAATCATAAAAAGTTACTTATGAGATGTCTAACTTATCACACATTATTTAATCAAGGACACCTTAGGTTCACCCGAGGTTATTTATGATCGCCAACAAAATTCTAGGACTGTGAAGTACTTTTATACTAAACCGTAGGGATATCCTTAGACATACCTTAGAAATATATCTGGGGATATCACTAATGGTTTCACATCCTAGTTTCCAAAGGTTGACTAAACCTTTCCTCTGATACAAATTGTAGCAGTATGGAATTACATCTAGTAAAATATAATTGATACATGTCACTACACTCCATGGGCGACTACACCCCTTGGGCGGGACGCACCACCATCCCCAGTGGCAGCCATTTCCTCATGAAGTCGTTGGGCGGAGAGCCATGTTTCGTCCAACGCTCACATGTGACAGTTCCCAAGGATCAGATTCATTCCTACCTCATTTTCTGCTGATACCAATTGTAGAGACCCAAATCTTGGAGTACATGGACTTTTCATTACTTTTTAAGAAAATCTAATACATAACAAAAACCAAAACTCAAGGACCATAATAGTTTAATGTCTTTGGAAACTCAAAACATAAGATGCTAATCGTGGTGAAAGATCTTCAACATCTCCCATAAAGATCATCCCCTTTTTTCTTACCTAAAACCATTATTTAAATCCTAGGGAATAGAAAACATATAAAGGGTGTGAACAAATGATCAGTAAGGGTAAACATAGATAACATATGACAATCTGTAAACATTTGAATGCAAAAACTTGAACAAAAAATCTAAACATCTAAATCTTGAGAAAATACAGAAATCTTGGAAGTACATAAGGAATATATCATAATGGAACATCAATAATCATAAAATATCATTGGAATAAATCATGTAATTTTGGCGAACCATTAAGCACATGATATGATTTCCATAGTAGCCAAGGCATTGCTGCCAAGAACATCTTAGTGGACAATGTCCCTTACTGAACATGGTTTACTTGCCATTCCAGCCCTGTATTACTGAACCAGATTTACTTTCCATTTCAGAAATGTATGTATCATTATATATTAATCAATACCCAAAGCATTGGAGGGAGATATAGGTCCCCCATCTCATAATGAAATCATTCTTACTTGTGCCACAACATAAACAATAATCATTCATCATAACCCAAAGAATAAAATGGGGTTCATAAACATCATCTCATCATAACATAATCAATATAAAACAAATGTATATCATTTCATCATAAGAAATGTGAAACCATGTAAATCATATAGATATTATACTTGAAACATACGCATATGAGATAATGTCATCATAGATGGAAAATGGTTTTGATAAACACATGAAATGAATTCTTAAGAAAAATATCCTTTCTTCTTAAAAATAATTTTCTTTTCAAAAAATTACATGAAATTTTAAAAGAAAAGGATTTTTTTGAAAATAGTCATGAAATTTTGTAGAGTACGATTCTTTAAAATAAGGTGTTCTGAAACCGTAAAAATCTGTTCATGCCGTATAAGATAAAAAACATTCTCCTCGTACTTTTGTCAGAAAAGTAAAAAATTTCCTTGTATGGTAAAAAAAAAGAATGGTTCCATCCATAACATGTGGTAAAAGTAAAAAATGGGTAAAAAGGACTTTAAACATACATGAAATCATTTTTATAAAATAGGGACATGAATGATAAATATAACCCCAGTAAATACTTACGAATAAACAATCTCGGATAAAAACGAGATTGGAAAAGTTATCCCTTACCTCTTGTCTGACATGGCTCGATCGTTATTTCATCTACTGAATAATAAACTAATGTTAATTTCTACTTTCATAAGAACCTTTTTCAATTTTACTATTCCTTTTATATCACTTGTTACCGTGTTATAAACATTATGTAATCATTTAAGTTAATAACGTTCGTTTTATCGATATGTGGCACTTGAGTCAAAAATGGACTTCTTATAATTACATGTTGTTCATGAGGTCAATAGTACATTATATTCAGAATTATATTTATGATTTAGATATCATATTTATATTATATATCCATAATATACATTTATTTTTAATATTACATAACATTTGTAGGTAATAAAATGAAATGCACAATTAATGGAGACGGTAAGTCGTACGTACGTATGAACGCTACTTTCATTTCTATTTCTTATTTTAATTGAAATAAAACATAATGATACATAATTATATTATAAATCCAGTATAATATCATATATAATACCATTAACTCTATCCTTTATACATCCCACTTAAGGCATTAACGAGTCAAATCACTTTAAGGGGGTGGTAGTCCACACTTCTTCAAATGAGATTATCATATTTACCCACTATGGAAACCATAAAGGCATGATATAATTGTTATGTAAAGAAGAATAATTAAATAATAAACATAATATATATCATATATAAATACAGTTCAATCATAATGGCCACCATGAGAGGTTGTAGGAGAAAATCGAACAATCATCGTTTCATGAGGCGTTAGTTTTCCATCCACAAAAACATTATGTTATTCATCCATTAAATGGAGGTGTGTGTAAGTGTATTTTGAATACTTCTCATAACAACATACTAGTATATTGAGGATTCTGGTTTTGTTACAAAATAAAGGATTAAAAAGATTTTCGGGGTTGGAGAAATAGAATAAAAGGAAACAATTTAAGAGAAACTGTTACCTTTAATTTGAGTAACATCCTTTGGTTTAAACGAAAAGGACTTCTTGGAGTGACTTATACCTAAGTTAAGGCTTATAGAGGTTGGAGAGGGATGTAGGGAGATTAATTGGGAATATTTTGGACGAGCCAAATATCTTGAGAGGTGTGAGGAATTGTATAGAAATGGTCTCCTTTTATAAGGGGGAGGAGGGGCTCTTTTAGAAAATGTGAAAATATTATTTTATTATAAAATTATTTTCGGTTTCAAAAGGTCCAAAAGTCATTAAATATTTTGATAATATGACTCATGGTCGAAATAAAATCATCCAATCTGAATTGGACAAGCTTTGGATAATATTTTAATCATTATAATCTTAATTATTTAAATCATTTATTAATGATGTAAATACTGCATCATTATTGTGTCAAAAATAATTTATATTATTTGATGTCTAAAAATTATAAAACAAATACAATAATGTAGGAGATCTTTTTATCTTTCTAATGAATATTTATAGTCCAAAATATAATTTATATAACCCCTTATTATAATTAATTACTTAAAGATTTTTGTTAGTGTCAATTGTGTCTTTACATTAAATCAATTAGTGCAAATTGTCATTATCACTACCTAGTGGCTGAATGGGGTCCCCAAATCGACACAACGATGCCAATAGTTGTCCAATACTCATCCAATATGGTCAGTATAAGTGTTAAGGTAAATTTGAATTATTATAATATTCTTTTAACATTGAAATACCCTATTTACCTTTAACCGCAGTAAAAAAAAGTCAAAAGTTACTATTCACCAAAAATTATATTTATCTTATTGAAAAACATTTTACTTCTTGATAAAAACCATGTATGTCGGATTTTTGAAATTCAATTCACAGAAATGGTAAATTTTCATTTAATGTAAAGAGTTAGATTTTTTTAACTACCACTAAGTGGTCTCACTATTCATAAAAAATTGACGTTTTTCAGAAAAATACCAAAAATTCATCCTAAGATATATTTAATAAATTGAAATTCAAAAATTATGTATATTTATCCAAATTAAGAACATATAAGTGGCATTAATTAATTTTTAATGTCATTCCCATTATCAAAACAAATAGCATGTTTTTATGAAACAATAACTCTCAAAAGATCAGCACTTGTTTATATTCAATTTAAAAGTGAAATTAATTCCAATGACCAAAATTGGATTAAATGGTAAAAAATATTCTAATTAAACATTAAAAAAAATTAAATAGATAATCTAACCATATAAATTATTGCGATGAAAAAAGCTATTTTAAATTAAAATATAGCATGTATTTACTATTTATTAAAATATGAAAGTTATCAGAATAATATGAAAAATTTATCCACATTAAATTTTTATATCCTGATTCCAATGAAAAATTTTATTTTTTCAAATTGAACTTAAAAACATGTCAAAAACTAGATTTAAAATGGGTGTGCTATTAAAAGGCGGAAAAACTGCATTTTTTTTAAATACTTATTTTACCCAAAAAAATTATTTTGGTCCATACCATGTTCTATAAAATGTGTGAGATGAATAATAATGTTATAAAATCAAAAGTGTTGTTAATACTATTCATAACGGCTAGTGCATAATAATATTATAACTATATATTGTTGTTTTGTGAAACCCGATATTGCGTACTACACACGCTATTGAAGAAGGTCGCGATTGTGTGTAACACAAGCCTAGTCAAGGTTGCGCGTAGTCTAAGATCCTGTTGTTGTTGCGTATAACATAATCAAAAATTATTTCATTTATACATTAAACAAAATCTATACTTAATGTTGTGTAGAATAATTTCAACAAAACGAACATGAAATTGTGTGTAACACGAGCCAAGGATAGTTTTTCTTATACTGCAAGATTAAATGGTGTTGCGTATAGCACAAGATAAATTTGGTGTAGCGTACAACACAGGACATCAGAGAAATTAAAAAAATAATTTTTCCTCATAAAATCTCGGGGTGGTACATCATGAATATAAGGGAAATAGATAAAATTGAATCTATGATGTGGGGTAAGACTATGATAGTATTTTTATATGTACATTTCTAATATTCATCTTTGAAAATATGATATGGAATTCCTTGAGCTAAAATAGAATAATGATAAATATCTTTTTACCAATGATGAAAATTTTACAAGACATGATTGGTATGCATCTAGTATTTATAGCCAACTTGAATGTAAGGTTAGTTGAATATTAATTAACATCGAATCAAGTCTCTGGTGGGTTTTATCCATAAACAAATCAATAGATGTGAAATAATAATTTGATATACTATCATTGTGTAAATGATATTGGGATTACCCATCAATATCATGTTCTTCACAAACAAACTTATATTGAATTCCAAGGAAACTCTAAATACCATGGAGTGGAGAATATGAGCTCAATATCATGCTCAATGTTTTGAATGATATGTAGATGAAAATATAATATTTGGTATACAGAATGTTTTATGAGTATAATGGAAGGTTAACAAGATATTTAATGCAATTGTGATGGGAATAAGTTCTCTAATGATTAGAATAGAGGGAAATCTCAATAAGATGAACTACCCACACTCCAGTGCTTCATGTTCAATGAAAATTTATATTATTCAAATTATTTCTCTATTCCAAGGGTTAATAAGGATAATATTCCACAAAATAATCCAATGAATAGTGATAAAGGGATATATTTTTTAATCAAAATAACTGAAGTGAATCATGATAATTACAACACACTTTTTCCCAAATTTAGATTTATGTAATGATCCGCGTTTTGAACCTAGTTAAAAAGTGGGGGAAATTGAACATTTTCAATTTTGGAGCGTATCGAATCTATGATCGGGCTTTGGAACTGAAGAATGATAGTTTTTAAGCGACAACAGAAGGTGCATAGTTGGAACACGGTTTGAAAAACCGTGTCGCCAAAACCATGTGGATTAAAATTGGGAGGGAGAGGAGTTCATACAGCCTATGTACGGTTTCCCCAAACTATGTGACTAGCCCATGTGGGGTGCCTGGGGTATCCAGTAGAGCCCGCACGGCTTGCGCACGGTTTGGCAAACCATGCATGTAAAACCGCGTGTGGCCCTCCTGTTTGGGTTTTTGGGATAATTTAAATGGTTTTAAAATTAAAATAGCAATAAAAAATAAAACATAATTAACTAAGCCTCTCCCCCCTCCATCACTCGACCTAAACCCGCATGAACCCCTCCCCCTTGGATCCGTTAGCCTCACACAAGCCCTCCCTCATCCGGACCTCCTCTCCTCCATTTTTCTTGGTGATTCGTCCTTCAAATCCCCTTGTCAAGTCTTCTCCCTCCTTCCTCCTCCCAAATCGTCCAATTTTAGGGCTTCCCCTTGCCATATTTTTTCGTTTGACTGAACCCTAGGGTTAGGATGGGATTTTGGTTTTGGATTCTTTCTTGTTCTGCGTGATATAGGGTTTTGTTGAAGGTCCCCCAGAACCTTGTTGGTGTGCATACGACATCCACCGCCTAAGGCGAGGAAGATTGCAGTGATTTCGATCATCCGGTTTGTTTCCGAGGTAAGGGTTTTACATGTTTTTTATTTTCGTAGCTTTCAATTAGTGTATTAGATTGTTTTAGAGGTTCCTGGTAAGTTTTCTTTACTGTTTTGGCGGGTTCGGGTTGGTTTCTCTTTGCCGGAGTTTAGCTGGCTCGCCTGTGTAGGCATAGGTCGTATGTGAGATCACATATGCCTCGTAGGGGAGAAGTAGTGGCTCTTTGTTAGAAAGCACCAAGAGCCAGAGTGGACGGATGGATCCACCTTGAGGTAGGATCCCTCTCTTTGCCTTTAATTTAAATTGAAGTGTTAATGAGTTATTTCTGTACTTATTTGGTATGTTAATCATGCAAGTTTAGTTTCTATTAAATGCTTTTGTGAAAAGAGTGTTAATTGTAGGGACATGATTAAAATGGTATCTTGGTCTCTAAACTAACGATTTAATAACAAAAACCCCTCGATCATAGGTGTGCTGTTTTTGAGATAAAAGTAGGAAGAATATTTTTTTGCTTTCCTGCTAAATTCGTGTTATGATTTGGTGATAATTGATGATGTAATGTTTCCTTTGAATTATACTAAATGGTTAAAGCATGACTGTTGTGCTATTATGATTAAATGGATTAGGGTGGTTAGACCATGCCTGAGGATAATGGAATAATCACAACAAAAATTAATGTCTTGATATGGATACTTAATAGGAGTTGCCTTAAGTATAAATTTGTTGAATATGATAAATGATGTGAAAATAATACTTGAGATAGTTTTCCCTAGGTATATTTGTAAGAACGTGATTATAACCATTTACGTGGATATGGGATGTATGATTGTTTGTATGTGGTATGATTCTGTTAATGCTTATGAGGTAATTCCATAAGCAGTATTTTATAGACATGTTGTATTGTGAGTGCGCACATACCGATGCAACATAATGAATGATAATAAAGGTGAGTGTATGCTGAGGCCACCTAGTGACAGATACATGGTTGGATGGGTGGAAGTTATACCCCACGCCATTGTTACAGTACATGTCTGGAAGGGAAGAATTCTTACCCCATTGCAGTTGACTCCTATTGATGATTACATGTCTGGAAGGGAGACATTCTTACCCCTTTCCAGTTGACTTCTGTTGATGAGTACATGTCTGGATTGGAGGCAGTTTGACCCCATGCGAGTATTATGAATGTGACAGATGGGAAGCATTTATACCCCATACCAGTTGATTGACTGTGATGGAAGGGGGGCTTTTTACCCCTTTCCACTAGGCCTATAGGGACGAGAGGCATTCTTACCTCGTTCCTGCTAATATCAATTTATGGAAGGTAGGAATTCTTACCCCTTTCTAGTTGACCTATAGGGACAAGAGACATTCTTACCTCATACCAGCTAATTCTATTATTAATGGCTGGGAGTAATTCTTACCCCATTCCATCTATGATCTAAATGCATTTATATATATGTGGTGACATGATCAGGTTACTTTACCAGCATGATCCGAAGGAGGTATAAACATCAGGTGTCCCTTGGGAACCTGGATGGGTCTTGTTTACTTATGTAATTCTGCTTACTTATTTCTCCATACCTACTGACTGTTTAATTATTATACACTATCTGGATTGGGTTAGACACCAGTTGTGCCAGACTACTGAGATTTATATCTCACACCCTTCTCAGGCTTCCATTGCACTAGGGTACCCGAGTAGACCTTCTTTCTTGCATGACATAGGTTGTGTGCAGTGTTGTTAGTACCTGAGGAGTTTGGAGCAAAGGACCAAGCGGGAGATTGTGATGCTCATGGGATCGCTATCGGGCTATGTTGTCTTTTCTCTTTGTATTGTTTGTAAATAATGTTGTATTGTTTACTGCTTTTGGAAATGTATTATCAAATATATAGGCATGCATTGTAAATTGGCATTTGCAACCTATTTTCTAAATAGATATTACATGTCTATCACTACTGCCTTTTTAATTTTTTACTGCTTCAGCTATTGAATATTATTTACTCTGATAATACCATTGTGTTACTCTGATATGATGGTATAATCTCCCCACTATCACCTCCCGAGACCCTCGCTGCTAGTCGACAGCCTCTGGCGTACGGGGAGACGTGCTAGAGGACATGTGACCTACCGGTCCGCCCACCGGTTTGATGGTATGCTAGGCCGAGACGTTAAAAATTGGTATCATATGAGTTTCTTTTTTCTGGTTTGTTTTAATATTTTGCGACAGTAGACAGGGATATGAAGGAGATAGAATTTGGAAATAAGCTGTGCGGGTCGGCGGTGTTGCCCTGGGCCTGGCGTCGGCGGCCTTTGGTGATGGCTGGTGAGGCTTCGTTCCGCATCAGTCTGGCGTGGGTTTTGGCGATGTTCCTCTTTTCCTAAAGCGTTGCCTCGGCCGAGGTTTCGGAGTGGCTTCGTCCGGCCTTGCTAAGACACTGACGGTGTGGATCTGGCTTCGCATTCCCTGCTCGGCGAGTTTCTCGCGTCATTTCGTTGGATCTCGGTTGGCATCGGTGGGTGATGGCTTCGGCTCTCCTAGATTCCTTTCAGGTGTGGCTCGGTGCTGGCCCCAGTGCGGCGCGGAGGGGGGAGGGTCTCTGGTTCCATTCTTCGGTGGCCTACGGCTCTACTCGCAGGTCTAATTTCTGTTTTTCTTTCTCTTTGGTGTTGATTGCATTGAAATGGTGGTGGATTTGGTGTCGCGCCTTGGTTTTTATGCTCCTCACAGTGAATGGTGATTGTGTTGAAGTGGTGGTGGATTTTGTGCCTTGCGTTGGTGTTTCTGCTCCTCACGGTGACTGTTTTTTGTCGGTATCTTGCTGTTCAAAGGTTCTTGATTCTATATTATCCTCAAAGACTGCTCCACATGAGGTTTAGAGCTCCAAAATTTAACCACTCTTATGCGATTCGGTTTTGGATGTTTGAGAGGGTATGGCCTTGGCCATTGGTACCAGCCCATCTTTGTATGGGACAGCTTGCCGTGCAGCATTGGAATGGTGGAAATTGTACTTAGTGTTGTTTATGCTTGGGAGGGGCCTTTCATTGTTGTTTGATGTAGTTTTTTGAACTTTGAACTGTTGGGGCACGGTTTGATGTTTTTTGTCACAGAAGTCATGTTTTCTGGTTTCTCACTTTTTCCTTAAAAGTGTTTCCTTATTAAAAAAAGTAATTTTCAGTAAAATTAATATTTTAATGGTTTTGATTATTACGGCTGATTTGATTTCCCCATTGGGTGACGCACATGGTTTCTGTTGATACTGTTGATGTAATTGTGGGTTCCATTTCTGTTGCAACCTGATGATACGAGGGTATTCCATTTCATGCATCATATAAGGAATTTGTTAGAAATCACATGTCATGCATTATTCCATGCCATTTAGGATGAATTAGTTGATTCCTTCTATTATGATAGGTGTTGTGGTAGATATTACATGCTTCTGTGATATAGCATGTTTCAGTGATACTACTTTCGATAAGATACTAAGTTCTGTTAATATGGAATTGGTTGATTTGATCAAATTAAATGATTACAATTACAACTGGAGCCAATTTTCAGTTGTAAGGTGTATGGGATCCTTACGGCTGGGAAAGGGTGACTTGTGTAATCATACTTCAAAAAAAGGTCTGCTAATGTTTAAATTGTAATATTAGTTTGGTTTTGATGAAAAGGAGCCAAATGCCAAACTGTAAAGTGTATGAGCATTTTACATATTGATAGGTGGCCACCGTTATGACTGGATAATTGTTTTGAGCATGTTAAATTGGATAATGTAATTGTTTTATCTAATAGGAGCCAAATATCAACCCATTGAGTGTATGGGTTCTTCATGAGTTGAAAAATGGCAACCCATAATGAATGTGATGGGATCATGCTTTTTCGAAATGCTTAGTTGTGTAAACAATATTTGGTTTTGAGCTGACGTGAATTGGCATGTTGGGACCCTCGTAGGTTGTATGAATGGTTTAAAATGTTTTTATTATGAAAAATTTCCGTGATAAGGCGGGATTCTTGATAAGTGTCTAATGGTTAAAAGGGGGTTAGTTGAGACTTTCCTACTTTTCTTTGAGCTGTTTGTTAAAAATTCTCAAGTGCCTAGTGATTTTTTGTTTTGAATGGTTACTTGATGTTTTGAATTGAATATTTTTAAGTGATTAAAAGAATGAATGTGATTAAATATAAAGGTCTTGTAAAAGGAACCTGTAATGGTGTCCTTTGTTGAAACCTCGTGTGAGGGTAAGTTAAGTCTTTCTTGCGAGTGCCTTGGTACGGAACTGTAGGTGTTCTCCATGGACGATTGTTTTATTTTGGAAAATGACTTGAATGTTAGGATTGATCCCGATGACTTTTGTTGGGCATGACCAAGTGCATGGTTCAATGATTATATTACGTGAGGGTATATCCTGTGGTATGTAGAACCCTTAGTGCTTCAGTGTCATGCTTGTGTGGTGAGCTTTCAGACATTTGGTATCATTCAGGTGCTGTTTTTCCTCTTAGGACATTCAGTTTCCTATGACGCCCTTGTTCAGATGGGTGGTCATTCTTCTTTTCATCGTTGTATGGAATTGACAATCGGGTAATGCTCTGTAGACATGACTTGGGAAAGGTTAGTTTCTTATTGGTCGTTTAACCTTCTCTAATTCACGACAATGGACGACTGGGTATGTTGTTGGCTTTGTAAACGGTCGTATAGGGAAAAAACGACGTTCGGTTTAATCTATTATGCTGATGTGTACGATCTTGGGTCATCTCCGTGGTGGAGTGACCTGAGAATTTTAGAGTCAAGTAGTCCTGATGCTCGGGATGATGTTCGGAAGACTCGGGTAGTTGACACGCCGGTCTTGTTGCTTTGGGTTTCATGGGAATTTTGACGTGGTGATCATGGGTAGAAGGAACACACCAAGAAGGACCATTTTGGAAATGGCCGGGATTTTCTCGAATGACTTTCGGTTTTGGTGGTAAGATTGATCAACAGAATTCCTCATTTGGGAAAAGGCATTGTCATCGGTTTGAAATCTTGATGCGTCACTGGTGAATCCGAGCCTTTTCTTGATAGATGACCTGTGGTGGTTCGACCCTTCTTCCTTTCCAGTTTTCATAAAAGGTTAACTGGAATAATTCTAATTCCTATTAGTGTGCTCTGCTACGCGACAAACATCTCCCCAATATTTCTTTCGTCCTAGATGCGCTAAGAGAGTGTTGGTCTTACACTATGATAATGTTTATAAAAAGCTGTTGTGCTATTTTCCTTGTTCTGTTTCAACATTTCATGCAGGATGCATGGTTATCTTCATGGTTTGATCTTAGTTATGTCACCGGAAGTTGAGTATGATCTTCGTTGAACGTCCTCGTGGAAAATGCGTGATGTCTCGGAAAATGGTGTTCTGGTTAAGCTTACGAAATGTCTGATGTCTAAGCTGTGTGTCTTTGTGAATCATTAGCCAGAGTGGATTGACTCTATTTGGCCAGGGCTTTGAGGCCGATGGGGAAATCGACTATTAGATCATTTCAAACTCACGCTAGGTGAATATTTGGAATTCTTGGATCGTGATTTTGAAAGTCTTTTTGAATGGTGGTGGAGCCGTGGTTTGCGTTTTGACCGCATAACGTTAAAAATATAAGGTGGGAAGTACCTTTGATTGGTTGCATGTCGAGACGAAGATGTGATTGTGTCTTGGAGTTGATGGGAACAGGTGAGAACCATCATTGTGTTTTGGTTGGAAAATGAGCACTGGCTCGGGTGTTGACAGCTTAAGTGTCGTGTGCTTAAGTGAATGTCTGTTGGTGTGTGTGATGTTGGAAATGTAACACTGTAGCTGGAACGGAGCTTCACAACCCTTGTTGGCCGAGTGAGGTGCGTTGTTCCCGAAGGCTTCTCGGGGACGATAAGTTCTATGGTGGGAATGTAGTAATGACCTTCATTTTGAACCTGGATGAAAAGTGGGGGAAGTTGATATTTTTCAATTTCTAAGCGTGTCGAATATAAGACCGGGCTTCAGAACCGAAGATGGCTGGTTTTTAAGTGACAATAGAAGGCGCATGGTTGGCGTACGGTTTCCCAAATCGTGCAGCCCAAACCGTGCAGCTTAAAATTGGGAGGCAAAGGAGTCTGCACGGCCCACGCATGGTTTACCCAAACCGTGTTACTAGACCATGAGGGGCGCCTAGGTGTCCAGTAGAGGCCGCATGGCTTGGTTACGGTTTGGAAAACCATGCGCGGACCTCCTGTTTGGTTTTTTGGGATATTTTAAATGGTTTTCGAATTAAAAGAAACATAAAAAATAAAACATAATTATCTAAGCCTCTCCCCTCTTCATCACTCAGCCAGAACCCGCATGAACCCCTCCCCCTTGGAGCCGCGGACCTCGTACGGGACCTCCCTCGGTCAGACCTCCTCTCCTCTATTTTTCTTGGCGATTCCTCCTTCGAATCCGCATGGTAAGTCTTGTCCCTCCTTCATCCTCCCTACATGGCCGATTTTAGGGCTTCCCCTTGCCCTATTTTTTCATTCGTCTGAACCCTATGGTTAGGATGGTTTTTTGATTTTCGTTTCTTTCTTGTTCCGCTTGTTTTAGGGTTGTGAAGAAGGTCTCCCGGATCCTTGTTGGTGTGCGTACGACATCCGCCGCCAAAGGCGAGGTAGAATGTGGTGATTTCAATCCACCGGTTTGTTTCCGAGGTAAGTGTTTTACCCGTTTTTGGTTTTCGTAGCTTCCAATTAGTGTCTTAGGTTGTTTTAGAGGTTCCTGGTATGTTTTGATTAGTGCGTTGGTGGTTTCGAGTTGGTATCACTTTTCCGGAGCATTGGCGGCTCGCCTATGTAGGCATAAGTCGTATGTGAAATCACATATTCCTCGTGGGGGAGACACAGTGGCTCTTAGTTAGAAAGCGCCAAGAGCCAGAGTGGAAGGATGGATCCACCTTGAGGTAGGATCCCTCTCCATGCCTTTAACCTAAAGGGAAGTGTTAATCAATTAATTCTGTACCGCTTTATTATGTTAATCATGCAAGTTTAGTTTCAATTAAATTCTTATGTGCAAAGACAATGAATTGCAGGGACAAGGCTAAAATGATTTATTTTTCACTAAAATAACGAGTTAATAATAAAACCCCTTGATCAGAGGGGCTCTGTCTTCGAGATAAACTTAGGAAGTATATTCGTATGCTTTCCTTCAAAATTATTGTTATGATTTGGTGATAATTGATGATATCATGTTTCCTCTGAATTGTACCAAATGGTTAAAGCATGACAGTTGTTCTCTTTTGATGAAATGGATTAGGGTGGTAAGACCATGCCTTAAGATAATGTAATAAGAAAGTCTTATGTTAATGTCTTGATATAGATACTTAATAGGATTTTCCTTAAGTAAAAATCGGATGAATATGATAAATGACGTGATAATAATACTTGAGATTCTTTGCCTTAGGTATATTTGTATGAACGTGATTATAATAATATATGTGGATATGGGTTGTATTATTTTTTGTATGTGGTATGATTCTGTGAATGCTTATGAGGTAATGTCATTAGAAGTATTCTATAGACATGTTTTATTGTGAGTGTGCACATACCAATGTCACATAATGAATGATAATAAAGGTGAGTGTCTGTCGAGGCCACCTAGTGAAAGATACGTGGTTGGATAGGAGGCAGTTATACCCCATGCCAGTGTGATAGTACATGTCATGAAGGGAGGCATTTTTACCCCTTTCCAGTTGACTCTTGTTGATGATTACATGTCTGGAAGGGAGGCATTCTTAACCCTCGCTAGCCGACTTCTATTGATGACTACATGTCTTGATGGGAGGTAGTTATACCACATGCCAGTATTATGAATGTGATAGATATGAAGCATTTATACCCCATACCGGTTGAATCAATGTGATCGAAGGGAGGCATTCTTACCCCTTACCAATAGGACTATAAGTTTGAAAGGCATTCTTACCTCATGCCCACTAATCTCGATTTATGGAAGGGAGGCATTCATACCCTTTGCCAGTTGACCTATAGTGGTTAGAGGAATTCTTACCTCATTCCCACTAATTCTCTTATTAATGGGTGGGAGGAAATCTTTACCCATTCCATATATGATCTAAATGAATTTATATATATGTGGTGACATGATTAGGTTACTTTACCGGCATGATCCGAAGCAGGTATAGCCGTCAGGTGTCCCTTGGGAACCTGGACAGGTGTTGTTTACTTATGTAATTCTGCTTACTTATTTCTCCATACATGCTCACTATTTAATTATTAAACATTGTTTGGATTGGGTTAGACACCGGTGGTGACGCCCTACGGAGATTTATATCTCACACCCTACTCGGGCCGCCATTGCACTAGGGTACCTGAGTAGACCATCTTGCTTATAGGACCTAGGTTGTGAGATCTACTGTTAGTACGTGAAGAGTTAGAATCCAAGGACCAAGCGGGAGCTTGGGATGCCTAGGGGATCAATGTCGAGATTTTCTATCTTTTCTTTTTTTATTGTTTGTAAAGAATGTTGTATTTTTTACTACTTTCATAAATGTATCATCATCTATATAGGCATGCATTATAAACTAGTGTTTGACACCTTTTTACAAAATGGATATTACATGTCTATCACTACTGACCTTTAAAATGTTTACTGCTTCCGCTATTGAATTTAATTTACTCTTATAATATCACTATGTTACTCTAATATGAGGATATAGTCTCCCCACTATCACCTCCCGAGACCCTTGCTACTAGTCGGAAGCCTCTAGCGTACAAGGAGACGCGGTTGAGGCCATGTGACAAATCGGTCTGGCCACCGGTTCGATGGTATGTCGGGCCGGGATGTTAAATTTAGGTATTTCATTATCCATTTGTATTAATGATCTATACAAAAATATATTTTTTATCATATTTTTCTGATATTTGAGGGGATTATGTGAATTGATTATCTCCCTCTACATGGATTTTATAAGAATGAAATAAAATATTATATCCACTAGGTGAAAGGATGAACCAAATCATCAAATAGAAATTATTATTTTTTATATGAGAGAATAAAAATTATATAATGAAGGTTTAATTGTATCTTCAGATGATATTGGTGTCCATGTAAGATTAACTTAAGAATTATAGATACCATAATGGGATTATGAGTTTCAGTTTGATCATATGTTCAAAGACATGAAACCCATTTTTAGGTTTTATGTTACAGTGATTTGTCAATATTAATTATATTTTTACTGAAATTTATGTAAACAATCCCCATTTGATTTTTATATGTTCTAATGAAAAATTCTATTTGAGTATGAATTCATTTTATGGATATTTGATTAAAGGTATTGGTAACCTTTGTAGTGTTTATTATCATTGATATGGTGGTAATTTTTAGTTATTATAATTTTTTAGTGTTTTAGGAATTATTTTAATAAATTTTTTTAAAAAATATAACCAAGAGGTCGGCCGAAAACCTATCACATTCGACAAGGCCATGGTAATTAAATTAAAAAAACAAGGTTGAAATTTTATTTATTTATTACCACTGTCATATTTTAATGAGTAGTTATGGTGGGGAAACGTGATGTGGGTTATAGATCGGTGTGTATCTTGTTTCTTGGTATATTTTCAAGTTAAGGCTGAGAGATAGTTTTCTATGGGGATGATACAACCATTATAAAAATAATAATTTAAATTAGAAAATATCATTATTTATTTATTCACTGGATTCCCCCAAAAATAAAAATAAATTAATTCTATATATTTCATGGTTTATATCCTTATAACTCATCACAATTAATTTAAATAATAGAAGATAGATCTATTTGTCATATTTTCATAATATATATTAGTCAATTGGAATGTTTTCATGAATTTCCAAACTCAATTATATTATATTTGAATCCGGGGGTACCATGAATTTATGGTTTTGTCTTTAGAAAGATCTTGATTTAGATTTGTGTATCTAAATTGCATATCCCCATAATATTGATGGTAAGTATGAGATAAAATTCAATCCTTAGAGGGAATGTTCAGATCTTATTCTTGAAATATCATCACTGGTTCGGACAAAGACATCCCTATAGATTATTTTTATTATAAAAATTGGATTTCACTTCTATGTAATGATGAAAACAAATATATAAATTTAGGTAAGTAAGTGTATAAATATAATTTACTAGAATGAATTTGAAATAATAAATCAATTGGGACCTAAGATTACTGATGAAATGGTGGTGATGTTCAAATCCATTTGACAACACATATGGGCGGCCCATAGAATGTAGAAAATTTAAGTTAAAAATAGTTGTGATGATCAAGTATTTGAGGTTTTTATAAATTCATTTCTATAATGTTTTCCTTGATGAAGTTAATGATATTCGAAAGGAATATAAAACTAATCCTTTGGTATTTCAGTCCCTTTGAAATTCTTGATCATATCATGATGGTAGCTTATTTTTTGGAACATCCAATGATCCTCTCTCATGTTTATACCATTGGTGTGTGATCATTCATATTAAAGGAAATTATTGGAGATTATGTATCATTAAGAGAATGTTCGAAAAAATATGACCAACCACTTAGTGACTGTATTTTTGTCAACCCACCAACCTGGGAAAGCTACATGATAAACTCAGAATGTGATTAGATAAATTTATCAGTATTTATTTTTATCATAGAGATGAATTTTGTTGGAAAATATCACATTCTTGTGTGAAGAATATAACCCCATAGGTTTTTATTAAATATACTTTTCTTGAATACATTTATTTTTTTTAATACCTTGTGTTACATGGAACACCATTTTTAATACACTATTATATACCATTAATATTTCAATTTAAAAACAACCATATAACCTAGATTTTAATCTAGGAGTTTTGAATATAAAACAATATATTTATAAAGTTAAATCTAAAGGTATTATATAAATAAAATAAATTAATAAAAAATGAATAATCATTTGGTAATGTTTTTATAAGATAAAAAATTACCTATTTGATTTTAAATTTTCAGGTTTCGTAATCACAATAAAATATGGATATTAGTTTTGAAAATTATTTCATGTTCTTTTGTTTTTTTAAATTTTTTTTGGTTTATGTTCTACTACAAAACCACATATTATTAATTTTAATCGTAAATTTATTGAAATATTTATATTTTATCACAATATTTTTATTATATATCATGTTGTAGAGATTATAATTTTAGATTTTAGATTGAATAGGAAATATATCATTTTTTTACTACATTTTATTCCTCTTTAAAAAATTATTTTCCAATCTGTTTATTGTTTTCTATTTTTGTTCTAATAAAATCCATGTTTTTAGTCTAAACATATTTTTTAATTTACAATGAGTTAATTTTTTGTTTAATTATTAAAATATAACATGTCTTATATTGATCAAATTCTCAAATAACAACTTATATTATAGTTCAAATAGATTTATTATCATTTTATTAAACTAAATTATATACTTATTTTATTATTTTAATGCTCAAGAAAAATTGGAAATATTTGCAACAATTATAGATTTTGGGAATTTTAATATTTCATAATGTATTTTATTTCAATAATAACTCTAGATATATACATTTAAATTTCATGCCCTATATTTCTTAGAAATTAATTATACTACTACATATTGAATTAACCAAAATGAAAAAAATTCAATTCTCATTCAGATTCCATCAATAATGACTTAATTCCTATTAATTTTTAGCATTTTCTTCAATGGATTTTATTCTTGGTTTTTTTTGTTTTTAATCGATATATCGTGTTATAAATGTCATATTCAAGAGTTATTTGTTCCGTTATAAATATAATGAATGCTGTAACTTTATGTAAACGAGAAAAACATCTGAATACAATGTTTGAAAGGATTACAAATTTACAAAATTATATATTATCAAGATTTACCTTAAATGATGTACTATACATCTTTATCAAAATCTAGTAATTCCTTCATGATTTACCACAAAATCTCCCTTGTGTTAGTATATAGTAATACATGAATTATTTTCCAACATTATCTTATATGGATATTCACAACACATTAACAATAGATATTATTTCATTTTTCTCATCATCAGAGTGGATATTGTAACATCTATAGTACAACTAAGATACCATGGTTTTCACATTTAAAAATCTCCAAGAATGACAGACCCACTTGCACAATTCTCTATATTAATAAATCTAACATTATCAAACATAATTAATATCCTCCTCTAAAAAGGATGTGGATTTTACTGTTTTTTTACAATATGTAAATTCTATTGTGATCTTCATTTCATCATCCAGATAATCTCCCACAAGCTGAATGACAACTTCATTTACATGTACTTCTATGTCCAGATGATTTGATATAATTCTTCAACACTATTATATGTGTTTTTTCTTTTATCGATTTCATTATATTTTCTCGGTCTTTGAAAAAAGTTCCCATATACCAGATGTGATCACAAAATATTTTTATTCTTTTATATAAAAAATAATTAATTCTTTATTTCATCTTGTATTTACTCCCAAATTATATTATTTGAATTATTAATTTCATGACTCCCTTATCTAAATTCATTGTTGAAATTCAGTTGTGACTCCCCATAAAAAATTTAGTGTGTCATTGTGGTTATTCTTTCATATTGTATAAAAGGATTTTATTAATCATTTAATGATTATCCATCAAAAATCAAATTATTGTACAATGTATCTCTCACCGAGTAGTGATGTTTAACAGTACATTAGGTCCCATTTTTTCAGGAAACTATATAATTTTTTTTGAATTATTTGACTTATTTTGATTCTAATTATCTCTTTTAATCAACAGTCATAATAAAATTTGACCATTTCTCAATTTCATAATATTTTTCAATTCGATTTATTCACCCCTATAGACTATCATTAAATAAAATAAATGAATAAAATAAGGGTAATATGATATCATTTTAAGTTATGGATAAAAATGTTTCACAGATATGATCTATTTAAATTTGATAATATTCATAGAAAACAAATCAAGATTTATCTTTGCCACATTCACCTCTTCATTTATCTTTAATCATCAAAACAAATTTTTAAATGAGGTTATTTTCCTGAGGATTAGATATAATAAGACCTATTTTATCATTTTGAATATTTTTTTTCTTTATTCAATGCAATAATTCCTTCTCTATGTCTATAAGCCTCATCTATTAATTTTGTCCAAAATTTTGAATATAGACCTGAATATATAGCTATTATAATTTTTCATATTTATTCCCCTTGATTCATGTATCCAATGGAATTATTAGTATCAAAATGATTCACATAAGAAGTATATTTCACTATGGTCCACTTATACACAACCTCATAACTATAATGATCATAATTTTTATCTATATCATCAATTTATACATTTTCATCTAACTATATACATAGTTCAGTAATGACAATATTATCATAATTATCATTCATGGATATTTCATATGTTCATGATCAAATACATTAACCTTATTGTAGTAAATTATCATCTAAAATTTATTTTGGTATCATCTATATGAACAACCATTTAGTATATAAATATTAAATATTTCATCTTCATCTTCATCGTCAAGAAATATTTTTCTACACTTTATCTTTATTAGTAACCATTCATAGATTCCAAAAAACTGTGAAGTGTTTTGTATTTGAATTCATCATTGACCATATCTTAGATAAAGTTATTTAATATATAAGGAGTAATTAAAATATGTTTCAAATATTTTAAATATTATTAATTGATTTAATCTAAATGTACCTTGAAATATCAACCTTAATTAATAATGTTTTAAATATATCATGGGGGCTCACATTCATTATTTTTTCTAATATATTTGGTCATGGAGTGTAAGAATTACTAATATCCTATCATTAGTCTTTATTATCTTGATGTTCTAAAAATTTATTATGGGAATATTAACACCCATTGTTTGATCTAAAATAGTTTAAAACATAGCTAGTTCATATCATTGTATGTCCCATAAAACACTTGACCGTGATCAATGATTTTTTTTTTAGTCATAAAAATTATACATATAATTATAGTAAATTCGTATGCTAATGTGGTCAAATAAATATATCAACATGCTTAATTCGTGGGCATGTTTCGGCATACATTGGATTGAACCAACTCAAAAATTATTCGACTTTATATTTTAATTCCTTTATGAAATTAAAAACAAGTTCTTATTTTTAGATTTAATCATATTTTGGACTTATAAAATAAACCATTATTAATTTTTTAAGATATTATTATAGAAATACATTCGTCCAAGGATTCAACACTATTATAAACCTTCCATAAATATCCCAATGTTATTTAAATAAATTATTTCCATAAATTAATCATATTTCAGAAATTTTTGATTTGTTTTCAATTATAGATGTCTCCCCCAGATTTCAGTATATCTACACTACCCTAGTAGAAACATATTATACAATATTATATAATAATCATGACCAAATATTTCTTAATTAAAATTATAACCTAAAAATCTTATATTTTAGTCTAATTTTCAATCATCACGAGTTTTCGAATAGTCAAATTTTTAATCATTTGATATGATGAAATAAATTAATCCTAATATGTAAATATACACCAAAATATTGGTTTGTGACTATTAATTATATAAAAAATTTCTACTCCAATATTTTAGTTATTTTTTTGATTTCTTCATATTTACCTACTAATATTGAAATTTATTTTTTACATGTCCCATCAACAAACATAAATTCTATATGATGTATTCTCCGAAGGAATTAATTTCATCATATCTAATAACTTTATTACTATTTCATATTTCTATTTTATATAAAATATACTTATTTAAATTTATACCGGTCTGGTAATGCTTTTTAGAGAGTCTTTCTTTCTCAAATTTCATAAACTGCACTATTTTTGTTAAAAGAGAATTTATTTACAAACCACTCATTTAAATTAATATTTATGAATAATTATTAAATATATTAAACTATAAAGATGAAGGTTTAATTCATATAATAGATGATGTTTTTCCATCATCATTATATTTCGTAAACTTATGGATTAAATTGACAAGGTATTATTTTTTAGTGTAGAACCAGTTTCCTAAATCAATTATTTCTTTGAGATTTGATTTCTATCCACTATCCAATGTAATCCCCCTAAAAACATTTTCTCAATTATAATGATTTTTCTTTTAAATATTTACATTCTTCATCATTTAACTCATAATCATGTTGTGTATTAACTTTTTAGGTTATTAATTATTCATGTTAAAATTAAATATGTTTCATCAGAGAAATTTATATAGATATTTCCTTTTAATAGATGATTTACATTATATTAGAAACCCTTTTATAATTGGTGAGAATGTATCTTCACAAGGATTTATGTTGTATTTTATTTTCCCATTTTTATAGAAACATATTTATTTTTATACTATCATATATTTAAAAAAAATATGTACTTCACCCACTTCATTTTAATTACTATTTTTCGAAGGCCATTACAAAAAAAATGTCCAATTTAATCAAAATTAATGAATTTTGAAATTTAATTTACATAAATATTGACTGATGTACAATATAAAATTTCTCGAAAACTAAAAAATATTTATCAGATCCTTTTATTAACACATGTTCATTAGGATCAACATACTCAACATCAATTATAATCATTATATCATTCTAAACATAGTAATGTTCTGTTTCTTATCTATGTATTTTATTAGTGTATCAAGTATTATTTAATTATAAATATGATTAAAATGACGTCCATCGATATTGAAGTTATCACGATCAATTTCATTAATAAATCATACATTTACATTAATCTTATCTGGATGAATTCTCATCCACTTTTTCACTATTACAGGGTCGTCTAGATTTTATTTGTATACCCTGAGAGTGCAGATAATCATAATAACATTAATATATATTTAATTAAAAATAATTATATTGAATTTATGTATCCTCATTTTGGATTCAATAAATTTATAACATTTATTACTTTACATTTCACATTTCTTCCTGAATACCATGAATTTTTAAACAAATATCACCAGATGATAATCATACTGTGACTTTTTCTAAAACATTTTTAAAAAAATAATGGTATTTTAATATTTTATATTTTTATATCATCCATAATATTATTAGTATTTATTATTGGGAAAAAATGAATCATATTTCATAATGAGGATTATATGAAATATTGTATCAATAATATCATGTTTAGGTGGAAGAAGAAAGGGAAATGTTATCTCATTCCATATATGAATGTCTTTCCCATAAAAAGATTGAATTTATTTTCATTTAAATTGATTTATAATGATATTTATAATTAATTATAGATATTATTTGTGGTTACACCATTCATTGATTTGACATTTTATTATCACATGGAAATGTGATCAATACTAAGAGGGGGTGAATGGAGGTTGATACAATTTATTTTCAAAACACAAATTCCATATATATGGTAAGACATAATGAAATCTAAAAATTCTTGATATATAAAAAACATTGATGATATATAATATATTTAAAAAAATGTTTTCCTCCAATATAGGTGATTACATCTCATGTATATGGTGTATGTTATGATCCTCACTCACATATCATATTTTATTATCCAGATGATGCATCATGAAAGGGAATATAATTGATGTTTTTATTATTATAGAAATAACTCATTCTCACATGAATAAAATTATTGAAATTAAAGAAAAAACAACTACTTCTTGGTGAATAATTAGGATATACTCGTTATACTTTTTTATAAAAATATTTTGTTGTGTCTCTAGTAGTAGTATTACTGAAATATTTAAATCAATTTATTTTTTAATATATATTCCATATTTATTATTATTACAAATCATTAAGTACGACAATATTTTTCAAATATTAATATTTTGGAAACCACCATGAATCCCACAATTACTTAATCTTATTATTAAAATCACTAGGATATCTTATATAATGTTATGGGATACATTATGTATCTTCCAATAAATGATTTTTATCATATTTTGAACTCCCCCACACTTTCAAAATTTCCTAAATGATATATAAAATATTTTTTCAAATTTACCAGCAAATATTGGATTATTACAATGACTCAGACCTTCTCAAAATAATCTAAAATACATTAAAAACACATCTCAACTCACAAAAACTAATTTCTATACATCATCAGATTTTAAAAATTCAATTTGAAATATATTGAAACTTTTTCATGTGTATCGTGAAAAAATTAAAACATTATCATCAATTTGATTAACACTTAATCAATACCAGGCTCACATAGTGTCTCACAAATATTGTAACCATATGAACTATTTTTTGGTCCACTCATGATGCACCTATAGACATATTCAACATAAAATATGAAATTTATAATGTCAAATTAATGGATAATAAAATTTGTTTTCACCAAAAAATACCAACCAAATCTATTGGGTGGCATAACTCAATAAAAATGATGCACACCAGTTAGATTCCAATACCCTTAAGAATAATCTATGAACCACATAGGATAAAAAATTAATGTAAATAATTTAAACAATTATTTAGTGTTTCCACACATTAAACCACTAAATTAGAATAACCCAAATGATAAAAATTAAAATGTATTTCAGGTAAGATAAGAGGATAACATCACCTTAGATAAACATGTTAAATGATTCCCACAAAACCAATGAGAATCAAGGGAATTGAGAGGGGGAAGAAAAGAATATGAAAATTATACAAGATGTCTTCCCCTGACTGAACCTGTATCAAAATTCATAATAGGTGATGACTATCAAATAAAATTTATATTCCTTAATAAAGATGTTGTAGATCACCACTAGGTACTTAGCCACCACTCATCAGGTACTTTGTGGTCCAATGGGTAAATCCTGGAGAAACACTTTCAATTTAGTGGGAATAACTAGTGGGCAATCCTAGTAGTTTCCCACTATGTTCCATTTGAAACAAGACTGTGTAACATGTGACCTACAACATCCACCTCAATCTAACATTTTATCACATGATACATAGTAAAATTCTTTGGTTGTTTCATATAATTATTTCAACTCTGTATAATCTCTTTAAACATCAACAAAAAAATTACATTTCGTCTTTCCCTTGATCATGCGTCGATAATTGAAATTACACCATCCTATAAATTTACGAATGACTTATCTATGATAATTTATTATATATGATAAACCAATAATATTATACTGAAAACCTTCATTCTTTTGTTAAAGTTATGTTTATCTATTTGTAGGGCCATATAGTTAGTGTATGAGATATTTTACCTCCTAGCATGGTTGTGTGAAGACCTTTTTTGAGGTTCTCATAAAATGTTTTTTTAATATGTTTTTATATGAATGTGTTTGCTAAACATGTAACAAAAATTTGTTGAATATGATAATAATGTTTGACCTATGATGTGTTTGAGGAGGTGAAGGATGCTTCCTTAACCATGCTAGGAACATTACAATAGTTAGGTGATGACATCCCAGTAATCTTGTTATTAACAACCATAATATTCTCATGATCCAGGATTTAGTCAAAAGGAGATGATCAACAGTAGCAAACGTATATCACTAGACTAAGGTAATTGGTTAAATATTCTATAGTACGAATCCAATCATCATGACATAAATGAAGGGACATGGAACATCTTACCAAATGTAATTTTTTTAATAATAATATGGAGCTATAGTTGTAAAATTTCATAAAATAGGAATGAAATAAAAGAATGTCACCATATAGAAAATTTTCAATGTAATCGGATGGACAATACAAAATGTTACCATATGGACTATTGCAGTTTTCATTGGTCAAATTCCTCGATGAAATCTTCATCAATGAGTTTTCAAACACCTATATTTTGTCTAAGGAGAAAAAATGGTGAATAATTATAATCTTCTAAGAAGATTGATAATCTAATGATAGAAAAACATGAAGAAGGAATACATGATGCAACATGGATGTTATATCCAATCAATGTGGGAGGAAATTATTTTATGAATGAAGCTGTTAGATTATAAGGAATATTTACCCGACATTAAATTGATTAACTTTTGCCGATAAAATCCAAATAGTTATCAAATAATAGAGTATCATATGTAGATTATACTTTGTGAATGAATTTTATTTATTCAATTTGAAAAATATTCATTGGTTCGAGTCCTTATGATGAAGAACAATTAAAACATTTTTTTTACTATTAAAATCCCCCCCCATTTAATTCAACTTTATAAAATAACCATCTAATGGAAAATAACTGGAAAATACATAATGATATTATCAGATGGAGGATACCAAATGTTTTACAAAAATGTTATTATTTAAATGATGTTTTTGAATCAATAGGGTGATCGGAAGGACTAATGTTGACTCAACAAATAGATCACATCGGAATGGATAATCTAATGTCTATCGGTCAGATGAGTCATTTGAAGAGAACTGATCTATGTAAAGATTATTTCATGGATGGATCAATTAATTTGAATAAAATAATATATATGTGTTGAATATTAATTAATTGGAGGATTAATTAATTAAATCATTAGACTAACATCCACTAGATAGACTTTTGTGAATCATTTCCCAAATCATCTTAAATCCCCTAACATAGATATTTAATGTCGATTGTTCAACATATTATTGTGTATAAATTTTAATAATGATTAGATAAATTCATTTAAATTTATGTCAGATATGATTGAAGATGTTTTCTGGTATTGAAGTCTTCATAAGGATTCATGTTTACAATAGAAGTCTATAGAATGTATCTACATATTTGAGTCTTCATTGAGTGTGAGTTTTTTTTGTTTGAGTGTCCATTTGGTGTACTTAATAAATTATTCATCACTTACTAAATTTCTAATATGAATTCTATAAATTTATAAAAACAATAATCCTTGTAATCTATTAGAAAAAATTAACTGATACAATATCAATCTAATATTATTTGAATAATAAATATGTTTGGGAACATTGATCAACACCATTATCCGGTATCACTTCATATTACACCTCTATTTGGTATTATTCAAATTAAACCACATATTACCTTCATTGTAAACTCAAACAACATTAAAAATATCTGCATATAATTTCTATCATATTGACAAATAGTGCTTGAAGAATTTGTAATTTCACCCCCTTTTTATAGTAGTGATTATTATATAAAAGGTGGAAAATCAAATTCAATTTTCCACTCAAAAAACAGAATTTTTTTTAATGTTTCTTTGTTATTATATACTAATATTGAATCTTAATTATGATTATATCTTCCATAAATTGCATAAAAAGTTATTAACCTCAACATTAATGAACTTATTAAAACATTATTACCATTTATAGTTATGATAATGTTTAATGCTAAATATCACAATGATATATTAAGGGATTTACAAGATTAACTAAATGTTCTCAAAACATAATCTTGTGAATCGTTGAATAAATATTTCTTTAGGAAGTCCTCTAAGAAGTTACTATTATCCACGTATCCATTATTTCCATCGATTTATTGACTATTTCTGATGAAATATTTTTCTCTTAAATTGAATCTTTGAAAATTTATCATCTGATCAATAGACCTTATGTATTCCCACCTGATGTGATTTTTCGTATGATTCAGCATTAATCTATCTAGGAATCCTTCATTTTCTAAAAATTCTAATGATAAAAACGCTCCTTTTGGAATAAAATTGGGTATCATCTATTCGATGAAATCATTACTGTAACGCCCCGACACCAGCTACCCAGAGTCGGTGCATTATTACATAACATTGGCATGATCCCAAGAAAGATCAAATCTCGAAAGACCGATTAGTTTAGTAGCCTTGGAAACACTAGATATATTCATAGGTTTTACGTTACATCATAAAATGAAAAACTACTACAACAACATAAAGTCTCCATAATCCACACTCATATCCCCACATAATATCCCTGCAGGTCATTCATAATTTACTTCTTCACTTCCTGGGAAAAATAAAACATATAAAAAGGGTGAGCTCAAATGCCCAGTAAGGATAACAAAATAGCGGAAACTTTCATAAATAAGAATAAACTTTTAAGGCAATGTATAACTAAAACAAAAGCCTTTCAAACATGAACTTTCAACATGGTATGGCATAAATAAAATGAAATAATGCCATTTACTTATTCACATGGATATTCTACTAATCGAATAATCACATGAAAAAATCAATAACCACTTTCATAATGTTGGAATGCATAATGCCAGACTATCATAACCACATAGCCAAGGCCTCGTGCCAAGACTACAAATAAGATTTTGTCAAGGCCTTGTGCCAAGACACTAGTTTGTCTCATGAGACCTACCGATGCATCGAGGAGCTATAGCGGGCTCCACCCGTCACTTATTAAGTCCAATGCATTCCCATATGAAAAGGTTTAAACATAACATAAACATTCGTATTAAAACTAGCATACGAAATGTCAATAATTTCATCATAAACTATGAATGGTATAAAAATAGCACATCCATAGTCAAACATATCACAAAACCTTCAATACAATATAGAAGTTTTGTATCATAATAAATAAACTTCAAATAATCTTAAAATCCATCAAAGGATGTTGACGTAGATGAAATCAAAATTCTTTTTAAAGAAACATCTCCTTTTATTTTGAAATCATTTAAGATCCATATAAAATAAAACATTTTCTTTGAAAATATTCTTATAAGCTTGTAAGGAAAGCTTTGAAAATTTTATAACGGCGTAAAATAACCGCACCCGCCGTATAAGTTAAAAAAACATTCTTACCTCAATTCTGTCGAAAAGGTTAAAAAGGACCTTGTTTTGAAAACGACGGAAAGATTTCTTTATAAACCTCTTATAAAAAGTCAAACAAGGGTATAAATGACTTTAAACCATATTCTGGTAAATAGTAAAAATGTTTTGAAATACATTTTTAAGTAACATGGATGTGGATGATAAAGATATCCCAGTAGATTATTACGTATAAACAACCTCGGATAATGAAGAGATTGTGAAATAACCCTTACCTTGTACATTTCCTTTGTTGGGGTCAGTTAAACTCCTGTATAATGGTGAAATAATTGTTATTAAATTATACAGGAATCATATACATTAATATGATATCATATATGATCTTTTAACATTGCTTTATTAATAATATCTTAGTATTATCGTCGTTTCAGGTGATAATCGATTCGTTCTTCTTAAATGTTTGGTTACGTAAGACATGTTTGTAATGGATTGATTAAATCTTATTCATAATCAGAATTATATTAAAATTATTTTTAACCCTAAAATGAGAATAAGACTTGAATGGATACGATGGAGGATGGATCTCACCGCGTTCGTGGAGACGGTAGTCCGTACGTACGCACGAACGCTACTTCCATTTAATTTTTATTTTAAAAGAATTGAATCCAAATGATACATAGGTATATTACTATTCCAGTATAATATAATATTTTATATATGTTACTTAAGTTCATTAACACCATCCTTTATACGTTCTATGTGTGGTATGAACGAGTCATATCATTTTAAGGGGGCGGTAGTCCGCACTTCCTCAAATGAAATTATCGTATGTATATACAACATGAAAGGAATAATGGTATGAAATAAAATGGAATTACAGAAGATTATATATAAAATATATATCATTAATATCATATTTAATTACAGTGCCATCATAATGGCCACCATGAGAGGCGGTAAGATGTATTTGAACAATCATCGTTTCGTGAGGCGTTAGTTTGCCATCCACAGA
Organism: Viscum album; assembly: GCA_963277665.1. Lineage (NCBI taxonomy): Eukaryota > Viridiplantae > Streptophyta > Magnoliopsida > Santalales > Viscaceae > Viscum > Viscum album. The sequence continues at coordinate 1,862,802,469 of OY728126.1, read as the reverse complement.
AACATTATGTTCATCATCCATTAGATGGAGTTGTGTGTATGTGTAGTTTTAATCCTTCTTATAACAACATCCTAGTATATTGAGGATACTGGTGTTGTTACAAAAGAAAGCAAATAAAAAGAGTTTGGGGGTTGGAGAAGCAAAATAAAGGAAAATAATTTAAGAGAAATCGTTACCTTTAATTTAGGTAACTCACTTTGGTTGGAACCGAAGGACTTATTGAAATGATTTCTGCCTAAGGGGAAGCTTCAAGGAGGAGGATAGGGATATGGGTAGCTTAGTTGGGCAGAGTTTGGATGAGCCAAGTGGCTTGAGAGGTGTGAGGAATGAGTCGAAGTGGTCTCCTTTTATAAGGGAGAAGAGGGGCTCTTTAGGAAAGAGTGAAAGTATTACTTTATAATATAATTAAATTCGGTTTATAATGGTCCAAAAATCATTGAGGTCGAAGATAAGATGACTAATATTCTAAATAACATCAACCAATAAGAATTGGACAGGTTTTAGATAATATTTTAATCATTATAATCTTATTTATTTAAATGATTTATTAATGAGGTAAACATTGCATCATTATTGTGTCATTAATAATTTAAATTATTTGATGTCTAAAAATTATAAATAAAATATCATTATGTAGGAAATCTTTTATTCTTTCTAATGAATATTTATAATCGAAAATCCAACATGTATAACCCTATGTAGAAATTGTTCTTCTAAAAGATGTAAGCTTATGCCATTTTTATTTTTATTTTAACTTTATTAATATAAAGTGTCCCTACCACATACAAGTGGCTCCAAGGGGTCCCCAAATTGACCTAAGGATGCTCATGGTCGGGTATGTGTCCACCAAAAAGGTTAGGACACGTTTTAGGGTAATTTTGTATTATTATAATATTATTTTTTTAACCCTTATTTACCGGATTTACCCTTAACCATGGTAAATAAAATATTTACCACAGTAATTATTCAAAATGTCTAAAAATAAAATTTACCTATTTACACAATTTGGACATCCTGATTCCAAATATGGAATCCATTTTTCTAAATTCAAAACACAGAAGTGGCAGAAATTAATTTAAAATTAATTCCCGCTGTCAAAACAAAAAGCGTGTTTTTAAGAGGTAATAACTATCAAAAGATTGGCACTTGTTTATGTTCGGTTTAATTGTAAAATAATGTCCAATGACCAACATTATATTAAATGGTAAAAATATATTCTAAGTATACTTTTAAACCACTCAAATTCACAATTTATCACTATTAATTATTTTGATTAAAAAATTTGTTTGTAATTAAAACTTAGTAATTTTCACTATTCATCAAAATATTAAAGTTATCCGAAAAGTACCAAAATTTCACCCTAGGCTAATTTCAATATTCCGAATCCAAAAATGAAGTCCATTTTGAAATATATAATATATATGATTTCAAAAAGTAGGTATTAATATTCACAACGGCTATTTTAATTAGTTGTGGTGTGTGTTAGAACTCGAGGTTGCGTACAACACACGCTATCACATTATTCAAAGAGAAGCGTACCGTAGAAGCTTGGGGTGTTACATTCTCCCCTCCTTCAAATAATTGCGTCCTTGCAATTTCTAGGGTATTACTGCATAAAAAGACCCGGGTGGTTCTTTATCATAAGTTCCTCGGGTTCCCACGTTGCCTCTTCCATCTTATGGTTTCTCCACAAAACTTTTACCAGACGCATCGTCCGGTTTCTCAGCACTTGTTCTCTCGTATCAAGAATCTTGACAGGCTCTTCGCAATAAGACAGATCGGGTTCCAGTTCTAATTCCTCATAGGTGAGTACATGCGTCGGATCAGGCATGTATTTCCTCAATAGAGATACGTGGAACACATCGTGAACTTTGGAGAGACTTGGCGGCATTGCCAATCGGTAAGCTACAACCCCAATTCGTTCTAGAATTTCGAAAGGTCCGATGTACCTGGGACTCAATTTACCTTTCTTACCAAAACGTATGACTCCCTTCCACGGAGATACCTTCAGGAAAACATGATCACCGACTTGAAATTCCAAATCCTTCATTCGATTATCGGCATAGCTCTTCTGCCTACTTTGAGCTGCTTTGATGTGATTTTGGATTACTTTCACCTTTTCCACCTTTTCCTCCACCAGTTCTGGGCCTACAAGTTTTCTTTCACCAACGTCATCCCAACAGGTTGGTGTACGACATCTCTTTCTGTATAACGCTTCATATGGTGCCATCTGAATACTCGAATGGAAGCTATTGTTATAGGAAAATTCTACCAGAGGTAAATATTGATCCCACATACCCTGAAAGTCAAGTGAGCAAGATCTCAACATGTCTTCTAAGGTTTGAATAGTCCGTTCTGATTGTCCGTCTGTCTGAGGGTGGTAAGCAGTGCTCAAATGAAGTTCAGTATCCAGGGATTTCTGAAGACTTTTCCAGAATCTTGAAGTAAAACGGGGATCACGATCAGAAACAATCGATAGGGGTACTCCATGAATTCTCACAACTTCATTAATATATAGTCTTGCTAGACGTTCCAGGGGTAGATCTTCTCTTATAGCAAGAAAATGTGCTATCTTGGTAAGACGATCAATAATAACCCATATTGTATCGTTCCTTCTAGGAGTCTTTGGTAGCCCCATGACAAAGTCCATCGTAACATTGTCCCATTTCCACTCCGGTATGGGAAGAGGTTTCATGACTCCTCCAGGGTGTTTCCTTCCAGCTTTCACTTGTTGACAAACCATACATCTTGACACAAAATCAGCAATCTCCCTCTTCAGGTTGTCCCACCAAAAATGTTCCTTCAAATCTCTATACATTTTGGTGCTCCCAGGGTGTATAGAGAAATTGGAACTATGAGCATCATCCAGCAATTCCCTTTTTAGATCAGGTATATTGGGAACACAAAGTATCTTCCCGAATTTCAAAATTCCATCTTCATACACAAAGTCTCTCAATCTCCCATCATTCACAGCTTTAATCTTCTTTTGGAATTCTTCATCATCGGTCTGAGAACTCTTAATCCTTTCTAGTAAAGATGGTTTGGCAACCATTTGAAAAAGCATTGATGTTTCACCTTCCCTGGTTATTCCCATGTCCATCTTCACTAGATCCATAAAAATTGGATCCCTTTCAATTCTCATATTGTTCAAAACTCCATGGTCTTTTCTCCTCAAAGCATCTGCCACCTTGTTTGCCTTCCCTGGGTGGTAGTGTATCGTACAATCATAATCCTTGAGTAATTCAAGCCATCTCCTTTGCCTCATGTTGAGTTCTTTTTATGAGAAAATATATTTCAAACTCTTGTGATCAGTATAAATCTCACATTTTTCACCATAGAGGTAGTGCCTCCATATCTTCAAAGCAAAGATTAAAGCTGCTAACTAAAGATCATGAGTAGGATAGTTTTGTTCATGAATTTTCAACTGTCGTGATGCATAGGCAATAACTCTATCATTCTGCATAAGGACACAACCAAGTCCTTTCTTCGATGCATCATTATATATAACGAACCCATCATTCCCCGATGGTAGAGTCAATATAGGAGCATTGACTAATCTTCTCTTTGGTTCTTCGAAACATTCTTCACACTCTTTTGTCCAAACAAATTTAACCCCTTTACGTGTGAGCTTCGTTAATGGGTTAGCCAATCAGGCAAAATTCTGGACGAAACGTCGATAATAACCTGCCAAACCAATAAAACTACGTACCTCAGTTATACTCGTAGGTGATGGCCATTCATGGATTGCCTTGGTCTTAGAAGGATCAACAGAGATTCCATCTTTAGAGACAATATGGCCAAGAAAAGAAATCTCCTGAAGCCAGAATTCACACTTGCTAAACTTCCCATATAATTCATGCCTCCTCAGAGTCTTCAAGATAATGCGCAAGTGATTTTCATGATCTTCGTAGGTTTTGGAGTATACTAAGATATCATCAATAAATACCACCACAAATTCATCGAGATACTCCTGGAAAACTCTATTCATCAGATCCATGAATACAGAGGGTGCATTAGTCAATCCAAACGACATTACAGTAAACTCGTAATGCCCGTACCTGGTTCGAAATGCTGTCTTCGGAATGTCTTCCTTCTTCACACACAACTGATGGTATCCAGATCGAAGGTCAATCTTTGAAAAGTATTGAGCTCCATGCAGTTGGTCAAATAAATCATCAATACGAGGTAGGGGATACTTGTTATTTATCGTTATAGCATTGATCTCCCTGTAGTCGATACATAACCTCATAGATCCATCTTTCTTTTTAACAAAAAGAACAGGGTCTCCCCATGGAGAAACACTAGGGCGAATAAATCCCTTATTACTCAATTCCTCTAGTTGTTTCTTTAGTTCGACTAACTCTACAGTGGCCATTCTATAAGGGGTCTTCGATATAGGCCTTGATCCAGGAATCAAATCAATGGAAAACTCAACTTCTCGTTCTGGAGGATGTCCAGGTAAATCTTCTGGAAATACATCTACAAATTTTTTCACAACAGGTACATCCTCTATTTGAACATTCCTTTCCTCACCCGCAGTTATTTCATTCTCTTCCTCCCCAATAATTGAATTTAGTTGAGCTATTGAGGGTGGATCTAAATAAGAATTAGGTGGTGACGATTCCGCTCTAAAAATAAGGTGTTCCTTATCATTATCATCAAGAATCGTAACCTCTTTCTTCTTACAATAAATCTTCGCATCATAGTCCGAAAGCCAGTCCATACCGAGGATTATATCAAACTCAATCATAGGTATGACGATGAGATCAGCAGATAAAGAAAATTTATGTGCTCTAATGGGGACTAATTCAAAAAACTTTGTTGCAACGATACTTCCCTTAGGAGTTTTAACTGACAACTCCCTTATTAAATCAAATTGGAAATATCTAATTTTCTTAGCAAACTGGGAAGATATGAAACAATGCGATGATCCAGAATCAAATAATGCATTTGCTAAACTTGAGGAAACCATTAAATTACCTGCCACCACGTCTTTCGGAGCTTCTACCTCAGCAGTAGTGATAGCATAAGCCTGGCCTTGATCCCTTGGCCTTTTTTGAGGTAAGTTCTCCTGACGCTTAGGACATTAATTTGCATAATTCCCCATCTCCCTGCAATTATAGCACTGAACGTTGGTAGCTTCCTTCTTCCCCTTGCAATCATGAGCTTGGTGGCCTTTTTCACCACACTTGTAACAGACTCCCATTCCCTTCAAGCAAGTACCAGGATGTTTCTTCCCGCATTTACCACAAGATGGAAATTCAACCTTTCCCTTCTTCCCCTTATTTTCATTCCCAGATTGATCAGCAGGTCTCTTCTTCTCTTGCTTTTCTTTAAAGTCATAAGACTTAGAGAATTCCTTTTCGGTCTTGATAGCACATGAGACAATGTCTTCGTACGATGAAAAGGATTGTGAGACTAATGCTCGACGGAGAAATGGTTTTAACCCATCAAAGAAACGATCAATATTACTTCTTGGGTTGCGAATATAATCTCCAGCATACCTCGCTAGCCTTGTAAAGTTAGCCTCATACTTTGTGACATTCTCATCCTCCTTTTGTCTCAGACTCAGAAATTGTCTTTCCATATCTGCTCGATGGTCGCGAGGAAAGTATTTTTCTAAAAACAGATCTTTGAACTCCCTCCATTCCATATTTTATACTTCATCATCTTCCTTCATGTTCTGAATCAATGACTACCATTGATCAACATCTCCAGTGAGGCGGTAAACTGCCATGATAACTTTTTCCCTTTCACTGCTCCCCAAAGCCTGAAATATTTTCTCTAGGGAAAATATCCATTGCTCAGCTACTAAGGTATTTTTATTCCCATTGAACGTTGGTGGTTGTTGCCTCATGAATCGATCTAACATTGATCCTCCACGCTACGGATCAGGGTGCTCCATACGGGTAAGGTTATTATTCATAACCTGAGTAAGTTGTCCCAGTATGGTGATTAGCTGATCAGCACCAGTTGCATCACCATCCCCACTATAATTATCTTGAGCAGGAGGGCAATCCCTACATGGAGTGCGTGCATTGATACGGTTTCCATTTCTTCCACTAGGTGCCATTTCTACACAATGGCATAAACTAGATCAGTTTATGAATCAAAATACATAATCCCATACTTATAAAACACTTAACATAAATTGAACTATTTATGGATATAATCCATAATCATAAGAATTTTTTTTTCTTTGAGGATTTATATACTCATAATCCCTTAAAAATGATTTGTAATGAAAATGAGAGTTATCCTAAGCATATCCCCCGGGAGTGTCGTAACCAAGAGTGCAGCAAGGCCCGTTGTCGTGCACCAGTTCCCGTTCGAGTCTAGCTCAAAGCGGTGTTTTCGGGTTTTACCCCTAGGTACATCTGTGCCAGAGCCGCCTCTACCTGCTTGTATCCAAACAGGGATGTATTGCTCGGAAAACTCACAAAATCTCTACAATACCAAAATTCTAGGAAGTTCTTCTATACTAATCCTCAAAGTTCATCTTAGGTCTACGTGCTCTAATCATAGTTTATCTAAATCTAGCTTCCAAGGTTTGTACTAAACTTCCTCTGATACCAACTGTAATGCCCCGACCCCAGCTACCCAGAGTCGGTGCATTATTACATAACATTGGCATGATCACAAGAAAGATCAAATCTCGAAAGACCGATTGGTTTAGTAGCCTTGGAAACACTAGATATATTCATAGGTTTTATGTTACATCATAAAATGAAAAACTACAACAACAACATAAAGTCTCCATAATCCACACTCATATCCCCACATAATATCCCTACAGGTCATTCATAATTTACTTCTTCACTTCCTAGGAAAAATAAAACATATAAAAGGGGTGAGCTCAAATGCCCAGTAAGGATAACAAAATAGCGGAAACTTTTATAAATAAGAATAAACTTTTAAGGCAATGTATAACTAAAACAAAAGCCTTTCAAACATGAACTTTCAACATGGTATGGCATAAATAAAATGAAATAATGCCATTTACTTATTCACATGGATATTCTACTAATCGAATAATCACATGCAAAAATCAATAACCACTTTCATAATGTTGGAATGCATAATTCCAGACTATCAAAACCACATAGCCAAGGCCTCGTGCCAAGACTACAAATAAGATTTTGTCAAGGCCTTGTGCCAAGACACTAGTTTGTCTCATGAGACCTACCTATGCATCGAGGAGCTATAGCGGGCTCCACCCGTCACTTATTAAGTCCAATGCTTTCCCATATGAAAAGGTTTAAACATAACATAAACATTCGTATTAAAACTAGCATACGAAATGTCAATAATTTCACCATAAACTATGAATGGTATAAAAATAGCACATCCATAGTCAAACATATCACAAAACCTTCAATACAATATAGAAGTTTTGTATCATAATAAATCAAATTCAAATAATCTTAAAATCCATCAAAGGATGTTGACGTAGATGAAATCAAAATTCTTTTTAAAGAAACATCTCCTTTTATTTTGAAATCATTTAAGATCCATATAAAATAAAAAATTTTCTTTGAAAATATTCTTATAAGCTTGTAAGGAAATATTTGAAGATTTTATAACGGCGTAATATAACCGCACCCGCCGTATAAGTTAAAAAAACATTCTTACCTCAATTCTGTCGAAAAGGTTAAAAAGGACCTTGTTTTGAAAACGACAGAAAGATTCCTTTATAAACCTCTTATAAAAAGTCAAACAAGGGTATAAATAACTTTAACCCATATTCTTGTAAATAGTAAAAATGTTTTGAAATACATTTTTAAGAAACATGGATGTGGATGATAAAGATATCCCAGTAGATTATTACGTATAAACAACCTCCGATAATGAAGAGATTGTGAAATAACCCTTACCTTGTACTTTTCCTTTGTTGGGGTCAGTTAACCTCCTGTATAATGGTGAAATAATTGATATTAAATTATACAAGAATCATATACATTAATATGATATCATATATGATCTTTTAACATTGCTTTATTAATAATATCTTAGTATTATCGTCGTTTCAGGTGATAATCGATTCGTTCTTCTTAAATGTTTGGTTACGTAAGACATGTTTGTAATGGATAGATTAAATCTTATTCATAATCAGAATGATATTAACATTATTTTAACCCTAAAATGAGAATAATACTTGAATGGATACGATGGAGGATGGATCTCACCGCGTTCGTGGAGACGGTAGTCCGTACGTACGCACGAACGCTACTTCCATTTAATTTTTATTTTAAAAGAATTGAATCCAAATGATACATAGGTATATTACTATTCCAGTATAATATAATATTTTATATATGTTACTTAAGTTCATTAACACCATCCTTTATACGTTCCATGTGTGGTATGAACGAGTCATATCATTTTAAGGGGGCGGTAGTCCGCACTTCCTCAAATGAAATTATCGTATGTATATACAACATGAAACGAATAATGGTATGAAATAAAATGGAATTACAGAAGCTTATATATAAAATATATATCATTAATATCATATTTAATTACAGTTCCATCATAATGGCCACCATGAGAGGCGGTAAGATGTATTTGAACAATCATCGTTTCGTGAGGCGTTAGTTTGCCATCCACAGAAACATTATGTTCATCATCCATTAGATGGAGTTGTGTGTATGTGTATTTTGAATCCTTCTTATAACAACATCCTAGTATATTGAGGATACTGGTGTTGTTACAAAAGAAAGGAAATAAAAAGAGTTTGGGGGTTGGAGAAGCAAAATAAAGGAAAATAATTTAAGAGAAATCGTTACCTTTAATTTAGGTAACTCACTTTGGTTGGAACCAAAGGACTTCTTGAAATGGTTTCTTCCTAAGGGGAAGCTTCAAGGAGGAGGAGAGGGATGTGGGGAGCTTAGTTGGGCAGATTTTGGACGAGCCAAGTGGCTTGAGAGGTGTGAGAAATGAGTAGAAGTGGTCTCCTTTTATAAGGGAGAAGAGGGGCTCTTTAGGAAAGAGTGAAAGTATTACTTTATAATATAATTATATTCAGTTTATAATGGTCCAAAAATCATTGAGGTCGAATATAAGATGACTAATATTCTAAATAACATCAACCAATAAGAATTGGACAGGTTTTAGATAATATTTTAATCATTATAATCTTATTTATTTAAATGATTTATAAATGAGGTAAACATTGCATCATTATTGTGTCATTAATAATTTAAATTATTTGATGTCTAAAAATTATAAATAAAATATCATTATGTAGGAAATCTTTTTATATTTCTAATGAATATTTATAATAGAAAATCCAACATGTATAACCCTATGTAAAAATTGTTCTTTTAAAAGATGTAAGCTTATGCCATTTTTATTTTTATTTTAACTTTATTAATATAAAGTGTCCCTACCACATACAAGTGGCTCCAAGGGGTCCCGAAATTGACCCAAGGATGCTCATGGTCGGGTATTGTCCACCAATAAGGCTAGGACACGTTTTAGGGTAATTTTGTATTATTATAATATTATTTTTTTAACCCTTATTTACCGGATTTACCCTTAACCATGGTAAATAAAATATTTACCACAGTAATTATTCAAAATGTCTAAAAATAAAAGTTACCTATTTACAAAATTTGGACATCCTGATTCCAAATATGGAATCCATTTTTCTAAATTCAAAACACAGAAGTGGCAGAAATTAATTTAAAATTAATTCCCGCTGTCAAAACAAAAAGCGTGTTTTTAAGAGGTAATAACTATCAAAAGATTGACACTTGTTTATGTTCGGTTTAATTGTAAAATTATGTCCAATGACCAACATTATATTAAATGGTAATAATATATTCTAAATATACTTTAAAACCACTCAAATTCACAATTTATCACTATTAATTATTTTGATTAAAAAAGTTGTTTTTAATTAAAATTTAGTAATTTTCACTATTCATCAAAATATTAAAGTTATCCGAAAAGTACCAAAATTTCACCCTAGGCTAATTTCAATATTCCGAATCCAAAAATGAAGTCCATTTTGAAATATAAAATATATATGATTTCCAAAAGTAGGTATTACTATTCACAACGGCTATTTTAATTAGTTGTGGTGTGTGTTAGAACTCGAGGTTGCGTACAACACACGCTATCACATTATTCAAAGAGAAGCGTACCGTAGAAGCTTGGGGTGTTACAATTACTTTCTGTTTAGTGCATGTTTATCCAATGATCATTATAAGAACATGACTTCAATTAGAGAAGTGTTTTCATTCTCAAAATAAAACATCGTCAGATGGTTCAAAATATGATGTACCGAAACTAAGGAATATTTATAAGATAGAATTGATCAGATGCCTTCATACAAAAACAAAAATTATTTACACTTAATTTTGTTGGTCAACCCATCTTCCATATTCCAATAAACCCAAGTAATTTACTTTATGATAATGTTGTTGAAACATCTAAATAATTCTCTCCCATTTTATCCTTTTTCAGTATCCCTAATTTTTATCATATTGAATGTTAATATTTTTACTACATATCTGTAAAAATATATTCTTAAACCATTGTACTTATTCCCCCATTTGTCCTGTTGAGTTTTTATTTGTGTTTATAAACCCATAAATGATGAAGTCATCCAAACATTAAACCAATAAAAAACACCCTAGTTTATCTTGTAATATTGTGTATTTCCCTTCTGATTAAATTAAAAATTTTCCATATAGTGACATTGTCCAACTTATATCCCCTTATCTGAATTTTTATAAATTTATCACCACAAATATCATATAAAAAATTTTCTGATAACAACATCACTATTCAATAAAATATCTTGACCTATTAGAATATATCCTATGTCATCTTCTTCTAAATACATCTTTCTAGTGATCTATATTTACTAACATTGATCTATTCTTTTTTACTCGTTCTTGGATAATGAGATATTCATGGTGGTAGGAACATGATGATTCAATTAGCATCATTTTAGTAAAATATTTCTTCATATCATTTTAATGAAACATCATTCAACTCCTCTATAACTTAATAAAAAAGTCTTTAACAAATTCATTAAATATTCTCACATTATTAACAATAACATTCATAAAAATATATGTTAAAAAAATATTTAAAAAATTCCAAAATGATAGTAAATAAACCCCTCAAGTTTATTGAGAAACATTAATGAAAACATTTATCAACTTGTTAAATTTTTACATTTCCAAAAATTCCATCCAATGAAAACCTTTCTCATAGAAAATTTCCAAACACTAAACTACTAGAGAAAAAATATGTATAATTTTATTTCATCCATCAGTGAAATTAAATTTTTTATCCCTATTAAAATAAAAATCCCCTTTAATTTTTAAACTCAACTATTTATGATTGAAGAAACATAGGATTCGTGATAGGAACCATGTTAAACCTAATCAAAAATATTTACTTACACTGTCCTATTGAAATCCAAATCTAAAACATGGTTGTGAATTTTATTTTAAAATTACAAGAATACATTGGTGGAGTATGTACATGTAGTTACCTCATCTGTTTCATAATTCATTCTGTTGTTATATTTTTTTATGAAAATATCATCATTTTGGTACATTTTGAAATATACTCAAGCAAAAAATCTCCACCGGCAATTTTCTATTTCAATTATGGGGGCTTAATATCAGTGTAACTTTATCATGAATTTTGTAATGGAGTTTTGGAAGGATATATGGCTTTTTAGTTCTCATAAAAATATTTAATTATTTTCTAACATCACTATAAAATATCACAACCTCACATTTATTAATATGATTTTATTACATGCATCGGTATAGGGAACATATTCTTCTTCCTCTATACCCAGCGAAATATAACTATTTTTCGAACTAATCCAAAACACACAGAACTCTCCCAAAATAATATTCATCCTAATTTTAACATTCTATCATTATAATCTATATCACAATCATCATCATTGAATACATGGAAGATCATGTCACAATTCTGTTATAAAACAGCATATAAGATGTTGTTTCCATATCATAAATGATCATTATTTTAGCTGACTACATGTGTGATTTGTTAGGATAATTGTGTTATCTTTAACATAATATTAAATCATAAATAATGTTATTTATTATTTTATTATGATATATTAAACATCCTACCTTCATTTATAAGCCTCACTAATTCACTCTTTTACTGGATTCAACATTACTCAATTCCATTCCAACAAATATATGAGAAGATACCTCCTTTATTTCTTTCATGAAAAACATGTATAATAACTATTTTGTATAATTTCTCCATTATTTAAGGAAATAGAATTCCTCTGGTTGAACTTGTAATCATAAAAATAATGTTTACTATCTAAACATTCACATTTCAATGTTTATCATAATTTTCATCAGCAAATACATTATAGGTTTCATCTCTATCACATGTAAAATTTATGTCACTTATTTAAATAATTCTAGTAATGGTACCTATCATCATTTCTTTAAAATAGATTTTAATATAATCTTATCCATTAATAATGATTAATAACTATAGAAAATTTTAATGTTTAGAATAACATGCAGAAGGATCCTATTTCAATCCATACAAAGAATCCTTTACCAGGATAACCTTGGTTCCCAATTAATCACATAAGAACAAACTAGATTTATCAATTCAAACATATTTTTTATAATTATCCATTTATGAAAGATAACTAGAAATACATATTATAATAATTATAGTTTCATTGATCAAAAAAATTACTAGAACAAACTTATTGTATCATGTCCCACTAAAAGGGAAATACTTTTTTCAAAATCAACACCATCATATTATGAGTAACATTTAAAAAAATATTATTTTTTTCATAAAACATAACCATGTTTGATATGTTTTTACCTAAATAACCATTTTATTATTATTAAATTTTTTCATATTATTCATTGAGTAATATTGTGAGATAAATTTTTCTCATTCTGATCTAATTATATATTTATTTATTTTTACCACACTTTATGTCCAAATGTCCCTAAAAATGTTTTTGGTTACACTTGCGACATATGTGATTTCTAATTATCTAATATCAAATTCAATATTCACTGAACTAGATCATTTTTATTCCCAATTATGTCTTTATATTCTGTATGTTTATATATTGACTAGAACTATTGTGATTTTCTTAAAAACATTCTTTCCTCTCCAACATACTAATCGGATTGACTAGTTAATGGAATAGGGGTGCCATCATATTCAAATACATCATATTATTTGGATATAAACTTTCAATAATTAATTTAATCTTCATAATATTCCTAGAAATCATTAGTTAATGAAGTTTATTTTAAAAAAATGAAACCAAATCTATCAATAAATATAGATTTTTTTTATTCCAACACATGTGTCTTTATTTATCTGATGATTGTCCCACGAAAGGATAATATTCATCATTTTCCTAAAACATTATAAGGTTTATATTTCTTATCATTTTTAATAAAATACTCCAAAATGTATTACACTGTATTTTTGTTCTTATAAAACATATAATAAGGTGAAATTATATATTTTAATTTCAATAAGAAACTAATTTTTACATGAATAGTAGTACAAATAAGTTCTCTCTAAAAAAATATAGAAATTTAAGATTCACCTATCACACATATTCCTATTTTCACTAAAATTTTATCATTAATTTATTATAAGTCATTATTTTGATGAGGGTACGGTTAAATGTATTGGGGTTTGATTACATGACTCTATATATAGGATTTGAAATCATTACCCGTGTACTCCATTCTATTATTATATCACTTTTTCATTACATAAGCAACCATCTCATATTCAACATCTCTTAAAAATGATAAATGCATCATTATAGCCACATATATATGTTTCATTAAAATTATATTGGTCTTCCGAATGAGATAATTTATAAATGAAATAAATTAGAAATCAAATTTTTTATATTGATGTCTCATCCTCCCATAAAGATCAGAGTGATAGAGCTCAGGTGGTCCTTTGGATTGGATTTCCTTATTATTATGGATTCCACAAAATATCTTCCCTTACCTACATGATATAAAGGAAACACCTTATTTATTATTTTGGTAGAGTTATGTTTCTTATAAAAACCAATTTTTAATATTTCTTATACTTTTCTGGCCAGGTTACCAAGGTATTCATAGACTTTCCTTATATTCATCCTCAGAACATGTGTAACTAGAGTTATAATGTTATCCAATATGTAATATATTTCCACTTTTTATTTATCCATTAATAAAATGTTTTAGATCTTTCATGACTTTGAGGATATAATAATATTTTCTAAAGGAGACTTCCATGTCATCATAAAAAATTTATATAACAAATACTATGTTTTTTTGTTTCAACTAATATATAAATATTCCTTTGACCATATATTCTATGATTTAATTTCATTTATTCTAATTTATCTAATTTTTATGAAACTATCATTTCATATGGTGACATGTCTACCTTCATTTTATTCCACATTTTTCAAATTGTTCTTATCACATGTTATGTGTGAGGAATAACAGATATCAACAATCGAAGGTTTTTTCATTGTTTTATCTTCTATTGAATTTGGAAAAAAATCTCAATTTTCCACATTCTTTTTTGAGCTTATTTTTCTATCATATCTTAAGAAACATGTCCCATAATTTAGTCATACATTCTTTATCATAGTTACCCATTTGATAAAATCTTCCTAACAAATCTATTAAAATATAAATAATTTTTTTTCAAATTATATTAATTATAATTATTTTAATATTGCATTTTTATGTAGTTTAGGGATGTGATTCTCATTTATTTTATTATTTATCTACCTTAGTACATTCCTATTTCAAGAGAGAGATGTTATTTGAAAAAAATTATATTCATTTTCCTGTATATACTAAGGAATTAAAAATATCTACTAAATCATCATCTTTTATAGAAGTATGATCTTTCCCATTATAGATTTTTTTCATATCAAATTTATATACTAATTTTCCACCAGAAAGGGAAATATTTTTTATAATGGTTATTTTAACTTTTGTAGATGTGATGTGTCATAGACAACATTTCTCAGACCATGATTTCCATATTTGTTTTCAAACACTTTTATGGTCTCAAAAAATCATATTAACTTCTATACATTATTGTTATATATGTCACCTGATTCTGGTGAAACATTTTATTAGCAGTTGACGATGTTTCATCCTTTGCCATTTATCCTTGTTTAAACTTTCAAACATATTCATTGAGGCGCTTTCAAACATAAAAAATATTAATTATGTTTTACAAACCTTTTCATAGTTAGTATTGAGTTTATTACAATGATATACCACCATCATTTCTTATTATGAAATTTTAGATCTAGGTTATTAATCTTCTCTGTGAACACATATTTTTTATGAATATATTACATTATTTTGTTGTTTTTCTCGCATTATTTATTTTATACTATAACATATTAATTGAGTATTTTTTTCTCAATACATGCCACATGTTCATATCTCAACTAATATCCTGTGTAGGTTTCTTAATATATTTATTCATCATTATTTATGGAACCATCATACCTATCATTATTTTAAAATGAGGTTAGAAAAAAATTTAGATTTTAATATTCTAAAAAAGTACTTTTTGTGGAGTATTATTAAACTTTATTACTCAATATACATCCTATATTCTATTCACAAATATTTTTATTACTTATAGTGCATCTCTTATCTTCCATGGAATACCTTCTCAACATACTTCAATGATGTTTTTTTTTCATAATCATATTTATATTATCTAACATTCTTCATAGTACTATTCATAGAAAACTTCTTGATTCCTCCACCCTAGAAACATTTATGTCATATTTTCCTCTATATTTTCTTCTAACTGTACTCTAGATTTGAATGATAACAGACCTGATCTATAAATTAATTTAATCATCTTCTTTATTTTTAAATCACTGTGGAAAATGATATTTTGATTAGTATCATGGAGTTTAATCATTATCATTACTAAAAAATATATTTCATCTATATATACAGAGTGAGGAACAGATGGATCCATCCATGATTTCTTGAAACTATCATGACACTATCCACTTTGGGTATCCCAGACACATGGGTTTTCTCCACATAAGGAATTGTACTTGTCTAGTAGGTAAAATACCACATGAAAGGGGATGGATTACTTATATATTATTAGGATAATATGATAATCTACATTCCTCAACATTGGACTAATGACTTGATACTAGATCACACAAGAAGACAGGGTGGTAAGTCACTATTTTAAAATTTGAGGGGAAATATTCACAACCTTGGGTGGAACAATCTCACCCTCATTGGCTTGAGGAGGCGGGGAGGGATTACTTGGACTTAAGCAACATTCCCAAGGCGCCAAAGGCTTGTAATAAATGACAAGGGATCCGAGAATAATTTGGGGAACAATTATCCCATAAGACGAAACCAAAAAAACAATCCACCACTATATGATGCATGTCAAGAAAACAACCAAACTCATACATTCCCAAAAGACACTGAGATAATCCATAATATCTCACATACCAACACAATCCCATACAACCTCATAGTACTATGAGGAAGACCAAACAAGGAAACACCACGAGCCATGACACCCCCATAGCTCAACACCAAGCTCAAAGATCCATGCCCCACCAAGACATCACAACGGACCACTAAATGAGGTTGATTCCTTACCTTTGCCCATGTCATGATACAAATCATGTGCAAAGACACCAATGTGCCAATGTAGGGGGTGAGTAATAAAACTCAGTCAGATTTCCCCAAATGAATTCCCTACACATGCTACTAGGATAAAACTGTTTGGAAATTTATATAAAATAGTTTATATAAAATTATAACAAGAACAACCATTTCCCATAGGCCAACCATGCCCTTACCAAGCCATCACACCCAAACCAAGCAACCAAGGCAGATCCAACCAAACATTCCACAAGCCATTTTATCATTCACACACTAGAACAACAATTTCTGACTTGAAAAGAAATGCACAACAAATAACCAAAATGGTGGGACCTCCGCAAAACCCATTCACCCATTCACACCAAAAAACCAAAATGGTGGGACTTCAACCCAACCCGTTCATCGATTCACAATTAGCAGTACCTGTCGACCACTACCATATGGTGGTTCTTCTGACCACTATCCATCCCATTTTATAGTGAGACTTCTCACCCACTTCCACACAATATTTCATCCAATCACAACCAATAATATAACCAATCAAGGTCACAAAAACATGCAATCAACCAATTTCATTACATATAAATCTACTTCAATAAATCACCCATTTATTGAAAATAATTTTCCATTCCAAAAAACATTTCAATAAAGAAACCACTTTATTGAAAACCATTTCCATCAATCATTTTCAAAAATAAATCATAGAATCCTATATTAAAATATCTATTTTAAAATCCACAACAAAATCATTTCACCATAAAACCCCCATTTTCCCAAAAATACCCAAATGGATTTTCAACCACCTTGCACATAAAAACACAATTAATTTCAATCCAACCAAATTATTTGTAACTAAAAACCATTAGATCTAACAATGTGGAGTCGAGATAGATGCCACCTACCCTTAAGGTTCTGGAGGAATCGACTCACGAACAACCACGCCTCAAATCCTGCAGACACACCATCGAAACCTCTCGAGACCCCCTTCCCTATCATTCGAAAGCCTTCAAATCATCCTCCAAGGCAACCGAATCCCTATATCTACACGCAAAAAGTGTAGATCTAAAAATACACGAATCATGGAAGATCATATCTAGAGAAAAACAAAATGAAACCATGAGAGAAGACTTACCCAGGAGCAATAACCTTCAAAACAACAAGAAATCTCTTCAAAATGCTTCAAAAATGAGTGGGAAAGCTTCTCCACCCCCTGAGAACCGAAGAACCCGAGTGAGCCACGAGTGGGAGGAATTTTGGAGTTAAATTAGTTAATCCTGAGGGAGCCTGGAACTTATAACCCTATTTTTAAGTGGCCGAAGGGTTAGCCTACATGGTTTGGAAAACTGTGCACTAACCGTGCACATGCTACAACCTCAAGATAAAGGGTACACACAGTTTCCTCGCACGGTTTGGAAAACCATGCGCAGGCCATGCGAAGCCTACTGTCTCCCTTTCAGGGTATCCTAGAGAATCCGCACGGTTTCCTAGAGAATCCGCACGGTTTCCACTAATCGTGCTAAAACCGTTCACCCCATTAAAAGCCTCTAAACTCATCCAAAACCATTCAAAACTCTCCAAACCTCTCCCAAATCATCCCATTCACTTTAAACACATAAAAAGGCATAAAAAGAGGCCACATACTTCAAACCTAGGGTACTACATTCTCCCCACCATTGGACATTACGTCCTCAGAAAGTAGTGAACCCGCCCTTTGCCGAAAGGGGTCAAACCACTACTCAATCATCTCTTTATCCCGCTCCCAAGTCTCATATTGAATCTAACCATGCTTCCACAATACACAAACTAAAACAATTATTTTACCATGCAAGACTTACTCTTTCCTATCCACAACCTGCACTGGCCTGTGCACCAACAAAGCATCCAGTTCTAGCTCTACATGATCCCATCGAATCACATGGTCACAATCCGGCTAAGAATTTTTCAACTGTGACACATGAAACACATTGTGCACCGCACTGAACCTAAGTGGAATAGACAAATAATAATCCACCTCACCAAACCACTCAAAAATCTCAAAAGGTCCAATATACCTTGGAGATAACTTTCCATGATTTACAAACCAACAATGTCCCAACCTAGGAGAGATCCTCAAGAAAACATGATCACTCACTTCGAACGACAACAGTCATTGACAATGATCCAAATATGATTTATGATGACTCTAAGCCGTATCCATGATCTACCTGATCATCTTGATCTTCTCTGTAGTATCCTAGAGAAGGCTCGGTCCAACCATCGAGGACTCACCCGTTTCCACCCAGCATAGTGGGGAACAACATGGCCGCTCATACAACACTACAAACGTAGCCATCTGTATGGATTCCTGATAACTGTTATTGTAAAAGAACTCAACCAACGACAAGTACTCCCCCCATGACCCACCAAAATCCTTGACAGAATCCCGCAACATGTCCTCCAATGTTTGTATCGTCCTCTCAGATTGACCATCCATCTGAGGGTGATACGCCATAATCATGGTCAACTTAGTTCCAAGGGCTTGCTGTAAGGATTTCCAGAAATGATATGTAAACATCAGATCTCTATCTGTTAAAATTGAAACTGGAACACCATTCCTTTTTACCACCTCCCGGATATAGATTTCGGACAAATCCTATACCGTATGAGATTCACGAATCGGGATAAAATGAACCAACATCATTAGTCGATCCACAATCACCCAAATGGCATGGTTTTTTCTGACCGTTCTGGGTAGACTTGTGAAAAAATCCATCGCTATTTACTCCCACTTCCAAACAGGGATTGGTATAGTCTGCAACATTCCTGTTGTCCTCTGATGGTCTGCCTTGACCTACTGACAAGTCAAGTATCTCGAAACAAACTCAGCCACACTTCTTTTCATACCATCCCACCAGAACTGCGCCATCAGCGCTTTATACATTTTTTGAATTCCAGGATGAACAACCCATCGGTAATGATGATACACCATGAGAATATCCTCCTAACATGTAACTGGTACAACCATCTGATTCTAAAAACACAAAACTGAATCTCCCTTCAGTTTCCAACCCTCAATGGTCTCCCCACCATTGAGTCTTGACCCCATGTTCACACACCCAGAATCAGATATCTCTGCCCCTCTAACCAGGCCAACCAATTTAGGAATCAATAAAAATGGAAAGAAGACCGCTCTATCACCCTGGTCCTCACATTCCCACCACATATCAGTTATAACCGACATTAACTGCCCCTGGTCCGATGTCTGTTTCACCACCTGAGCATATGATTTTCTACTTAATGCATCTGCCACCAAATTTCCATTACCCGTTGTGTACATCATGTCAAAATCAAACATCTGGAGATATTACATCCATATCCTTTACCTCAAGTTCAAATCCCTTTGTGAGAAAATGTGCTTCAAGAATTTATGATTATTATATACCATGAATTTCTCACCAGAGAGATAATGATGCCATACTTTCATTGAATGGACCACTACTGCCGACTCCAAATCATTAGTTGGGTAGTTAATCTCAATCCCTCTTAACTGTTGTGATATATATGAAACCACATGATTCCATTGCATGAGAATGCACCCCAACCCTGATCTCGATGCATTGCAAAACACCATGTACCTTTTTCCAGGTTCTGGAAAAACCAAGATTGGTGCTGATGTAAGACGACCCTTTAGCTCTTCGTAACACTACTGAAACTGATCATTCCACTGAAATGGAACATTATTTCTTGTCAAATCTGTCATTGGTGAAGAAAAACGTGAAAAATCATGAACAAAACTCCAATAATACCCATCTAAACCACGAAAACTCTGTATCTCAAACACATTCTTTGGCGGTTTCCATGAGATAACAGCCTCTATCTTTTCCAGATCCACTGAAACAACTCTTTCAGAAATCACATGGCCAAGAAAACTAACTTTGTGTATCTAGAAGTAACTCTTTAACAATTTGGCATACAACTGATGATCGCTCAAGATATCTAGCACTGCCTCCATGCAATGCTCATGCTCCACCCATGTCTTTGAATACACCAAAATATCATCTAAAAATACCACCACAAATGAATCCATATATCTCTGAAATATCTAATTCATCAATTCCATAAACACATATGGCATATTCGTTAGACCAAAGTGCATAACCACATATTTATAATGGACATATCTACTTCTGAAAGTTTTTTTAGGAATATCATCCTTCCTCACCCACAATTTATGATATCCCGACCTCAAGTCAATCTTGGAGAACCACTGGGCTACCCTCAACTGGTCGAACAAATCATCAATTTGTGGAAGTGGATAACTGTTCTTTATTGTAACTTGGTTAAGTCTCCGATAATCAACACATAGCTTAAATATTTTATCCGCATTTTTCACAATCAACACTAGCGCTACACATAGAGACGTGCTAGGATGGATTGAGTCTTTTTTCCTAACTCTTCCAAAAGGACTTTCAATTCCTCCAATTCAGCTGCTAACATCCGATAAGAGGAAATTGAGATAGGAATGGTCCTAGGAAGGAGATCAATCGTAAACTCCACTTCTCTTACAGGAGGTGACCCGAAGAATTCTTTAGGAAAAACACCCAAGAACCGATCCAAAACTATCGAAAGAACACTCTAGTCAACATCCTCTACCGATTCCAATGAAAAAACCACCAACTGATACGATAATGTACCCACTGCTAGTTCCAACAAACCTATTGCACCCTACCTTTCATGCCTCTCTCCACTAAATAGATTTTTAACACTATCACGTTTCGTAAAAGCCATTGTCCATGCATTGCAGTTGATGTGGGCCTTAAAATCCACCATCCAATCCATTCCCAGGATTACATCATACCCATCCATCTCAATAATTGAGAAATTCCACATTAGATCAACCTCTCCCACAAATTTACAACATTTTCAACACAAGAAGGCTCGACACTCTCTTCCTCCCAGAGGAGTTTGAAGGTTTCAAACATAGGGAATCATTTATGTAACGCCCCGACCCCAGCTACCCAGAGTCGGTGCATTATTTACATAACATTGGCATGATCACAAGAAAGATCAAATCTCGAAAGACCGATTGGTTTAGTAGCCTTGGAAACACTAGATATATTCATAAGTTTTACATTACATCATAAAATGAAAAACTAATACAACAACATAATGTTTCCACAGTCCACACTATAATCCCCTCATAATATCCCTGCAGGTCATTCATAACTTACATCTTCACTTCCTGGGAAAAATAAAACATAGAAAAGGGGTGAGCTCAAATGCCCAGTAAGGATAACAATATAGCGGAAACTTTCATCAATAAGAATAAACATTTAAGGCAATGTATAACTAAAACAAAAGCCTTTTAAACATGAACTTAAACATAGTATGGCAAAAGTAAAAATGAAATAATGCCATTTACTTATTCACATGGATATTCTACTAATCGAATAAACACATGAAAAAATCAATAACCACTTTCATAATGTTGGAATGCATAATGCCAGACTATCATAACCACATAGTCAAGGCCTCGTGCCAAGACTACAAATAAGATTTTGTCAAGGCCTTGTGCCAAGACACTAGTTTGTCTCATGAGACCTACCGATGCATCGAGGAGCTATAGCGGGCTCCACCCGTCACTTATTAAGTCCAATGCATTCCCATATGAAAAGGTTTGAACATAACAAAAACATTCGTATTAAAACTAGCATACGAAATGTCAATAATTTCACCATAAACTATGAATGGTATAAAAATAGCACATCCACAGTCAAACATCTCACAAAACCTTCAATACAATATAGAAGTTTTGTATCATAATAAATCAACTTCAAATAATCTTAAAATCCATCAAAGGATGTTGACATAGATGAAATCAAAATTCTTTTTAAAGAAATATCTCCTTTTATTTTGAAATCATTTAAGATCCATATAAAATAAAACATTTTCTTTGAAAATATTCTTATAAGATTGTAAGGAAATCTTTGAAGATTTTATAACGGCGTAAAATAACCGCACCCGCCGTATAAGTTAAAAAAACATTCTTACCTCAATTCTGTCGAAAAGGTTAAAAAGGACCTTGTTTTGAAAACGACGGAAAGATTCCTTTATAAAACTCTTATAAAAAGTCAAAAAAAGGGTATAAATGACTTTAACCCATATTCTTGTAAATAGTAAAAATGTTTTGAAATACATTTTTAAGAAACATGGATGTGGATGATAAAGAGATCCCAGTAGATTATTACATATAAACAACCTCGGATAATGAAGAGATTGTGAAATAACCCTTACCATGTACTTTTCCTTGGTTGGGGTAGGTTAACCTCCTGTATAATGGTGAAATAATTGTTATTAAATTATACAAGAATCATATATATTAATATGATATCATATATGATCTTTTAACATTGATTTATTAATAATATCTTAGAATTATCATCGTTTCGGGTGTTAACTTACTCATTTTCTTTTATATGTTTTGTTACATAAGACATGTTTGTTGTATCTTATTCATATCCAGAATGATATAAAGTCCTTAAACATCATTTTTAAATCATAAAATGATAATTATACTTGAATGGATACGATGGAAAATGAATCTCATCGCGTTCGTGGAGACGGTAGTCCGTACGTACGCACGAGCGACAATATCATTCTTTTGATATTAAAATAATATATATATGAATGGTATATCATATATACAGAATCATTAACATGTTATATTTATTATTTACATGAGTTACACATCATTATTATACCCTTCCAAATAATATTATATTGAATAACAATTACACCACGACGTGGAGACGGTAAGCCGTACGTACGCACGTATGGTGACATGTTATTCAAAGGGTGGATAGAATACTGAATATGGTTGTACCATACTTATAATAACATCACAGTATATTTGAGATACTGGAGTTATTATTTTAGAATGGTAAGAACAAAGGAAGAAGAAGTGGAAGAAGAAATGAACTTATAAAAGGGTGGTGAAATCATTACCTCTTCTTCGGGTTCTTCCTTTTGATTTGATCAAAAGGGCTCCTTAGGTTGGCTTTCTGATCAAACTAAGGCCTCTAGGTTGTAGTGAGGGATGTTGGGAGAGTATTTGGGCAGAGTTTGGACGAGCCAAGTGGCTTGAGAGGTGTGAGTAAAAGAGAAGGAGGAGTGCCCTTTTATAAGAGGGGTGAGGGGCACCTTTGGAAAAGCTAGAAATATTAATTTATAATAAATTCATATTCGGTTTCTAATGGCTCCAAAGCTTATTATTCAAAGGTTAAGGTGGGGATAGGTCGAAAACCACTCAACCAATAGAATTTAGACAGGTTTGGGTACTTATATTAACCTTATCTTTAAGTATTAACTCTAAGTTAATTAGTTTCACTTTTACAATGTCTCTTTGTATTTTTATATAATATGGTTAATAAACTTACTATATACATCCAAGCGACCCCCAAGTGGTCCATTAATGATTAACCTATCATAATATAAGTCTCTTGGCCGAACCTTAGATTTTTAGGAATTTAATATCAATTAATAATATAATATTTGTTTTAAGAACTCTTTTATGTCAATTTTGACACTATTCAATAGTTGATTTTTGTGAAACTCATAACAGATTGATTACTTCGAAAAAAGTCAATTAAATCAACTCTAATATATCATATTATCCTAGAAAATTAGTTTAATTCATTAAAAGTTTCATATTATATTTATTTGGGTATTTATAATATCAATTATTTTAATTTTTCACTATTATAGTAATTACTTCATCATCATTGTGTCATAAATAAAATAAATTATTTAATGTCTAAAAATTACAAATAAAATATCATTATGTAGGAAATCGTTTTATCTTTCTAATGAATATTTATAATCTAAAATCCAACATATATAACCCTATGTAAAAATTGTTGTTCTAAAAGATATATGCTTGTGTCATTTTTGTATTCATTTTAACTAAATTAAAATAAAGTGTCATTATCACTTACAAGTGGATCCATGGGGTCCCAAAATTGACACAAAGATGCCCATGGTCGACCATCTATCAACCAAAAGGGTTAAGACACGTTTTTAGGGTAATTTAGTATTATTATAATATTATTTTTTTAACCCTTATTTACCGGATTTACCCTTAACCATGGTAAATAAAATATTTACCGCAGTAATTATTCAAAATGTCTAAAAATAAAAGTTTCCTATTTACACAATTTGAACATCCTGATTCCAAATATGGAATCCATTTTCCTAAATTCAAAACACAGAAGTGGCAGAAATTAATTTAAAATTAATTTCCGTTGTCAAAACAAAAAGCGTGTTTTTAAGAGATAATAACTATCAAAAGATTGACACTTGTTTATGTTCGGTTTAATTGTAAAATTATGTCCACTGACCAACATTATATTAAATGGTAAAAATATATTCTAAATATACTTTAAAACTACTAAAATTCATAATTTATCACTATTAATTATTTTGATTAAAAAAGTTGTTTTTAATTAAAATTTAGTAATTTTCACTATTCATCAAAATATGAAAGTTATCCGAAAAGTACCAAAATTTCACCTTAGGCTAAATTCGATATTCCGAGTCCAAAAATGAAGTCCATTTTCAAATATAAAATATATATAATTTCAAAAATTAGGTATTACTATTCACAACGGCTAGTTTAATTAGTTGTGGTGTGTGTTAGAACTCGAGGTTGCGTACAACACACGCTATCGCATTATTCAAAGGGAAACGTACCGTAGAAGCTTGGGGTGTTACATTCTCCCCTCCTTCAAATAATTGCGTCCTCGCAATTTCTAGGGTATTACTGCATAAAAAGACTCGGGTGGTTCTTCATCATAAGTTCCTCGGGTTCCCACGTTGCCTCTTCCATCTTATGATTCCTCCACAAAACTTTTACCAGACGCGTCGTCCGGTTTCTCAGCACTTGTTCTCTCGTATCAAGAATCTTGATGGGCTCTTCGCAATAAGACAGATCGGGTTCCAGTTCTAAATCTTCATAGGTGAGTACATGCGTTGGGTCAGGCATGTATTTCCTCAACAGAGATATGTGGAAGACATCGTGAACTTTGGAGAGACTTGGCGGCATTGCCAATCGGTAAGCTACAGCCCCAATTCGTTCTAGAATTTCGAAAGGTCCGATGTACCTGGGACTCAATTTACCTTTCTTACCAAAACGTATGACTCCTTTACACGGAGATACCTTCAGGAAAACATGATCACCGACTTGAAATTCCAAATCCTTCCTTCGATTATCGGCATAGCTCTTCTGCCTACTTTGAGCTGCTTTAATGTGATTTTGGATTACCTTCACCTTTTCCACCGTTTCCTCCACCAGTTTTGGGCCTACAAGTTTTCTTTCACCAACGTCATCCCAACAGGTTGGTGTACGACATCTCTTTCCGTATAACGCTTCATATCGTGCCATCTGAATACTCGAATGGAAGCTATTGTTATAGGAAAATTCTACTAGTGGTAAATATTGATCCCACATACCTTGAAAATCAAGTGAGAAAGATCTCAACATGTCTTCTAAGGTCTGAATAGTCCGTTCTGATTGTCTGTCTGTCTGAGGGTGGTAAGCAGTGCTCAAATGAAGTTCAGTATCCAGGGATTTCTGAAGACTTTTCCAAAATCTTGAAGTAAAACGGGGATCACGATCAGAAACAATCGATAGGGGTACTCCATGAAGTCTCACAACTTCATTAATGTATAGTCTTGCTAGACGTTCCAGGGGTAGATCTTCTCTTATAGCAAGAAAATGTGCTGACTTGGTAAGACGATCAACAATAACCCATATTGCATCGTTCCTTCTAGGAGTCTTTGGTAGCCCCATGACAAAGTCCATCGTAATATTGTCCCATTTCCACTCCGGTATGGGAAGAGGTTGCATGACTCCTCCAGGCTGTTGCCTTCCAGCTTTCACTTGTTGACAAACCATACATCTTGACACAAAATCAGCAATCTCCCTCTTCATGTTGTCCCACCAAAAATGTTCCTTCAAATCTCTATACATTTTGGTGCTCCCAGGGTGTATAGAGAAATTGGAACTATGAGCATCATCCAGCAATTCCCTTTTTAGATCAGGTATATTAGGAACACAAAGTCTCTTCCCGAATTTCAAAAGTCCATCTTCATACACAAATTCTCTCAATCTCCCATCATTCACAGCTTTAATCTTCTTCTGAAATTCTTCATCATCGGTCTGGGAACTCTTAATCCTTTCTAGTAAAGATGGTTTGGCAACCATTTGAAAAATAATTGATGTTTCACCTTCCCTGGTTATTCTCATGTCCATCTTCTCTAGATCCATGAAAATTGGATCCCTTTCAATTCTCATCATGTTCAGAACTCCATGGTCTTTTCTGCTCAAAGCATCTGCTACTTTGTTTGCCTTCCCTGGGTGGTAGTGTATCGTACAATCATAATCCTTGAGTAATTCAAGCCATCTCCTTTGCCTCATGTTGAGTTCTTTTTGTGAGAAAATATACTTCAAACTCTTGTGATCAGTATAAATCTCACATTTTTCACCATAGAGGTAGTGCCTCCATATTTTCAAAGCAAAGATCACTGCTGCTAACTCGAGATCATGAGTAGGATAGTTTTGTTCATGAATTTTCAACTGTCGTGATGCATAGGCAATAACTCTATCATTCTGCATAAGGACACAGCCAAGTCCTTTCTTTGATGCATCACTATAAATAACGAACCCATCATTCCCCGATGGTAGAGTCAATATAGGAGAATTGACTAATCTTATCTTCAGTTCTTCGAAACATTCTTCACACTCTTTTGTCCAAACAAATTTAACCCCTTTACGTGTGAGCTTCGTTAATGGGTTAGCCAATCGGGCAAAATTCTGGACGAAACGTCGATAATAACCTGCCAAACCAATAAAACTACGTACCTCAGTTATACTCGTAGGTGCTGGCAATTCTTGGATTGCCTTGGTCTTAGAAGGATCAACAGAGATTCCATCTTTTGAGACAATATGGCCAAGAAAAGAAATCTCCTGAAGCCAGAATTCACACTTGCTAAACTTTCCATATAATTCATGCCTCCTCAGAGTCTTCAAGATAATGCGCAAGTGATTTTCATGATCTTCGTAGGTTTTGGAGTATACCAAGATATCATCAATAAATACCACCACAAATTCATCGAGATACTCCTTGAAAACTCTATTCATTAGATCCATGAATACAGCGGGTGCATTAGTCAATCCAAACAGCATTACAGTAAACTCGTAATGCCCGTACCTGGTTCGAAATGCTGTTTTCGGAATGTCTTCCTTCTTCACACACAACTGATGGTATCCAGATCGTAGGTCAATCTTTGAAAAGTATTGAGCTCCATGCAGTTGGTCAAATAAATCATCAATACGAGGTAGGGGATACTTGTTCTTTATCGTTATAGCATTGATCTCCCTGTAATCGATACATAACCTCATAGATCCATCTTTCTTTTTAACAAAAAGAAAAGGGGCTCCCCATGGAGAAACACTAGGGCGAATAAATCCCTTATTACTCAATTCCTCTAGTTGTTTCTTTAGTTCGACTAGCTCTACAGTGGCCATTCTATAAGGGGTCTTCGATATAGGCCTTGATCCAGGAATCAAATCAATAGAAAACTCAACTTCTCGTTCTGGAGGATGTCCAGGTAAATCTTCCGGAAATACATCTACAAATTCTTTCACAATAGGTACATCCTCTATTTGAACATTCCTTTCCTCACCGACAGTTATTTCATTCTCTTCCTCCCCAATAATTGAATTAAGTTGAGCTACTGGGGGTGGATCTAAATAAGAATTAGGTGGTGACGATTCTGCTCTAAAAATAAGGTGTTCCTTATCATTATCATCAAGAATCGTAACCTCTTTCTTCTTACAATAAATCTTCGCATCATAGTCTGAATGCCAATCCATACCGAGGATTATATCAAACTCAATCATAGGTATGACGATGAGATCAGCAGATAAAGAAAATTTATGTGCTCTAATGGGGACTGATTCACAAAACTTTGTTGCAATGATACTTCCCTTAGGAGTTTTAACTGACAACTCCCTTATTAAATCAAATTGGAAATATCTAATTTTCTTAGCAAACTGGGAAGATATGAAACAATGCGATGATCCAGAATCAAATAATGCATTTGCTAAACTTGAGGAAACCATTAAATTACCTGCCACCACGTCTTTCGGAGCTTCTACCTCAGCAGTAGTGATAGCATAAGCCTGGCCTTGATCCCTTGGCCTTTTCTGAGGTAAGTTCTCCTGACGCTTAGTACATGCATTTGCATAATGCCCCATCTCCCTGCAATTGTAGCACTGAACGTTGGTAGCTTCCTTCTTCCCCTTGCAATCATGAGCTTGGTGGCCTTTTTCACCACACTTGTAACATACTCCCATTCCCTTCAGGCAAGCACCGGGGTGTTTCTTCCCGCACTTACCACAAGATGGATATTCAACCTTTCCCTTCTTCCCCTTATTTCCATTCCCAGATTGATCAGCAGGTCTCTTCTTCTCTTGCTTTGCTTTAAAGTCATAAGACTTAGATAATTCCTTTTCGGTCTTGATAGCACATGAGACAATGTCTTCGTACGATGAAAAGGATTGTGAGACTAATGCTCGACGGAGAAATGGTTTTAACCCATCAAAGAAACGATCAATCTTACTTCTTGGGTTGCGAATATAATCACAAGCGTACCTCGCTAACCTTGTAAAGTTAGCCTCATACTTTGTGACATTCTCATCCTCCTTTTGTCTCAGACTCAGAAATTGTCTTTCCATATATGCTCGATGGTCGTGAGGAAAGTATTTTTCTAAAAACAGATCTTTGAACTCCCTCCATTCCATATTTGATACTTCATCATCTTCCTTCATGTTCTGAATCAATGACCACCATTGATCAGCATCTCCAATGAGGCGGTAAACTGCCATGATAACTTTTTCCCTTTCACTGCTCCCTAAAGCCTGAAATATTTTCTCTAGGGAAAATATCCATTGCTCAGCTACTAAGGGATTTGTATTCCCATTGAACGTTGGTGGTTGTTGCCTCATGAATCGATCTAACATTGATCCTCCACGCTGCGGATCAGGGTGCTCCATACGGGTAAGGTTATTATTCATAACCTGAGTAAGTTGTCCCAGTATGGTGATTAGCTGATCAGCACCAGTTGCATCACCAACCCCACTATAATTATCTTGAGTACGAGGGCAATCCCTACATGGAGTGCGTGCATTGATACGGTTTCCATTTCTTCCACTAGGCGCCATTTCTAAACAATGGCATAAACTAGATCAGTTTATGAATCAAAATACATAATCCCATACTTATAAAACACTTAACATAAATTGAACTATTTATGGATATAATCCATAATCATAAAAATGTTTTCTTTGAGGAAGTATATACTCATAAACCCTTCATAATGATTTGTAAAGAAAATGAGAGTTATCCTAAGCATATCCCCCGGGAGTGTCGTAACCAAGAGTGCAGCAAGGCCCGTTGTCGTGCACCAGTTCCCGTTCGAGTCTAGCTCAAAGCGGTGTTTTCGGGTTTTACCCCTAGGTACATCTGTGCCAGAGCCGCCTCTACCTGCTCGTATCCAGACAGGGATGTATTGCTCGGAAAACTCACAAAATCTCTACAATACCAAAATTCTAGGAAGTTCTTCTATACTAATCCTCAAAGTTCATCTTAGGTCTACGTGCTCTACTCAGAGTTTATCTAAATCTAGCTTCCAAGGTTTGTACTAAACTTCCTCTGATACCAACTGTAACGCCCCGACCCCAGCTACCCAGAGTCGGTGCATTATTTACATAACATTGGCATGATTACAAGAAAGACCAAATCTCGAAAGACCTATTGGTTTAGTAGCCTTGGAAACACTAGATATATTCATAAGTTTTACATTACATCATAAAATGAAAAACTAATACAACAACATAATGTTTCCACAGTCCACACTATAATCCCCTCATAATATCCCTGCAGGTCATTCATAACTTACATCTTCACTTCCTGGGAAAAATAAAACATAGAAAAGGGGTGAGCTCAAATGCCCAGTAAGGATAACAATATAGCGGAAACTTTCATCAATAAGAATAAACATTTAAGGCAATGTATAACTAAAACAAAATCCTTTTAAACATGAACTTCAACATAGTATGGCAAAAGTAAAAATTAAATAATGCCATTTACTTATTCACATGAATATTCTACTAATCGAATAAACACATGCAAAAATCAATAACCACTTTCATAATGTTGGAATGCATAATGCCAGACTATCATAACCACATGGTCAAGGCCTCGTGCCAAGACTACAAATAAGATTTTGTCAAGGCCTTGTGCCAAGACACTAGTTTGTCTCATGAGACCTACCGATGCATCGAGGAGCTATAGCGGGCTCCACCCGTCACTTATTAAGTCCAATGCATTCCCATATGAAAAGTTTTGAACATAACATAAACATTCGTATTAAAACTAGCATACGAAATGTCAATAATTTCACCATAAACTATGAATGGTATAAAAATAGCACATCCACAGTCAAACATCTCACAAAACCTTCAATACAATATAGAAGTTTTGTATCATAATAAATCAACTTCAAATAATCTTAAAATCCATCAAAGGATGTTGACATAGATGAAATCAAAATTCTTTTTAAAGAAATATCTCCTTTTATTTTGAAATAATTTAAGATCCATATAAAATAAAACATTTTCTTTGAAAATATTCTTATAAGCTTGTAAGGAAAGATTTGAAGATTTTATAACGGCGTAAAATAACCGCACCCTCCGTATAAGTTAAAAAAAACATTCTTACCTCAATTCTGTCGAAAAGGTTAAAAAGGACCTTGTTTTGAAAACGACGGAAAGATTCCTTTATAAACCTCTTATAAAAAGTCAAAAAAAGGGTATAAATGACTTTAACCCATATTCTTGTAAATAGTAAAAAAAATTTGAAATACATTTTTAAGAAACATGGATGTGGATGATAAAGAGATCCCAGTAGATTATTACATATAAACAACCTCGGATAATGAAGAGATTGTGAAATAACCCTTACCTTGTACTTTTCCTTGGTTGGGGTAGGTTAACCTCCTGTATAATGGTGAAATAATTGTTATTAAATTATACAAGAATCATATATATTAATATGATATCATATATGATCTTTTAACATTGATTTATTAATAATATCTTAGAATTATCATCGTTTCGGGTGTTAACTTACTCATTTTCTTTTATATGTTTTGTTACATAAGCCATGTTTGTTGTATCTTATTCATATCCAGAATGATATCAAGTCCTTAAACATCATTTTTAAATCATAAAATGATAATTATACTTGAATGGATACGATGGAAAATGAATCTCATCGCGTTCGTGGAGACGGTAGTCCGTACGTACGCACGAGCGACAATATCATTCTTTTGATATTAAAATAATATATAAATGAATGGTATATCATATATACAGAATCATTAACATGTTATATTTATTATTTACATGAGTTACACATCATTATTATACCCATCCAAATAATATTATATTGAATAACAATTACACCACGACGTGGAGACGGTAAGCCGTACGTACGCACGTATGGTGACATGTTATTCAAAGGGTGGATAGAATACTGAATATGGTTGTACCATACTTATAATAACATCACAGTATATGTGAGATACTGGAGTTATTATTTTAGAATGGTAAGAACAAAGGAAGAAGAAGTGGAAGAAGAAATGAACTTAGAAAAGGGTGGTGAAATCATTACCTCTTCTTCGGGTTCTTCCTTTTGATTTGATCAAAAGGGCTCCTTAGGTTGGCTTTCTGATCAATCTAAGGCCTCTAGGTTGTAGTGAGGGATGTTGGGAGAGTATTTGGGCAGAGTTTGGACGAGCCAAGTGGCTTGAGAGGTGTGAGGAAAAGAGAAGGAGGAGTGCCCTTTTATAAGAGGGGTGAGGGGCACCTTTGGAAAAGCTAGAAATATTAATTTATAATAAATTCATATTCGGTTTCTAATGGCTCCAAAGCTTATTATTCAAAGGTTAAGGTGGGGATAGGTCGAAAACCACTCAACCAATAGAATTTAGACAGGTTTGGGTACTTATATTAACCTTATCTTTAAGTATTAACTCTAAGTTAATTAGTTTCACTTTTACAATGTCTCTTTGTATTTTTATATAATATGGTTAATAAACTTACTATATACATCCAAGCGACCCCCAAGTGGTCCATTAATGATTAACCTATCATAATATAAGTCTCTTGGCCGAACCTTAGATTTTTAGGAATTTAATATCAATTAATGATATAATATTTGTTTTAAGAACTCTTTTTTGTCAATTTTGACACTATTCAATAGTTGATTTTTGTGAAACTCATAAGAGATTGATTACTTCGAAAAAAGTCAATTAAATCAACTCTAATATATCATAGTATCCTAGAAAATTAGTTTAATTCATTAAAAGTTTCATATTATATTTA
This sequence comes from Viscum album, assembly GCA_963277665.1. Taxonomy (NCBI): domain Eukaryota; kingdom Viridiplantae; phylum Streptophyta; class Magnoliopsida; order Santalales; family Viscaceae; genus Viscum; species Viscum album. The sequence continues at coordinate 1,862,769,292 of OY728126.1, read as the reverse complement.
TTTTGGTATTTATAATATCAATTATTTTAATTTTTCACTATTATAGTAATTACTGCATCATCATTGTGTCATAAATAAAATAAATTATTTAATGTCTAAAAATTACAAATAAAATATCATTATGTAGGAAATCGTTTTAGCTTTCTAATGAATATTTATAATCTAAAATCCAACATATATACCCCTATGTAAAAATTGTTGTTCTAAAAGATATATGCTTGTGTCATTTTTGTATTCATTTTAACTAAATTAAAATAAAGTGTCATTATCACTTACAAGTGGATCCATGGGGTCCCAAAATTGACACAAAGATGCCCATGGTCGACCATCTATCAACCAATAGGGTTAAGACACGTTTTTAGGGTAATTTAGTATTATTATAATATTATTTTTTTAACCCTTATTTACCGGATTTACCCTTAACCATGGTAAATAAAATATTTACCGCAGTAATTATTCAAAATGTCTAAAAATAAAAGTTACCTATTTACAAAATTTGAACATCCTGATTCCAAATATGGAATCCATTTTCCTAAATTCAAAACACAGAAGTGGCAGAAATTAATTTAAAATTAATTCCCGCTGTCAAAACAAAAAGCGTGTTTTTAAGAGATAATAACTATCAAAAGATTGACACTTGTTTATGTTCGGTTTAATTGTAAAATTATGTCCAATGACCAAAATTATATTAAATGGTAAAAATATATTCTAAATATACTTTAAAACTACTAAAATTCATAATTTATCACTATTAATTATTTTGATTAAAAAAGTTGTTTTAAATTAAAATTTAGTAATTTTCACTATTCATCAAAATATGAAAGTTATCCGAAAAGTACCAAAATTTCACCTTAGGCTAAATTCGATATTCCGAGTCCAAAAATGAAGTCCATTTTCAAATATAAAATATATATAATTTCAAAAATTAGGTATTACTATTCACAACGGCTAGTTTAATTAGTTGTGGTGTGTGTTAGAACTCGAGGTTGCGTACAACACACGGTATCGCATTATTCAAAGGGAAACGTACCGTAGAAACTTGGGGTGTTACAATTTATACCCTTAAACCTAGAAAATTAACCACAAATACAACAATAAAAGAGTTTGAACGACCCGTATCAAACCACACATGCATCAAGGTAGAATTTACAAGAATAGCACCTTGTACCATGGATGGTCCCAACTGATCATCCACTATAAACTGATCATCTCCAAACACATGTTTTCTTGCAACACTCTGCACTTTATTCCCCTATTGAGGCGTCGTGGTATTCTGAGAATAACTATGACCCACTTTACTCTGCTGACGAGGGGTGTGTTGTCATCCCCGTCCAGTCAAAGCATACGACGTCTGCGATCCATGGGGAGTGTCACATGCACCCACCCTTGCAGAATTCCGACAATAACACTGCAGATTCCCCATCTACATACAATTATGACATGCTAGAGGTTATGTCATACAATCCTGCGTGATGTGGCTCATAGAACCACACTAAAAACATCCTGGCTTGCTCTAGGGCTTCGGAGGAAGATTTACTGATCCTGCTGTCAGATTATATGCCATATTCCTGCTCTGGGAATAAGTGTCCCTCGTTTTCTTGAACCCAGTGTTAGATTTCCCACTATTCCCCATAGTTACCACCATGCTTCCTCCACCCGGAGCACCCAACAAATCCCGCTCAACCACTAAGGCACTATTCAACATCTCTGTGTAATCATCTATACACAGCGCCACTATCTTTGATCGGATTTCTTGCATTATTCTTGCTTCAAATATCCTTCCCTTCAACGACATGCTACCCACCACCTTGGGTGAAAACCTCACTAAGTTCATAAAATTAGATGCATACTCTATCACCGACATATGATCTTGATTCAAACTGCTTAAATCAGTCATACACTAATTTTTGAACGTATGTGGGTAGAATTGTTTATTAAAAAATTATTCAAAGCCTTCACACATCATACCATGTTCCATCCCCGCTTGGACTACCAACTCCCACCACTGAAGGGCAAGATCTTCCAACGTATACGTCGCCAACATCATTTTTAACTCTACCAGTGCTCCCAAGAACTCGAAGATCTTTTCATTCTATTCAACCATGCTTCTACCCTCTTCGGCTCTGAATCACCCCTAAAAATTGGTGGCTTCTTCTTTTGAAACATAACCGCATGATCTACATGACATGGATCATCCAAATTGTTCCCACTTTCCACAGCTTGGAATGCATCCACTATGCTTTGCACTAGCTGCCAGTTCACCTGTGGCTCAGGTGCTACCACATTCTCAGCAGCCTTCTCCAGTTGGCCTCTACGACGCCTACCTAGTGCCATTTCTATAAATACAAAACAAACAACTATGTGTCTCACTTCCGTATACATCACGAAATCCCATTTCAAATCACATTACACAACACTATCGCACAAGGCTTTCCAAAAGATCACATTTTCCACATTGGCCGTGTTTCACCATTTTTGAAAACCAAACCCTTTTCAAAATACCATATTTATTCACAATACAATCTCACACAATCGCAAAACCATTTCTCAATTCATCCCATAATAATTATTCCAAATGAAATTTGGATCCTAGTGGGAAGTCATTTCTACCATGAATGTCATTCTCATCTCATTGGCTACACCCACGACAATGAGATATCCAAGGCCTATAAGTGTCTCCAAAACACTGATGTACCCAACTCCCTGGTAACATGAATTTCAGCATAAAAGGGTTAGATGCATCCTTTTATGCTATAAATTCCATGTTCCGACATTCCTACTCCTTGATACCATCCCGACTCATGGAATTCATCAAAATTAATTTTAACACCAAATCCGAGAATAAACTCCAAAGGACCGAACAAACAGATACCACTTTTAATACCTCACCCCTACCACATTGGCTTGAGGAGGCGATGAGGGATTACTTGGCCTTAAGAGACGTTCCCAAGCCACCAAAGGCTAACAATAAATGTCAATGGATTTGAGAAAAATTTGTGGAACAATATCACCATAAAACAAAACCAAAAAACCATCCACAACTATATGATGCTTGTCAACAGAACAACCAAACTCATACTTTCCCAAAAGACACCTAGATAATCCATAAGATCTCACATGCCAACACAACCCCATGCAACATCAGAGTACTATGCGGAAGACCAAACAAGGAAACACCACGCGCCATGAAACCACCATAGCTCCACACCATGCTCCAAACTCCAAGCTCCACCAATACATCACAATGAACCACTAATGGAGGTTGATGCCTTACCATTTCCCACGTCACGGTGCACAACATCTGCAAAGACACCAACGTGCCAAAGCAGGGGCTGATTACTAAAACTCAGTAGGATTTCCCCAAATGACTTCCCTACACACGCCAATTAGATAAAACCGTTAGCACATTTATATAAAATAGTTTATATAAAATAATCACAAGTACAACCATTTCACATAGGCCAACCATGCCCTTACAAAGCCATCATACCAAAACCAAGAAACCAAGGGAGAGCCAACCAAACATGCCACAAGCCATTTAATCATTCACACAGTTGCACAAGAATTTTCAACTTGCAAGGAAATTCAGAACAAACAACCCAAATGGTGGGACTTTCTCCCATCCCGTTCACCCATTCACACCAAAAGAACCAAAATGGTAGGACTTCCGCCCAACCTATTCATCCATTCACAACTAGCGGTACATCCCGACCAACACCATAGGGTGGTTCTTCCAACCACTATTAATCACCTTTTATAGTGAGACTTCCCACCCACATCCAAACAACATTTTAACCAATCAAAACATAGAATATAACCCATTAGGAAATCAACCAATTCCATTGCATATAAATCCACTTCAATAAATCACCCATTTATTGAAAATCATTTTCCATGCCAAACAATATTTCAATAAAGCAACATATTTATTGAAAACCATTTCCATAAATCATTTTCTCAAATCAATCATAGCATCCCATCTAAAAATCTCCATTTAAAAATCCACAACAAGAGCATTTCACCATAAAACCCCCTTTTTCCCAAAAATCCCTAAATGGATTTTCAACCACATTTCACATCAAAACACAATTACATTCAAGAAAACCAAATTAATTGTAACAAAAAACCACTAGATCTAACCACGTAGAGTCAAGAAAGATTCCACCTACCTTTTGGGTTCCCGAGAAATCGACCCACGAACAACCACACATCAAATCTGGAAAACGCACCACCAAAACCTCTCTACATCCCCTTCCCTAACATTCAAAAGCCTTCAAATCATCATCCCAGGAAACCAAAAACATATATCTGCACACAACAAGCGTAGATAGAGAAATCCAAGAAAGAGGGAAGAGCAGATCTAGAGGAAAACACAAAGAAACCATGAGAGAAGACTTACTAGGGAGAAATCACCTTCATAACACTACGAACCCTCTTCAAATTGCTTCCGAAATGAGTGGGAATGCTCCTACACCCCCTGAGAACCGAAGAACCTGAGTGAGCCACTAGTGGGAGGATGTTTGGAGTGAAATAGGTTATACCTGAGGGGCCCCAGAAATTATAATCGTATTTTTATGTGGCTACACGGTTAGCCCCTATGGTTTGGCAAACCGTGTGCTAACCATGCGCATGCTACTACCTCAAGAGCTAGGGTCTGCATAGTTTCCTCGCACGGTTTGGAAAAACGTGCAATGGTCATGTAAAGTATATTGTCTCCCTTTCATGGTTTATTGGATAATTTGCACGGTTTCCACTAAGCGTCTGCAAACCGTGCTCCCCTTTAGAAGCTTCCAGACTCACCCAAAACCATTCCAACCTCTCTGAACCACTTCCCAACTCATCACATACACTTTAAACACAAAAAAAATCATAAAAATAGTCCACATACCTCAAATCATGGGTAATATAGATTTTATGTGTTCCTTTCACTCTAAAAATATGTGTGGAAGAATTGGATCAATAAGTGATCACTCTCAAGTTTCATGACATGATCCACTTTAGGTCTCACAACCACTTAGTTTTTCTCACCCAAATGCATTAATCCAATACAGTAGAAAAAATTGATCATGATTAGGGTTTGATATATCATATCTATTTATGTACACATGATTCTAGACATTCACGAATACGAGAATCATGTTGTTATAATAGACCACACCAAAAATTAAGGTGGGTATGCCCTTTTTTTATCTAAGGATGCACTGCATAAACTTGTGTTCAATAATGCACCATATCTGTTTTCCACTCATGGAAAGACTTATATATATACATTTTATATTGATGTTTAAAATTTTTCACTATGAGTTATGATCATGAGGAAACCCGATCAATTTATATTTATATACAATAAATACAAATTGATAGTTTTCCTAGCATGGTAGATTTTTTAGCACGTATTCTTCTATTTTATAATTTATAGATATCTCAAGATTATAATATTTCCTTATTAATGGTGCATTGGTGGAATATTATTGACTTACATTCATATAAATGAATGTATATTGTCTACAAGTTATGTAATATGTTTGGGATTAGATGTTGAGAACCTACTAAGTCATAGTTCTCATGTCATTTTATTAAAAATAGAATGTACATTACTTATTGAATAAGTTTAAACAATTACTATAGAGGATGGCTAATGAGGTTTATTGGGAGAACTGGATGAAGTTAGGAAATGATTAAGTGCACTATTTGGATGTATAGAGTAATTGGAGGTATATAATAATTTCTCTTGATATTGTATAGGATACTGTCAAGGGATTTTTTTATATTACTATAGTACTAGATTATTTCACATGATATGTTTTTTATTTGAGTCTATTATTTATAATGTATTTGTATATTTATATGCTTCATTTTTTCATTTTTTTATTATTTATTTTTTACATTATTATTATTGTTGTCCTAATATATTTTTATTAAGATAAATATTATCCTAATCATAATCTTAAAAAACATTGAATGTAATTTCCAAGAATTGGTGAACAAGGAGTTTTTTGAGCCCTTATGGAATATTTCTATTAGATATTCTCCAACACATTTAGGTGGGTTGTTATAAAATGTAATCATTGTTTTTTATTCATTTCATTCATTAAAATATTACTCAAAAATAATCATTTTGTGATAATTTATCTTTATATTAGGTATATCTATTACCTTTATAATTATACTGGAAAATCAATTAATAGAGTAATACTATATTTGATCAAATTTTAGGTCATTTAATTTTTAGGCTTTATTTTTTGAAGGTGTATTTATTAGGATTAATTTGTTTTATTCATTTTCTTCATAATGGAAAAATATGTTTTGGGAGTATTATATTATATAGTTACATATAGGATTACATGTAATATAATTACGTATTTCTATATTAAAATTAATTAAAAATGAATATCAACACTAAAAATGAATTAGTTTTGTTTTATTTAAAATATCATTGGTAAATAGTTTCTTATTATTTATTAATTATGGGTGATTATTTGTTTAATCCATAATAGTGTGGTAAATTGATTGGCTCTTTTTTTATTGCAATCACATTATTATCATTTTGATAATTATATATAGTTTTAATACCCTATAAAATTATATCACTTTCAATTATTTATATGTTATGAAATATATTAAATCATGGTTCAATTTTAAAATATCCATGGCATCAAGAAGAAAATAATGATGAATTTTGAGATCATGTTATATATAGTACTTAATTTAATGGAATTTTTTGAATAATGTTAATTAATAACATAATGAATAATGTAATTTTTAGCATGTTTCATATATAAAAATATTATTATGAAATGTAAAATTTAAAAAAAGGAAAATTGTTCTTAGAAATTTAAATTTAAATTTTTTTATTATTTGATTTTTGAATTTTTGAATTAATTTTAGATCATCATTGGAGAAAAATATCTTTGAGGAATGTATCAAAAATTATAAAAAATATTAATTTTGAATTTAATATTTTGAATTGGAAGGTATTACTTTTAAATTATCTATATGAAATTAAATCTTGAAATTGGATTATTGTTTTCCTTGAATATTATATACTCTTTCTCATTAAATGTTTTTAATATTAATGTAATGGCCCCAAACCTAGTATCCCTAAGTCGGTGTCTACTTTATTAAATTAATATAGAATATGAGTAATGAAATGCCAAAATAACAAATAGTTTAATAGTCTTTGTAAACTAGATTCATAATTGAATGTATTATTACAATTTAAAACATAAAATATAAAAAAATCATGGTAAATTTAATTTTTCCCCTTAGAATATCATTAAATATCCATCACAAAACACATCCTTGTATCGTATGGAAAATAAAACATAATAATGGTTTGAGATCAAATACGCAGTAAGGGAATGTATTTGTTGAATTCTATGAATAAATAAAGAATATTAAATATGTAAAGGTAAAAAACTAAAAAACATTCCATTGAATAAATTAAATTGACATAATATGTATGTAATAAATGATGATAAAATAATACTATATAAAAAATCACATGGTCGTGAAAGTCAACCATGGATATTCTAAAAAATAGAATAATGACATTGAATATCAATAACTGAATTAGTAATTATGAAATTAATATTTTTGGAAATATAATGCACATATTAGAGGCATTTTTGTTGGAAATCTACTACTATTGATACCTTGTTCTGTGAAATCTTAATTAATGGGTCAGTCCTCATCTAAAACCCAATATAGTTTGTCTCATTATACCTATCGATTCATTGAGGGGATGTAGAAGAACCCTACCATCATATGCTATGTCGAAAAAATTCATTATATGAAATGGGTGATTTGTAATCAGCATAAACATTCATATTCAAAAACTATAAAACTAAATGATAATACGTACCCTAATCAATAAAAAAATCATAAACGACCTAGATTAATGTGGTGAATCCTAATAAAATTATACATCCCTATTAAAAATAATCATAAAACATCCCTAAAATTAATAAGGATGATATAAATAAGACATACTGACATCGTATCATAAGTTAAATAGAGGGGTTGTGTTGATGATGAATTGAAATACCATAAAAAGATCCTTAAAAATTTAGAGAAATTAAATTTTCATTATGAAAATCAATATTAAAAAAAATTAAAAACAATTAAAATACATTTCTATGAAAAAAAATTAATCATATTTGTAATAATAACTAAAAAATTGATTTTCCATCACCATGGAAAATTTTATTTTTTCCTTACATGTTAAGATAAATATTCCTTTATCATTTTTTTAAAAATCCAAACGAATATTGATTTGAAAACGACCAAAATATTCCTGTAAATAAATTTAAGAAAATGTAAAAATATGTAACAATTTTCTTAGTAAATACTTTTTACAATTTTAAAAACCATTTTATTTTTTTTAAACAATAGTTTTAATGAAAAATAATTCCAGTCTTAAAACTGAAATAAAGTCAGATTTTCTAAAACCCATTTTCATAATAATTTTACGAAAAAAAGAATTTAAAGATGTTACTATTACATGAAATTTTTTATAAATAACTAGGTATTAAAAAAATATATTTATTTTTTTATTTAAATATCAAATAATTATTTGTGATGGACATAAACATAAAAAATACCGAATAATATTGAGATTGCGAAATAATCCCGCACCACTTTGAAATCTTTTTAATCATAAGCCACCTAAAATAAATGACATGAAATATAAAATTAAATAACACAAAGATAAATAGGTTCAGGATATAAAATATAAATGTGATAATATATACACCATTACAATTAATTAATTGGTTAATATGACATGTCTCATAGAATTAAAAGTGTGATGAGAAACCATTACCTCACATTTACATTTAGATGACCGTGATTTAACCTCGTATATAGTGGTTCCAAAAAATTATTAAATTATAAAAATACCATATTATCATTTTTAATATCAAATATGATCCTTTTATAACATATTATCACCCTTTCATTAGTAATATTTCATTTTTTTTCATTACCCCAGGTGTTAATGGCCTTGTTTTCTAATTTATTCTTTCCAATGACAAATCAGGTTCTTGTGAATATTACATTATTATGTATTATCTATAATAATAATGATGAAATAATTATCATATTTATACATTAAAATTAATCTAATAAAAAGAAATAAATATTGTTTTTATAAATGATGTATGTTACGATCATGGAGATCGTAGGTCATGTATACTCATGGGTAACATTTAACATTTTATTACAATTTTTATGGAAAAGATGTAACTAATATTTTATATTCACAAAATAATGATAAAAACATATATAATTTTTTTTTGAAATATACTTATATATATCATCCATGTTTTTTAGTGATTAAATTGGAGTTACATCGTTCCATGAATGAGGCAGTCCACACGTACACGAACAATGTTATCATCTTTAAGTGAGTCAATATATACTAAATAAAGTGATATATATTCATTAAAGTATAAAAAAAATTTAGTAATAAAAAATTTATTTCATTCATATTACATGTAATCAATTAATTTATCCTTATTACATTCCACGTATTGTGTTATTTGAAAATGAATCACATATATTGGCAAAGTGGAAGTTTTCCATACACACGAGCGACGTTATTGTATCCCCTTTTGAATGGAAAGTAAAAATAATTATATATTATATAATGACTCTAGAGGTATAGTTATATTATAAATATCATATATGTACTACATATATGTCATCATACCAAACCCTGATAGGTGGTAATGGGAAAATGAATGACATCGGTTCGTGTGGAGGTAGTCAGTCATACACATAAATTATGATTTCATAACACATTTCATAGAATTAGTGATGGATTTATGTCATAATATAATATAAAATAATATAAATATATTTACTACACTTATTTTAATATATAAGCATGGTTTAATAATAGTTAATGGATTTAGAGAAAGAAATAAAATAATAACATTCAATGAAGAACATTACCTCTTCTCAGACAACCTCTTTAGGATGATAATTAAATTATTCATAGAATGAAATTATGAAAAAATAAAGTATTATGGGTAGAGTGTATAGAATTTTGGAATTTATTTGGGTATGTAATGGCGTTAAAATTAGGTTTAATGTGTCAATAGTATAATACAGGTGGTGGCCTTCTTTAATTATGGTGAGTGGCACACTAGTAATTTTTTTAAAATAAAATTGTGTAACCACATTTTTTCTATGAGTAATGGTTAATAAATAGAGTATTATTGAGACTAAGAAATTACAAGGTATTAAATATGTTCTTTTAATATATTTTAGACATTTTTGTGGTTATTTATAACCATATATTTTTTATTAACCCCTAATAAACACATTTTTACCTTTACCATAGTAAATAATTTATACTATTTTCACTATTCCTTTAAAAAATAGATTAACTTATAATATAATATAAATTATTTAATTAAAAATATGTAATATATTTTTAAAAATTCCATTCATATAAGTGGAAAATCATAGTTTAAAATTATTCCCACATATGTGATGAGAAAGTAGGTCATTAAAGTGAAAATGTTAAAATGTTTAAAATGTTTTTATATAAACATTCGATATGAAAATGATCAAAATAACCTAAATTGTATTAATATATACATAATTTAATTAATTTTACTTTTAAACCATTTTATAATATAATTTAACTTTATAAATAATTTTAACTAAAAGGTATATTTCAATTAAAACACAATATTTTCATTATTCAATGACAAATAAAACATTTCCTAAAAATGATGAAAGTTTACTCGATGATATTTTAAATATTATAAATTTAATATTGATGTTAATTTTATAATATAAAATTTTATAATAGAGTTAAAATATTAATAAATTATCTATTCAATACGGGGATAAACCTCCTTTTAGGGAAAAACATTTCAGAAAACATTTCTTTTTCACACAAATGATTATCATTTTATATATAATAAATAGATATACATTTTATTTATATTACACACGTGTAAACCATGTTTTTAGTATTTATTAGTTATTAATGTTAATACCCTAAAATTTTATTGAATTTTGTAATGGTGAGGTTAAAATAATAATATTTTAAAAGAGTATAACATTTCAGTCAAATACAGTGTGGTGTGAATTGAAAGATATCAATGAGATTGATTTTATTTAAAAACAATTATATTATAATGTATTGAGGATTTCATATTCCATTAAATTCTTAATGTATTTTTTTATACATTATCTCAATATGATATTTATTTTTGAAATCTCAAGGTGTTGTTTTCTACCCCTTTAAAAGAATTATGTCCACAAAATTTAACCATTATCTCGGAAGTCAAATATTTTTCCATGAAAATACCCTTATTTAAATCACACATCATTGTAATGTTAAATAAAAAATGACTTTATAAGAGAGAATGGATATTAAAATGGAATATTTAATACAACATAACTAAGTATCCATGTTGGAGAACATTATTGGGATTTAATGATATAGATATTGAAGAAAAGTGAAAATAATTATAGGGGGAGATAAAGGGCCTTGATCACTATAAATTGAATGATAATTGGATTATTAGGTACCTCAAAACTAATATTTTTTATGTTTTAAAAGAAAATAATTTTAAAATAAATGACTATTTTAGGGGAAAAAATTAGAATTATTTTAATATTGTTGATAGTTTTAATTTTTATATTGACTATGAATATATGATATTATAATTACTCTAAATATTTATATTTAATAAACACAATTTCATCCATCGGTTATACTTTAATCAGTTTTCAATTCATCACAAACTCTTAGATCCGAACATAAAACAAATTTATTCTTGAAACATTCAAATTTACATTTATTATATCATAAGATCTAATAGAGAATGATAAGTCATTCCATAAATCTCTAGTTATTATAATAAAAAAATCATTATAGGTTATCCCATATGAATAAATCTTTATATAGTGATGTCAAACATTAATCACTAAAACCTCATCCAAATTTAGAATTAACCATTTCCTATATGGATAATGTTTTGACCCTTCCAAAATTTTTTGATACAAAACATTAAAAATAAGGAAAATAAATTTAAAAAATCACCATATCATTAATCCCCAAAACAACATGAAGTAGCACATAATATTGAGATACCTAACATTTTAATTATGTCATCATATATTCTCTAGAAACATGGTTACAACCTAAATTAACATAAAGCATTATTGAAAACATGTATTATTCATTATTCCTTAAAAAAATAGATTATTTGATATATGAAATCAATTAAGAAATGTTGTCAGATGCATCAATGATATCATTAACAACTTTTTCAAAAAAATTATTAATCAGTTCCAATATATTCAGTACTGTTGAATTTACATTATCCATATCAATAATTTCCTCTTCCCAACATTATTATCGCAACATAAAGAACATATTAAGTTTATCCTCCCTGAATGGTTTGTTTTTCCATAGCCTAAACATTTCATAAAATAATTTTTTTTCATCGGTTACATTGATCAAATTTTATAAAATACATTAATAAATTGTACTATTATACAATCGTCATATGTTTCATGATTCTTATAGTAATAATTTCATTAATTATATATTATTACAACATATTACGTGGATCTTAATACACAAGCACATTATTCATTATACATGGTCTGTATCAATAACATAATTAAGACATTTACCCCTTAGCTTATTATATGATATATTCCCTTGACTCATGGGGAATTAATTTTAATAGACACTTATATCCTTACTATGGAATCATTTCAAATTGGAACATTATTTACATCCCTTTCAATAATGATCAGCATGTCCTTTTTCCCATACATTAAAGAAAATATCTTATCATATTAACCACGTACTATGGCGTTTCCTTCCACAACAATCAAAAGATGTAAAATACTTATTTTTCTTCTTCTCATTGTCCACCATTTTATTTTAATTTAACTTCATATCTTAATTCATGTATAATCCATAATACGTAGAGAATTTTTTTTCAATTTTTATACTTCATGATACATTTTACTCATATAATGAGAATATATGGGAGACTAGTTCCGTCTGAAATGTTGTATTAATCCCATAAAGTAAAAGATCATCATTACTAGTTTGATTATATTCATTGATACAATTCCCATTCCTTATGTTATGTTACATTTTAGACAATAAAATTAAATATATTAGAACATATCAAAATAAATCATAATATATAATTGCCAAACTAGTGAAATAATTTAAATAAATTAAACAATTTTTGTATATATAATCTTTTAAACGTAAACATTTTTTCTATGGTATTTCTTTAAAAAAATAAATTTTTTCAAATGTTTCATAATGTTTGGTTAATAAGGTCTGAATTAATCCCTTTATATCCCTTGTTAGTGTCAAAACATGTTTCTAATAAGGATCACTGGAATGAAAAAATTGACAATATGGTCAATCCTAATACATCTTTTTGATGTCATTATCACTACTTATATGTGTTCTAGAACAATGACCACTTTTAGTATCTATACAGGGGTTTATTTTCTAGGAAAACCCATATAATCTCTTTCTTACAAAATCTTTTCGATATAATTCTATACTTATCATAAAATTCTATCATAGGGTTATGTTCCCAGATATTGTTTTTCATAAATCTAGTTCACATGGTTATTAATAAACTTCCTCTAATACCAATAGTAAATACCTCGAACCCAGTAGACGAAAACTAGTTTCTACATTATTACATTGTCATATCTTACATTGAATTGCATCCCAAAATGCCAAATAGTTTAATATTATTGGAAAACTAGATATATAATTGAAATTAGATTTATAGGTGAAGAAATACACAAATAATTTTCATTGAAAACTATATTATTCTTCTTATCATATACCTTCGTATCAATCAAAAAACACATGTTCATATCCTATGTAAAATAAGACCTAAGATTAAGGGGCTAACATAGATTCCTAGTAAGGGTAAGAGTATAGTGGAATATATTCATAAGTAATTCATAATCAATATTATAAGGTAAATAACTAATAAAATGCCATTTAATCAATAACATGATCATAATATGAAAATAATTAATGGTGATAAAAAATTATATATATTATCGAACGAGCATGAAACATTACCATTTATTCTCCAACTATTTGAATAATCTAATGGAATATTAATAACTAAATACAAAATTTTGGAACTTATAATTTCTGGATTAACAAACATACCATATGGTCCTTGTTCCATGCCATCCAATATTGTGGAGGCCTTCTTCCAAGACATTTATATAAATTAGTAAGGCCTCATATAGAACAAAATCTAATCTGTCTTGAGGGACATACTGATGCATCAACTGGATATCGTGGGACCCACGTTTCATATACAAAATAAAATTAATTTATCATATCAATGTGCTGAAATATAATACAAATATGAATTCTTTTTGGGATACTAACATATGAGGTATTGATAATTAACCTATTCAATAAACATAATCCTAAACCAACCAGAGTATTTGGTGGATAATTATAAAAATTAAAATCCCAAATCAAATAGTTCCTAAACTATCTTTATAATTAATACATATGGTATAAATAAAACACATTCATAGTGGTTAATATATAAAATATATATTTTATTATAATGATGAACCGAAATACTAAGAAAATACAGGAAAAAATTTAAAAATAACTTGGCATTTTAAAAAACACCATGTCAATAAGATAGATCAAAAAACATTTTAACAATACATTTAATCGAATGTGGCGTCATTTTTCATATAAAATAGTATTTAATACATGGATTGAAATTATGGTGGGTAATTATGTTCATGTCATACATTCTAAAACAAATATTTCTTTTATATTTTCGATAAATACAAAACAAGAATAGGTTTTCAAAATGACATGATGATTCCTCTCAAAAAAGTTATGAAAAATTAAAAATTAGTAAAATATACTTAAATAAATAATTTTTAAAATTTTTAAATAATTTTATGAAATTTTTTTAAATCAATTGTTTTAATGAGGATGAGTTTCCTTTCTAAGAGTAAAATAAATTTTGATTTTATTGAAAACATTTTCTCAATCCTTTTATATACCATATAGTATAGAATTAGTAATATTACATGAAAAATATAATGACTGAATATAGGTGAGAAAATATATTTATTTGAAGATATAAATATCAAAAAATTCCGAGAAGGAATACGTTAATATAAATAACCTCAAATAATGATGAGATTGAGAAATAAACTCATACCAATTTAGTTACATATAAATCATAATCAATATAAAATAATTTAAATGAAATGAAAAATTAAATAATGTGATTTTAAATATATTAATAATATAACAAATATAAGTAGGTTTAAATATACCACATTATTGAAATAAGTTGTGAATATGTAATATGTCTCGTAGAAGTAAAAGTGAGTCGAGAAACACTTACCACACGCTTCCTTTATGTTGGATGTTATTTAAACTATTATTTTGTTGTTTTAATCTTACTATGAACTTGTAAAATTAACATATTTATATTTTAATATCATATATATTCTTTTTATAAAATATAATAACACATTCATTAATTATCATTCATTATTTTAAATATTTTGGGTATTAGTTGTCTTGTTTCTTCATTCTTGATTTTTCATGAATGTTCAGGTTCTTATGAATATTATAAATATAAATAATCTCTAGAAAATAATAATTAAATAATTACAATATTTATATGTCAATTATAATTTTATTACCAATAATGAAAGGTGTTTTATAAAAATTAAGTATGTTATGATCAAGGAAAAGGTATGTCGTACGTATGTCTAGGTAACATTTCAATTTACAAGCGATCATTATAGAAAGGAGGTAAGTTATATTTACTCTTCCTATAATGGATATAATATGATTAATATTATATTATTTCATTAAATGTTCATATATATATCATCTACTTGGCGTGGTTATGAAAATAGTCTCACATCACTTGATGAAGGTAGTAGTGCGCACGTACATGAATGATGTTATCATATATATGTGAATGAAAAAGGAAAGAAATAAAATGAGATATTTTCTTTTAAAATGTTAAATAGTTCAATTAATATCATTATTATTTCAATTATATCTTATATAACCATCAAATTTTTCTATATTTTCTTCCATCTAATGTGTTAGTGGAAAACAATCACATCGCTTTGTGAGATTCTAGTCTTTTGTAAACATGATGGACTTAATCATATTTCATAAGGAATGGAAATAAAAGTGGTATATATTATAAAATAACTATATAGGTATATTTGTTTTATAAATATAAAATATAAATTTTTATCTCTCAACATAACCAACCATGAGAGGTGATAATTGAAAAATGAATAACATCAGTTTGCAAGGTGGTTGTCTTCCTTAAAAAAAAAATATTATGTGTCCCAATTGACAGAAGTGGGGAAGTTTATAGTTCATGAACATAACATAATAAAATTGAAGTATATATAATATACAATTTTTATTATATTATCAGTATTTAATAATAATTTAAGGTATTGGAAGAAGAAATGATATAAAAAAGCTAATTGAAAAGTGTTACCTCTTCTCAGACCACCTCATTTTGATTATACCTAATTTATTCCCTCAATTTCATTATAACCAAAAAATGGTCCTAGTATTATGAAATGTATGTTTCAAAGTTATTTGAGAAGTTATTTTCCAAAATAATAGATATTGAATGTTTAAAGTGGAGAGGAGAGGTGTGAGATTTTATAACTGAGGTGTGTGTCACATTTGTAATTCTTTTTAAAAAACATGGATTTCCCCCTGAAAAATGGGACCAAAATACAGTATTATGAAGAATTATATAGTATAAAGTCTCCATAACTCTGGAAACTAGATTTTAGAAAAACATTTGGGTCATTTTTACTATTATTGTTTTATTTTAACTCTCTAGTAAGACCATTTTTACCGTAATTGTGGAAAATACTTTTTACAATATCACTTTCATTTTATTCATAAATTACCTTGAAATTATTAGGTAATATAAATTATTTTATTTTCAAATATTTATTTTATTTTGGAAAATTTCATTCATTGAAGATGAAATATTTAATTAAAAATTAATCTAATAAACATAATGGGAAAGATATTATCCAACAAGAAAATTTTACAATGTTTACAATGCTATCATATCAAGATTCAATATTAAAATGTATTCAATTTCCTAAATTGGATTAATAGATATATGTACTTGTTCTAATTTTACAATGAAAGTAATTTTTATTATTATTCATCTTTATAAATAATTTAAATCATTCGATTTATTTCAATTAAAATTTAGTATATTTTACTATTTGTTTAAAAAAACATTTCAAAAATTATGAAAAATTCACTATAAGATAATTTTAATATTATGATATAAAAAAATATAATATTATCAAATAATTTATCTAAAATTTACAAAAAAAATAATTTTAAATTCTATGTGTAAATCGTGACAAAACAACCTTTTACAAAAATACTATTTTTCAGAAAACATTTCTTTTTTCCATCAAATGGTTCTAATTTTATCTATACTACATAAATATTATTTTTAATTATTATATACTTGTTTAAATCATATAATTTTAATAACTAAGTTATTATAATTCATACCACCAATTTCATGGATATTTTATTATGGTAATATTTAAATGATAGTATTTTAAAAGAGTGTCATTTTTCATTCAAACCTAGTGTATCGTGAATTATAACATATCAATGTTATTAAATTTATTTAGGAATAAATATATTATAAATCCATAGTTTTTTAAAGTCCATTATACTCTTTTTATTTCATGTTATACACTCTATCAAACATGATGTTTGGTTTTTTAAATCTTAAGAGCTTGCAATTTTAAATATTATTATTTCCTATACAAGACCCTAATAAATGATATATTGATCTTTTAAGTGTTTTATGGGTTCTATAAAATTTTATTTGTCTGAATAAAGAATTTATTTAAGGATAATATTACCATTTATAAATAGTTTGTTAATGGGGTGGCATAATTTTTATTATGTTTTCAATCAAATTTATCGGAAGATATGCACATTATAATTTCAATATGGAGTGGAAGTATAAGATTTGATGGATGATTTTTTTATTTTGATGTTTTTATGGGAGATAGGATTTAGAATAATGCACCCTTTTGAAATAGGAATCCTCCAAAAATATTTTTAAAATTCCATACATGTTTCATTAATGTCATTTTATTACTGTGGTAAATCATGATATTTTAAAAATAAATTTGTTTTCCTCTATAAATGAAGGAGGACCATTTTTTAATTTCATAAATTTAGTTTAAAATTTTAATGGAACAGATATATATAAAATATAGGATTTGATAGTCCTAACAAATTATTCTAGTAGAATGATTAGGCATACACAATGGCATGAATTATTGAATTCACTAATAGTGTACGTGTTCATTGGCACATATATCACTCAAATATATATTCATGTGACCTGATCCTAGGATAATAGTTTTTTGAATATGAATTTCCATTTCATTTGACTGTTTTGGAATAATTGAGTTTTTATTTGATGGTTCTTTCATGTCATGTGAAACTAAAGGACATGTTTATATAATATTTGGAGAAACCAATATCTCAAATAATTATTTGTCATTATGATGATGGATTTATATAATGATAATGGGATACATTGATATAAACATGGGACTTTGGAATACTCTTTTGGGCTATATTTAAACTATTTTGTATTAAGGGGACAATCTATCATGCCCCCCTCCCCCCAAGGGTACCCCTCCGAGAAAAAAAATGAGATTAGGATGATAATAATACCCAATTACATCCCCAATTATGTCACGGTTAGTGAAATGAAACGAGGTTATAAATACACAAATCTATGAATTATTAACCTCTAATACAAACATTATATAAGAGAGATAAGATAAATTATCAATAAACTCCTCAAGATAAAATAAATGGTATGAATACATGTATATAATTTCTTAGAAACTAAAAAAATATAAAATATACTATAATAACAATATTAAAAAAAAATTGTAGTGTATTTGAAGCCCAAAAAACATTGAAGTAACCCCATGAGAGTGTAAATATCATCCCAACAACAATAATGATCTTGATATATAGAAAAAATATATATATTGGTTGAGTCAGTATAAAATGTATATTTAGTAGGATTTTCCTCACATTCTCACCTTAAAATGATAAATAATGTTTACTATATCTCAATTAATTACAAGTGAAACCAACTCATCGCCTAATCACATATGCTAAGTTCAAAGCCTCAAAAATTCTCTCTCACTAAGTATCATATACAAAAATAATATAATATCTATCATATCTCAAAGAAGGTACACCACTACCACTTCACCACTAGTTTTCCCATCTTCTCCAACATTGCATGTCCTAAGCCATCTCTCTCCAGAATGAAGTCTTCCCAAATACACATGTGTTATTTTGTTATATTATGAACTAAGGGAATCATAACATCTCATCAATATGTACTACACACCTCATGAATCCCATTATATCATCATCCCATTCCACATATCCAGATAGTAACTGGGTAGTTATTGGGATCCACTACTACATGTATGTCGAGTATTATACTTGAAGAAATAAGACACCATGCACAAAATACCTATAATAATCAATTAGATATTATATATTGAGAGACATGTGAGTTATACAACCAAAATACATTACCACCACTTACACACATATATGGGAAATGTAACCACCCATTCCTCCCCAACCTTGATGTCAATGGAATGAATTCAACCACATATCATTGAGAGCCACTCAAACTACCAACATTGTTGGGGTAGGATATAAAATAATATAAGATGTTTGATATATATATATATATTACACAACTCTATGTGAAAATACCTACATCAAGTCTCAGCTATGGTTGTCTTATCTTAGACACCTGATTACCACTGATAAGGACTTGATATCCTATAACCATATAATCATTCCATTAAACATTCAATTAATATATTTTTTCCTCTAAACTTTTTATAATACATTAATTATAATATAATTAGATTACCTCAAAGAATAATCCATCTTATTATCTCATTTTGAAGGAGTTTTCATTATTCATCAATCAAAAAAGACACTAACCATATATGTTAGAAAATTTATTATTAATTATATAATTCCATGTAATATAGGAATCAACCTAAGATACCATAAATGAATATACCTAATCCAAGAATAAAATATATATGTTAATGAGTGAGTAAAAGAATTTTGGAACATGAAACTCATCCATCAGATCACAATGTTATTAGTAATGCATCGCATCTCTGAGTACAACAACATCGGATAAGCCCTTCATTAACCCAATCCATAAATAACAATATTATCACAAAAAACAAAATTAATATCATCAAGAATATAACCATATTTTTCATAAAATACTAACAAAAACTTATGCCTCATGGTAAATGTATCTCCAATGATTATCTATCCAAGAATATCATCATGTCGCAAATAAACTGTCACATCAAGAGAAAATAAACAAGTCCAAAAAACTACAAAGACTCATTATGGAATCTTTGATCTAAAAAAAAATATAAACATAAATATAATAGTTCTCACTTGTCCAAACAAATTTTTCATTTTATTAATACTATTTCATTAGAATATTGAATAAATTAATTAATTTTTCACTAGTTACAACCACATGTATCTGAAGGCATCTGTTATTAGAATTTGTGAATTATTTAAACATTTATTCAATAATTAAATATAATATCATTAAATTTTTAGGGATAATGACATTATATATAAATATATTTCATGAATAATTTTATTTCAAACAAATATATAATGATTAAATAAATCAATTTGATTATACCAATTTGATACATTTTAATTATCATTAATTACATGGCTATTTAATAATTTTCCAACAAGAATTACCTGTATGAAATTATTTATCCATTTAGATGTATAAAATTATGAAAAATCATTGAAAAAAATAATAACAAATAAAATCATATTATAAAAATTAAAATGAAACTATATTAAAAAACAAGAGGCAAATCATCATTACAATGGGAACCTCATGATATCACCATACCCAAAAATAAGGTTCATTCGGTAATTTTATTTTACCTTAATTATTGTTACTTCCACCATTACCTAAGTATATAAATCATGTTATCATTGTGAAATTATATAAAATAATAGAGGCAACGAGTTCCCTATCTTCACTGGAAGCTCCAAAAGATGATTCAATGAAAATAGATGAAAGAATAGATAATGAAACATTGATATTTTCCAAAGATAAGGGATCAGTAAGGCGTTAATATTTTGAATTTAAGGATAATAACATATAAACAGAATCCTTATCCACAAACATGACTAGCTAAAATAGAAAATATCGTACAAAATAAGTTGTTGGATATGTCCAAAAACACAAAGTCGGTGTCTCTAGGTAGACGAAGTAGACTCTTTTAGATTCAAGAACAAGGATATGGTTCATCCATAATCGATGAAATAATGAAATAATTGAAATGGAGGATTTATATTCATTTTCTAGATAAGTATATGAGACCATCGAGATTTACAACAGGACAAAAATTAATTAAAAATTAATATAGAAATTAGTTAATTCATGTGGAATGATGTGTATTAAAATCTTTCTTATTTTATGAATACAAGGATATAAATATCATCCAAGGGACTTCCATTAATTTACCTTATTTAATCCCCTCAAACAATATTTTAGAAAAAAAATTAATGTAACACTTGAAAAAATGGGATATTTTGAAAAAATGGATCACAATATCGTCCTAATATTTTGAGACCAACATACTACCAGGACATCTACTGTGAGTACTATTATTACTTCAACCAAGATATCATCCATTTATAATAATGATAGACTACCACCATGAGGCCACCCTGTTATTATGAGATCACCCAATATAATGATTCCAACCAGCTATCATGATCAATCCTACTATCATGAGTTGATCTGTGACCATTAGACCAAATACATACATGATAAAAACATGATACCCAAACATTTATATTGAAACAAACATCTATTTTTATGTATATAATGAGATAAACTTCAACCATTATCTAACCTTCTACTATGAGTCAACCAACTACTCTGACTGCAACCGTTATCCAAACAGAATCATTGAATGCTATCATTAGCCAATGTAATCCCATGAAACCAATAAAAACATGATAAATTATGGAAAAAGAAGGCCACATACACAAACATTAAACCTATAGGACTAGGAACCAATGAATGTTTCTATGAATTCAGTAATTAAATTAGATTACTTTAAAACAATTATCATCCTCGATAATTAATACATATATAAGAAGTAAATGAGAAAGGATATAAGAAAAATCACATGTGAGATACCACTAATAGATATTGATACATCAAGTAGATATACACTCATAGAAGGTATAAAAATAGATAAATAGGTGATAACATAAACCATTGATAAGAGTCTATCTTACCATCACTAGTGCATGACCATAACACATAGAGAAACAAGGATAGAATAATGAAACCATTTCACAATGGGGGAGTTGCCTCTCAAAACTATTAAAATTACATATTAAAATCATCAAGGTAGATAGATCCATCACATAATATAGAAAAAGGGAAAAATCAACAAAAATTCATGATAAAATATGATCAAGAAAAAAATTTCTCAATATGCTGGATGTGAATCTACATCTCTTATTCCAAGGTTCTCTCCTCTACCCAACTGTGTTGTTGGAAGACATGATCAATGGGTAGTTCACTTCCATACAACACATTTTACTAGAATTATTAAATATAAGGTCTTGATCTTATTAAATTACATAATCTTGATTTTAGTCAAGATATCACTTTCTTTTACACTGGGGATCTTTTCAATTTTAGAGCTTTTGAGAATTGGGACATAATACATTAACAACATTCCACATTGTTACAGATTGGATAGCATAAAAAAATTTTTTTTTTTCAAAATATAAAACATTAAATTTTAAAACATTATTTCTTTGAAAATTATTCAATCATATAACATGTATTACTTTTTTGTCTTACTCATATTTATGTCATGTAAAAATCATTTATAAAAGTTGGTATAAGCATAAAAATCTCAATAAGGGATGTAAAAGAAGGAAAGAGGACATTAGTTGATGAATAATTTTAATGTATGAAAACATTTTCAAAATAAATACTCGTCACTCATATATACATTCTTTGTGAAAAATGAGATTTAACCAATATTTACAAAATAAATAATATCATATATATAACAATAAAATTTATATTGGGGAATTACTTACATAATCTATTAACCCTCTTGGTTATCTTATAAATTTTAACACTCACGGCTACCTTATAATTTGTGTAACCATCGCAGCTACACTTGGAGTAACCATACGGCCAACCTCAAACATACACATACCAAATACATTGGAGGGAAATATAGGTCCCACCATTGATTGTAATCAATTACCAAGAACCAAAACATAATCATACAATGTGAATAATTCCAAAAAACATGGCTTTTGAATCATGTAAAATAGAATTATTGAATGAGAATTTTAAAACAAAAGCCCCTTACAAATATCATATAATTTATGTGAGACATATAGAGTGAATGGAATATGTATATAAATTGTAGATACAAATAATTCATCATCATATAAAAAAATTCATCACACAACCAATTTTAATACCAAATAAATAATGAAGTAGAAGTTTAACACAATGAACGTAAATCTGGTTAAGAGTTCCCTTACCTTGGGCTTGTATTACATAAAACATGTTTAAACATACTGTATAATGTTTTAAATAATGTTATTAATATCTTACAAAAACATATACCTATTCATAAAACCATATATAATCATTTCATTATATCATTTCACCCTTTAATTGTTAGTATTTAGTTCTGTGCGCTGTTTTCGGTGAGTTCTTTACATGATTTCCGTGATTGGTTCATGATGGTTGTTCTTGTCGATTGGAAGTGAAACTCCAGAATTGGAATGGAGTGGAATTTAAATATTTTCATAACAATAAATTAAAATATATATAATTTTTAATTCTTACACTATGATGATTCATTAGTAAAAACATTAATGATGTTGGTTTAGATCACTTTTAGTGGTTCTTTGACAATAACGACCTCATTTTTTTAAAAGTAAAACCATGTGTAAAAAAAGAATTACAAAACCATGAAAAAGACATAATACATGTATTGTTACCTTTTTCAATGATAAAAATGGTTTCATGACCAAACTTGAAGTAATTAATGCAAATTTAAATCACATCGTCCACGATGCTGGCAATTCAACACATCAAGGACAACGTTTTTAGTTCCTTGAATAAGTGGGGGAGGAGATGAATATTGATGGTGAATTTTCCATTAACATCAGAAATTCCAGAATATGCAACATTATAGGGCTTTCATTCTTCTTAAATACGAGTAGTTGAGAAAATAAAAGAAAATAATGGAACTTATATTAAATGAAAATTGGATAAATACCTTATGAAAATTTGATAGCCTAACAAAGCGGTTTAAATTTTCATAAAATAATTTGATGAGAGAAAAGGGGTATATAAACATTATTACATAATATGGGATTTAAGGGGGATATTTAATGAAACATCTCAACATAATATAAAGGTAATAAAAAATAATAACATAAAATTATAAAAATATTGAAAATGAAACCGGACGTTTACCTCTTGATCTCTTCTCCTTGAGATCCCTCTTAAGGCCATTGGTTTGGGCCTTTTGGTGATACCACCAACTCTAGGACGTGGGTAAGAGAGTTTGAAGGAGTATTGGGGAGAAATTAGGTATGTATTAATGCATGAGAGGTGTGGGAGGAAGAGAGGGATGAGAGTGGTAATTATAGTGGAGGAGAGGGGGTATTTTAATTATTTTATTCGTTATTATAATATTTTTGCTCAATACTATGAAAAATATTAATGCATGTGACCCAAAATAGTAATAATAGAATGTGATTTCTGACCATGTGGGCTTAAATAACATTTTATGTCATAAAGAGTGTATTTTAAAAATAATTCTAATATACAGTTTTTTACCGTATTTCAATATTCATCTAAAATTTATGAATTCTTAAAAAATCCCAAAAATTCACTCTTGCCATTTCATGATGTGTAGAACTCAAAAATTAAGTCCATTTTTTAAAAGTAATTTTCTAAATATTATTAATTTAATTTTTAAATAAATTTGTACTTAATTCAAAAATTGACAATTTTAAAACTATCACTGCTTTTGTATCACATTGAAAAATTTACCAATATTATTTTAACTTCAAGACTTATGAAAATAAAATAATTGTACAATTGATTATACATTAGGGTCATTATACTATTCATAATGGTAATTTACTATTAATTGTAAAAACAAGTTTCTTCCGTTAGACTCTAAACAACATACTGAACACAATTGTAGATAACCATTTTTTAAAATTCAAAACATAGAGGTGGGAAAATTATTTTTGAAGTCTAGTTATAAATATCTAATTAAAACAAATTATCATGAATTTCAATTTATTTTTAAAAAACCATGGGGTGTTATATTATCCCCACATTTGGAAAATTGTATCCTCCCAATATTATTTACTTATTAAAAAAGTGAGGGTACCTTTCCCTCGTAGCATTTTTAGACCCCCATGTTGCTTCTTCTACAATGTGGTTTATCCAAAAAAAATTTACCTGGTTGATTACTTTATTCTACAATACATGTTCCCTTCTATCAAGGATCTGAACTGGTTTCTCTTCATTAGAATGGTTCTCTTCCTTGTGAACTGCTTTTGGGCTCAATACATGCGATGAATCTTACACAGACTTACTCAACATCAAAACATTAAAAACATTGTGTACCTGAGACAAACATGGAGGCAAAGATATTGGCTATGAAATTGTCCCAAAATTCTACAAAATTTTAAAAGGATCGATGAACTGCAGGCTTATCTTCTCTTTCGTACCGAAACGCATCACACTTTTCCAATATAAGATTTTATATAAAATATGGTCACCTACCTCGAAAGTGAATTATTTTCTTATATTATCTGCATAACTTTTCTACCTACTTTGTGCTATCATCATTTGATGTTGGATCATCTTCACTTTCCCAGCCACTTCTTCTACTAATTCAGGGCCGATAAACTTTCTTCCATGGACATCATCCCAAAACGTTGGAATTTAACACTGATTCCCTTAAAAATTCTCAAAAGTTTCCATTTGAATACTAAAATGAAAATAGTTATTTTAAGAAAACTCAATTAAAGAAATATTTTGATCCCAACTTCCCTGATATTCTATTGAACAAGCTCAAACCATATCCTCTAATGTCTGAATTGTTTTGTTCAGAAAACACATTTGATTGAGTATGAAAAGCTATAATAAAATTTAATTTTGTGCCCAATGACTTTTGAAGTCCCTTCCAAAAGATAGAAGTGAACCTCTGATCCCGATCAGATATAATGGAAAGAGAAACACAATATAACATGAAAATCACGTTGAGGTACAATCAAGAAAGTTGATCCAAAGGCATTGTATCTCGAATAGAAATAAAATGTGTAGATTTTTTCTGTCGATCAACAATAACCCAAATCACATTGTTACCTCGAGTTTTATTTGGTAGTCCCACCACAGAGTCCATGGGTACATTCTCCAATTTACACTCTAGAACTTGAAAATGGCTAAATCATCCCCTATGGTAACTGCAGCTCTACATTAACCTTTTGACATTTCAATCATTTCCTAGAAAAATCTGCAATATCTCTTTTCATTCTAGACCACCAATAAAACTCATGGTGCTCTCTGTACATATTAGTTCTGTCAGGATGTAATGAAAATGGAGAACTATGATCTTTAAACACAAATTCTTTCTTCTACTGGGAATCACAGGGCACACACAACCATTTACCAAATATTAAAACACAATCTTTATCAAGGTTAAATTCTAGTAACATACCTATTTTAATCAATTCTATATTTTATGTAGCTCATGGTCTTCATTTTTTTCTTGCATAATTCTATCTGATAACGATGAATACACTGAAACCTATGACAAAATAGTGTTATTTGATACACCAAAAACATCTAAGCCAAAATTCATCAAATCATTAATTAAGGGATCATTTTCCAAATGTAACATTGTTAGTGATGCATGATGTTTTCAACTCAAGTAATCCACCACTTTGTTTGCTTTTTCGGGATGGTAATTGATCATGAAATCATAATCCTTTATCAGTTCATGAAATCTTCTCTACCCCATGTTTAATTGCTTTTATGTGAATATATACTACGGACTTTTATGGTCTGTATATATTTGACAATTGGATCGGTATAAATGATGCCTCCAAATCTTCCATGAAAAAACCACATATTCCAATTCCAAATCATCTGTGGGATAATATAACCCATGAAGATTAAGTGGTATTGAAACATAAGAAATTACCTGATCATTGTGCATCAAAACACAACTATGTCCCATCAAAAAATCATCACAGTAGATGAAAAACTCACCATTTTGGGAAGGCATGGACAAAACTAGAGCATTCACCAATCTCTTTTTCGGTTCCTAAAAGTAATAATCACATTCTTCTATCTAATTAAATTTATCCCCTTTACAAGGTAACATAGTTATCGAGCAAGATAACTGGGCAAAGTTATTATCAAAATTTCGGTAATAACCTGCTAATCCAAGAAAAATATCAATCTATGTGACATTTTTGGGTCTTGGTCATTCATCAACCTCTCTTTTTTTTGGATAGATCAACAGTTATTCCATCCTTATTTACAATTTTCCCAAGAAAATAAATTTGTTATAACAAAAAATCCCTTGTGCTTAATTATCCATATAGTTTCTTTTCATTAAAGGGTTCTAGAATAACCCTTAGGTGTTTTTCATGATCCTCTTTATTTTTATAAAATACCAGAATATCCTCAATAAACAAAACCACAAACATATCCAAGAACTCATCAAATATTGTATTCATAAGATTCATGAATACAGTAGGTGCATTAGTTAACTCTAATGGCATAACAAAAAATTCATAATGCCAATATCTATTACAAAAGGCTGTTTTTGGGATATCATCCTCCTTCACATTTCGATGATGGTATCAGGATATCAAGTCCATCATATATAAGTACTGAGCTCCCAGGAGATGATTGAATAATTAATTAATATGAGGAAAAGGATTATTGGTTTAACAATGATGATATTCAAAGCATTATAATCAATGAAAAGTCTCATGGATCCTTCTTTCATTTTAACAAAAAAACATAGGACAACCCCATGGTGAAGTGCTAGGATGAATGAAGCCTTTATCAAGAAAATCCTGCAACTGATTTTTTAGTTCAAGAAAATCTTTTTAAGCCATATGATATGGGGGTTTTAATATTGGCTTATCATCAAGAACAAAGTCAATTGTGAATTCGACTTCTCTATTAGGTATGACTCCAGGTAACTCATTAGAAAAAACATCAAATTATTCATTTACCACTATCACATCATTAATCAGAATAGTTCCATTGTATTCAACAATATGAGCAAGATAAATTTCATTTCCATCTTTCAACTATCTCTCAGCTCCTTGATATGTTATCAATTGTATGGGTTCATTCTTGTATAGAACTAAAACTCTTTCTGAAAAACAACTTCTTTATCTCTATATTCAATCTTAGCATAATAAAAAAATCAAATCCATTCACAAAATAACATCAAACTAAACTAAGGGGAAAACAAAAATGTTCATAGGTAATGTCTTTCCATATACCAAAATAAAAAGATTCTTTTAATTCATTTTTTCTATAATATTTTCCACTGGTGTTTTAACAATAGGTTATAGTTTCATTTACTAAGGGGACACTTCTAATTTACTCGAAAATTTCTCAGAAATGAAGGAATGTGTAGACCCTGTATCAAAAAAACAATAGAAAAATATGAGTAAGAAACAAAGTACTTGATACAACTTCAATCGATGCATCAGTATCAGCTAACGTAGTCTTAAAACATCCCACTACGCCTTTGTACTTATATTCTGGCTTCTTCGCGTCATTTGGATATCTCTTTGGGAAGGAATTTAAATAGTGACCCATCTCACTAAATTTAAAACACATAACATTTTTCTTACCAGGAATAGTATTAGGATCATCTTCATTACAATCTTGGGCCATTTGTATAAACATACCACAATTAAAACACATCCCAATTTTGCTAAAATATTTCCCAAGGTTCTTTTTGCCACATTTTTCACAAACTGGAAACTGGATTTTCTTACCATTAGATTTCTTTTGTGGATTTTTACCCATCTCTTGCCATTTGGACCTCTTCTTCCGATTACTTTCAAAATGCATGTGATCATCAGAAAAATCCATCCTTACCCTCTCATCACATTAGTTATGTTTCCCATTACTTTTGAAATCACGGGAGGTCAATGCCCTTCGATAACATGGCATCTGTCCGGAGTAAAAACAGTCGATTTTACTATCAAGATCCCGAATTATATTTAGAGTAGACCTTCTCAGTTGAGAGAAGTCCACTTCCTAAAAATCCACAAAATCTTTATCCTTTTGATTCAATTCAAGTAATTTCTTTTCCATCATAATTTTCACCACCGTACGAAAATATTTTTCAAGGAAAATACTTTTAAATTCATCCCACTCTAAGGAATAAATATCCACTATATATCTAATATTCTTCACCATTTACCGCCACTAATTTGATTCACATTAAAAACTATAAATGGAAATACTTACCTTTTGAATGTATGAACATCCCATAATATCGAATATAATTTCAAGGGCTTTAATCCATCCTTCGGCCTCTACTGGGTCAGAAGAAACATTAATACCATTAGGGTTTTTTCTCATAAGATATTCCACTATTTTCATGTTCTATTGTGGTAACTCTTATTACCCTCTAGCATGGATTCCACCACTATTTATTTCATGCATCAACTAATCCATTACATTCACAAAATACTTGTTTCTAATCCCTACCAATACAGGCTAAAGATTTGAAATGATGTCTTTCTATCGGTACCTCTCCTCTTCTGCTTCCCTGTTTCTTCTACAGACAATAATTCTGAAAAACCATATCTTAGACAAAGAAACCTGGAAATATTTAGATAATAAATCATTTCAAATTGATCCTTTAGTAAAAATCATTTATGTTAATATATTAACATCATCCTAACCCCGAAATTTATCTAAATCATCTATTGATACCAACTATAAGGACCCAACCTTATTACATTACAAAATCATTATTTTAGTTATGAAATAACTTCCTTTTAAATTGAGGGTCATTTCATGTTTAGAGATTTATATAATTTGGACATAATACATTCAAAACACTAAAATTTTTTATAGAGTGGATTCTATAAAAATAGTTTCCATTTTATCAATATATTAAAAATTTAATCTTATAACATGATTTCTTTGAAAATTCATCAACATTTAACATGGATTCTTTATTTTTCACAGAGGTCTTTATGACCTGTTAAAATCATATAAAACACATGGGATGATCACAAAAATCCCAGTAAAGGATGTTAAAGAAGGAAATAGCACATTAGACCACAAATACTTGTAACGAATGAAAACATTTTCAAAATACATAATCATTACTCATATAAACATTCTTTATGAAATATGTGACTTAAAAAATATTTCCACAATACATAAGAACATAAATATAATAATAAAGGTTTTCTTGGGTCATTTCATACATAATATTGTAACCCTCTCAACTACCTTATAATTTGTAACCCTCAAGGCTACCTTACAATTTGTGTAACCATCGCAGTTACACATTGAGAAGCCATACAACTGACCTAAAACATACACATACCAAATGAATTAGATTCAAAGGTCACACCCTTCATCATAATTAATTTATATAAGCTAGAAAATTATCAGAAAACAATTATAATTCCATAAAAACATTGCTTCTTAGTTATCTAAAACAAAATTTTTAAAAGAGGATTTTAAAATAAAATCCCATTACAATTATCTTATAATTTAAGTGAGATTTATAGAGTGAATGTAATAAGTATATACTCTATAAATACACATAATTAAATATAATATAAACATGATTCATCACACAACCAATTTTAATAACACATAAATAATGAAGTAGGAGTTTAACCCAAAGAATAGAAATCTAGTTAATAAATACCTTACCTCAGACATTTCTTACATAGAACATGTTTAAACCTCATGTAAAATGGTTAAAAGAGTGTTATTAATATTATAGAGAAACATATACATCTTTAAAAAACCTTATATGGTAATTTCATTCCATCATTTCACCGTTTAATTGTTAGTATTTTTTTCCTTGTGCTGTTGTTGGGTGAGTTATTTACATGATTTCCATGATTGGTTCAAGATGGTTGTTCTTTTAGATTGGAAGTGAAAATTCATAATTTGGATGCAGTAGTATTTACATATTTCTATAACTAGAAATCAGGAAATTTATTATTTGTAATTCTTAAATGAGGATGATTTATAATTTTAAACATTAATGATGTTCTTTTAGATCATTTTTATTAGTTCTTTGATAATAACGACTTCATTTTATTTTATAAACTAAAACTATGTTTAGAATATGAATTAAAGAACCATGAATGAGACATAATACATATATTATAACTCGTTTTAACCATGAAAATTGATTCAGGACTAGACTTGAATTAATTAAAGCAAATCCAAATCACATCGTCCGTGGTGTCGGTAATTCGACACATCATGGACAATGTTTTTAATTCCTCATATTAGTGGGGGAGGAGAAGAAGATTGATGATGAATTTTCCATGAACTTGAGAAAATCCAGAAAATAAATGATTATAGGGATTTTATGCATCATGGATTAGAGGATGTGATGAAAGAAGAAGAATATAAAGGAAAATAAAATAAAATAAAATTTGACAAATTCCTTACAAAAATTCGGCATCCTAATAGCATCATTTAAATTTTCATATAATAATTTGATGAGATAAAAGTGTTCCCTCAACATTAATACATAATATGAAAATTAAGGTGGATATGGAATGAAATATTCCAACATAATCCAAAGGGAAAGAAAAATAATAAAATAAAACGAATGGAAAGAAATAAAATAAAAGAGGATGTTTATTTCCGGATATCTTCTCCTTGAGATCCCTCTTAAGGCCTTTCATTTTGGTCTTTTGGTGAGACCAAAAGCTCCAAGACGTGGGTAAGATCATTTAAAGTAGTATTGTTCATATATTAGGTAAGGCTCAAGTATTTAGAGTTGTGGTAAGAAGTGGGAATTGAAGGTGGTATTTATAGTGGAGGAGAGGGGGTATTTTTTTATTATTTTAATCATTATTATAATATGTTTTCTCAAAACAATGAATAATCTTATTTTATGTCACCCCGAATAGTAATAATTTCTTGTGAGTTTGAACAATGTAGGCTTACTTCACTTATTGTGTCATAAATACAGTATTTTATTGGTAATTGGAACGTACAATATTTTACAGTATTTCAGTATTCCTCGAAAATTTACGAATTTCTAAAAAATCCCAAAAATCCTCCCTTACCATTTCTCGATGTGTAGAAATCAAAAACGAAGTCCATTTTTTGAAAATAATTTTTTAAATATTATTAATCTTATTTTTAAAAAAAATCATACTTAATTCAAAAATTAACAATCCTAAAACTATAACTGCTTTTTATATGCCATTGAAAAATTCACAAAAATGTCATTATCATCAAGCCTTAAGAAAATAAAATAATAGTAAAATTTACTATTCATTAGGTCCATATTACTATTAATATTATTATTCAAAATGATATGCTATTATTCACCAAAAAAACAATTCAGTTCCATTAGACTCTATATAACATAGTGAACATAATTAAAGATGACTATTTTTTGAAATTTAAAAAATAAAAGTGGGAAAATTATTTTTTTTAAGGATAGTTATAAATATCTACATAAAACCAAGTTTCAAAAATTTCCATTAATTTTTTAAAATTATTGGGGTGTTACATTAAACCCTTGTATGCCACAACATCAAGGATTAATTTTCATAAACACTGATCTCTCTACAATCGATCATGTGAGAATCTTCATGAAGAGATAACTAAATATGTGAAAAATAAAATACATCATGAATCCATTAAAGATATAGGGGATGAGAATTATAATATGAAATAGATCTAATATGAGACAAAACATCCAAAGGTCCCTAAACTATGGAGAAAGATTACTCTCGTGACCAAATATTCACCTTCAATGATGATGTTTCTCTATAAGTAAAACATGACCACAACATTGAACTGTATTGGTATCCTCATATAGTTAGAATATGAATTCTAACAATATTACAGTATCTTTATCCTCTCATGAATCACCAAAACCATCTCTATCATTCTTTATAGTATTTATTCCCCAAGAATTACCGATTCCCTAAAACTATTAAAAAACAATATAGAACATAATGATCATATGTATGGATATTCAAATTGTTCTATACTAATGGTTGATTGAAAACTAACATTTTATGAAAACATAAACCACGGATAGTGTCTCATCTAAAAAACTTCGAAATCATAAAAACATGTATATAAAATTTATTCAAGAATCAATATGTTCTACTTTGTCTAACCATCCATTTACAATTAAAATGTAGTGTGAAGTCAAAACTAAGATATAAAAGAATTAATGAGACGAATCAAAACAATGGAGGTGAAATGAGGATCAAAATCAATGTTTACCACCATTAGGAATCTATGTAAACTCACCACCTCCTCCAGATACTACCTTTACAAATTCTACATTGTGCTTGACTCCTTAATCACTAAAAAGTGAGCCAAATTATTTAAATAGTCCACTATCACCCACATAACATCTTTTCATCCAGGAGATTGAGGTTAACTAGGGATGAACTACAATAAAATTTATTCTAAAAAACACTAAGTAACATCTAACATTTATAGAGTCCAATAAGAAGCACCTTTTTTATCGTTAACATTCTATAAATCTAAACACATAGATGTAATCTCGGTGAAAAAATTCATTAACCAAAGCCTTACAAAAATAACAACTCATAGAATGGAACTACACTAAAAAAATAGGATGTACATCTAATGTTAATATTTGGATCTCAAAAATATCCACCACATGAATAACTAAATGAAATAAAATAAAATGTTAAAATGAAATTCATTTTAGATCATTATCTGAACAACCATTAGGGGAATCCACCCAGATAAATCATTTATCCTAGAAAATGAAGAAAAAAAATTTATTACTAGTTTATTCTCTGGATACTTGAAATAATCATGATAATGGTCAGAAGATAATAACAACTATTCATTTTTATTAAAGTTTCATAGAGGAGTCATAATCTATTATATTTATGGCAAAAACCTCCTAAGGATTCCTAGTTTGTTGAGGAATCTCCATACCACTACAATATTCGTGGGAATTTCCCATGAAAGGAAAACCTCTTTCATTAAAGGATTCCCAAATAAACCAATAAGGGATATGAAATTCCCTATGACTAAAACTTCTTGGGAACACAAATCA
The DNA here is from genome assembly GCA_963277665.1 of Viscum album. Classification (NCBI taxonomy): domain Eukaryota; kingdom Viridiplantae; phylum Streptophyta; class Magnoliopsida; order Santalales; family Viscaceae; genus Viscum; species Viscum album. The sequence continues at coordinate 1,862,734,714 of OY728126.1, read as the reverse complement.
CACATTGTAAACTTCTCAAAAATCTACTAAGGATGATGAACTCTCAAAATTATATGAATATTCTCAATGTTCTCCTCCTCAGGAATAATGTACACATGGTGTTCATCAATGAAAGCCACCAAAAAATAGATATTGTAACTCTCATAACAAAGTAATTATCAATTCAATGAACTCATAATGGGGTTTTGTCCAACAAGAAATAATATCATTGAAATTTTAATTCATATAATTACATCACTAGAAATTGCACAAAATATCATTATCCTTCACCAGATTATGATAATATTGTTATTGAATATTGATGTTCAGAAACCAATTATCTAATTTTAATTGATCTAATAATTAATTAATCTAATGAAGTGCATATTGGTTATCCTCTTTCAAATGATTAATGTATTAAAAATGATACAAATACATATACCACTAGTGGACTTGTTTATGAACAAAACTAGTGCACCCCATAGTGTCATGCTGGGTGAAAAAAACACACACAAAAAATATCATTGATAAATGCTCATAAATACAAAAACTCAAAAGAATCCATCCTATATAGATTCATGGAAATAAGAGAAGTTTCTATTTATAGATCTATCCCAAAATCACTCTCCATTAAGGGGGTAATGCCTCAACCTCATCCAGAAATAAATCAGGGTAATCATCTAAAACCCTTGGAAAATACATTGGCTGAATTTATAATGATCTATGAATAAACTCTTTTATCATAGAAGATAAGGATGAAACATGCCTCTAAACTATATTAAGGTCTCACTCACCAATAAAAATTGAATTCACATCATTATATTATTATAAAAAAATCATCCTTCCAACTCTTTCCATGTTATCAATCACTAAATACACCTTGTTAATAATGAGGATGGATTAATATTGGGATATTCATAAACAAAAGATATATCACTAAGAGAATTTATCCATTAGTACTAGCTCAGTATGTCTGAAAACATCACATAGATATGATAAACATATAAATGGTGAATTCAATGCTAATGGTACTTGATTCCTCTCTACATCGAGTCCCAATGATCCATTTTGAGTATGTTATATAAATTATATCATAGATTTTGAATCAAACAACGTATTCAACATTGTAGAATACAATAAAAGTAAATATCATAAAAAATATTTGGATCACCCAATAATGGAAATTCCAAAGCATGCAGTTATCCACATCAAATTATATTGCATCTCTGGCCCTAATGATTATTGTCCCCATGATTATGATCTTCTCTCAATAGATGACATGCATTAAAGGGTATTCCTAAAAACACCTTATCACCAATTTTAAGATTACAAAATCATTCAAAATATATTAAATTGATGGATCACCTGGAAGGGTATTTATAGTTGATTCTTCTAGAATAAATAGGATAAGGATGGATGGTATCTACCCTGGGAGATCTAAAAAATCAACTGCGTAGAAAACAGAAAACCATGAGACACAACTCTACAATGTGGGGAATACTAGTGAATACCCTCTAATGAAGTTTCATTTATTTTTAGTGTCTTATACCCAACTTATACCCTCTGAAGAACATTGAGATATATTGGTGGAATAAACATAGTGACCCCTGCATTGGATCTTTAGAAGATGATATTCCTAAAAATGTCTTACTCTGGCCTCCATATCTGGAAACAGACTAGAAGGATATCATAAAAGGGTCCTAAAATGGATCCAAAACTCCCACATATAGAAACTCCAATATTTAAGGGTAACCAACTTCTATAGATAGGCCTTTTTGTGATCAAAAAATAAATAGAGATTGAATCTACTCTTAAAAAATATCCCATGATAATGTAAAAACCTCATGATCCCCATAGAATATGATTCACCACTACCTTATTGCTCCATGATGTATTGTCACTACTAATAAAACCCAGTGATTCTTCTAAGAAAATATCATTGTAAATATCTCAACATCTTCTAGTCCTTCCTCTATCACTGATTCTAAAATAGATCATGCACACTTCATTAAGCATTGATGTTGAAACTCTAATAATTTCCTCCTCCATGGGTCATCTCCATCAACCTCTACCCTATGCTTATATAATAAAAAACCTATTGAACATAGTTGATGAATACATGATAAGGATTTATACCTAAATCCATACCTATAAAATAATAAAAAAAATAGGGACTCTTCAAACAGAAATATTTAATATTAATGATTAATTAATTAATTAAGATTCAACTTAAACTCATGTTCTACCCATTAAAAGAATGTCATATAGAAGAATGACACATGAACCTTTCTTAATTATCTGTCTGGAAGGTATTTTAACTTTTAGTAGTATAATTAATAATCATAAATTTCTACGTGTCGGATCACACATGGGGAGAAATAAAAATTTCATAGTTTATACTATTTTCTGTGTTTGTTAGGTATCTTTTTTTATTTGGTGGTTGCTTGGTTTTTGAGAGACATTGGATGAAGTTGTTCATTGGAATTTATAGTTTTCCAAAGTATGGTGTGACAAATATATATATATATATATATCTAATATTTTATGTCATTTAATATCAATCACACCCATGTCGATTGGGGGAATGAATCTCAGTGGACTTTTGGAGGTTTTTTCCCCAACATTAAGTTTGGTGGGAAATGGATGAATGAATACGTACTCTTACACCACACTCTTGTCCTAATATTATAATGTGATGGTTTGTATAGTTGTTAATTTCCCATATAGGTGGGTATAGGGATATAATGGATTGTAGTTGATTCACACAAATGTATCCACATATATAGTATACTATAGATTATTATTGAGAAGTTTTTTTCCCTTAAAAGTACATCTGGTCAGGGTGAGGTTACATCGGGATCACTTAGAATCTTTTGTGTAGCCGAGAGTGTTGCAGAAGGTATTAAAGGTAAAATATTGTAGTCTCACCTATTTGATGTTGATTAAAAATAGGTAACTTTGGAGTGTTTATGACACTTGTGCCAGCATTATGTAGTCATACATTGGGGAATTACATTAATGAACATTATAGTATATGATTTTTGTTTTGTATCATGATTAGGTAGAGTATATGAGAAGGATTTAGGGGATCTATTGCAACATGGAACAATTTTTTTACCCTATATATTATGTATCAAAAAGGGAACCATTATGGTTTTGGTAAACAAGATTTGGGTTCACATGTTAGACTAGTCCATAGATGGTAGGATCATCTACCATAAATGGAGCATTCATATCATAATAAATACCACACTAAAATAAGTTTATATAATTTTAATTCAATTCATGTGAGAGCATGTTGGTCACTATTATACTAAAAAACATTAGTGGATGATAGGACTTGGTTCATAGTTTTTTTATAGTGATGGTTGTAGGATCAGGGTTTATCAACTGAAAGATGATGACTATCAGAAAAATTAGAAGTGTCCTTTATGAACCGATGATGAATAAATTTTTAGTTTGGGAGTGGTGGAGTTTTGTCCATATTAATATTCAATATCTAGGTATTATAGTACATTTCATTGTACACCTGTTGTGTTAGGTTATAGAGGTGGTGTTTCTCATAACCAAGTTATCTCACTTGTTTTGGTTTCACGGTCTTGTGAAAATTTCATTACTATAGTTAAATGTGCCTGACTCATTTTACAATATCTGACTAGGTAGTCTAGTCTCGTAGAGTGGATTTTTTTTCAAGGTGATGAAAACATTGAAAATGCACAATGTATGTCCCTTCTTGGGAATGTGATTTTCATCGGGGTGTGGTTATTGGAAGCATAAGAAACCATCGAGGGAGTTAGTGGGGGTTATATTCCTAATTGTGATATTAATTTCACAAAAATGTGTTTAGTATATTCATTTCGAGTACGAAACAAATTGGTGAGAGGAGTATATTAATATCTACATTATTTCATTTTAAGACTTAGGAATATTTATAAAAATATTTTTGGAGCTATTCACTTTGATGTAATGAGATTACGATGACTACTGAAACCATAATTGATGTTTTAATGATATTAAATATATTAATTTCACTTGCAAAAAAAATCTTGAAAGTGTATAATAAATCCTAAACATGGTGCCAAATAAGAATTATGATACCATGGTTGAGTTTAGAACATGGGTTTTATCCTTGGCGCAACCTATATTTGTCAGATCTGGATGTCTTGTCAAAGAAGACACTAGTTGGTACACTAAATTAAAATATATTACTAAATAATTAATTTGTCTTTATTATTTAATTAATTAAAATTTACTTTAAATAAAATAAAAATATTGTCTTAAAAGGATTCTCAATAGAAATATATCTAGATATAGGAGGAGGAGGAGAGAGTTATGTGTTGACATATCAGGATTGGAGAAGGATAAACATTCAGATGGAGGATAATCATGATTTGAATGATGAATATAGCATGGTCCTAACCTTCATTTCTAAATGATATGTTATTTAGTAGTTATCGATCCAAAATCAATGTAGAAATCGTCATTTGTGTTTTCTTTACTTCTGATTAAATAATTCAGTATAGATAATTAATATACTTTTGATATATGAATTATTATCCCTTAACATGTGCCCAAATCTAATATATTAAATTGTTAATTTAATTTTATATTTTATTCCTTGTTTCAATAGTATATATTATATTATATAATATATGGCTGAGAATACTTGGCCAAATGCAGATTTTACTCTATTTTTATCCATTTATCCCAAAAATTATTCCCATGATATTTTTTTGGCCCTCTAGGCCACAGTTTGACATTGTGGGGGTCGGATCGATCAAGTTCTACCTCTTAGATTCATGGTTTTTGGGTGAAAAACATGTGATATAGTGATTTCAGAAGGGATAAATCATTATCTTGGGTGAATGTTCACAATCATGGTGTGAAAATGATGGTTGAGTATATGAGGTGGTTTGGGGTTTTATTAGTGATCCATGTTTTCCCAGTTGACTTTTGGTGATAACATGTGGTGAAATTGGATTGTTTTTAGAAAACAGGTTCCATGGGTATGTCCACTAGCGGTAATGGATTTTATTTATGGTTTAAATGGTTTGATTCGTGTGGCATATGACGTGTGGTTTCATTGCATGAATATTATGGATGGTTTTCTGAAGAAGAACAACCTGAATACAATTTTCGACTGACCATGGTGGGTAGTGTATGTAATTATATATATTTTAGTAATGATGATTGATAATTATTATTATTATCAATGAAAAAAATTAACAGTAATAATAATTTCAATTATTATTACATGTTTTTTAATGGTATAAAAAAAGAATTTTTAATCGGATGACCAACATTGGGAATGTGAATAGGCTATACCAGGTTCATTTACATGTGGAACACAATGGTGGGATCATTCTATTCATTCAAGGGAGTTTAGGATAACATATTAATGGTTTTATTTTTGAAACTAAATAAAAATTATCAACATCATTAAATTTTTAGGAATTTTGAAGAACCAAATTTTGACCCCCCCCCCCCACCCACACCCAAGTAGCCTATCATGAGCATTTGTTACCTATAATGTGATGGTAGCATTCATAATGTATTTTATGAAATGATGTGTGATGTTAGAAGAGTGAATATTCTACAAGGGACTATTGAAAAATATAGTGATTAGGAAGAATCATATGATTGTTTTGATATAGTGGGGTTACTCCCTTGTCACCCTAGTGTGTAGATCTTCAATCCATAGGGATAGTAGTCCCCAGTCACACTATGGTGAAGGCCCTCCATAATCTCTATATAGATAATAAGCAGAGACACCCCTTTAATATAATTAGATGGGTCCTTTATCCACAATAATGGTACTACCCTATCCCACAAGGGTTCAAGGCCTTTATAATCATTATATAGATTATGTTGTGACACTCCCCTATTAATCCAAGGCACGAGACCTTGATATATAGAGGTGTTACTTGCTTACTGCAACATAGAATGGGTCCTTTATAAATTTTTTATAGATACATGGGTGGAACTCCTCTATCACACTAGTGTGTGGGACCCCTATCCCTGGATATGGTACTCTCATATCATACTACGTCACAGGTCCTCCATACACATTATACATACACAGAGGCAACACTCACATGCCACAATATGGAACATGTACTCTATCAATTGAGGTAGTACACCACTATCACACCGAGGCATGGGTCTTCAATATTCTGTGAAAAAAATATATTGATGGAAATTTCAATATGTACCTGGATTTGGGTGTTATAACATTTAGAAATAACATTCCATCTACATATAAACAAGTGGTGATGTATTGGCCATTCACATTTCTTCTCTGGATAAACACACAATATTCTAGGCCTCAATGATATAACATTAGAGATATAGGAAAACACATCATCATAGGCTCAGGTGTGAGATAGATATTGTAATGACCCGAATCCGGAGCCACTCAACTGGTGCCATGTACCTGGTTCGCCACATGACCTCAAGAGTGTTTCCCCAAACACCAGAGGCTGCCGAATAGTAGCGAGGGCCTTGGTGAGTTAGTGGGGAAACTATGCCCTCATTTGGTAAAGTAGGAAGCGGAAGGAAAATAAAATAAACAATAGCTGAAGCAGTAAACAGCACACGACAACTGAAACTAAAACCAAATAACAGAAGCAATGTATAATGTAATAATGATTTAGCATGAAACATGTGTCTATGAAAATAATTAAACACAACAACGTGTTGAAATACAACTGAAACCAATGTAGAAAAAGTAAACAGTAACTCCAGCAGCATCATGAGCCTAAACTCGGTCCCATGCTCTCCAGATCTAACCAGTAATCAAACACCTAGGGTAGAAGGGTCGCAATCTCTATCCACACCAGCAACCATAATATTTGTTTTGGCCGAAAAGTAGGACCCAAACAAGGTGTGAGACTAATCCCAGTAGGCAATCACCAAAAGATCTGTGCCATACTATCAGTGAGAAATATAGAAAAAGTAATGGAAATGAATGCAACAGAGAAACAAGGGTATACTAAAGTAAAAAAACCTAAAATTATCCGTTCACATTTATTAATTAATTTAATTAAATCATTTAGTCATCAACCAAAGAATCTAGAAAAAATATCTATAACCCAAAGGCATACCAAGTAACACAACATGTATCTCAGCAGACTACCTAAACTACAATAAGTACAATCCCAAGATTTTTCATTGTCTTGGTCGACTCGTCACAAACAAACAACAATATTTATTACACTGACCCTCTAGGTGGCTCATGTTGGAAGGCCCTTATGGTCAAGCATTCGAACAACGATAAAGACACTTTGAGGAAACACTCAACCTCAATTCACCCTATGGTCTTGCAGCGATAATACATAATCTCTGAGGAAGAACTTACATTTAATTCCCTCTTTAGTCTCGATTAGAAAATTATCAGACCCTCTGAGAGAGCACAAAGTCAATCCCCCTTATGGTCTCGTAACGGTAAAAATTAAACAGGCCCTCTAAGGAAGCACTCAATGACAATTCCCCATATGGTCTAAATACACCATGTTCCCGCTCCATTGAGTAAAAGAAATTGTATGTAAACTATTCTTAGTAGCCCTAAGTATGTTCCGCAACTACTTGGATAATATATTAAAAGCATCAAAAGAATATAAACAGTAGGCAATACATGCAATCAACTATATCAAGGTAGGAAAGCTTTGAAACAAGGTCTGCCTCTCAGGCAACCTAAGCCCAACAGTGATAAACAGCCAAACAAGGGATAAACCCATGGGGTGATCCTCAAACATGTTAACAAGCAATTATTAATGATCTAATAACCTCATGCATACATGCAACCCAAGGCAGATAACAGAACAAGATCAAAAATCTTACCCGAGATAGCTGATACATGGGTACTCGACACTTTTTCCCCAAAAACTCAGAGACATTCAACGTAGGGAAACAAACCACCTACCGTGATCCTCGAAGATTAATATACTTGAAACTCGGCCTGTGGATCGGCCTAGAATGGAGTAGATCTGCAAAAAAATCTAAAACGTTCAACCTTAGATAACTCACACGAGAGGAAGAATCAGGAAAAAAGGCCAAAGAAGTGCCAATAACTCACCGTTGTGACTCTATTGCAACCGATGGTGTTCGATTCGGATAGCCAGTGATGGATCAGTGGCTCGGAGAATATTAGGCCTCCTCGAACTCTCGGGGCAGAGTTATGCAGACAAGAAGATGAGAATAGGGTTATGTTGCGACCCCGGTCTGATTAATGAAATAAAAAAGAAAAGTAAATGAGGTGTACTTGTAGAGTACATAGTGTGTACTTGTAGAGTACACAGTGTGTACTTGTAGAGTACACGGCATGTACTTGTAGAGTACACGGCATGTACTTGTAGAGTACACGGAGTGTACTACGGTTTTCCATACTCCACTTTAAGAAGCCTCAACATCACCCCACATGGTTGTGTGTGTGGCCTGGACACGGCCATCACATGTCTTCGCGTGGTGTCAAAGTACACGTTGTGACCTTATAAAGTACACGACGTGTGCTCTGAAAATTTCCAGATTTTCCCCTTTTTCTCAAAAACTACTAGAAAAGGAAAACATGCCTGAAAATAAGGTCATGGGTCTTACAATCTTCCCCCCTTAAAAAATTAGTCCCCAAATTTCCTAACGAGGCATAGTAGAAGAACCGTCGAACAACTCCGGCCACTATGATCGCATGCCGGCCTCTCTTTCCCAAGTGTCATCCTATACCCAGATGAGCTTCCATCGCACTCGTACCAGAGGAACAAACTGACCATGAAGTAACTTTTCACTACGATAAACAATCCTGATAGGATGATCCTAGAACAATGCATCCTGCTCCAGCTCAACCTCCTCAGGTTGAAAAAATATGAGATGTGTCTGAGAAATACTGTTGAAGCTGAGAAACATGGAAGACGTCATGCATGGCCTGGTACCTCTGAGGTAACTACAACCTGTAAGCTACCATCCTGACTCTCTCCAGAACCACAAACGGCCCGACGTATCTTGGTGAAAGCTTTCCCTGTCTCATAATCCTATTGTGTCCCAACCTCAGGGTAACATGCTAGAAATCCTGATCTCCAACCTCGAACTCCAAAGGTATTCTCCACTCATCAGCATAAGACTTCTGCCGAGACTGTGTAGTAACCATCCTTTTCTGAATCAAATCCACATGCTTTGTCGTCTCCTGAACAACATGAGGTCCCAGCACAGCTGCCTCTCCTGCCTCCAGCCAACACAATGGTGATCGGCACGACCTACCGTACAAAGCCTGGTAAGGTTCCATCTGAATAGTTTCTTGAAAACTATTATTATTGGAAAACACCACTAGAGGTATATGTTTCTCCCATGAACCTCCAAAGTCAAGGATTCATGCTCGTAGCATGTCCTACAGCACCTAAATTGTGCACTCCAACTTTCCATCTATCTGGGGATGGTAAGATGTACTCAAAAGCACCTGTTTACCCAAATCCCTCTATAGCCCCTGCCAGAAGTGCGAAGTGAAGCGGGCGTCCCTATCAGAAATGATAGTGTTTGGAAACCGATGAAGTCGTACCACCTCACGAATGTACAACCTCCCAAGCTCATCCACACCAAAGGTCTCCTTGATAGGTAAGAAATGTGCAACCTTCGTGAGTCTGTCCACTACAACCCAAACAACATCATTCACTCGAGGCGATCTCAGTAACCCTATCACGAAGTCCATCGCAACATCATTCTATTTCCACTTAGGAATGGGTAACTGCTTTAGAAGCCCTACTGGTTGCTGATGCTCTTCCTTCACCTGCTGATAGGTGGAGCACTACATAAGAAAACCAGCCACATCTTTTTTTATACCTGGCCACTAATACTGACGACGTAAGCCTCGATACATCTTTGTGACACCAGGATGATCTGGCCAGGCTGAAGCATGAAACTCCCACATCATCTCCTCATGTATGTCTGCTGAAAACCATATGCGTCCTAGAAAATGTAACACCTCATCATCGCCCATTATCCACCCTAGAGTAGGGTCTTCATCTGACACACCCTCCTGTAGGACTAGGCCTTCTGGGTCTGATAGCTGCCTCATTCGAACTCGATCCAGAAGAGTGGAGGTAACCGCTATAGAAGAAAGAACCATCTGTCCCTATCTGTCTGGCACCTCCAAATGCATCTCAGAGAATAGAGACATAAGCTGCCACTCGTTTATAGCCTCTCGAACTGCATGTAACAGGGTTTTCCTTCTCAGTGTGTCGGCCACAACATTGTCTTTCCCAGGCGTATAAGAAAGATCGAAGTTGAAAGACTGTAGGTACTCGACCCTCCTTCGATGTCTCAGATTTATGTCACGCTGCGTGAAGATATACTTGAGGCTCTTGTGCTCAGTAGATACCACAATATGCTCTCCTAGAAGATAGTGTCTCCAACAATTCAAAGAATGAACAACAACAACCAACTCCAGGTCATGCATAAGAAGGTTATTTTCATGTGGCCTCAACTGCCGAGATCCATATAGAACAACATGATCCTCCTTCATAAGAACTGCTCTAAGCCCGATGCCAGATGCATCATAGAAAACTGTAAAACTCTTGCCCGGATTTGGTAAAACCAGAATCGGTGATGAAGTCAATCTCCCATTCAGCTTCTAAAAGGCCGAATCGCAGGCTTCTAACCAGACATACTTCACACCATTCTTAGTAAAACCCGTCAACAGTGCTTCCAAGCATGATAAGTCCAATATAAACCACCTGTAGTAACTAGCCAGTCCTAAGAAAATTCATACCTTGAAGACATTCTTCATTTTCTCCTAGTTAACTACCACTCTCAAATTTTCTGGGTCTACTGATACTCCAGTCTCTAAGATGAAATGACCTAGGAAGTGAATCTCGTCCATCCAGAAGTGGCAGATAGAGATATTAGCCTATAACTAATACTCTCTCAGTATACTCAATATGATCTCAAAATGGGTAGCATGGTCATGTCGAGTGTGAGATTACATGACGATATCGTCCACAAAAACAATCGTGATAGAATATAAGTAAGGATGGAAGCAACTGTTCATCAGTGCCAGGAAGACTGGTGGTGCGTTCGTGAGACCGAACAGCATAACCAAATACTCGTATAGACCATACCTGCTCCGGAAGGCTGTGAGAGGTATATCTGATGGTCTTACCCGAAACATATGGTAGCCAGATCTCAAGTCGATCTTCGAGAACACTATTTCTACTAGAAGCTGATCAAAAAGATCATCAATCCTCGGTAAGGGTTATCGTTTCTTGACCATTAACTAGTTCAGTTTCTGATAATCCACACGAAGACAGAATGTACAATCCGCCTTGTTTGAAAATAAAATTTACTAACCCTAAGGAGAAGTACTGGGTCGGATAAAACCCTTTTGCATGCAACTCATCCAACTGCTTCTTGAGTTCTTGCAACTCCAACATAGCCATCCTATAAGGAGGTATGGACACTGGTGCTGCTCCTGGCACAAGCTCAATAGAGAAGTCTACCTCAAGCTTTGGAGGAAACCATAAAAAGTTTTTTGGAAAGACATCCAGAAAATGATCATCCACTGGAGAATAATCCATCTTAGAAGTCCCCCGATCATCCAGATATAAACTAGAAATCTAGTCCATAACACCGCCCAACCCATGATGCTCTGTACTATCTCTGCTTGCCTGGATATCCCATTCACACTTGTGAAGAAATGATCTGCCCTTTGGTGACGTGAAACTCACCCTACGGCGATAGAAATCGACAAGGGCCGGAAAAGGAACTAGCCAGTACATTCCAAGAATGACATCATAACATGTCATCTCTAGTACATAATAATCCCACATGAAGTGACACCCACCAACCTCAAGGGGGAACTCCTTGAAATGATGCACATTAGAAGTTCTCAGTCCAACGAGAGTGTCTAGTGTCATCATATCCTCAGAAGTAAAGATAGTAAGTATAAGGATCTCCATAGTGTGCAAAGAAATAAATCTATGAGAATATCATGTATTAAAAAAGTGCAAATGATAAAACTGAGGCTAATAAGTTTGTACCTCGCACTGTGGAAGGTCCAGGATCCTGCTCCTGATCAATCTTCTCTTCTGGAAACGTCTGGCCAGTACCACTACCCTGTGTAGCAACCTGAGACCCTTGATCTGATCTTCCATGAGCCTGACCACTACTTCTATGGCCTCTACCCTGGACTGAATGGCCTGTATAAATCCATCCCCCAGTCTGCTATGGAACTGGTAAAACAGCCCTTATACGCGGATTTAAAACTGATCCTCTTTCGCTAGCTTTTGGATGAAGAACCTTGCAAAACTACTGCATGTGACCAATCTTTCGACAAGATCAGCACTCCACTGGGTCCCTCAGTTATTGTGGCTCTTTATTCGTGTCCTTCCCACACTAGTAGCACACAACTTTTCTACCTAAAGGAACATCTCGCTTCCTCGAGTCACCTCGTGTAGACTCTCAGTGGCGCTTCCTACTGTCAGTAGGAAGGGTACTAACTCTGGATGCGGAACCGTCCTAGCTCACTGCTCCAGTATCACTCAGATTCCTCTCCGTGATCAACACCTGGTTGACTATCAAAGAAATAAAAGTCAACTAAAAGACATTCACCTGCGATCTGATCTCTGTTCTGAGGCCCTCCTCAAACATCCTTACTAAGAACAGCTCGTCATTCCCCAGAACGGGAGTGAAACACTATAACTCAGTGAAACGAGAGGAATGATCCATAACTGATAGGGTACTATGCGGTAGGTTCATGAATTCTCTGGCCCTATCAGCCCTCTACATCGCTGTGTAGAAGTTTTCATAGAACGTACGCTGAAACTCTTCCCATGAAACTATCTGCTGAGGCCCTGCCTGAGAAACTATTTCCCACCATCTCTTAGCTGAATCTTGCGGCATGTAAGTCGCGAGATTCACCCTTCTGTCTGGGGGTGTCTCAAGATGATCAAAGATAGAAACCATAACTTCAAAACATGATTCAGTAGTCTGAGTTCCTCCATCCCCTGAGAACGTGGGAGGATGCTGTTATTGGAAGACTTGTGTAGGCTCTGCCATAGACTAGGCAGGTTGTTGAGCACCCTGAAAGATATGTATGAACCTCATGAATCCTTCACGGAACTGTGAGTCTACACTAGTATCCGGGATAAATACATGTTCCATATCTGGCATACGATCATCATCAGATCCCTGACGTGCAATGGGAGGACTTCTTTGTGGCATGACTCTTCATGGTCAAAATCACACCCTTATTAACAACGAGCACAATTTCAACTTAAGAGAGTGAAAACGGAACAGAAAAGGAAAAAATCTTAAAACTGGAAAGACATGGTTACATGGCTTGTAGTCCCTATACACGGCGTGTTCCATAAATATTTTACTTGGGCGTGTACACCGGCCAAGCTGGCTGTGTAATCCCAAACTAAACGGCGTGTTCTTACATATACATGGCGTGTACCGTCCTTTTTACTCCTGCCAGGTTACTGTCACATGACTATGTCACACGAACTATCCTAGCCTAAGAATACATGGTGTGTCTATCCACTACACTACATGTCCTTAAGGTTTTTCCCCTTGTCCATGTCATTAGTCACACAGACTGGTACACGGGCCACAACTACATGGCGTGTCAATAACGTACACGACATGTTGTCCGTATGATTTTCCGACAGATGTATTCAACTACACGGATGGGTTATATGGACCATTACAGCACGACATGTTAACATGGTACATGGTGTGTTGTTCCTGAGAATTTCTGGCCCATGTATTCAACTACACGGCTGGATCAGACGGAAGAAGAGTGCACGACATGTACTTTAAAGTACACGGCATGTAACCATGAAAAGTATTTCTTCCCGAACAGAAGAACACATGGCATGTGTTCATAAGGCCATGTGCCGTGTTATCTGGGATTCTAGGTAGTAGGCATACAAAACTATCCAAAACCAGTGAAAAACACTGAAAACTTGCACCTATGTGTCATGTTCCGATCTTTGGGGGGCCATACTCAATGAGAATCAAAGCTTGACATCATAATAATGCATAAAACTAGTAAACAATATGATAATCCCATGATCCGCCAATCTCTGACCCTCAAGGGCCCATAACACCTCTAAGATCAAAGCTCGGAATCCATGATAATAAGTTGTAAGATAAAAAACACCCTATCAACATAGCAGGTATTTCTATCACAGCAACTGTCACAACCGCATGCATAATCTATCATGACATCTATCATAGCAGCATGCAATTTATAATGCACCCAATATGGCATGGTAAAATGCATGACATGTGATTTTTCTAACTAGTGCTTATGTGATGCATGAGATGGCATACCCTCATCTAACCGGGTTGCAACCAAATAGAACCACAATCATATAAAATGTAATAGCACTAAACATGTGAATCACCCAACGGTGAAAAATAATCAACTGTAACACTCGCATAAACTAAAAAGTGCTATTACGAGGTAGTATAGATTTTCCCTGTACATGGGTTAATTAATCATGGGCATAGTTATGTACCAACTACCCATTCCTTCCTATCACTAACTATTGTCTCCAAACAGTGAGGAAATAGAAAAGAATGAACCTCCCCTGATACCACTTTGTAACGACCCGAATCCGGAGCCACTAGACTGGCGCCCCGTACCTGGTTCGCCACATGACCTCAAGCGCGTTTCCCAAAATGACAGAGGATGGCGACTAGCAGCGAGGGCCTTTGTGAGTCAGTGGGAAAACTATGCCCTCATTTGGTAAAGTATACAGCAGAAGGAAAATAACATAAATAATAGTGGAAGCAGTAAACAGCACACGACAACTGAAACTGAAACTGAACAGCGGAAGTAATGTATAATGTAATAATGATGCAGCATGACACATGTGTCTATGGAAAGTAGTAAACACAACAACGTGTTGAAATACAACTGAAACGCAAGTATAAAAAGTAAATAGTAACTCCAGCAGCATCGCGAGCCTAAGCTCGGTCCCATGCTCTCCACCTCTAACCAGCAATCAAGCACCTGAGGTAGAAGGGATGTAATCCCTATCCACAACTACAACCATATAACATTTTTGGTCCGAAAAGCAGGACCCAAATAGGGTGGGAGACTAATCCCTATAGGCAATCACCAAAAGATATGTTCCCTACTATAAGTGGGCAATATAGAAAAAGTAATGGAAATGAATGCAGCAGAGAAATAGGGGTACACTAAAGTAAACAATCCTACAATTCTCCATTCACATTTATTAATAAATTTAATTCAATCATTTAGTCATCAACCAAAGAGTCTAGCCAAAATCCTTATATCCCAAAGGCATAGTAAGTAACACAACAGGTATCTCAGCAGACTACCTAAACTACAAGCAGTACAAACCCAAGCATGTTCTTTCCCTTGGTGGACTCGTCACAACCAACCAACAATATTTGTTACACTGACCCTCTGGGTGGCTCACGTGGGCTGGCCCTTATGGTCAAGCATTCGAACAAAGGCAAAGATACTCTGAGGAAGCACTCAACGTCAATTCCCCTTACGGTCTTGCAGTGATACTACAGACTCTCTGAGGAAGCAGATACATATAAGCCCCCCTTTAGTCTCGATTTTATAATTATCAGACCCTCTGAGAGAGAACAAAGTCAATCCCCCTTATGTTCTCTTAATGGTAATAATTAAACCGGCCCTCTGAGGAAGCACTTAATGTCAATTCCCCCTATGGTCTAACTACACCAGGTTCTCGCTGCCCTGATTAAAAGCAATCGTTCGTAAAAGATTCGTAATAGCCCTAATTATGTTCAGCAACAACTTGGGTAATAGCTACAAAGAATCAAAAGCATATAAACAGTAGGAAATACATGTAATCAACTATATCAAGGCAAGAATGCAATGCAACAAGGTATGCATCTCAGGCAACCTATGCCAAATGACGATAAAAATCCAAATAAGGAAAATACACATGGGGTGATCCTCAAACATGTTAATAAGAAATTATTAGTCTTCTAATAACATCAAGAATACATGAAACCTAAGTTAGATAACTAATCATGATCAAAACCTGAACCCGAGAGACCCGATACATGGGTACCAGACACTTTTGTGCGAAAAACTCCGAGACATTCAACGTAGGGCAACAAACCACCTACCTCGATCCTCGTAGATTGATATACTTGAACCTAAACCTGTGAATCGACCTAGAACGGAGTAGATCTGCAAAAAAGTCTACAACATTCAACCTCAGATAACTCACAAGAGAGGAAGAATCAATAAACCAGGCCAAAGAAGAACCAAGATCTCACCGTTGCGATTCTATTGAAACTGACAATGTTTGATTCGGATTGCTAGTGACGAATCGGTGGTTCAGTGAAGATTTGGCCTCCTTGGATACTCTGGGTGGAGTTAGGTGGAGAAGATGATGAAAACAGGGTTAAGTAACGACCCCGGTCCAATTAAAAAAATAAAAATAAATGTACACGGTGTGTACTTTTAGAATACATGGTGTGTACTTTGATTTTCCGTACTCCACTTTAAGAAGCATCCACATCACCCCACATATCCATGTATGTGGCCCGAACATGGCCCGGACACATCCTCACGCGGTGTCGAAGTACACGGCGTGTACTTATAAAGTACATGTCGTGTACTTTGAAAATTTCCATATTTTCCCCTTTTTCTTAAAAAAAGACCAGAAAATAAAAACATACCTGAAAAGAAGGTCTGGGTTCTCACATAGATACCCTTTCACTCTTGTCATGGGTTCTTATATGAGTGTATATCTTCATTTGATGGTTTTCATTGAATTTTATTTTTTTGTTGTGATAACTAATTCTCTCATGTCTCGACTTCCCTAATGTTAAATTTCAAGTCATCTTGCTACAGATGATGGACATATAGGTGGATCCTTTGGAATTTTATAGGGTTACATAGGTGATTTTGTCCATGTATGGTGGTAGGCGAATTGAGATCTTGATTTAGGCTCACTTAACTTTATTTATTATTTAGTTATTATCAGTTTGGGAAATATTTTCTTAATGGGTGTGTATTACTTCCCTTACTTTTTGTATTATGCTATCACACTCTTTTGTATTCCCTAGAGGTTTTTACATGAATTTCTTCTACTATAAAATTTATTGACTTTTATTATTATTATTATTCATATCTATATGAAGATAGTTGGGTTCCTATATAATTATACCTTAGAAAAATGAATCACTTATTTATTATGCATTCTCATCACTTTTATCAAGCTTGTGTCCTATTGTGGTGGTCTTAGGGTTGTGGTGACCCAGTCTTTCATCGGCCAAGTAGACTCTCTAGGTTGGGTCATTACACAAAATAGACTACTTACACCCCTTCATTACACACCCATGCATTATAATTAATTTTTCATACTATAGACATAGTTTCCTCCAAGTTCCATATTTTATGAATCATAGACTTTATCCACCTTTAATTACCCACTTCAAATAATTTTCAAGTTAAATATAGGTTTTGTTTCTATGTATTACTCTACTTTTATACATTATTTTAAAAATTAGTCTTCTTAATATTCTATAAATTTTTAAATACAACTAATCCAGTATCACATATGTTATTAATGTTTTTTATATTATTGTGACATAAATTATTTATTTATTCCTTAGCATATTCAAAGAAAATCAAACACATTAATCGTGTGTATTTGCAGACCACTGGCGCCATGGAATGATATGGTCTGTTTTTCATAACGTGCACATGGATATGTTATCAATTAGGGTATTGATGAAATATTATTTTTTCAATTTCTGTGGATTTTTTTTAATGTATCACCTTTTATATTTACAATCATTAAATATAGTTATTAAGAAATAGTTTTATTAATAGTGTGTACCTGGGGAAAACCACCTCCATGAATAGATAATTTCATTTATCAACACCACCAATCATTATTGGTTTTATAAATTTATTATATATATATATATATATTACATAAATAATAATCATTAAATTTTATTTTAACATTATGTAACATCACTTTCTTAATCAAGGGATCATTGCAACACACTATTGTTTTTGTCTGTGAATCACCTACATAAGCGATGTTCAAATATTTATAGAGTGAATGATTTGGTAATATTATATAATGTTAATTACATTTGATTGAAAGGTACTAATGGGTTTTTAAATGTTCTATAGTAATGATATTAATATAGAAACATATTAATAATATATCATCATTGTTAATTAGAATATTTCAAAAAAAAATTGCCTTTGTATTCACATTTAATAGTAAAAATATAAAATATTATTGGATGAAATTAGATAATTATAAATAATCATGGAGACTATATTATTGTACCATTGTTAAAATATAAACGATGAAATTTTTATAAAATACTAGGGATAGTCATTAACATTAAAAAGCATGATCAAGACAATTAAATGTGATGACACTTAATGTTAAGAAGAATCTATAACGAACCATTATATTCATAGTATATAATTAAAATTTATGTATATAAAAGGGAAATAAAATGTTAATAATGGTTATAAAAATATTATTACTATATTTATGGTATCTTAGTAGGATATTAATTTTTTATCAAATAAGTGGGGAAATAATGAAATATACATTTTTCATAAACCCTCCTCATTAGGACACATTTAACATTATGAACAAATTTTGTTATATATAGTGTATATAAATAAAAAAAATTATTTTATCATGAAATATAATTTTTTCATATCATTTGAGGATTTTTTTCTATTTATCTTTAATAGATTTTAGTTTAAAAATTTCACATGTCTTGACTCTTGTTCTTTTTCCATGGGTTGTGAATTTTATTTTTGAAATTAACCCTATATGTCTCTTTTATTCAACCATTTCCTTTTAATTAGTTTATATTTCATTTAAATTTTTCTAAATTAATTCCTTTTAAGAAATTTATAATTTTGGGGGATCACAGAAACTGTAAAAAAAATTTAATGAATGAAAAAATTTCACTGAATGAATAATCAATATCCTATGAACAAGATAGAATTTCTTTATTGTCCATGTGTTGCCTATTGAATATTAAATATACAATAAAAATATGATTCATCTCAAGTAACCTTCATGTTTTCATTCTACTCTTTTAAAATGAAATTTTTAAATCTATTTTATGATTTTTGTTTCATAAAATGTTTATAATATATTTTTAATCTTTTAAACCTATATAGTTTTCCCAATAGGGTTTCATTATAGATATTGTTATAAATTTTTTTAAAAGGATTCCATAAATATTTTCTTCTGTTATTTTAAAAATAGTGACTTGTTAAACAAATATTATATATGAGTATACTATTATCATTTTCTACATGGTTAATATTCAATGGAAGGAATATATATTACATGTTTTTTAGGTATCATTCGGCCACTATGTCATTTTCTAAGTGATTTCTTCAACATGATTTTGATTTTTGAAAAAATTATATTCAAATGGTTCAATAAAATATTCTTTTCAAAATGATTCTATAGGATAATGGAAATCTTCAATTATTAATCAATTTTCCTAATTGTTTTAGGAGTATTAATTATCTATATCATATGAATTATCAATATAATTATTCAAATTATATAATCCAAATTTTTATCTCTATAGATTATGAAATTTTCTTTTACATTCATGGGATGATTCAATACTAATTATGTCATACCAAATAATCCACTTTTATAGGAATTAATTTCAAATAGTATGTTTCCTCAATAAATTCCTTGTGTTAAATTACATCATTGAAGTGTGTTCACCTAGATTCATAATACATCAATTATTCTTGGATATTTTGGTATGCAACATATATTCATATACTTGATGATGTAAATAACATATGAAAAATAAAATTTGATATGTGATATTTCTCTAAAATGATGCCTATACTCATTATATACCCATTTACATTCCATGGGTTTATCATTTAGACTTTATTTATAAAATCCTGAATACATCAATATGGATCAACTTTAAAAGACTATAAAACCCATTTTTATGTATATTTTTATAATATGTTGATTGAGAGAATAATTCTCAAATAACAATTATTTTTATTATGAAAATGGTATACCTAGAATTATACATTACCATAATTTATTGGATAATGTTTTCATCTAATATGATATCATGGACTGTGGGTAGTGACTATAGCCTACTATAGAATGTCATATTCTAGAAATTCCGACTATGTTATGTTAATAAGGTGGAGATCATTGAATATTACTTTTGATGTTTAGTTTATGTTTCCCCCATAGTCATATAATGTCATTATCTTATATTATGATCACTAATTAACAGTTATTAATATTATATCATCTATTTAATCCATTCATCAATGATTATGAACATCCATATTATGATATACAGTTTTGCCTCATGTCCTTCATGTTATTCATATAATTACTAATCATTTGAGCTCTAAACATCTTATTATTACCTTTACCTAGGTTATGATGTTAAGTAGTAAAATTTATTTTTTAAGGAGTAACTTCTAGGGAGACATTAATGAATATTTTAAGAATTAGTCAGAATTAATTATCTTCTTAAATAGGGGAAAATGCCTATTTTTTAGAGGAAAAATGATGTAACTCTTTATGATTTTCCTTAAATATCTAAAACTATAAATTTAAATGATATTTGATTTTAAATGGTAGAATTATATTGTAATATTATAGGTGTATAAAATAAAATGTTTAATGTTATGTCTTTTAGTATCAAATGTTGGATTGTACATCTCAGGACATAAAAATGAATGTGAATAAAATTTCCAAGAACTGAAGATAAGGTCATTCAATATGCTTATGATAAAACTACCCTATAGTGAAGAAATGTTTTGGATTTACAGTGATTTGTTGAAGAAGGTAATATGATTATTTTTCTATAGAATGATATGGTGATAGTATATGCCTCACGCCATTTGATGGTTCAAAATAAAAATTACCAAATTTAAGATTTTGAGTTTTCAGTGGTAATAATTTTATTAAAGATACTGAGACATTATCTTTATAGAATTTTTTTTACATATATATATATATCATAAAAAATTAGCATATAAAGTTATCCAGAAAGAGATGTATATGAGCTATAGTATATTTTTTGGAGTTGATTATAGATTGTGACTGGTAAATACATTACCACCTTATGAAAGAGAATAAGGTGGATGATATTTTTTGTCCAAATGAAAAATTTCATCTTATCTAAGATTTGGATAAACAATACCCAGCAATACATATTTTTAAAAGGATATACCATGAATTTTTTAATGGAGGGGAATATTTCACCTTTCTCAAATCAGTGTTCAACCATAAATTGATATGAATATTAAAGATCACATAAAGAGGATTTTGAGCATAAAAAGAATACGATGAAAATTCGTGTGTTCAACCAGGATTTTGATTGAATGATAAGGTTCTGGAATAGTGTTTATGTCCAATCAATTATAGACATGAAGAAAGTGGTATTGGAAGAATCTCATAACTCCCATTTATTTTTCACCAGAAGATCAAAATTACTAACTGAATATGGATTTTTTAAGTTTAGATGATTGAACAAGATGTAAGGGTAAATAAAACTACCATAGTTTATCAATGATTATTGAATTAGTCACTAGAAATGGAGATTCACCATGAATTGTTGGATAAGGGAATATTATAAAATAAGATAGTTTCCAAACAAGCTTCAAAATCCATAGGATTGATGTCTAACCATTATAAATTGGTGAAAATACATTGTAAATAAAAACTATAATGTTTAAAATGACTCAAAATGAGTTACAATACATGGGGTAACTCAAGGGAAACTCATAAAGAATAAAAAGTACTTCCTCATGATAATTGATGAACCTGCTAAATAAAGTATCAAGTTTTCTTCTTATTGATGCATTTTCCAATTTCTATATCATATTTAATGTGATAATATAAATTTAATTCATTTTTTATGTGGATAAGTCATTTATCACATCAGGGAAAAAAAATTATGTCCCACCATGGTGTTGGATTTCAAATATCATGGGATGGTCCAATTAAAATAACAATAGGGGGTAAAATTATTATCAAGGAAAAAATTATTCTCAATGGGATGAAAATAATATATATCATACACCCCCAAGATAGATTTTATTTTCCCTCATTAATGTGGCATAGAATTATACAATGGTTGGATACAAGTCACCAATGTCAAACATCACATAAGTGTCACAAAAACGTCATGTAAATAAATTTTATATGCATTTTTTCCCAATCATTCATGCACATTGAATAAACATTCATATCATGGGGAAATATTGTTCTTCATTTTAGATATAAATATCTTCTTATGAAGGGTAATCCAAACATTCTCTATATTTTTGAAAATGGATCACTTATTTTTCTTATTATCATCACATTGTATTGTACATTAGGCATCACTATTTGAGCATGAATGGATTCCTAAAAATTATTCATATACTTTTACATTTTTCCATTATCAATAATCCACTAAAAATAAATATGAATTGAGTAATATTATATATATGTTATTGAATTTATTCCATAACCCACATTGAATCTTGAAGGTTGAGTTGTAGAACTGGGACATCTATTCTATGAAAATTAAACTTGTGGAAGCTATAACTTCCATTATCTGATATTTTTTCTCCCCAATGTTCTCAAAATATTTTCCAATGTATTACTGGTAACAACCATTCACCCATCAGTTTTAGGGTGATGGGAAGTGAAAGTAACTTTATATCAAATTTCCCACAAAATGTCCTCAAAAAATGGTTGATAAATTGTGTGTCTCTATCTAAAACAATTCTTCTATGAATTCCATGAATGTGAATAATATATTTGAAAAACCATCCTTACATTTTCACTAGATATTAGGTTTTATAGGAATTTATGAATTGATCCATCATAAAAAATCTATCAATAAAATCCATTATTGGTTATTTACTTCATTGTCTTTGGTAAACCAATAATAAAATACATTATTAGATAATCCCATGGATGCTTTGAAATATTTAACAGAGTGTATAAATAAGGATTGAAATAAATCATTTCCCTTTGACATATCCCACATCTCGAATTAATTTCATGGAAATATTATTTCATCTTTGGTCAGTATAAATTATCCTTTATTATATCTAATATTTTTTGGATTACAAAATTACCAAAAAGGCCACCTTAATGTTCATCCTAAAAAAGGAAATCCCTATAACTACCCTTTGTAAAAAACACCATATTTCTCTTAAATAAATACCCATAATTTATATAATAACCATTTACAAATCCATTTTTACATTAGATTAAAACATAATTTAACTCCATATCATGATGATAATTATATTTCAAAATGTAAAATCCATGAATTAGAGTATTTAGAATGGTATGTAATTCATGCCTTTGATATAAAGAATCTACCACCAGGTTATCATACCCATTAATTTATTTTCACAAAATTAAAAATAATTTCAATATTTCCATCAACTTTTGATGCCTCAAACTCATATTGGGTTGACCATTGAAAAATCTAAATCATGGTGCTTAGAATGATGAAAAAATCCTCTCAGTCTCAAATAATGAGGTCAATGATCTGGGACTCCAAAAATCACATAAAATTAATTATCATTCTGGTTGTGAGTCATCCATTAATCGTTCAATATCTAATAAAAATATGTTTTAGGAAACTTTCCATGCATTAAAATTTCACTAATCCCAACTATAGTTGAATCAAACATCAGTTGAAATATATGATCATAATCAGGAAGAACTAAAATTGGTGCTTCAACAAAATCATCAGGATATAAAATTCTTCATATTCAACCACTGGCCACTCATGTTTTTCATATTTCAAGCATTTAGTTATGGATTCCTTGAAAGTGATGAAATTGGAAATAGAGTTATTTTAAAAAGATGTGAATCCATGATAATTTATTACATGTGTGATGAGTTCTAGTTTTGGTTAAGACTTGGTTTATTCCTGTCACGACCCGTCCTCGGGCTCGTGCCGTGACTACCCCAAGCCCGCCTTCCATAGGCCAGGGGTTACCGACTAGCACCAAGGCGTATATCCCCACAAAAGGGAAGGCATTTCCTTTAAAAGTAAACAAACACCACTGAGTAAGCCAGCAGAAGTAAACAATAAGTAAACAGAGTACTAGTAAGTGCGGAAAGTAAATGGGCCAGAATACAGACCCAAACTGAAAGTAAAGTACAACTGGAAAGAAATTATAGAAACTGAAAGTAAAGCAGCAACGTCGATCCGTCCACTGGTACTCCCACCCGAAGGGTGGGTACAGATAGCCACCTCAGCTCCTCGGGTCCAGACGTCCGCTCCGTGTACGTCCCACAAAGTGGTCCCCCTCCAGGTACCGACTGCTCCACTATCCTCTACCACAATCAGCATTGTCCGTCGTCTGCATCCAACACAACGTAGTGCGGGCATAGCCCATGCAAGGGTGAGTATAAGCTACTCAGTAGGGACCCCGAGACCCCCGAAGGTCTCCCAGAATCCACAATGGATAATCAACAAAAGAATGATACAATCACGAACTAACATCCAACACTACTTAGGTATATGCCCATACATATACCTAAGTCATCAATTTGAGTTCGGCTCCAGCATCCATGCCCAAGTTCGATCACGTCCACAAAGGTTATCACAACACAATCCACATAGGAAAGCAAGTCAATCATATTGAAGATAATGATTGAAAGTCAAGACCCATCTCACACATGATATACTTCTTCGTAAGATGAGAGAGATGATCAGATGATGCCACTGATTCATCTAAGCCGTTAGACCCACACAGGATCGATAGGTACTAACCCCCGCAATGACCCACAAAAGATCGATAGGTAACTAACCCCCGCAATGACCCATAAAGTATCGATAGGTAACTAACCCCCGCAATGACCCACACAGGATCTAACCCACACAGGATCGGAATTTGTTGGCCCACACAGGACCGCTGAGTGCTGACCCACACAGGATCTTACCCACACAAAATCGGTAGCACTAATCAACTATGGATCGCTGAGTGTTGTAGTCATCGCTGTCGAACCCACGGAGAATTCACGTACTGTCATCATCGTCG
The DNA here is from genome assembly GCA_963277665.1 of Viscum album. Taxonomy (NCBI): domain Eukaryota; kingdom Viridiplantae; phylum Streptophyta; class Magnoliopsida; order Santalales; family Viscaceae; genus Viscum; species Viscum album. The sequence goes on along the minus strand of OY728126.1, from coordinate 1,862,709,678 downwards.
TCGCAGTCGCAGCCAGCTCTAGGGTTCCCGCACACAGCAAGCTCGTTTTGGGAGGGTCTGCTCCACGGGCCGAGGGGCTGATACATCAACTGACACAAAGTCCGGAGTTGATGTATCTCAATGTTCTGTATCATCAATAGGAACTCAACGTGACAAACAGCGCGTCAAACAGACGCCCGGTCTGAGAGTTATTTGATTTTTCGTCCCAAGGGCCCGGTTGGTTTTTAAGTCAAAACCAAACCGACCATACTCCAACTCTGTCCAAACCTCGAGCGGATTAAGCCAAAAGGTCTGTTTCACTAAGAGGAATCCATCAAAGATGGTGGCATGTGAATCGGACGTCTGGAGCTCTAGTTATAAGCGGTTCCGCTCCGAGGGCCCGGTTGGTTTCGTGTACAAACCAACACGGCTGAACCCAAATTTCTCCAAAACCTTGAGTGTAATATATCGAAACGACCGTCTCGATCCAAGTATCGCGGCGTAGCTGATGGTGCGTTGATCGAAAGTCTGCAACCCATGTTATGGGAAAAAGACCTAAAGAGGTTCGGAAATAGGGGGTTCGGGCCCGGTCCGACCCGGCCCGATACCCCCTGGGTCGGACCGAACTGGGTCGACCCGACCCGGGTCCGGGACTGGCCCAATAGGGCGCGGCCCCGCCCGGCCTGGGCGCGGCCCGGCCGAGCATGGGCGCGGCTCGGCCCGGCCTGGCGCGCTCGGCCAGGCCGGCGCGGCCAGTCGGCTCGGCCGTAACGGCCGAGGGGAAGTGGGGGTTGTCCCCCTGTTTGGAAAATTATGGGGCCCATGTGGGGGGGCCGCTCCTTCAGCGGGTCGTGGGTTAAGACCCCCGGTTCCTCGTTCGGCCGGCCCGGCTGGCTGGGCGTGCTACTGCCGTGGGACCCCGCGGTCCTGCCCTCTTTTTCCGACAGTGGCGGCCGGTAGCCAGCCGCCGCTCCCTACTCCGCCACGGCAAAAGGTCGCGGCCTTGGTCCGACCGGCGCGGCGCGACGATGCCGCGCCCCTCCGCCGCATCCCCGCTCAGGCCGCAGTGTCTTCGTCCTTCCCCGGTGCGGCGTGACGGCGTCGCGCTCCTTTGCTGCGGTTCTCCCTTTTCTGTGTGGTGCGACGACACCGCGCCATCTCCGTTCCAATCCACAATGAAGGACGACAATAATAAGGGAGGGGGTCGGCCGTGTTTGTGTAGTTCAGCCCCCTCCCGTTAATCGATAGCATGCGGCTAAAAGATAATCGATGAACGCCCAAAAATTATTCACGACATAAAACCAAACCCCTACCTTGAAGAAAAGGTTGAATGAAGGTTCGTCATGGAATTGAAAGTCGCAGAAGAAGGATCGTCGGTGTTGCGGAGAAAGATTCATTGGTGTCACGTCGTCGATCTCCTAGGACGGTGTCTCTCACCGGCTACGGAGAGGGAAGAGGACGATACAACGAACTCCCCTTTGTGGTGACGGAGTTCTTCATCGAAGGCTCAGCGTTCTTCTCGTTCTTCGTTGAGGAAGGAGAATTTCAACACTTAGAGAATAATCTCCCCAAAATCCTCTCGCACAACCAAACCAACACTATTAAAATAAGAGTTGCCTTATTTTATTACTTATGCCAAAGGTTTTGAAATTCAAAAATTGAATCATTCAATTAATTGAATTAATTGAGATTTTTAAACCGCCAAATTAAAGAGGCATTTAATATTTAGTTAAACGTAAGAGTTGACATTCATTTGAAGGGGGTGCGGGTGCATTACCTAATTGAAGGAGGGGGTTTGAGGAAGTTGAAAAGGGGGGGCTCGTGTGGGCCCCACCCCAAATATATCCTTCCTAGTGGAGTAGGATATTGTGGGTCCCACTCCAACCTCTTAACTTAGGTTAAACTACTTTAAATAAAATAAAATTGGTTACACCATTTTATTTTATTCTTTTACTTAACCAAAAAATTTTAATAACCACACCCGAGGAAACACAACTCCGGAAAAGGCGTTTCTAAGCAATTATCGGCCCTGCGATTTCATCAGTGTCCTTCGTTTACGATTTCGAGCACCGGTTCAATAGTTCAGAAATCCCGCTCATTCGTTCACTGAACGTACCTGAACTAAATTTCATAAAATGATTCCGGGCACTCCGGGCCTCGGAATCAGGTGCCGTCAGAAACTGCATTCTTGTAAAATCCAAAAGAAAATTAAGAAAAAAAAATTCTTTGAATTTTATTGGTCATTACATTACTCCCACCTCAGGGATTTACGTCCCCATAAATATACATCCTAATCTTGGGAAACAAATGTGGGTACTGATCACGCATCTGATCCTCCCACTCCCAAGTGCTCTCCTAGAGGTTCACGTGTTGTCATCTCATGCGCACTAGAGGAATCGACCATCTACGTAGAACCCGATTTTGTCGATCCTCGATCTCAACCGGGACCTCTGCAAAAGTCACCCCATCATCAATGTCCAGCTCCCCATGGTCAATGATATGCGTCAGTTCATGCATGTATCTCCTCGGCTGAGATACGTGGAAGATGCCCTGAACCCGGTACAACTGAGGTTGTAGAGCCAGGCGGCAAGCCACCTCTCCAATCTTGCTGAGGACCTGGAATGTTCCGATGAAGCACAGAGATAACTTGCCGCCTCGGCCAAATCTTTGTAATCCACGTCGAGGTGAGACCCTCAAGAAGACTTGGTCACCATCCTCAAACTCTAGTGGCCTCTGCCTCCAGTTATTATAAGACTTCTACCAGCTCTAAGCTGTCCTCATCCGCTCCTGGATTACCTAGACCTTCTCTGTTGTGGCCTAGACCATCTCCGGTCCCACAAGTGTTGACTCCCCAGGGTCTGTCCAGCACAGCGGTGATCTGCAAAGTCGGTCGTACAATGCCTCTTAAGGTGCCATCACAATGATTGAGTGGTAGCTGTTGTTGTACGCAAACTCCACCAAGGGTAGGTGATCCTCCCAGCTATGACCAAAGTCGAGGACACATGCACGGATCATATCCTTGAGAGTCTGAATGGTCCTCTCCATCTGACCATCCGTCTGAGGGTGAAAGGTAGTTCTCTAACGTAGTTGCATCCCGAATGTCTCCTGTAACCCCTTCCAAAGTGGGGAAGTAAAGTGAGCATCTCAATCAGAGACAATAGATGATAGCACACCATGAAGCCATAAAATCTTCTGAATGTAGAGACGTACCAAGCTCTCCACTATACCATGCTCTCTAAAAGGTAATAAGTGAGCCGACGTGGTGAGTTGGTCGAAAATTACCCAAATGGAGTCGTGACCTCTGGAAGTGCGTGGAATTCCAGTCACGAAGTCCATAGATATCCATCCCACTTCCACTCTGGGACCTCCAAAGGTTGTACCAAGCCTGCTGGTACCTGGAGCTCCGCCTTCACCTGCTAATAGGTGGGGCATCCAGAAACGAACTCTGCCACAACCTTCTTCGTGCCCGGCCACCAATGCTATCGTCTGAGGTCCTGGTACATCTTCGCCACTCCTGGATGTACCGCTAAAGGGTAAGTGTGGAACTCCCTCAGTACCTCCTCCCGTAAAGCAGCTGGTACCATGGTACGTCCTCTGAAAAGGATGAAGTGTTCTCCTCTCACAAAGAATCCTTAAGGTGCATGCCATGAGGATATCTGCGCATGCCGAGTCTCACATTCATCATCCCCACACTGCGCCTCTCTGACCCACTTTAGCCGTGGATGAGTGACTGTGAGTGACTGTAGAAAGGATGCCCCATCACTATCCCCGAAGGATATCTCCAAAGAGGCTAGCTGCACAGTCTCCTCTCCAAGTAGCTGAATTCCCGTCCTCCTGCTGAGAGAATCGGCTACTACGTTCCCCTTTCTAGGAGTATATACTATATCAAAGTCTTAGTATAAGAGGAACTCGATCCATCGCCGCTATCTCAGGTTCAGTTCCTTATGTGAGATGATGTACCTGAGACTCTGGTGGTCAGAATATACTGTAAAGTGCTCGCCTATCAGATAGTGTCACCATATCTTCAGAGCGAAGACCACTGCTGCTAATTCCAGGTCCTTGGTAGCATAGCTCTGCTCATGCTGCCTCAACTGATGTGATCCATATGTGATCACGACCCGCTATTACATCAGGACACACCCGAGTCCATTCCCTGATGCATAGAAGAAGACTACGTACCCTACTCCTTCCTCTAGTAGCCTCAAGATAGGCGCGCTAGTCAATCTCTGTCTCAGCTCCTGGAAGGTCTACTGACATCTGTCTGACCATACAAAGGGTTTCCACTTCTTCGTCAAAGCTGAGAGTGGTGCCGCAACTTTTGAATGTTCTGGAACGAATCTCCGGTATTACCCAGCTAGCCCCAAGAAACTCCGCACCTCTGTCACGCAGTTGGGTGGCTCCCAAGCTAGCAATGCCTCGATCTTCCCAAGATCCACCACAACTCCCACATCAAAGATGACGTGTCCCAAGAAGTGGACTTCACGTATCTAGAACTGACACTTCGAGATCTTTCCATAAAGCTGGTGCTCTTGGAGTGTGTTCAGTACAACCCGCACGTGGTAGGCATGCACCTCCTCAGTCGTCAAGTATATCAATATGTCGTCGATGAAGACCACGGCAAATTGATCGAGGTAAGGATGAAAGATCCTGTTCATGAGTCCCATGAACACTACTAGAGCATTGTTCATGCTGAAAGGCATATCCAATAACTCATAGTGTCCATACCGACATCTGAAGGTCGTCTTCTTCACGTCCTCGTCTCGAACTCTGAGCTGATGATAGCTTGACCTGAGGTCTATCTTTGAGAACCACCTTTCTCCCTTGATCTAATCGAGGAGATCGTCAATCCTCGGTAGCGGATACTTGTTCATCACGATCACCTGGTTCAAGCGACGATAGTCGACAAAAAGTCGCAAGCTCCCGTCCACCTTTTTGGCAAACAATATCGGGGAAGCCCAGGGTGAAGCACAGGGTCGGATGAATCCCTTGCCCTGCAAGTCCTCCAACTGTACCCGTAGCTCTCGAAGCTCGGTGGGAGACATCCGATATGCTGGGGTGGATATCGGGGTTGTCCCGGGGTACAGTTCAATATAAATGTATACCTCTCTGCGAGGAGGTAGTCCTGGAACGTCGTTGGGGAAAACGTCTGCATACTGATCCACCACTATAGGTATGCTCGGACACCGCACGTCAACTGATCCTAGGATGAGGCTAGCCAACTGATTAGTGATGGGTTGTCCTCTCCTCTGCGTGAGTCAATCCTATGCTGCAAAGGTTCTCTTCTGGTCGGTGAAGGTGAACCTGCTCCCATCAGGGCGAACACATCGCACCTTGCGCCTAATGCAGTCTATCTGAGCATGAACTGTAGATAACCAATACATGCCTAAGATGACGTCGTAAGGCCTCGAAACTGCTACAAGAAGATCCCAGCAGAATCTCTCGCCTCTTAGAGTAAGCTCACACTGTCGACACCTATGCGTAATCATCGAGTCTACTCCCGTAGGAGTCTCTAGCCGTAAGGATCGAGCCAACAACTCCGTCGGAATCTCCGAGCTCCTAACAAGGGTAGCAGATATGAAATAATGACTCGCTCCTATGTCTATAAGAACTGTAGAAAGGGTGGAATATACACAGATGGTACCTCGAATCATCTCGGGTGCGCCATGGACACAGGCCTCCGCTGCCTGAAGTTGTGCCTATCTCTGCCCGCCAGCTCCCTAATTTTAACTTTTGTGTGCAGGTTCAATAGATACATAGGGTGGGGGAGTATTGCAAGGAACTCCATGCATATATTCAAATCATGTTCTTATCTAGTGTTATCCATTACATTTTTATAGGCTCATTGGATGGTTTATATGAATGAAATTACACAAAACATGAAGATTGAATATCTTAGAATTGATTTTTTGACTACAAAAACCAATCCTGTGAGGTTATTGGTGATATTCTCTATTTCATATTTCATATTTGAAAGAAGGTATGGAAATGTGTTATTGTAATTAAAAGGTACCAACATATAAACTGTTCAGTATTCTATGCTACATTACATACTTCTATAGTTGTTTTAATTTAGTCTAGAGATTTATGATTCCTAATAAATGGTTTCCATTTTTATTTACATAGAAATATAAACGAGCTTGATAGTTTGTCTCCATTACTTTTAGATGATTATATATACCTGAGGATGTGTTAAACCATAGTGTAAAGTCCTTGCAGGTCCACGATGGAAGAGATGGGTAAGGGTACGGGAGGGGGAGATATGGGCAGGGGGAGGGGGCTGGTGTGGGAAGGGGATGGGCAGGGGGAGGAGGAGGTGGGAGGGTGAGCTGTTGGGAAGTGATGGGAAGAAAAACTGGTTAGAGGGGAAAGGAAAAGGTGTCACGTCCCCCTCCCCACAAAGTGTACCCCTCTTGGGCCGACAATGTGAGACGAGAGATAATGACCCCCGAGTCCCGCCTCTAGTAGGCCCCGTGTTGGCGACTAGCACCGAGGGTATAATAAACACACAAATGGGAGGCATTACCCTCTAAGAGAACACATGTAGATGAGAGAGATAGAATAGAATCCAATCAACTCCATCTCAGAACTGAAATATAAAATAAATCCATGTACATATATGAAATGTCATGCAAAAGTTCTAAAACTGAAAGGGGAAAATAAAAGTACCCAAAAGAAAGTAAAACGGAAGTGACCACATGCCCGAACAGCTCCTCCTCCAACCACAAGCTTTTAGTAACCAGCTTGATCTCCAACCTGCTCCAAGTGACCTGAAAACATTTTATATATACATAGGGTGAGTATAACAGTATACTTAGTAGGATCCTCCCCAAGAATCTCGTGCAAAAGTAAAGAAATCATGCTAAAGTCTAGTGAACAACAAGTGAAACTAACTCGTCACCTAAACAGGTATACTAAGTTCCCAACCTCACCATGGCTACTCTCACCTAGTAACGAATACAATAATATAGCATATTGTAATGATTATCAAGGGAACCCCACTACTACTTCCCCACTAGTTTTCCGGTTTTCCCCAACGACATACGTCCTATGCATCTCTCTCCAAAGGCTTTCCCACAGACACATGGGCTAAGCTCCACAATCTGCACCTCGTGCACCACAAATGCTTGCTCGCAGACACCTGGGCGAAGCACCACACCATCCTCCCAACCAAAAGTAACCAGGTAAGTTCCGGGAGCCACCACAACCCGCATAACGTGTATCATACATCGAGTATTATCCCTCAAGCCATTATAGCCCATACGACGAGTATGGATCCTCAAGCCATCACAACCTATACATGTTACACATATAGTAGTATATGGGATACTATATCCAGAATATATGTGTTTGAATAACCACAATCCATTACATCCCTCTACACACATATATGGGGTAATTAACCGCTCTGCCTCATGGCACAAGTATCTACCAAGAGAAGAGAGCGGGGCCAAAGGGGGTAGTCATCCATTCGACCTCCCATCAGAATGTTGGGGAGAACACCCCCCCTCCCCAGGCTCAGAATCCCCAGGGTGTCAGTTTCCCTTACTGACAGGGTGGAGTAGTGCATAGAAACACAAAAAGTACAGAATATATATAACTCACATCCACACTATGGGCATTACCTAGTCTTAGATACAACTGCAGCTAACGTCTCTCAGACTCCAGGCTGCTACTTCTAAGACTAGGTTTCCTATAAGCACACAAAAATTTGAAGATATTTAATAGATTACTCCATTATAATTTTATCAGTTCCACTATACGTTAATTAATTATTTAAACATTAATTAACCATGAACATTTCCACATTTAACTGAATTGGCATCACATTAAAAATCAACTGTTCCTTTTAAGATTCACATCACCCTTAAATTCCAGTATCTCCATCCCCGTGGATTTTCACCATTTAATCAAACATTCATTACAGAATTACTTTTCCATATTCCCAGGCATACTAGAAAAGCATAATATGCTTCTAAACACAAAGGAGGATCAACACGGTGAGTAGATATACTACCCGTCGAGTCTTTGCCACCGATAGAAAGAGTACAGACCCATTCTCCCTTGAGAGGCTAAACACGGAACACACGTGGCATACCCCGCACGTCGTCGCCTCCTCCGGAAGAAGGGTAGCAAGACCAGCTGCCTTGAGCAGTGGAGAAAAGAAAAGCAGATTAATATTCAAAGAAAACCACAAGCATCCATCAACCACATCCATCCCATTCCATCACCTCTGGTGTCCTCCACGACACCCACATGCATAAACTGATGCATCTCGCCACTCTAGGCGTCATCTGCTGCCACAACCACAAGGCCTCCATGCCTCGACATATCACAACAGCCATCCAGGCTCACATCACAGCAAAAGCAGCATGAGAACAATAGTCACAACCATGGGCTCTTGCCCCTTTAACAAACAAGAGGGTAACTTAGAACCCTTTTTGAAATTCCACACAATATGTTCATTAATCCATATTGAATTAGCATATTTCTTATGTAGGTTCCAATTACGGGATACCTAATCAGTAAGCTCTCACAATTAAATAACCATTATTACTTACCTAATTTTATTATCCTCAAATTAGAACAACTACAACAACGGCAAAAACCAGATTAATTTACATGCCTCTTTATCTTTAGACAATTAATTAACAATTAATTCTGGCTTTAAGTTCATCATAAATTTATATCATGAACGAACAACAAATCAAATAAATCAATGATATCACTCTATCTAGAAAAACATGAGGCAAACCGTTATCATGGTATAAAGCAACAACATGCGATCAACTAATTCTTTTAATCAGGTTCAAGTATTTAATTAGGTCAATTTCATTGTTATCCAAAGGAATAAATCATGCTAATTATACGATTTCACATATAAAATTAGAGAATCCATGAATCCCCTACCTGGAAGAGTTCTTGACGTCCTTTATCCACACAACGGTTCACAATCCTCCTCTCGCGACAACTCCATCCACCCAAAGATTCCACTGTACGACACCACCAACCAAACCCCAAGAAAAACCCATTATAAGCATGGAGATTACATGCTATAATATGGAAAGGAGAAACAAGAGAAGATGATCCCCAAAGGAATGAAGATAATACATACCTTATTGGGAAGATTGACCGACATAGTTTGGTTGCATCCAAAACAGAGCAACCAATCCTAGGAGTGAAGATTGATTATGCAACTCCTAGGGAAATGATTGGAAGTTTCTAGTGCCTCTTAGATGAGAACAAAGGGAAAGAACAAGGGAGAATTATATCTCATCCCTTTTTGAATATTTAACGAGGTGACGGTTTAAGATCCGGTTAATTCTCCATTAAAATTGGATTGCATTAACCCACGCGGTTTGACCAAGTAAATACATCCCGACATTAGGAATAATTAATATAGGATTTATGACATTTGAAACGGCCTCAAGATCCCTTAAAATAAGGCATTAAATGTATTTTATGTCAAAGGAAACGTCAAAAGTGGCAAAACTATAGGAATCTGGAATCACTGTTCACCCGTCGTTACTGTACATGAAACTGATCTGTGAAACCAATCTGTCAGACCGATCTGTGAATCCGATCTGTCAGACCGATCTGTGAAACCGATCTGGGAGACCGATCTATGAAACCGATCTGTGAAACCAATCTGTGAAACTGATCAATGAGACCGATCTGTGAAACCGATCTGTCAGACCGATCTGTGAGACCGATCTGTCAGACCGATCTGTGACACCGATCTCTGAGACTGATCTGTGAAACCGATCTGTGAGACCGATCTGTGAAACTGATCTGTGACACCGATCTGTGAGACTGATCTGTGAAACCGATCTGTGACACCGATCTGTGAAACTGATCTTTCAGACCGATCTGTGAGACCAATCTGTCAGACCGACCTGTGAGACCGCTCTGTGAGACTGCTCTGTGAGACCGCTCTGTGACACTGATCTGTGAGACCGATCTGTGATACCAATCTGTCAGACCGATCTGTCAGACTGATCTGTGAGACCGATCTGTGAGACTGATCTGTGACACTGATCTATCAGACCGATGTGGGAGACCGATCCGTGAGACCGATCTGCGAGACCAAACCCTGACACCGATTTGTGAGACCGATCTGTGAGACTAATCTGTGAGACTGATCTGTGACACCGATCTGTCAGACCAATCTGTGAGACCGCTCTGTCAGACCGATCAGTGAGACCGATCTGTGAGGCCGATCTGTGACACCGATCAGTCAGACCGATCTGTGAGACCGATCTGTGAGACTGATCTGTGAGACCGATCCGTGAGACCGATCGGTGAGATCGATCTGTTACTGTTCATAAAATTGGAAACATTGTTCACAGAACTGGAAAAAATTGGAAAAGTGTTGGGGATAACTCCCCTTGACCTCCTGGAACACCTCCAACACCAAAATTTCACAATTTAATGGACCGGAGAGGTCCGTTCCATTACATTAGATACCTCTCAAAACATTCTCATCCTTGAGAATCTAAAACCAACCTAAAGAAAAGAGGGGTCCGAACAACCACCCCGTAAGATACCTCTCAGGGGAAAACCACCATGAGTTGTTTGAAAGCTGGAACAAAACTACGACATCTGAGAGTATGGGAACAAACAATCCATATCCAAACAACTAAAACATAACATCACATGAATAGTAAATAAATAAAATATGAAAGGTCCAACCACAATGAAAACATCATTACATGAAAGAGTTAAACATTAAACAACTCTAGGTACTGAGCACGTATCTTTGACTCATGCTCCCATGTACTCTCCTCCATGCCACCGTGTCACCAAAAGACATGAACTAATGGGATAGAACTCCCACGCAACACCTTCTCCTTGCGGTCTTGGATCTCCACAGGTCGCTCCTCGAAGGTTGCACCATAATCAATATCGATCTCTCCCCAATTGATAACATGAGACTCATCATGAAGATAAAAACATAGTTGTGATACATGGAAAACATCATATATCCAACTCATCTGAGGGGGAAGTGATACTCTATACGCCACAGCTCCAACACGAGCTAAAACCTAGAAACACCCAACAAACCGGGGAGAGAGATTACTTCCATGACTAAACCTTCGCTGCGCACGACGGGGATTCACCTTCATAAACACATGATCCCCAACAATAAACTCAAAGGGTATCCTTCTTTGATCAGCATATGATTTCTGATGATCCTGTGCTGTCTTCATCCTCTCACGAATCACCTGAACCGTCTCTGTTGTATTCTGCAGTAGTTCTAGTCCGAGAATTGCTGACTCTCTATCCCCAGTCCAACACAACGGAGAACTGCATGGTCGGCCATACAAGGATTCAAACGGCGGCATACCGATGGTAGAGTGAAAACTATTATTGTAAGAGAAATCTACCAAGGGTATGTTCTTCATCCAGGAACCTCCAAAAACAAGAACACAAGAGCGCAACATGTCTTCAAGAGTCTGGATGGTTCGCTCTATTTGAACATCCATTTGAGGATGAAAAGCAGTTCTAAAGCACAGTTGAGAGCCAAAAGCATGCTAGAGACCTCTCCACACCCTGGAGGTAAAATGAGGATCTCGATCAGAAATGATCATCCTAGGTACTCCATGAAGTCTCACCACCTCCTCTAGATATTGCCTCGACAGAACTTCCACTGAGCTTGACTCCTTGATCGCTATGAAGTGGGCTGACTTTGTTAAACGATCCACTACCACCCATATAGCATCATGTACTCCCGGAGCTCGAGGTAAACCTGTAACAAAGTCCATTGAGATATCCTCCCACTTCCACTGGGGAATCTCTAATTGCTGGAGAAGACCACCAAGAACACGGTGTTCGGCCTCCACCTTCTGGAAGACTAAACATCGAGACACACACTCTGCAACCGCACGCTTCAGCCCCAGCCACCAAAACTGACACCTCATGGATCAGAACATCTTTTTCACACCAGGACGTACTTCCAAGGGTGAACTATGGAACTCTCGGAGAACCGTCTCGCACATCGCCAAGGGAACAAAAAGCATGCCATGCTACAACACTCGGTGTTGTTCATCCTCCGACCAACCATCAGGGGCCTCACCACAAACAACTCTATCTCTCCAAACTTCCACCTCTAGATCACCCAACTGAGACTCTTCCAACTTCTGTATCAGGGATGACTACACCGTCATCTGCAAAAGACAACCTCTACCCCAAACTTCTCCCATATCAAGATGCAAAGCTGATAGCTCTTCCATCACTCTCCAGGAATCACCAGATTCATGCAAAACATCATTACGTGACTTTCTACTTAGTGCGTCAGCTAAAACATTCCCTTTTCCAGGTGTATATTATATTTCAAAGTCGTATTCCTGCAAGAACTCCATCCACTGACGCTGCATCAAGTTCAAGTCACGTTGGGAGAAAACATACCTCAAACTCTTATGATCGTTGAAAACCACAAAGTTCTCACCAATGAGGTAATGTATCAACAACTTCAGAGAAAACACCACGACTACCAACTCAAGATCATGGGTGGCATAGTTGCATTCATGGGGACGCAACTGCCAAGACCCATAAGAAACAACTGACCTCTGCTGCATGAGAACACAGCCTAGCCCCAGATGTGAAGCATCACAGAAAACATCAAACTGGACACCCTCTGCTGGAAGAAAAAGGACTAGAGAACTTACCAACTTCTCCTTTAGATACTCAAAAGCTTCCTAACACTGATCAGTCCATATGAACGCTTGATCCTTCCTGGTCAAAGTGTCTAGAGGAGTCGCAACTCGGGAGAAATTGGCTCCAAACCTCCTATAATAGCCTGTGAGACCAAGGAATCTTCGCACCTCTGACATGGTTTTGGGGGCTGCCGAAGACACCACTTCTTTTATCTTCGATGGATCCACAACTAATCCCTGTTGGGACACAACATTCCCCAAGAAACGAACTTCTTGAGCCCAAAAATCACACTTGGACAACTTCCCAAACAACTGATGTTGGCGATGAACTCCCAAAATGGCTCGTAGATGCTATGCATGATTTTATTCAGATGTGGAGTACATAAGGATGTCGTCGATGAAAACCACAAAAAACTTGTCCAGGAATTCACGGAACAAAGAATTCATCAACACTATGAAAACAGCTGGAGCATTCGTCACGCCGAATGGCATTACAACAAACTCATGATGCCCATGACGACAACAAAAATATGTCTTCGGGATATCCTCATCCTTTACACGCATCTGATGATATCCTGACCGCAAGTCGATCTTTGAGAACCAACTTGCACCCTTCAGTTGATCGAATAGGTCATCAATCCATGGAATAGGATTGCGGTTCTTTATTGTCACTTTGTTTAATCGATGATAATCGACACACAACCATAAACTGTCGTTAGCCTTTTTCACAAACAAAACTGGCGCCCCCCACAGTGACACACTTGGCCGAACAAAACCGCACTACAACAGACCATCAAGCTAAATACGTAGCTCTCGTAACTCATAAGGGGACATCCTATACAGAGACATAGAGATAGGAGATGCTCCTGGTTGTAGCTCGATCCCAAACGTGATCTCTCATCGAGGGGGTAAGGACACAAACTCTTCTAGAAAGACGTCAGGGTACTCTTATACGACCCTAGGAAATGCCAACTTTTGAACCTCTGAAGAATTCAGCATCATCCCACCCATCATGGATGATAAGGAAGGAACTCGTCTATGACTCATCTGAGGATCTGTCTCACCAACAAAAACCACTTTCTCTCCATCTGCCCCAAAGAAAACGACCTTATTCATGTAGAAATCCACAATAGCATGCACCGAATACAAGCAATCCATGTCGAGTATGACATCATATTGTTGTATTTGTAAACATAGGAAATCTCCCTAAGAGCGGCGTTGCCCCAACACTAGCTCACAATCTCTACATACTTCAAACAAGTCGGCTCGACCTCCAACTGGTGTAGTCAATGCCAAGGGAAATGGAAGCCTCTCTACCTCATGTCCCAAAGCATGGACAAGGGTAGGTGATATGAAGGAGTGTGTTTCTCCTGAATCAAAAAAGGCATACACCAATGTAGAAAACAAGCAAAGGGTACCTCGAACGACATATGGCTTGCCTGGGGCTGGCAACGCTAGGGCACGAAGCTTACCACGACCTCCTCAACGGCCTCTATGACCCTGATGACGACCACCACCATGGTCACGCTCTCCTCTTTGAGGACGGGGAGCATCATGGGGTTTTCCTCTACCTGCTCCATCTACCCTCTGGTGATCTAAAGCTGTTGCAATCTGCTGCTACTAACTCGGATGGAACTGCCTCAACAGAGGAACCTGGAGCGGAGGGCCTCGTTCACGATGACTGCTCTAAAAATTTGAGCACTCCCGCTGCTGATGACCACGACCACCACAAGAAAAACAAGCACCTAATTCCTTGGCATATGCCTGATAGTTGTTGCCTCCGGAGAAACGAGATGGGAATGGTTGGGACCTACCCCCAGGTGAACGGAAACTCTTCTTTCCTGAAAACCGGGATCCCCGGACCACATCTTTTCTTCATGATGAATCATGACGATTCCCCTCTCGTGATGATCTGGTCCTGGACAAAGTCCTCACCACAACCTCTGCCCTCGCCAGCACCGCGAGATATGTCTTTAGCATAAATGGGGTGACCTTGTGCTGGATCTCTGGACGCAAAGCCTCCTCAGAATGCCTCTCCATGGCCTCCTCATCTGGTAACAGGTCTGAAGCATATCGGAGAAGGTTCCTGAAATGGATTACAAACTCTCAAACACTGGAGCTCCCCTGTTGTAGAGAAAGAAGCTCCTGGCGACTGGACGCCTTCACGGTCGAAGAAAGAAACTCTACTCTAAACCTGTCTCGAAACTCCTCCCATGATATTGCTAACTCCTCACGATCCTCGAGGAACAAGAACCACCACTGCCTCGCTGCTCCACGAAGCATTGTCACAACCAAGGACACCCAGTGTTCCTTCCGAGCATGAATCGAACTGAAGCCTATCTCGACCTCCTCCAACCAATCTTCTATGACTGCATCTAAAACAGAGCCCTCGTACTTATGTAGACTCTGGCGCTGAAACTCTCGGAGTGCCTTCCTCCAAGTCTCATAGTCGTCAACCTATACCCGGCGGCGATCTGCTAGAACATCCTGATGGGCATCTTCTGCGCAAACCTGACGAGGACGTCGACTTGCATCCATACCTGTAATAACAACTGATAGAGATCCTAAGCCTGGAATATGGAAGACTCAATATTAATTAATTAATTGTTTTGTTTTATTAATATTAGGTTACCTATCCCAAGGTCTACCCATTCAAACACTGGCGCAAAGAATAATGATGCATGATCCTTTCCTAGGTCTCTACCCTGCAACCAGTATCACATTGTTTAGTAGCCATCGTAAACGTAATGGTCTGTGCAACAGATCATAGGGGGCCCTAAACGCCTATGTCTCTGCCGGTCTCCAGTGTTTACCCCACTTGCTAAACATGAATGACACCATTTCCCTACCATCCCATGCATCCTCACCTGTGCCTAACTCCCAACTCCATCCTATCCCTCAACCAGTCTTCTGATACCACACTGTCACGACCCCCTCCCCACAAAGTGTACCCCTCCTAGGCCGGCAATGTGAGAAGAGAGATAATGACCCCCGAGTCCCGCCTCCAGTAGGCCCCGGGTTGGCGACTAGCACCGAGGGTATAATAAACACACAAATGGGAGGCATTACCCTCTAAGAGAACACATGTAGAAGAGAGAAATAGAATAGGATCCAATCAACTCCAACACCAAACTGAAATATAAAAGAAATCCAAGTACATATATGAAATGTCATGCAAAAGTACTACAACTGAAAGGGGAAACTAAAATTACCCAAAAGAAAGTAAAACGGCAGCGACCACAAGCCCGAATAGCACCTCCTCCAACCACAAGCTAGTAGTAACCAGCTTGATCTCCAACCTGGTCCAAGTGACCTGAAAAATAGTTTATATATACATAGGGTGAGTATAACAGTATACTCAGTAGGATCCCCCCAAGCCTCTCGTGCAAAAGTAATGAAAACATGCTAAAGTCTAGTGAACAACAAGTGAAACTAACTCATCACCTAAATAGGTATACTAAGTTCCCAACCTCAACATGGATACTCTCACCAAGTAACGAATACAAGAATATAGCATATAGTAAATATTATCAAGGGTAACCCACTACTACTTCCCAATTGGTTTGCCGCTTTTCCCCAACGACATACGTCCGGTGCATCTCTCTCCAAAGGCTTTCCCGGAGACACCTGGGCTAAGCTCCACAATCTGCACCTCGTGCACCACAAAGGCTTTCCCACAGACACCTGGGCAAACAACCACACTATCCTCCCAACCAAAAGTACCCAGGTAAGTTCCGGGAGCCACCACAGCCCGCATAACATGTATCATACATCGAGTATTATCCCTCAATCCATTATAGCCCATACGCCGAGTATGGATCCTCAAGCCATCACAGCCTATACACGTTACACCTATAGTAGTCCATAGGATAATATATCTAGAATATATGTGTGTGAATAACCACAAGCCATTTCAGCCCTCTACACACATATATGGGGTAATTGACCGCTGTGCCTCATGGCATAAGTATCTTCCAAGAGAAGAGAGCGGGGCCAATGGCGGTAGTCAGCCATTCGACCTCCCATCAGAATGTTGGGGAAAACACCCCCCCAGGGCTTAGAATCCCTGGGGTGTCAGTTTCCCTTACCAACAGGGTGGAGTATCATATAGAAACACAAAAAGTACAGAATATATATAACTCATATCCACACTCTGGGCATTGCCTGGTCTTAGATACAACTGCAGCTAATGTCTCTCATACTCCAGGCTGCTACTTCTAAGACTAGGTGTCCTATAAGCACGTAAACATTTGAAGAGCTTTAATAGATTACTACATTCTCATTTTATCAGTTCCACTGTACGTTAATTAATTCTTTAAACATTAATTAACCATGAACAATTCCTCATTAAACTGAATTGGCATCACATTCAAAATCAACTGTTCCTTTTAAGATTCATGTCACCTTTAAATTCCAGTATCACCATCCCCATGGATTTTCACCATTTAATCAAGCATTCATTATAGAATTACTTTTTAATATTCCCAGGCATTCTAGAAAATAATCCTATGCTTCTAAACACAGAGGAGTCTCAACATGGTGAGTAGATATACTACCCGTCGAGTCATTGCCGCCTATAGAAATATCATAGACCCATTCTCCCTCGAGAGGCTAAACACGGAAAGCACATGGCATACCCCGCGCATCTTCGCCTCCTCCGGAAGAAGGGTAGCAAGACCAACTGCCTTGAGTAGTGGGGAAAAGAAAAGCAGATTAACATTCAATGAAAACCACAAGCATCTAACAACCACATCCATCCCATTCCATCACCCCCGGTGTCCTCCCTGACACCCACATGCATAAACTGATGCATCTCGCCACTCTAGGCATCATCTGATGCCACAAACACAAGGCCTCCATGCCTCGACATATAATAACAGCCATCCAGGCTCACATCACAGCACAAGTAGCATGAAAACAACAGTCACAAGCATGTGCTCTTGCCCCGTTAACAAACAAGAGTGTAACTCAGAACCCTTTTTGAAATTCTACAAAATCTGTTCTTTAATCCATATTGAATTAAAAGATTTGTTATGTAGGTTCCAATTACGGGATACCTAATCAGTAAGCTATCACAATTAAATAACCATGCTTACTTCCCTAATTTGATTATCCTCAAATTAGAACAACTACAACAATGGCAACAACCATATTAATTTACATGCCTCTTTATCTTTTGCCAATTAATTTACAATTAATTCTGGCTTTACGTTTATCATCAATTTATATCATGAACGAACAAAAAATGAAAGAAATCATAGATATCACTCTATCTAGAAAAAACATGAGGCAAACCGTTATCATAGTATAAAGCAACAACAAGCGATCAACCAATTCTTTTAATCCGGTTAAAGTATTTAATTAGGGCAATTTCATTGTGATCCAAAGGAATAAATCATGATAATTCTACTATTTCACATATTCAATTAGAGAATCCATGAATCCCCTCCCTTGAAGAGTTCTAGACGTCCTTTATCCACACAACGGGTCACAATCCTCCTCTCGTGACAACTGCATCCACCCAAAGATGCACAGGTACGACAACACCAACCAAACCCCAAGAAAAACCCATTATAAGCATGGATATTACATGCTATAATATGGAAGGGAGAAACAAGAGAAGATGATCCCCAAAGGAATGACGATAAAAGATACCTTATTGGGAAGATTGACCGACACAGTTCGGTTGCATCCAAAATTGAGCAGAACCAATCCTAGGAGTAAAGATTGATTGTGCAACTCCTATGGAAATGAGTGAAAGGTTCTAGCGTCTATTATATGAGAACAAAGGGAAAGAACAAGGGATAATGATATCTCGTCCCTTTTTGAAGATTTAACGAGGTGACGGTTTAAGATCCGGTTAATTCTCCATTAAAAAAAGATTGCATTAACCCACGCGGTTTGACCAAGTAAATACATCCCGGCCTTAGGAATAATTAATATAGGATTTATGACATTTGAAACGGCCTTAAGAGCCCTTAAAAATGCTTTAAATGTATTTTACTTCAAAGTAATCTTCAAAAGGGTAAAATTGTAGGAATCTCGAAACACTGTTCACCCACAGTTACTGTACATGAAATCGATCTGTGAAACCGATCTGTCAGAACGATCTGTGAAACCGATCTCTCAGACCGATCTGTGAAACTGATCTGTCAGACCAATCTGTGAAACTGATCTTTCAGACCTATCTGTGAAACCGGTTTGTGAGACCGATCTGTGAAACCGATCTGTGAGACCGATCTGCGAAACCGATCTGTGAGACCGATCTGTGAAACCGATCTGTCAGACCGATCTATGAGACCAATCTGTCAGACCGATCTGTGAAAATGATATGTGTGAACGATCTGTGAAACCAATCTGTGACACCGATATGTGAGACCGATCTGTGAAACTGATCTATGAGACCGATCTATAAAACAGAACTGTCAGACCGATCCTTGAGACCGATCCTTGAGACCGATCTGTCAGACCGATCTGTGAGACCACTCTGTGACACCGATCTGTGAGACCGATCTGTGACACCAATCTGTAAGACCGATCTCTGAAACCAATTTGTCAGACCGATCTATGAGACCGATCTCTCAGACCGATCTGTCAGACCGATCTGTCAGACCGATCTGTCAGACCGATCTGTCAGACCGCTCTGTAAGGCCGATCTGTCAGACCGATCTGTGAGATCGATCCGGGAGACCGATCTGTGAGACCGATCCGTGACACCGATCTGTCAGACCGATCTGTGTGACCGATCTGGGAGACCGATCTGTGACACCGATCTGTCAGACCGATCTGTGAGACCGATCTGTCAGACCGATCTGTGAGACCGATCTGTGACACTGATCTGTCAGATTGATCTGTGAGACCTATCTGTCAGACCGATCTGTGAGACCGATCGGTGAGACCGATTTGTTACTGTTCATAAAACTGGAAACACTATTCACAGAACTGGAAAAAAATTGGCAAAGTTTTGGGGATAAGTCCCCTTGACCTCCCGGAACACCTCCAACACCAAAATTTCGAAATGTAATGGACCGGAGAGATCCAGGCCATTACAAAAGGGGATCTAGGTAGGGGGAGTAGGAGGGGGGAGGAGGAGGGGGGAGGAAAGGGTGGGAGGAGAATATGGTTAGTTGGCAGGGGAGGGGAGGGGAGGGGTTGGGCAGGTTGGAGGGGAGGGGAGGGGAGGATGCAGGGGGGGAAGAGGTTGGGCAAGGGGGAGTGGTGGGAGAAGGGGCTGAGCAGGGGGAGGCTGAGGTTGGAGGGGGAGGTGCTGAGATGGGGTGGGAGGCATGCAATGGAGGGGGGCGGGGAGGGGCAGAGCTGGGAAGGGGTGGGAGGAGGTGTTAGGAAATTGGGGGGGTGACAAGCTAGGTAGGGTGGGGGAGGAGGGGTCAGTCATGGGAGGGTGGAAAATTAGAGGAGTGGGGAGGGGAGGGGTATAGCTAAGAATGCGGGTTGGAGGAGGTGCTACGAATGGAGGAGGTGATAATTTGGGCAGGGGAGGTGAGGGGCTTGGCAGGGGAGGGGGGGGTTGGGTAGGGGAAGGGGATAAGGGGGTCTGGGCTGGGGGGAGAGGATGGGCGAGGGAGATATGAGGGCTGCGATGTAGGGAGGGTATGGACAAGTGGGGTGGATGGGAGGGCAGAGGGCAGGGGAGGGATAGGGATGTGATAAGGGGCTAAGAGGGGGAGAGGTAATGCCCTAGGTAGTAGGGATGAATTTATGTTTGTATCCACTTAAGAAATTTTTAGTTTTTCAAATATGTCATGTTTGTTTCCTGATAAAGTGTAACCAGTTACTATTTTCTATTATTTATTTCAATTAGTAGTGATTTTTAATTTTCATACTAATAATTGTTTTCATTGAATTTTTATAATTAATTTTTCATAGATGAATACTATAAACAACTAAGCCATTTTATTATAACATGGTTTTTTCACTTCAATAGATTAACCAGTTTTATTATAGTAAAATGTTTCATTTACTCACATTCATGTATAATTATATATTGCAGGGATCAATATGACTAACAACAAACATGAAAAACTGCTACTCTACATCAATGATGCTTGGTAGTACTGGGAGGTTTTTTACTACACATTCTGATGACAAGAATTTTAATCTGATCTACACACCCACTGTTGTTGATTATCATGGTTCATGTTAATGTTGTCAAACATATATCTCCTACTGAAACTATATTTTTGTTCTCTTATCATTGTTAAATAACATTCCATAGTTATATTTCAAAGGTGATATAAAATTGACAACTATTCCCTGTTTCCAATGTCAAGTTATCTTACCATGATTATGTGTCAGTGTT
This sequence comes from Viscum album, assembly GCA_963277665.1. Lineage (NCBI taxonomy): Eukaryota > Viridiplantae > Streptophyta > Magnoliopsida > Santalales > Viscaceae > Viscum > Viscum album. The sequence goes on along the minus strand of OY728126.1, from coordinate 1,862,688,726 downwards.
TACCTATTTCTAGTATCTAGAAATTAGATTTTCATACTTTATTTCTATGAATAGATTTATAATTTAAATATATTAATTATTAATTTTCATTGATCACTTCTCATATTTCAAATGCATTTTTTGTTCAGATTTCATTTATGACATCGTGCGTATGCACGAGCAATGTACTAGTTTGTATCGAATTTCAGTTTTTTGATGGATAGATTTACTGTAACACCACATGATTTCATATATATTTCTGCTGAAAAAAACATGAAACATTTGATATCTATCATTTCACACATACCCAAGTCTAAATGAACTCCAATAAATTAATCCATTGTAACCTATAAATTGAATTGAAATGCAGGAATATTAATAACAAAATTATGAAAATTATGTAAAAAGGATTCAAATAACTCAAATATATTGATTAATTTAAAATAAATAATTATTCATGTTTCAGTAAATCACATTATACTCTCGAAAAAAGTTTCCTTCAATAATGGGTTTTTATTGCAATTAGGTCATAATAATTTTATTTTATTAAAAGGTTTTTTATATTTTTATTTTATTAAATTAATATAATTTCTTAAATTACCACTTCAATATTTTTTTTATTCATTTTTTAGGATTTTTATAAATAAATTATTTTTCGAAGAATATTTAAAATGATTATTTCTATAAAAATAGTCATTTATTACCATGTAAATTTAACATTTTTTTTAAAATTTTATCTTAATGTAACATTTGTTACATTTAATTATAAATATTATAATTAATTAAATTATAATAATAAAAATACTAAAATTTCATATAAGATAATTTTTTGGGATTTGAAACACATTTTTCTTAAAAACTATTTGTATAACAATAATGTCTTTTTTATTAAAAATAATGTTTATATCAATTTTTTAATCTAATTAATACAATTATAAAATCATATATTCATTAATATTTTTTAAAATTCCTTTTATGGTTTTTATAATGAATATAATGGAATTAAATATTGTTTTAATCTTAAAAATTCATTTGTTCTAAAATGATGTTTCATGGTGTTTTGAGCGCTTATTTAAACTAAATTATTCATGTTATATAAATTGGATTTGGTAAAATGAAATATATTTTTTTAGTAATAATATTTAATATAATTTAATATGTTCACATTAATTTTATTCGATAATGAAATGTAAAAATAGAACCGTTTTGTTATCATGGTTAAGGTTAAAATAGGTTTACCAGGGTTTAAAACAATATATTAGTTTAGTTTTTTCTAAAAAAATCAATAATTCTTATTTTTTAATAATACCTTAACATTATCCATTTATTACATCAAATATGTTTCCATTTTAGAACCCCATTCCCATGAATGTAACCCCAATCATTGAAATATTTTATGAAATTCCATGTTTGTCTCTCCCCTCACTTATAATTAAGAACCACTTCTCATTCCTTATTTACACTATTTGATCCTTATATGTTAGATAAAACCTACTAATAATCCTTAATATATTACTTACATTCATTATATAAATTATTTTCTTCTCTTAATACCAATTATTATGTCCATGAGGTGTTACCTAATTTGGGTCTCTCAATGAAGCGGTATATATCATAATTGTGATATTTTGAATTTATTTACACTTATATATACTGTAACCATATAGAATCCATAATAAAATTATTAAAATTGTATCATAAAGATATTGATTTGTGTTTTTATTACATAAAACCCATTTGCTTCATCTTCTTCATCAAATGGGAGTTGAATGTATCGCTCGTGCGTATGTGTGGATTACTGCCACTCTATAGTTATATGATTCATTTTCCACCACTAAAATCATAGGATGGTTTTTTTGGTAGACATGATGTATATATATGAAAAATATGATTTAAAAATTATTCATTAAAGGTTAAATATTAATGACCTTTCTTTCATTCCTTCTATTGAGAAATTTAAACATCACTCATGCGTATATACGGACTACCATCTCTACATAGTGACTTAATTTATTTTTCATCACCTATATATATGAATGGTTATGAATAAATATATAATAAATATATATTATATTTATATCATGATATAAATTTTAAATATTATGATACCATTTTCAAATTTAAATAACCATAACTACAGAATAATGAAAACTTCAAAAAACAAAGCAATTAACACCCGAAATAATAATGACAATGAGTGATTGTTAAGGAACCAGTGATAATATTTTATCGGTAAAAATACCTAGTATTATAATTATAAATTTGGGGTTTTTATATAATTAAGAATATTATTTTATTTTATATGATTTTAGAGGGATTATGAAGCAATACATAGTGTAGGTAAGGGTTTTAAGGTACAATATCATTTTTACTAGGATTATTTATGTTTACAAGATTTTTATGATAAAATAATATGATATATATCTAAAATATATAATGTATTTTATTATGAACTTGATAAATCTATAGCTTACACTTTTATTTCATTAATTTTCCTCTATTTATATACTAAAGGATGTAAATAATGTATATAAGGGAAAGTGATATTATTTCTCTCATTGATTGAGAATGTTTTATACTGTGAAAATATTTTCTTTAAAAATTTTAAAATTGGTTTTACTATTCTCCAAATATTAATTGAATTAATTTTTCCCATGTTATAATATTTATAAATATGATTTAAAGGAATATTATTTTCATTTTCCCAATATTGTACTTCAAACCTTTTAATAAAAATGTGAATGTTATTTTTGTTTTAACATACAACTCATGAATGAATTTCCCTTCCATCGTGAATAATATTTTATTTGAAGATAAATTTATAAGGTTCATTTTTTTATTTTCAAATAAATTATATTCCTTGAATATTTTTAAAACATTCGCATTTTAATTAATATGTTTCTATATGAAAATGGTATATTACTCAAGATATTTTCTAGAAATCATTCAATGTTGTTTTAATCTATAAAACAGTCCATGGATGTATATATGATTTTTGGGTGATGTGATCTAATTTTAAATTATTAATTCTTTCTCTAGATGGTTTATGAATGTGATGACCAATTTTTTTAAAACTATTATCTATTCAAAGGGTTATGATTTTTTGATGTGATGAATATTTAACAATTTTGTAGAGTGCATATATATGTATTAAATTATATTTATAGTTGAGCCTAGAATTATATATTCATCCAATTGATTAAGAAAATATGGATATATCATCAGTTAACAAGGGATATTATGTAGAGAGAACCAAGCTCAGTTATGGGATTTCCCTAATATATTAGTCTTATGTGTGAACCTTGACTAGCTAAGTGATGGAATTGGGAGAGAACCCAAACCACTCTGATAGTTTTGTTAGTGTTCCATGACTATGTAAATGATTTCATATACTTATGTTTACACCAAAAACATTTGTCTTCATATTGTTTTATGTTCGCAAAAAAACAAGATTGATTTTTGATGATTCCACATTCAAATGAATTATTTCACTTTGATGACCAATCATTATTCCATGATTTATGGTTAATTATCCCAAATAATCATGAGTACATTATTTTTATATTATGATCATGTAATTAAACCCTATTTATTTAGACATTTACATTTATTAAAGTCGATTGGTATCTCTTATATTCACCCATATAGAGTATCTAAGATCACCATTTCTTAGGTTTCATTTCCCTATGATATTAAAACATGCTTTATGTAGGCTATTCTTAAGAAAGGTTCTAGATATAAATAACTACTTGGGATATGTTGTAGATCCTTTTTTGTACTAGATTCTTGTATATCATTGTTTTAAAGGAAATTTGGACTTTATGGTTATATATTAGATCATCATGATATATAATGAATATTAATTTAATAAAAATTAATATTTATGTTTGTAATGTTTGGTTCGATTTAGTTATGGATGGATATTTATGGGGTTGCTCTGTTCTAGATTGATGGATGCATTTTCATTTTGTTGTGGAGATTGGCAGTTTTCCCTCTTTATTTATCCTTTCAGTGTGAATTAAATAGCATGGTTTGAGGTAATGTATCCTCGTTGTATCTTCTTTATATGAATATATTAGATGTCTTTTTATCCATTGATTGTAGTGAGGATCATTTTATGATTATATATAATTGGATTACACTAAAATTGAATAAGGATCATAGAATTTTCATTATATTAATTTTTAGTGATATTTCATGGTAGGTTATGATTGATTCTTATTACGAATAAAAATAAATGTTTTTTGAAATCATCTATGTTTTATATATATAGTGTTCAGGTAAATCACAAATGAAAATTCAATTATTTTTTATAGGTCTTTTTTGATGGGACCCCATCACAAGTAATAGTCTTTGTCATATAAAAAATGTCTATTGTGATGGGAAGATTCACCCACTATAAATAATTATTGATGATGGGAGAATTCCATATCAGAAATAAGTAAAAAAATTAAAAAAAAATAAGAATAAGAAAAAATAAAGATAAAAATAATCCAACAATTAAATAATAAAACAATAAAAACCAAAAAAACATTCATAGTATTTAAAAATACACTATGTTGAACTGTAAATATATAAATTAATTAAAATAATACAAAACATATTTACATTATATTGTTTATTAAAAAATACATAAATCATTGGGGGTCATCCCGAGGAGGTGACATTGGGTTGTTCATCCCTAAACCCCGAGTCAGACTTCGCATGTACTCCATAGTCATCTCATGCTACTTCACCATCCATCGATGCCTATCCTCATCCTCCTCCTAATTTGGATAGATATATTCCCACTCCATACTCATGGTCTCTATAAGTTTACCTCAAGATTAAAGTTTCTCCTCATACACTATAGCATATAATGATGACTCTATACAATCTTCTTTTTTGTTAGATAATAACATCGAAGAGGTATGATAATAACACCAAGATATCAATTTAGAGTCGATACCAACAACTCTCCCTTTATCAAAGGTATACCGAGTGACTTTTATCAATTTTGTTTCCTCAAATCCTACATCATTGGTGGTCTAATCCTAAATCTCACCCTAACTCTCTTCCTGTGTCTGAGAAGTCGCGACCTCATATTACTCCTTCATTTTCAACATAAAAAATAGTTTAAATATCATTTTTTGTTAGATTTACATCTTTAAAAAATATAATGACCATAATATGTGGTTAGTGTCCCCATGTAATCTCTCTAGTTACTGGATCGTTATACATGCTCTTATAAACATCAAACTCCGCAATATGTATGTTTGACTACCAATATGAGTACAAAATAATAAATGCACATTTATTTTTATATAAATTATTTAAAAAATAAATACCATATTTTATCATTTTGAACTGATTTTATGACTACCAGCTCGATGGATCACCTCATATCTCTCCTAGTTCGGTCAACTTGATGATGAAATACTCTGAAAACTAGATCACATAAAATATGAACAAAATTCATCCCAAACCTAAAATGATTTGTAATCAGGTCAGTGCATGCATCAAGATTGATAAAAAAATGCGAATCCCACTTTATTCATGGTTTTCTTCATCATATTGTGAAAAAATAAACGAAACTCTCACGTATATAGACCATTCATGCCTCTCAGAGAGAGGCCAGTATGATATCATTGAATAGATACCATAAATCCTAAAAATAGTTTATAATATCAATTTACAAACTAAATAAATTTAAAAATAACTGTTTTTTATTTATAAACCATTAAATTATTGAACATTCAGTGTTCAACATAAATTGGAATCTGATCATATGTTACTGATGCTCTAGAAAAACAATTCTTCCACATATTAGTCATATGTACAACAATAATACGAAAAATTCTGTTAAAATATAGAACCAATAATAAAACAATTACTATATAAATAAATAAATTAAAATTAATTAATACTAACTAAAATAGACAACTAGACATACATCTATATGCGTGGATCAAACTGATGATATGAACATCTCTCTGGGATAGGGTCAGGAATCATCAATCGCGCATGGCCACAAACCCACTGAGTCTTATCTGAACCGCTAGTATTCTATGGGTCAGCAGATGTGGAATTAGGGTTATAACCAGGTAGTTAATCCATATACAACTCACAAAACAAATTGGATAAATGGTTGTTCTCAATCTAAAACACGAAATGAACTGTGTTACAAAATAATTGAAAATAAATAATACATATAGATATATATTATAAATAAATATAAACAACATTTAATTTTTCAAATAATGATATCTATCCTCATCTTGAAATATAATTGTTTCAATATCTTGATATTCATCATCATTATCATCAATTTCCATATCCCATTCAACTTCATCATATATTTTGATATCAAATTCATTTGTCACATCAATAACATCAAAGTGAACATCCACCCATAACTATGGGGTATCATCATAAAAATTTGTATCTCTTCATCAGAAAGATTGACTTGGAGTATTATTTTGAAAATTTTCAATTCCATATTGTTTATAAGAACCACATTCACATTGGATAATGTTATTTTGAAAATACACCATTTTTATTATGACCCACCCATCCCATAACTCCAACAAACCTACCCACTAATTTACATAATAAATTTGATGTGCGTAATGAAAAAATAAAAGTGGTTAATTTATTTAATGATTGATTTTATATTTAATATCAACGATTCTATGGTGTGGTTTAATATAAATGCTTCTATCAATATCCAATCAATGTAATTTATACATCATTATGTAATTTTTTCCCAGATTACATAGTTCAATTACTTTGTTCATCGGGTAATAAAATTAAACATTAGTTTCTCTATGATGATATCCTCCCATGAAGACACCAATATTCATTGTTTTTTATTCCCAATATGAACATATAAAAAATCAAAAACCATTCACCAAATGTAATTTATAGGATTTAACCATTTTGTATAATGGGTTTCTCAATACACACAATTTATTATCAATTTTATTAGTACACTGATATACTTAAAAAATTTAAAAAAATTATCAATATAAAAAGTAAAAAAAATTTATATATTAGACCATAACCAATTCACTTAACCCATTTCTGAAATGAATAGGAAAAATTATTTTTCTAACATTCTCTAAGACTAGAAGCTGTAATTTATGGAAAGTGTGTCTTAAAATGAATATTGAATAATATAAAATAATAATAACATAATTTTAATAAATTATAGAAGAATTTATATGAGAACACACATTATAAATGGTTTCATTTTTTCAGAGTTGATCATGATATATGTATGAGCCCTTTGATGTTCATTATTTTAAATTTATCATTCATAAACTCTCCTAATGCCACGTTTTAGATGTTTTAAAACTAATAATTGCCTATTCATTTCATCATAAACATTTACCTTATTATGGAATATTTGGTTCTGTTTTGATGTATATATATTAAATATAATGATATTAGAAAAAAAAAATTCCTACCAAGAATAAGCTTCTGTAATTGATCGTTCAATTGATTCATTGTTATGTGTCTTTTTATTCAATATCTGCTTTCATATCTCATATGGGTAAACACATTGGAATGGTTTTGACCCTCCATAATTTTCATCATGAGGAAAATATAATCTGAAATGGCCCATTGAATCAAATAAATACCTTAGGGAAATTTTTTCCAATTTACCTAAATTTAAAACATCTCCTTACAGTATACTTAGTGTAATGTAATCGTATGTTTGTAAAAAATGTCTTTGAAAAAATAAGATAATTCTATTATCTCACCCCAAATTATATAATTCAAAAATCCTCTAAATTAAATTGGTAGATGCCTATCCATTATAAAATTATAGTCATGGATTTTGAATCCGGTAATATGACTATGTCTAACACATATAGCCAAATTGAAAACATAACCATCCAAAATCCTTACATCTGAAATCCACTTACAAAATAATAAATTATTTTCTTTGGAAATTTTATTATCCCATTTGGGATTCATTAACTTCTATGATATGACATTTACAAATTGTTCATGATCTAGTTGCAAGCAAATTGGGTTAGATCTAATCATTCCTTTACATTATCATTGGTCTTACCAGGTGTGTCCAAAACACGATTAACAATATTTTCCAAAAAAAACCTTCTAAATATACTTGACACCCAACATTTGATAGACCGAAAAATATAACCTTTATTTAATATCCAAAAAAATATTTTTTTTATCCAATTTTGTTTTTTATGATGTAATCTATTTTTATGGTTAATAATTAGTCCAAAGATAATGGGTAATTAAGAAACAAATGATTTTAACATAATTCATGATATCATTGTTGTAGGTCCACGTCTTTTAATTGTAAATTTTCTTAAAAGTTATTGTTTCCTTCTAAAAGGACAATTGGTAGGAATAAATCAACGATGATGGTTAAAGAAATTATGTCTTACAATTATGATAATAAATTAGTTTTATATCTCTCATATAGTACAAACATGATTTTGGACCTTGTGTACTCCATCTAGATAACATTTCAAATGTTGGGAAGTCACTTATATTTCACATTAATGTATCTTTAATTTGTAATTTTTTTTCAACAATATCATATGTACAAACACCATTACTTCATAATACATTTAAATCATCAATCATTGTCCTCAAATAAACATTGATATTATTTTTTAGATGTTATACGATTAATATGTTCAAAGATATATATGTCCAATTCATACATGTCCAAGGAGATAAATTTTATAGAGTTATAAACTGGGGAAAATAAGAATGTTGAAAACCCTAAGAATCAACTAGACAAAATCCTTCATCATAAAAACACAATCACATGTTTCTAGCTATCGGAATAAAAATATATCTTTACATGGTCATAGTGTTTCCAGGAATCACCATCACATGGAATGTTTACACTTTAATTGGTTGAAGTAATGGTTTTATTCCATGAAATATTTGACGGTGTGTTCCAAAACATTCAAAAATGATGTAATCTAGGTGTAAGTAGGAAATACATCAATTATTTTACAGGAATAAATCCATACTTAACTAGTTGAGACAACTTGTACATTGATTTCCTACATGTGGGAGAACTGAAAAACATCTCTTTTTCACCTTAATATAATATTCAATCATCTGAACAGCCATGAATCTTCTGATAACCAAAATAAAAATTATGATCCATCCACATTATTTCATAAAAATGTATAGGAAACACATTTACATTAGATAATAGGAATCTAAAGAAAGAGAATAACTTCTTAAAATAGGCATTTTAAATTCTATTATCTGATTTAGTATCCATATATTTTCTAAACACATAAAATTTTCTTATCTTGCAAACCTGATATGAGGAAACCTTAGTAGACATCAACGACTCATAAAGTTGAGAATATTCTAACTAAGGTGTTAAATCAATATCACCATAAATATCAGTTTTCTAAAAAGATAGGCTGGCCAAATCATGTAGAGAAAATTAAAAATATGATGGATCGATGACTAAATTATTAGTATCCTCTACAGAACTGTGTTCACTAGGTTGACACCAGAAATGATAATCTATTTGAAAAAAAAGAAATATATGGACCCAATGTTGTAAAATGTGTAAAACCTCCTTAGATCACAATTTTTACATAGACACAAAATTTTAACTTATGAAACATATTCTTGTTTCGATGATTGAAATGATAACAAAGCTTCAACACCCTCTATATAGATAGGATTTATACCATAACCCTTTGGATTCATGTGATGATTTATCCAATAACAATCACGTGATAAATATTATTTTTTTATTACCTTTCCCCATTAATCTATAACAAATATAAAATAAATAAATTTTTTATGATTAATTGGATAAAAGAAAAATATTTCCCCAAAAAGAGTAGAAAATTAAATATTTATAATTTACATGTACATATTTTCAAATTTATTTCTTTTCCTCCTATTATTGTTATAATTACTATTGATCCGTATTTCTCTAGAAGAAATATAATAAATTAATTGTTTATGATTTATGTGATATACTAAATATATAATAAAAAGGGTATAAAATTAAATAATTAAAATTTAAATGAAAATACAGCTAATTTCATCTCTTTAAGGATTACTTTACATAATTACCACCAATGTTTACTAATTACCATTAATGTTTACTAATTTTAGTGATTCAATGTTCATTTTTACTAATCATTACTAATCGTAGCTAATTTTTACTATTTTTTTATTTACCACTAATTTAGAATAATTATAGTGATTTACCATAATTTTTTACTAATTAATGCTACTTGATGAGTATTATTTTCTAATTTTATATATTAATCCCGAATATTTACAAATTTTCACTAATTTTAACTATTTACATTTATTTTTTTTTTGTAATTTTAGTAATTAAATGTTCACTTTTACTAATCATTACTAATTACCACTAATAACTACTAATTTTATATAATAACAGACAATTTTTAAAAATTATAGATATTTTACATTAATTATTCCTAATTACTCAAAATTCTCACAAATTATAGAAATTGGAAATTAATTTTTACAAATTTTCTAAAATTACATATAAATGTAATTATTTATAGTGATTTACCACTAATTTTCACTATTTTCGCTGATTTAAATTAATTTTTAATAATTATTGTGATTTATTACAAATTATTACAAATTACCACTAATTTTTACTAATTACTAATAACTTTAAATAATTATTGCTATTTTTTATGAATTATAACAATTTAATGATCTTTTTTACTAATATTTACTAATTTCCACAGATTTTTTCTAAATTTTTCTATTTACTAATAATTTATAATTATTATAGTGATTAACTATTAATTTTTACTAATTAATTCAAATTTATGGTAATTTTTACTAGTTATATTGATTTAACCATTAATTGTTTTTCTAACTACTGCAAATTTTATGAAATTATACTTGTTTACCCCTAATTTGAACTATTTCTTTCCAAGGCACTTATAATAAATACTAATTATTTGCCATTGTTTCTTAGTTTTACTATCTTCTATTCCATTCCACAAGTTTGAACTATATTTTACTAATCAATACTAATTTTTACCAATAATGATAAATTTTTATAATTATATTTATTTACCATTAATTTTTACTAATTGATTCTAAGTTTCACTAGTAACAATAATTTTAAAAATGTATAGTGATTTTCAACTTTTATTTACTATTTAATTCCAAAAATTTACTGATTATTGATGGTTTAACATTCATTTTTACTAATTAATTTTATTTGATTAAAAATACTATAAATTATTATTACTTATTACTAAGATATATACATTATTACTAAATTCTATCGATTAATACATTTTATTTTTTCATTAATGTAATTAAATTTAATAACACCCACTCAATACTAATTAAAATTTATTATTCTAATGAAAATTGTTTAGTTTTAATTAAAAACAGTACATCCATTCATATCTTAATATTACTAATTTAAAGTAACTATTACTATACTCTATCATCTCCCCATGCTACTACGTCTATCATCAATACATCTCACACTACTACTTCCATCGATGCGTCACATCCGGTCATCACCGGTTCTGATAGTTTAATATCAAATTTGGACATTATGGGCATTAATTGGTACTTTCTCATCACCTGATGATTGGAAATTCTATGATTTACAATATTTTTTAATTTATAATTTAATTTATTACATTATTTAAATTATAATAAATATTAACATTAATTATTGGTAATCAGAAATAATTATCACTAATTACCACTAATTTGGAGTATAATTTATTATAATTTAGTTAAATATATTGAAAATTACTAAAAATGTGTAAATCATAGATTTTACAATCATTAGGTAATGAAACCAATATATGCCAATCGTGTCAAGAATTGCAATTACTTATCAGCTGGAAATTGACGAAATATTTCTTTTTCAGTGTTCAAGTACATTATTATAATTTATATTATTTCATATTAATTTATAATAAATTATACTAATGTAAAATAATTTTATTAAATTAATAAAATTTTATAGGATTAATTTTCTTTAAAATTTATATAAAATGTATTGATTTATAATATTTTATAGTAATTTTACTCTTTTATACCAATTTATTGTAAATTATATCAATTTAGTAAATTTTTAAGTTCATAACAAATTATTACTTGTTTATTACTAATTATTATTAGTTACCACATATTATTAAGTATTATGGCTAATTATTACTAATTAATGCTAATTACCTCTTATTATTCCTAATTATCTCTAATTATTATTAAGACCTACACATTATTACTAAGATCTATTAATAAATAATATTGATTTATCATCTATAAGTAATTACTTTTCAGAACACACACTTACTGAAAAATAAAAAAGATTTGTTCAAATTAAACCATTCACATTTAATTAAAAACGTCACAGATAATTAAAACTAAATATTTATAATCTATAATATCTATCAGATTTAATCAACTGTATGCTCATGCTAGTTCCCCTTCCATTACCACATCACCATCTCCTACTATAGTCATCGACACGTCACATCATGTGTTCCCTGGTTTTTCGGACTTAACGACAAATTCAGACATGTATTAGGAAAATATCTACTTAATTTTATAATATTCAGGTGATAAACTCTATTTATTTCAAACATGACCAAAATTATCATTGCTCATCACCTGAAAACTAACAACCTCTTTCATTTTCAGTTTCGTAGTAAATCAGAATAATGTGTATTATTTCATATAAATTTTTCATAAATTATACTAATGTAATTTTTTTTTAATTTTTACAAATTTTATCTGTTTAATTTTTTTATACTTATAAAATAATTATATATTTATAAATATTCATTTTAATCTATACTATTTTGGATCAATTTATTAAAAATAATTTCAATTTACAAATTTTTATAGTTTATAACCACTCATTATTGAGTTTTACTAATTATTACTAATTACTATTAAGTATTACTAATTTTCACTAAAAATTTCCAATTATTAGCACTTGTTACCAATTACTGCTAATTATGAAAAATTAATAATAATTATTACCAATTATCTCTTATTATTAAAATTTTCATTATTTTATAACACTTTGTTTCTAATTATAATTTTTTTTACTAATTTCCACTAAATATTATTTAATTTTTACAAATTACATCAAAATATTATTAATTATTACTAATTACTACAAAATATGAACTTTTATAGCTAATTAATCCGAATTATTTGTAATTACAAAAAAGCAGTTCAAATTAAAAAATAATTTTTAATAATTAACACTAAATATATTTAATTAAAAATAATTACAAATAATTAAAACTAATTAATGAAAAATAAAACTAACTAAATTTAATTAATACTAATTACTTCTAATTTATAATAATTGTTACTAATTTAAAATAAAATAAATTACATTAAAAATCTAATCACTATACAAATACCTTAAAACTGAATCCTTCAGCACATGAAAAGTCATAGTGTTACTCTACTGTAATATTTAAAACATTGAAAAAATATAATAGAAAAATATGAGAGCATATAATAAGATAGGCATTCAGGGAAAAAAGTAACAAAAAAATTTTGTCGGGGAGTATATATATGATAGATTCTTGGAAATTAAACTATTTTCAACGAGTCTCATCAAAATTGAACCAAAATTATTAATTACGACAGTGGTAAAAAATAGTATTTGGGATGGACCCTATCACAAATACCCTCTAATGATAGTATAATTAAGATGACAGATAATTCTGTCGCAAATAAAAAATAATGATGTAAATTATTTGCGACAGGTCCTATCAGAAATAATTTTCTTCTGACGGTTTATTTGAAAGGTAGTTAACTACATTTGAAAATAAAAAAAAGATGGGATCTAATTTGAAGCTAGAATATATTACTGTTGGAAATTTTCTTCCAATGGTTAGGGATGAATTTTATAGCAATGGTATTTTCTATGGGAAAGCATTCCAATAAAAAATAGATTTTTAATTAGTATTTATGATGGGGAATGAATCCTATAGAACATAGGTTTTGTTTATCGACAATTTTTTATAGCCAATGGTCCCATTACAAATAACATGTCCTAGATTCAATTTTCCCATAGTGAAACAAAATAGCGTTTTTTTCATAGAATCTCGTCATATAAAAATGTATAATTACCTATATATGGCCACTGAATTAGTTTCTGTTAGAAATACAGAGTTTTTGGAGAATACCCATGAATATAATTACATTAAGTGATTAAATACCTTTATTAAATCTTAATTTATGGGTAATGTGGAATCTGAAATCATTTTTATAATGGAAATTATTCATTCTTCACTTTTTATGGGGATCTATTACGAAATTTATTGCTGATAATAGTGACCAAGTTGGATGGGCAATGTAGAATAACAGGGTAAGGATTGTAATGATGTGGATTTTTTATGTTTTACAATATTCAATAATCTATTTCCCTAATAATGCACAACAGTGGAACACCCTAGGATCGATCACAAGGAGGCCTCCAACACACAAAAATATCTATATTGTCACTATTATAAACTCACTAACATAAAACTAACTTAAAGACTAAAAATAATGAGGGAGGGGTTTGAAATGATGCACGAAATATTTAATAATAATATAATAATGAAATTCATTCCCAAATAGATATAGAATGAAAAAAAGAAGGAAAATGTTATTAAGAGGTTGTGGTTATTGAAATCATTGTTTAAAAGGGATATCATTATTATGCTCAATGTAGTGATCGAGACTTGTAAAATTACACACTCTTGTTTTAACTATGATTTCCCCATACAGAGACCTCTTCAAATGGGGTAATATTCTTCCCAACATCAGCTCAGATACCACTTCACTGACCATCACTACCCAATCAATACTCCACTGTATGTATGACATATATAGTAAATGAAACGATGATTGGTAAACAAGAAGAAAAACTCGATGATAGAGAAAATGAGGCAAGTGCACACCATAATAGATTTAGTCACCACAGAAATTCTCAAAATTGAATAATTAGTTCTAAATTAATGCACAAATACTCAGTCTATCCACCATTCCCTCCCTAAAACAACTATTGAGGTCTTCTCTCCATTTTAATTAGAGTTGAGGAGGGAACAAGGTAGGAGAACAAATAAAATATGTAAAATGGAAGAAATCCTATATCAAGTAAGAAACAAATATATTAAAACTACACTACTATTAAAAAATATAAAATAATACAATGAGACATGAAAGGCTAACAAAGGATATCCCCTTGTTTCTATACTTTCAAAGGGAGAAGGGATACATATTTATAAGGAGAGGGGGTGAAATAATTCACTCTAAAATCATCCACCAATATTTTTTCAAGGATGACCCATTCAATAGAATAATTTTTAAAAGGTGTCTTTAAAAATGTGGTTAGAAATGTCTCCTATATTCAACCTTAAAATTTAATCACCATTGATAATAAGATGAAGGATTTATGGCCATTCTACTTTGAGAAATAAATTCTCTCCTTGTGTCTCATCACATTTCACATATTCACATTCCAATTCTATTATGACCTTAGATCTAGTCGATTCATGAGTTATATCCTTCATGAAAGTTGTTCCATAATTCCTTTCATGTTCATCCACGAAATTTGAATCATTTTTTACACATGTTTCAGATTCAATGAACTAAATAATTAATTTATCTTTGTTTTCCTGATGAGACCTTCCATATTATACAAGTTTTAACCATTTAAATGATGATTGGTGAGTGGATTTAGTGTCTAAACTCCTAAATAATGCACCTTATGGAATCTAATTTCAACAAAATATGGAATAAATGAATTTGTAATTGCTAAAAAGTATTTTTGATTTGATTACATTGGTGGGGTATACTCTGCTAGACATGAAAATGTTCCACAATGAATTATTTATTTAGGACTCAAGATGTTCGAATCAAGACATGGACCAGTTGAAAAATATATAGCCAATGAAAATTGGCATCATACAAATACAATCAATCAATTAGTATCAACATTGAAAATGATATGATCAAAATATCAGAGTGATTAAAAATAGTTAATATTCTAGAATTGGCCATTTTTCGCATTTATGCACAAAATTCCACTAAATCCAAAAAGAATGAAAATTTCCAATAAAATAATATTCTGGATCGTTAATAAACATTGAATTTCAATATAAAAAGTTTGAAAATAATTTATTCATCACTCTCCCATCATTAACCATTTCACTTCATGGAAATCATCATATTTTCAAAACAAAATTCACTCAGTAATCACAAAATTATAAAACATCAATGATAATTTAGAAAATGAAATTCCATCATGTCTCGTCTATGGAAATAATTCCAGATTATTTTCATTACTGAAAATTAAATTAATTTAAACTCATAAATACATTCATATCCCAATCACAACCTACCTCACCTTGAATTTTATTTTCCTCTCCACTCAAAAGAAATTATATCATGAGTTATGAAAAAAGTGGAAATTTCACGTATCAACAACGACTTTTGACAACATATAACTCACCACATTGTGAAACCTGAAAATTAATACAATCATAATGAAATATTAAAAGTGAATTCTATGGGCTACGGTTGGTCAGAAAATCATTAAAAAAATTATTGTTACAAATAGGAGGTTTTACTCTTGGCTATAATGCCTGAATAATCACGTGAAAACACAATATGACCCTTACTCAAAACCCCTTTAAAATGTGTAAAAACACCACCCCATTTTTTGACATGATACATGATACAATAAATTATTACAAATAATTATATCATCCATGTTCTTCCATATATTTTGATTTTTTCACAAATCTCCATAAATGCACCACATTATTTTCCTTATTTTATAATTTGATTTTTTCTTAGGGACGAGAGGAAAATTGGATATAATGAATTATAAAAACTTTATTTCCATTATGTTTGAGTGTTACATGAGTAATATAATAATATACATTTTGGAATTCAATATCATCTCCATTTTCTCAAAAAACATTGAAGGAAAACAGAAAAAATAAAATGAAGCATAACGAAATGTTGACTCAATCAAAATTATATCAATCTACAATGCCCAAAATGATTACATGGACATCACATCACAAAAAAAAATTCATCCCAATGGAATCACATAAATGGCCCTTCCCCCGTACTCAAACATGAAATATCCATGCAAAAATAAAAATTATACAAGTAGGTAAAGAAAAATCATCTTCTAATGTGGCTTACACCTATATATAAAATAATTATATTTAAGTGATAATGAAGGATATATGTTTAGGTGGGTCTCAGGATAGTATTTGGATATCCCAAGTAGTTCCTTAACAATATCAAAAACATTCCATTAATTCCAAAGCGTTCATCGATAAAAATCACAAGTTCTGGTTCACACAAAAAATTCAAGTATATCTCAAGAAAGTTTGGGTATTATAAGTAATATTTCAAAATGGTTGAAAATATGTTAATGGATAGGAAAAATATTTTGAATTTGTGTTTTATCGGAATGGATTTCATAAATAATTTAAACTCATAAAAATGTTTCAAAATCCACATCATTGAGAAAACATTCAGATCAACAATCATTTAAAATCCATATCTTCAAAAATCATTTCAATTCCATCAAAATCAAGTCATCTATGAAAATTAATGAGTATATTTATTTTAGATCAATGATACTAAAAGATGAAATATAAAATAAAAAAAATTTACACAAGAATAACTAAAATTTTTAAACTCCCCCACACATAAATTTAACTACCCCTATTTCTGCACATCAACAAAAACAAAAAATACTGGCATAAAACCCTAATGTAAAGGAAATATACAACCTGAAGTTAATTTCTATTGAAATATTTGTGTTGAGATCCTTGATACTACCATTAAAACTATAAATAATGAAATCAAACAAATAAGAAGAAGAAAGAATAAAAAAAGAAGGTGGTACAAAAAATAAAGGGGATACATCATCATCTGACTCCTTGGTAGGTGCTAGGTTTTTTCAACCCCTAGTATGTCAGTCACAACAGCTTAACCCAATATGAAGTTGTATGGGGTTCCAATATCAGAAAAAACCACATTTTCATTTTCCAAACATCTAATAGAGGATGATAAAATTACAGACCCCTGATGAAAATAAAAATAGCCATAACCCCCAGAATAGATGGAAGGGAATATTTATGGTGCAAAGGCAGAGGGAAAACTATAAAGTGGTTCTCTATGATTAGATCATCTTGGGGATTTTTTTCACCAGTGATGAGTATAGTAGAATAGGATATTTATTTCTTTGTGGTTTTGGTTCAATAAATGATTAATCAGTGATTTCTTCTTTTGTGACATCTTCTTCAAATGCACTAGTGTATAGCTCGATTATCTCCTCAATTCACCCATTGATGAAAACAACATCATCTTCTTCTTGAAACATGGTTTTCATTACTTGTTATGATTCTAAGAAAAAGAATAAGGGGGATTCATTTGTAATTTAGAATCAATAATATTTCAATGAAAATAATTATCATAAATTAAATATCCCTCAAAGTATTCATCTTTATAATCTTTCTTCTTCTGAAAATTAGTTGGAAACTCATTTTTGGGAGGGGGAATATGATATTCATTGATGGAATAAACCTCATCAATGTATTAATGAAATTTATATGGAATATTAATATCATTCTCAAATCTTTGCGAGAACGTTGAAATTATTTTAAATCATCAAGGAATTGGGTTCCATTTATTATGAATTTTTAAGAATTTGATTCTTCATTATACATTCTACTCTATTCTCACCACAAGTGTTATCAATAGTACAATAATTATAATAATAACCATAAAAATCCATCATGACATTTGAAATGAAATATATCAAATAAATCACTTTTTTTGTTTATATAATTTATGATTTTTTTATAGAAAATAGTTTTTGAAATCACATGGCCTCCCCATCAACGATTAAAAATTGCATGTATAGTATTTTAAGCATATAATAATATTCAAAATTTTATATACCTTATAATTCACCATTATGGCATACCCTATGGTAAATCACTAGGATGCTACTAACACACATCGATTTCTCTATTATCACTATTATTAACTAACAAATATAATACTAACTTGTATACTAATAAAAATAAAATATAGGTTCTAAATGATGCATGGAATATATAATAATAAAATAATAATGAAATTTGATAACAAAATGATTTTAGAAAGTTAAAAATATGGAAAATGTTCTTTGGAGGCCATGTTGATAGAATTCATTTTTTAAAACAGATGACATTATTCAACTCAATGTAGTGATCAAGACCTATCAGACTACACTCTCTCATTTGAAATATTGTTTACCCACACCAAAACCTCTAAATATGAGGTAATCCTTTTACTAATTAAATCTAGGAGACCAATTCATAGACCATCACTACCAAAACCATACTCCACTGTATGCACGACATAGATAATGAATGGAATGATAATTGATAAACAAGAAGAATAACAAGACGGTAGAACAAATGGGGAGACAGCTCACCATAATCAATTTAAAAAAACATAAAATCTATAAATTGAATAAATTGTTTAAAATTAAAGCACTATATAACACAATCAATCCACCACTCCCTCCCTTGAACAATCATCAGGGTTAGCTCTCAATTTTTGTTGGAGTTTAGAAGGGGCCACAGTGGGAGAACACATAAAATAAATAAAATAAAATATGTAAGATATTAAGATGAATAATAATATACTAAAAGTACACAACTATTAAAAATTATAAAATACTATAAAGGGATTGAAACAGAATAAAATTATATCCCCATGTTTCAACACTTTGAATGAAATAATGGATACATACTTGTAAGGAGAGGTGTTGAAAAAAATTATATCCAAAAGTATCCTCCAAATGACTCAGTGTGTATAACCCATTACATTGCCAAATTTGTAAGAGGTGACTTCATTAATGTTTTTTAATACTATCTCTTCCATTCACCCAAAAAATTTCTGCATCCTATACCACAGTACATAGGTGTTATGGCCGTTTTTTAGACAATATTTTTTCCATGTAACTCATTATATTCCTCATATTATAATTCACACACCATTATGAACATAGTTTTATTCGATTAACCCATTAAATACTCAATAAAAGGTTTTCTATAATTCTAGGTGCATATTTCCACAAAATTTGACATACTTTGGATATGTGTTTCATATGTTATGAATTAAAATCAAATTGTGGTTGTTTCTTCCTAAAGAGACCTTTCATATTCCACATGTTTTATCCATTCAAATGATGCCTTAATGAGAGGATTTATACTTGAATCTCATAATGGAAAAGTATCATTCAATACTCTATCATCCCCATCTATAATCAATAAATATGGTCTTGTTAAACCAGATTTATGGCTCAATAATATATGTGGGGTCCACTTTGTTGAATAGAACAATGTTCAATAAAGATTGTCATATTTAGGCCTCTATATGTTACAATAAAGACATGGAACAATTAAAAATTATGTATCCAATAAACATAGTTTCCCTAAAAATAATAACTATATTTGGATCAATATTGAAATATATATTCTTGAAGAATAAAAGTTGTCAAAAATAGTTAAAATTCTTGAATTGATCATTTTGTGCATTTTTGCTCAAAATACATCTAAAAATAGAAAAACATGACAATTTCCCTTAAAATAATTTTATGGTTCGTTTATAAACATTGTATAACATTAAATGAAGTGTTAAAATAGTGCCTTCATTAGTTTATTGACATGGGTTCAGATGATGTGGGTGTTATGGTAAATGGTATGATGTTATTGTTATAAGGTTGTTGTTATGAGTGGTATGTTGTGCGGATGTGATGGTAAGATGGTTATGTTTTGGTGATGGTTGGTCTAGTGTTGTTTTTTTGGGTTTATATGTATTGTACGATCTATTGTAATGCATGTTTGTTTCAGTTACCCTATTAAAAATGATTTGAACATGTAATACTAAAACTAAAATAAATGTTAAAGTGATGAAATATATTTCAAGTGATTGAATAAATGAACTTTTTGATTAAATGGGGGATGAAAACTAATATTTATGGGGTGAAATGAATGTGTGATAATTGGATTGTGAATTTATTGTTTGATAATGTGAAATGAGATTTCTTATTAAATGAGGGTGGTTAGTAACATGGTAAATCAGGTAATGGTGTAACATATAATTAATGTAGAAATTGTGTGGTTATTTATTGTGGTTGTGTGGTGTGATACATTTGGTTGTTGTAGTGGTTGGTGGTGGATGTCCGGATATGTTAAGGTGGTGGTGTGATATGCACATTAATTATGTGTTATAAACACATGGGTGGGGATGTGAGAGATTATATATCATGTATTTTTTATTTCATTTCTATATGCACCCCCACACAGGTATGATAGATTGCAGACACCCAAAATCTTTGGGTTTCTTCTTTTTTTTCAATATCCTAGTAGATGGTGAATCAGATGGATTGTATCCATCCCCCCTTATCCACTATTCCTTTAGTAATGATGAAGATGGAATGGGTTTGTATTGGATATGGAAAAGGTTATTATGGGTTATTTCTGGATATTTACTAGGGATGATGAGGACTAAATGTGTAGTGGGAGGAACACATGATTGAAGGATGGAATGAGGTTTATTTCCTTCACATACATGACACCCAAGTAACAAAGATATGTGATGAGCCTATGATATGGATATTGAATAATGGTAGCACCTGATGATAAGACATATTAGGGTGGGATATGAAGGGATGTGTCCCAACTCACATCATATATCGAGAGGTGCATGTTTTAAATACATTGATGGTATGGATGTACAAGACATTTAAGGATCAGGTTTGGGAGAAGAAATAAATGGGGGTAGTAATGGGGTTCCCGATTTTATATTATTTTATAATATATTTCTATATTGGATAAAACATTTTCGTGTGTCATTGTAATGTTGGGTTTTGATATTTGATATATTTTGGTTCTTATTGGTTATATTGTTTGTTCACTAGTGCATCATTATTCTCTATCCACATGGGTAGAATAAATTTTGTCTAAGATTCAATTTTTTATACATAGTATGCTCACCTAGTGAACATATAAACTATTTTCCAAGTTTCAATTATAATTTTATTGACCGCGTTGGAAATAAATATCAAGTAATGTTAATTTGTTATTCATTCACTATCATAGGATTTATCTTTTTTCTTTTTCATGGAAATGTTTATATTTATTTGATTGAAATTGTTCATAAAAAGTTGGATATATTTTTTATATTTTATATTATATGTGATATATTTCATTAGTGGTTATTTATTGTCTCTCCTAATCCTATATTTATTATTTTTGTAGATTTCATCAATATGTGTGAATTTTATACTTTCAGTGACAGTTCCCATCCCAAGGAGTTTTAAAGGCATGATTTTTTGT
Source organism: Viscum album (assembly GCA_963277665.1). Classification (NCBI taxonomy): domain Eukaryota; kingdom Viridiplantae; phylum Streptophyta; class Magnoliopsida; order Santalales; family Viscaceae; genus Viscum; species Viscum album. Next base: position 1,862,666,344 of record OY728126.1, on the reverse strand, counting down.
GTTATTTTCTCTCTCCCTTCATTTTTTGGCCCATGAAGATTACCATTCGGGGAGGCTGTCCTAACAGTGATGTTTTAATAAATAATTTATAAATAAATTTTGAATTATTATAAACCAGCATGGTTTCCCTTCTATTTTTTGGGAAGGACTATCTGGAACATTAAAATTATTTCTATATTTTGTGTGTGTATAACCATATAACATCCTATTTTGTTTCAATTGGTATTGATAGTGTCCATAGATGAATGTTTTACATCTTTTATGATATGATGAATGACTGATTGCAGACTCTCTATGAGAGGGAGATAATGGTGAGGGTGAGCTGTTTATTAAACATGGTCATTCTTTCATTAATCAGCATATATTGATTAATATTATTATGTACTAGGATTATTTCTTACTCACAATTACATTACAATTTTCATTGATTCCCTAAATTTATGGCAGGATGAAAAAGATAGGATGTTCTCTATATCCACTATATATACTATTTATTTATGTTATCCCATCACTGGATAGTGGCATATTACAAACCTTTAAACTACACAATAGTGAATCATATTATAGGTTACCAAGAATTAAAAACTACAGGTTAGAGACCTTCACACTTATCTATTGATCGGTAGACTATCCTAGGGGATTACTATAACCTTTTACTATATTGCATAATCGACTGACTTGTATAGAACTCTGGATTCCATTATTTCTTTTCAAAATCTATGAAATGGTCCCTTTATTTATTTACTTGTTTATCTATGTTGTGTGTGTTAGTATTCTAAATTGTTTTATGAATTATGGTCTAAATAATTTTAAACTGGAATGTTGGATTACTTCCTACAATGTGTGTGATTTAAATATAAATAATTTTAAGTGATTGTATTTATTTATGTAATATAAAATGGAAATATTTTGAAAATCGATCCTAGTTTTTTATCTTTTTAAATATACTTAAATAATAAATAAATGTTTTCTATTCTTACTTTCAAACCATTTTAGAATGACTCTTTATGTAAATTTTAGTTATGTGGAAAGGTAGGTGGTGGCCTATTGAGTATTATATGCTCATGCCTATATAAAATTTTATTTTTAGGATATTATATAGTTTTCTTTTACTTTTAAGGAATATTTAACATTGGGGATGGATAGTGAAAAGTGGGGATTTAGGTTAGCTTCCATTTTATTTAATCACATTAGGCCATGTGTGCCTATTATATAATTTTATAGGAAATGGATTTATTTTCATATAATTTTACGAAAGTTTCCCTCTAAATGGTTTCATTAATATTTTTAGTTATGGTTATTGGTTTATATCAATATTAATATAGAGACTATGTGATTTGGGGAGTTGCGGCTTGTTGAGGCTATTTGGGGATGATCAATGTTGATGGTAAGGTAAGGGAGTTTGGAGGGTGAGTTGAATGAATAGTTTAAACATACTTATATCTATTTTTTTATTTATTTCTTCCATTATAATATTAGTTTTATACATTAGACTTATGGGCAGGTCATGTAGAATTTTCCGTAGAAATTCATTTCTGCTTATCCTCGGATTTATTTATTTATGGGAACTTTCAACCCCACTGATTTATTATGATTCCTACAACAATTCATGTTATCCATGAGAATTTATCAAAACACTTTCTATGTAGAAAGCCAATTTGGATATCTGATGGATGGAAAAGTTAGGGTGAACTATGAAAAATTATAATAGAAGCTGGATTCTTCAAATTTTCTAAGTATCAATGAACAATTTTTTATATTGATATTAAGGTTATATTGCAATATTATTGTCAAAATTTGAGTGGACATGTGAAAGAGAGAGTCATAAGGTCACTTCCACATGAAACCACTAGATGATAGGGAATTCCAGAATTGAGTCTAGTATTTTGATTTTTTATTTGATAATTTTTATTTTACTGATATTAAAATATTATTTGAATTCCATTGGAAGTGTTTGTGATTTGGGGGATCACTTGAGCAAGGGGAGATGCTCGATTAAAAAATGGAGCTACGTGGCCAACTCCCATGGTCTAGAAAATCATGGGGAGATCATTTGGATGGATCTAAGGACACTACTAAATTCATAAGTAGTTTTTTGATTCATTTTAAACTAATTTTCAACACTCTTTTTTCTGACTCAATCAATAAGAGAATTATTACTTTTTTGCTTCAAATTAAATATGATCCTAGTTAATTTATTATTAATTTGAATAATTGTGATGTATTTTTTTCTGATATTTTTTAGTTTTATTTGGAAAATGTTAACATTTTTTAGTTGGGAAATCATTGTATTTTCTTATTTAAAAAATGGTTTCAAAAGCTCATTTCATAGGTTCTTTAAAAGGGATGTATTGTGTCAAAAATATTGTTTTAAAAATTATTTGATATCGTTATTTTTATGATATTTATATTTTTGAATAATGTTTTATTTTTATAAAAATTATTTTAAATTAGGCCAATTTTTTTAAAAAAATGTTTTTTATTATTAATAAAACTATTCAAATGGTATTTTTTAAGTAAATGAGGATTTTTATGAAATATATTTTTAAAATTTGTGTTTTTTATGAAACTGATTTTTATAATGTTTGAATGATGTGTTTTGTTTTGGATGTTTATTATTTTTTTATTTTTTCCTTTATGGTGTTACTATTAGGTGATAATAGTGAGACATGAAGTGAATGTTTCTATGACTCATGTTATTTCACATATTTCTCTACGAATGGTCATGGAAAATAGTATAAATATTTTCATTGGGAATAACACTTAGGGTGATTCTATTTATAGTTTAGTTGTCATTCCTCTAATGGTGCCCCTTCTTAAAAACTGAAATGTATTTTATGGTCAAAACCACTATAGATCATGGATTTGGGTTTGGGTGCCTCAAATTTCTATCCTATAAGTTTATATTTATGGTTGTCGTGGTTCATTGCGATGTTTGTGGAAAAACTTGGATATTTTTCATTTGAGGTGATTCATTGAGGTGATGTTTCCATCTTTAGTGGATTATTAATCAGCTAGATTTTTGGGGTGTAGTTCATTTGGTTTTGTTGTTGAGTGACTCTTCATTAATGCCTATGGAATTATAGAATTCCACATTCCTTGTGGATTTTATATTTTCCCTCTCAAGGTTATGTTTTTATGGTTTCATGGGATGGTTGTGATATGTACTTGTGGTTTATCCTTATGAAGGATTATTTTATTCTTTCTTGAAGAGTGGAATGCATTGGGAATATGTCCATTGTTTTCGAGGACCAGTATAACTTTCATTAAATACATTAGGGGGTTGTTCTTTTATTTTTTCACATATTGAATCAATATGTTGTTTTATTTCCTAGTTATGCTAAATAGAGAATGGTGACCCGATTCTAATTACAATTTCAAATTTTTGTTATGATACCTTTGGGTTAATTATTGGTTCTTTTGGTTATTCCTTTTGTACATGTATCATGGATTCTAATGGATGGTTTAATTTTTTTTATTTTTAGGATTCTTTGTATTTCAGTGGATGTTATCTCCTTTGTGTAATACTTTACTGAGATATGTACTGTGGTTAGTTTTTCCATATTAATATTGTTCTATAATGGTGGGGACTCCTATCCCAGGTCTATATTTTATCTATGTTTTGTACTATGGTTTTTAACAGGTTGTTTAGTTCATGTTGTTAATGAATATATATTGCATTTTGTAGAGATTTTCCTAGTTTTGTTAATGAATTAATATGTGTTTTTAGATGATGGATCATGTCTAGTTTCGTTCTTCCAGTTTAATGTCTCTTTAGATTTCCCCCACTCATCCAACTTATTATTTAAAGTGTTGTGGTCATTCTTATTTAATTTCCTTATACATTGGGAAAATATATTTTTGGTCCATTATGTGGTGCGGTGGGGATATTTTTCATTCTCATATATGACTAGGGAATTTTATTTTATAATATTTTTTAATAAACATTTTTAAAAGGTTTATTTTATATATTTTATTAAATTTTCCAGGAGTAATTTTAATATTTTTAATCTTTTTAACTGTCTTAAGTTGGATTGGAAAACTATGAAGCAATCAAGTATTTGGAAATATCACTTGATAGTTACTTTTAATATAGTTATCATATGGTTAGTTAACCATGAATGGTCTTGTTAGTATCCATGTAATTCCTTTTTCTCTAGGATGTGATTATCTCATAGTTACCACAATGATTAACAACCCTTGAAGGGGAAACATGTGGGTTGACCTATTTTTTAAAAACAATTATTTTAATTCTCCCTTTTATATCTATTTCATTCATTCTTTTATTCATATTCTCCTCCTAGGTCATGTAACTTCCACCCAACTAATGCCACACAAATACCTCCCCCTCTTCTGAGCTCCACCATTATCTTATGATTCCACATGGATTCCTTATGGTTCTTGGATGAATATCTGTTGTGATTCTTCATAGTAATTATTCACTCTATTACCCCATGTATTATCTCTTGTCTCCTTCTCTACAAGATTTTTCCAAAACCCTAGGGTAATATGTGGATTTATTTTTTTGGTTTCGTGGGAGTCCATGGTTCACTCGTGTTCTTTCTTCAATGTTATGGTTTTCTCCATCGATTATGACATGTTATGATCAATCAGTCATTGGTTCTATGTTCATTTTCCCCATGATTTTATATTTAAATTTTGGAAGAATGGTCTCCATGATATTTAATACATTTTTCAATTTCTTACAAATGTTATTAATTATTTTTATTGTGCTTCTCAGGGGGAATTTAGATTTTATCTTTGATTCAATAAATAGAGAGGGGTTAAAATTTTTAAATAACAATGTAAATAAATTTTTATTTAAATATAAATATTTCATTTTATTTCAATTACGGATTGGAAATTTAAAATATTATTTGATGTTATTGAAAATAATTTGATCTTTGAAATGCATTTTCTAAATATTTTACTTGTATTTTCATATAAAAATTGAGATAACATGTATTAATAACTTATTTAGATGATGGATTTCAATAAAAAAGATTATAAAAACTTTTATTAACTAATTTATGTTTGTAACACCCTAATATTATAGAAAATAAAACTATGTTCAATATATTATTCGATAAGAAACAGCAAGATTGAACAATGACTGAAATATATTACCATTATAACATAAGTGTTAAATTCGTGGGTATGAGCAGTATTATCTAATTTATGATATATATATATATACTTATATATTTATATATATAAATTTCCTAATATATATAAATTATCTATAATATATTTTAAAATTATCAATAAATATTTAGAAAAGTAATTTTATTCATTAAAAATATGATTTCTAAAAAATTGATTTTTATAGATTATTTTTAAAAAATAATATATTTATTTTTTATAAATATTATAAAATATATTTTATAAAATTAAATTAATTGTTAAAATATAAACATAAAAATTAATTTTCATTGAATTTTTTATATTTTTTGGAAAATATTGATTTCAAATGAATACTAAAAAATATTTATTTTTGTAGAAATTTCATTTTGTTTCAATAATTTAAGTAATTTAAAAGTCCAATTATGTTATATACATGATTTAATGAAAAATAAATATTATTTATTTATATTTACAAATTTTTATCAAATTTTTATCATCATTCTATTAAAATTATAAAAACAATTGTGTGTAAAATCATATATTTTTCTCAAATTATTTTAATGTAAATGATGTTTTTGTATTTTATTTAATTTAAAAAATCACTAATGAAAAATAACTTAAATTAAATTGTTATATTTTATGTCAATAAAAATATTTATTTAAATTAATATAGTGATTATTACTATAAATATAGTTTATAAAAATATTATTTTTCTAAAAACTCACACTTCTTTAAAACATTTTTTTTCATTGTATCTGTATGATTAATTTTAAATTTGATTTTCCAAATTATATGAATTGAATATTATAAATTGGATTCAAAATTTGGAGTTAGAATAATTTATTTTCTTTACTAATTTCAACATAATTTTAGACCATAATGAATAATGAAAATAGTAAAAATTAATTACATCGGTTATGGTGAAGTTGTGTTTTTAAATAGGTAAACTAAACATATAAGGGAAAAATGAACCAAAATCATATCTAAAATCTATATTATGGAAATATATTTTACCTTATAATGTGTATGTATCAACATTTATCCACTTTTTATGTTTTTGCAATTGAAAAATGTGGGTACGCCTTGTTATTTTCACAAATTACAAGTGTGCCACCACCTGACATAAAAATGGCCACCCATATCTCTTCTTCACACCCTAGAAAACATATAAATCACAAAATACTTCCAAAAATTACATCCCAACATAAATCCTCTCATATTATAATACATAATTTTTTGATAAATACAATCTAAAAATATTTTCATTATAATCAATGTGTGGTGGTCCAAGAAAGTGTAAAATTCATAACAATGTGTTTTTGTTGTATTTATTCATCCATATAATTAATTTTATATTAAAATTTTATCATATTATAAGATGAGTTTCAAAAATATATTAATATGTTATTATTTTAATTTAATAATCTAAATAAATCTCCACCGCCATCAAATGAGATATGAAATCACCATTCGTGCATACAAAGGACTACCGCCAAGAAAACTGATGTCATTTTTTCGCTATCTTCGCCTCTCACAGCTTGTTGTAATTATAGATTTAAAGTTTATATATATTATATATATAAAATATATATATTTATTCAATTTTCATATCATAGTTACATTCATAATTTACATTTTTTTGGGGATATGAGAATGTCGCTCATGTTTAAGGCAGACTGCCACCTTACATAGTTATGTCATTCGTTTTCCTCTAATGCATTACACAGAAGGTAATAATGATAATTAAAATTAATCTATGTGATATAAATAAAATAATAATGGTACACATAACTTATTTATCATTCTTAAACTATAATGTATCATTTTCTATATTACACTAAAATTGATTATGTTGTTTACATGTGTTTGGACTGCCACCTACATGAAGTGATGTGATGTTTTATTCAAAAAATTCACTTGTACGATATGTTTAAATATATTTAAAGGTATAATGTTGTCCTAATGATATTAAATTAAATATATAAATATAAAATAATTCTTTTCTTTTTTTATAATGATCATTTAATAATATAAATGTTACTCATGTGTACGTACGACCTACCGTCACCAAAATTAAAAAATAATTTATTTTTAGTAAAAAATCATTATTTGTTTTAAAAGTATAATTGATAAATAAATTTTACAATTATTTAATGATTATTATTCATAATATATTTAAATAATTGTAAATTTTACCACTGTCAGTGCACTGAATCCCTATTGAAATAATGAATCGAACATCCTCAAAACACCCGACATGGAGTTAACTGACTAAATATTAGAATATTTAATTACAATGAAATAAAATAAATGATTTATGTATAAGGAGTTAAATAGGTAAAAGTTTATTATAAAATAAAATAATTCATATTTAACATCCTCAGTTTAAATTTTAGGTATTCTTTTGGTTATTTTGGGTCTTATATTTAACTTTTGGTTTTCTTGATGAGTTTTTTTATAAAAATAATTTTTTTTGACCCTATAGTAGGTGGTGAGTGGTTAAAATGTGGTTAAGGTAAAAATCAATATCCTAGAGGAACCTAGGTGCCTTGGATAGTGGTACTATCCAGGCTGTATAACCAAACACCTGAGGGTGCGCCTCCCAAGGTAAACTATGCGGCCTTTTTCTTCATAGATAGAGGAGATTGCTATAGAATATAGAAAATAGTGTGGGATAACCCTTTGTCATATCCATGTCATTAAAAATATAAAATTTACCTTTTTATCTATTATATTTTTACCCTATTTCTTCCCTTGTCTTCCCAATTTAGGATTCATCACTGTAAGTGCCTCCTTCCCTCTTGTTCACTTTTTTAGACCCTCAAATTTTTTTGTATTATTAAAGTAATAATCAGGTACATCCCTATGTTCATGAAAGTTTTCTCTCTATTGGAATCTCATTAATTCTCTTGAGGTACTTATTTCTACAGTGGGTTGTATTCTCTAATATATGTTGATAATGTTTTATTGTATTTAATAATGGTGTTTAGGGTTTGATCTTGCCATTATAGGGTTCTATTGAGTTACATTTGTGGCTTTCCAATATATTACCAAATATTCCAAGATTGAGGTATGTGATTCCATGGTTTTTTATTTTTAGAAGATGTTAGTATTATTTCTTTACATTGTAAATATGTTCCATGGATTATGTATGTGGTGTGAAATGTGTTTTCAAAAGGTTTTGTGGTGAATTTGGGTTGAATGATGTCTTTTACAAAAGAAATTAGATAATATCCATGTGTTATCCAATGTTTTCCTTTTTAAATGTGTTCTACAAATTATGTAAGTGGTGAGAGAATTATTTTAAAATGTATTTTTTAGGTAGTTGAATTCAGAAGAGGTATTTATTATAAAAATAGAAGTTTTTATGTGTAGTCAAATTTCTTGGTGTCTATATGTAAATTTAGTGTCCAATGTGACATGTGAAATCGAAATTGATACCAAAGGGAATCCTAGGTATATCTGTGGGTGGACTAGGACTAATATTCAAGGTGGATTAGAAGGTTTGAAGACCATTTTCTTCTATCTGGATTGATTATTAAGAAAATTTACCAAACATAATGATTATTGGAGACCACTAGTTCATGGGATAGATTCCCATCTACTAGATCATGCATGAGGATGTTGTGGGTTATGGTTTTTGTTCCATGTTTCAACAAGATAATTTTTTCCCACAATCCCACTAGAGATAGATCATATAGAGATCTAAATTTATGTGGTGCACTCCTATGATGTAGTGATCACTATTGGAATATAGTTTACTATATTTCCATTATAATTGAAAATCATGATTCCATTTATAATGAAAACATTTTTTTCTTCATAAAATATTTCATTTAATGTGTTTATATTTCCTTTATGTAAAACATTAATTATATTTTATATTTTATTGTTATGAAATGAAATATTTTCTTTTGGGTGGTATCCTTGATGGATTTGGAACACACCCTACATACACCCTTTGTTTTATGTATACTTTTTTATGTGTTACCCTATTAAAAGAAATATGATTCATAATGGTGATCGAGGATTCAGTTTCTAGTGTTTCACTCTTACAGGTGTTGGGGGAGTTCGCTTGAGTGTGATTCCCCTCATGTTTCATAGAAGTATTTAGGTATTTGTGTAGTTGGTTTCCCTTCCAAATCTATAATTTTTTTTGGTTAATTTTTTAAAATAGTTAACATGAATTATTTTATATATTCTTCTTATTGATATTGATCTTGGTATAATGTTTAATTTTTATTAATTTTTTTTATTATTTATTATGGGTGAAACCATTCCCAAAAAGTGAATTGTTGATCCCCATGCACTAGTTTCCTGCCCATGGCGATCAGAAATTCCCTTTGGTCCTTTCCGTGGGTGGGGTTGGGAGTCTGGTTGGGTGGAACCACAACATTAATTTAGAAAAAATGGTTTCATATCATGGTTATCACCATTTCATTGGGTCGTGTTTTTGTATGAAAATTCTAGAAAACTCAAATATAGGATTTCCATAACTTGAGGTTTAGATTTCAGTGGGGTTTCTAGATAACACATGTTGTAATGGGCCATGAATGGCTATGGGATGTGACGAATTAGTTTGAATTCTCCTCTATGTGATATGTAAAGGGTGAAAACATTATATGGTCATAGGTTGGAGGTGGAGTGGTTTAGTTAACTTGTTATTTTAATGTATTTGGTTAGGTTATGAACCATGAATGTGTTTTGGATTTTTTGTGGTTATTGATTTTTTTCAGAATGGTGTATTTATTGTTTTTTACTTATAGATGTTTATTGGTGTATCATGATTTCTCCATGAATACATCTTGTGTATCCACTAGAATTGTTTGAAAAGAGTTATCCCTCACTAATTTATCATATACCATTGAATATTGTTGTTTGGGTTGTCCATGCATTAGGATAGAAAATGGGTTCTAGTCTTTCTCATTCTGGAAGAAGCAAAACCATGTCCCACAAAGGGAAAGTCTTAGGAGTTCCCCAAGAAAAATATTCTATCATTCTAGGTTAGCATATACCCCAAAGATACAGCAGAGTGTCCTGAAAAAATAGAGAGGTTGATTAAGTTTCATGATATTCTATAGGTAGCTAGTGTGATGTGTGAATCCTTTTTTATGGAAGGGCCCATTTAGAGATGATGGGATTAAGTGTTTCAAGCTATGAAGAATGATTATATGGGTTGGAAGGATATCAAGGTCATCATCAATGAGAAATATTTCCAAAATACATTGGCATTTTCCCGGACTATAGTGTTTTTGGATCATTTGGAAAGAATTAAAATGTGTTAGAATATACCAATGGATAAATTGAGATTATTCTTCTCTCACCTGAGGTGGTTTACAATGAGAAACTATGAGATCAAATGTTTGAAATGGGGTTGTATTGGGATTTCTGATCTCAAATATTCTTGATCAAGGTGAAGACTTATGCTGAGGTGGTTGACCGTGCATTGATTGTGTAGATCAATCATAGTGGGAGGTATGGTTTTCTTATAATAGTGTCAATAGTGGGTCAAGGAAGTTGAATTTATTTTGAGAAGAAAGAGGAAGAGGGATGAGCAGTTGATGAGGGGATGTGGTAGTTCTAGCCATACTTACTGACTATCTATATCTAGGTCTTCAGGTGCTGGATCAATTGTGATTCATCTGTGTGGGAAGGGTATGGGATATTAGGTCAGCATGTTGAGCCCAAACCAGTCATTATCATCAGTGTGGATCTATGGGAAACATGTAGAAAGATTTTAAGTCGATGATCCTATATTAATGTGGGGACATATTTTTATATTCTAAAGGGATATCATCTTAGTTAGATTCATCAAGGATGTAAGGTTCCATGTTTGGTGGTCATTGTAGTAGAGTTGTATAAACATCTCTATAGAGTGAGGTCAATGAAGAGAAACTAATCAATGTTCACACTCAGGCTTAGGTAGATACCAGGAAACTTTATGATTTGGATCGATCTCTAGTCAAACTTGATGATGAACCTATAATATTTTTTGGTACCATTCTTATATCATCGTAAATAATTCTTTCTTTGTTCAAAAATGGTCCCTCCATTTATTTTATTTATTTATATATTGGGGATGTGGTAAAATAACCAACCAATATTATGACATATGTTATATATATGGTGAGGTCATTTGGTATGGAGTGATAGAAGGGTTTCAGTTGTCCATCTTACACACACTATGTCGGGATTCAATCCTGAATGGGATTTCATAGTTCTACAAATGGAATTTTTCCATTATTCTTGGTATGGATTGGATGACATGATTCAAAATTATGATCTATTTTTATTAGATAAGAGTTAGTTTAGTGGAACTTGATAGTATTACATAGATTTTTTAGGGTGAATGAGATCCTTCTTAAAATTATGAACATCGTAAAGGTATAAAAGTATCTATATTTCTACTCTAAACTCAAACTTTTGGTTAATGGAATGTTTATTGTGTATAAGATGAGTTTAAGGGGTGTTTTGTGGGTTTGGGACTCTAAATAAGTATTTAAAATGGATTTCCAGTGATTGTTCTATGGTTGGTGCATGGTTAGAGATAGTCATGCATCCCAACCATGAAAGGAAGAAGGAAGGGTGCACAGCTTTGGTGAAACCATGAAGGGGGGAGGCCACACCTTGTGGATTTGGACAGTGGCACTCCTTAAAGTTGGAACATGGTTTTCATACCTTGTGTGACTCCATGTGTAACTATGTGACCCATCCTCCATTAGACAGTGGCGGTCACATAGTTTGTGCACGGTTTGTAAAACTGTGAGGCAGACCCTTCACCCCAAAAAAATTTAAAATTTAAAATTTTCCCCTCGGCATTATTAAGTTACCGCCCAATTTTTCCACCTTTTATAATATCTCCATACCTAGTGACGAACATAAACCCTCAATACCTCCCAATGATTGATCACCCTCATTTATAGGGTTTTCGGAGTTCCCTTGGTTGTGAATCCAAGCTCTAAGTGAGTCTAATCTTCCCCTTGATTCTTTTTTCCAGGTTATGGCTTTTATATTTGATCATCTTCATTAAAATCCCTTAAACCCTCCTTATTCATATAGATCATATATTGGGGCATCAAGGGGTTATTAAATATATATCTAAGGAAAAGGTTATGGGTGGTTTTATAACACCCGAGACTTTTATGTTATATAAATCATCAAAGAAATCTTTTTCTACACACAACACTTGCTTGGCTTGGTTTACACGAAATCGCGAGTTTCCTCGATAGCTTGCATCGTACCCAATACCGAGTTTCACTAAACAACGATATACTATCAAAATATTATTAAAACTAGCCGTTATGAATAGTAATAACAACTTTTTGAAATTTTAAAAATTTTATTTATCAAAATGGACTTCATTTTTGGATTCGTAATATCGAAATTAGCATAGGGTGAAATTTTGATATTTTTCTGAAAACATTCAATTTTTGATGAATAGTGAAACCACTAAGTGGTAGTTAAAAAAACTGAATTTTTCATAAAAGTTAATTTTACCGCTTCTGTGAGTGGAATTTCGAAAATCCGAGAGACACAGTTGATGTCAATATGTAAAATGTGGTTCAATGAGATGAAAATAATTTTTTGGTGAATAGTAACTTTTTACTTTTTTTACCACGGTTAAAAGTAAATAGGGTAATTAAGGGTAAAAATGATATTATTATTACCCTAACACATGTCTTAATTCTATTGGACAAGTATAATTCGACCAAAAACAACCTTAGTAATAACATATGACCATTTAGTCCCACTTGGATTAGATTAGGACATTTATTATTAATTTATTTAAAGAAGGGTTAAAATAGTTAAAATCAAAGTCTAATAAGTAAATAATATTTAATATGGGGTTATACATAAGATAAATTCGACTATAAATATTAATTAGAAAGGTAAAAATATTTCCTACTTAATGGTATTTTATTTGTAATTTTTAGACATTAAATAATTTAATTTATTTATGACACAACGATGATGCAGTAATTATCTTGTTATTGAAATGTTGACATAATTGATGTTATAAATACCCAAATAAATGTCATTTGAGACTTTTTATGAATTCCAATAATTTTCAAGGTTAATATGACATGTTAGTATTGATTTAATTAACTTTTTTTGTACTTATCATTCTGTTATGAGTTTCCAAAAAATAAATTACTAAATAGTGTCAAAATTGACATAAAATAGTTTTTAAAACAAATATTATATTATTAATTGTTATTTTATTCCTCAAAATCTAAGGATCGGAAAAATGACCTAGATAAGGTTATGTATTTTAATAATAAACAACTTGGGGTTCGTTTGGCTTGATATAGTAAGTTTATTAACCTTATAGTATAAGAACACAAGAAGACACGGTAAAAGTAAAATTATTTAACTTAAGGTTAAATCTACATGATAAGGTTTAAATAGGAACATAAACTTGTCTAAATTCTTTTGGATGAGATGATTTAGACCCATCCCCACCTTATCCTCGAAATAAATCAATTTGGAGCTATTTAAAACTGAACATGACTTTATAACAAAATAATATTTTTAGTTCTTCCAATGGTGCCCCTCTCCTCCCTTATAAAAGGGCACCTCCTCCCTCTCTTCCTCACACCACATTGAGCCTTCAAGCTCCGCCAACCCCTACCAATTTCTTCTCTCCACTTCCCTAGAAACATCCTAGAGGTTCTGGCCTTTTTCAAAGACCCATTTCAGTGCCCTAAAAGGAGGTCTCAAAGAAGCACTTCAAAGAAGAGGTAATGTCCGTTACCGATTCTTTCATCATTATTTCTTCTTCCACTTCTTCATCTTTAGTTGTTTCATTATGAAGTAATATCATCAGTATCACTCATATACTGATATGTTATTATAAGTATTAAACAACCCTATTTCACCATCTATCCATCCTATGGAAAAATAAATCACCGTGCGTGCGTACGTACGGAATACCGTCTCCACGCCGTGGTGTAATCTATTTTCCACCACCACCTTATTTGGATGGGTATAATGGTGTAAATAATGACTATATATGACTATTATAAAGTGATATTGATTCTGAAATAGTATACATACACTCCAATATAATTCCATGATCACATGAACGATATCATCACTCGTGCATACGTACGGAATACCGTCTCCACGATGTGATGCGACTCGTTCTACATGATCTTAATTTCATAATGATTATATAAATGAATTGAATGAATGAATATGATATATATTACACTAATACCATTCTGGAAATTAGGTATCTATAACCTAATGAAAAGAATAAGAATTTATTCGACAAAACACGCATAAGAACAAAAGGTTATAAACACCCGAATAACAAGTAACAATGAAATATTAGTACTAAGAAGATAAGAATATGACCAAATATGATATCATAAAAATATATATGATTCTGGAATAAGTCAATAACATTATTTAAATCATTATACATGTGGTTTAGACATGTACAAAGCATATCGGACCTAACGTAAGGGAAATATCACAATCTCATTTTTATCCGAGATTGTTTATACATCAGATTTTACTGGGGTGTATTTTATCATCCACATCCATGTTTCCTCAATATGTAATATTATTTCCATCCACCTACAATTGTTTAAATCCAATTTTACCCTTCGGTGATTTTTTAGTAAAAGATATGAAAGGAATCTTTTGTCATTTTTCGTACGAGGTACTTTTTGACTTTTCCGACAAAAGTACGAGAAGAATGTTTTTTTAACTTATACGGAATGAATGGATTTTTAAACCATTATTTCCAAGAAGCTTCATTTACAAGTTTTCAAGTCTATTTTTAATCAACTTATTTTAGTTTAAAATAGTATTACTTGTTAATAAAGGAAAATGTTTTCGATGTAGAAAGGATATTTTCCTCAAGAATGGTGTTCAAGTGTTTTATCAAAATTATTTTCCATCTAAGATAATATAGGGTTCTGTTTCTATCCCTATTTTTACATTTTTTTGATTATGTTATGTGGAATTATTTTTATGATGTCCTTTTCTCATATATGGATTATGTTATGATGACATGATGTTTAAGAATACCATTTTTATTAATGGGTTATGCAATGATGTATGATTTAAGATTTTGTGGCAAAAATAAGAATGGTATCATTATGAAATGGGTGGGACCTTTATCTCCCTCCAATGCATTGGGTAATGATTTTATATCTCATGAGATAGACATGGCTAGAACGGTAGGTTATACCGGTTCAGTGAAACAGGACTGAAACGAGGGTGACTCGGTTCAGAAATGGACTTTGTCCCCTAATATATTCTTAGCAACGAGTCTTTACTAATAAGAAATGATTCTCTATGATTATTTTTGTATGCCACAAAGTTTCATGTTTTAAATTATGATTATTGGGATTTCATTTCACTACTATGATTTATCCCATGTTATGAAATTTTTCTCTCTTTTACAGGTTATGATTTCCAAAATGTTATGTTCTTATGAATATGATGTGATTGATATTTCATTTATTTACCCTTACTGAGCATCTGAGATCACCCTTTTGTATGTTTTATTTCCCCAGGTCAGGAAGAAGGTTATTAAGTAGAATATTCCAAAAAGGGACTCTAGATATGATGAAATAAATCGGAGGCAAAGTAGTTTCTTAATGAACCAGTTGTTTATGTTTCCCAGTTTCTAAAGACACTATACCTATACGGTATTTCTTGGTTTTTTTATATGTTGTAATAAGTGTGCTTCAATTCTGAAGTAATAATAATGTATGTAAAGTATGATTCATTATATTTGGTATCAGAGGAAAGGTATAGTCAACCTTTGGAAACTAGGATGTGAAAGCCTTCGTAAGAACCCTAAGGATAAGTCTAAACATAGAACACAATCTTAGTGTTTTAGAAATGGCCATGGATAACCTAGGATAACACCTTAAGTGCGAAATTTTATTCCTGATTATGTGGTTTTCCTATTATAATTACTGTTTCTCACACTATTCTTCTTGGTTTTAGTCAATGTCTAGAACCCGAAGGAACCGTGTTAATGCGGAATGCGACAGGCAATGCAATGATTGTCCCCCTGAGCAACCAAACGTTATGGGATCTGGAATGAAAAATTTTGTAGCCATGCTCACACAACATTCTCAAGCTATGAATCATGCAGGACTTCCAAACGAGCAAAGGAAGGAGCAACATTCTATTGAATCACTCATGAGACAGCGTCCACCTTCATTCAGCGGGTCTACTGATCCATTTGTTGCTGAACAATGGATTAGTACTACTGATGAAATATTTTTAGTTCTTCAATGTTCTGATC
Organism: Viscum album; assembly: GCA_963277665.1. NCBI lineage: Eukaryota > Viridiplantae > Streptophyta > Magnoliopsida > Santalales > Viscaceae > Viscum > Viscum album. Next base: position 1,862,649,944 of record OY728126.1, on the reverse strand, counting down.
ATGATAAAGTCATCATAGCAGTGTATCGTTTGGAAGGTGATGGTGATCAATGGTGGAATCCTATTAAGAATACGAGGCAATGGAATGAAATTGAGTCCATGGAATGGGACGAGTTCAAGAACTTATTTTTCAATAAGTACTTTCCTCGTATTCTCCGAACAAAGATGGAGAAAGAGTTTTTGAACTGAAGCAAAAGGATGATGAATCTGTTGGTACCTATGAAGCAAATTTTACAGGACTTGCAAGGTATGCTTCTGGTATTATTATCCAACCTGAGAGTAAGATCGATTGATTCTTTAGTGGATTAAAACCAAGTCTTCTAAGGGCCTTATCCATAAGGGACTTCAATAGCTACGAGGAAATCGTTCGATGTGCTCTCAATGTTGAGATAGAGATTGGAGTAACCCATCTGTCATATGGGTTTGATAAGAAGAGGAAAATGGAATTCAAAGGAAAATATAAAGAGCAAACTTAAAAGAAGATGAGCCTTCCCTTATGCTCAAAGTGTGGAAAGAAACATGGAGGGAGTTGTCTTAAATGGACAAGTATATGTTTCAAAGGTGGAAAGGAAGGTCATCGGGCATTTGAATGTCGTGATGATGGGAAGAAGATGTCTAATGATGAAAACAAAGGAATGGATACACATAATGAACCTACTACACTTCAATGTTTCATGTGCAAGGAGATGGGACATTATGCCAATAAATTCCCTAATCCAAGGGTTGATGATGATGGTCGACGTCAACAACATCTTAAGGCTAAAGACAAAGGAAATTCACATGCAATTTCTATCAGCGATGTGGAGTACGATAACAATGTGGTGAAAGGTACACATACCATCCACTCTAATGTAGCAAATGTTTTTTTTTGATTCTAGATCTACCCACTCCTTTTTTATGAAGAATTTTCTAAGGGTATCACCGTATTACCTCAACAATTTGACGTTGAGTTAGCTATGACAACACCTAATGGCACAACAGTCGCATCAAAAGTTTATAATTTTTCTCCGATTGAAGTTTGTGGGAAAGTGCTTCCTGCAAATCTTGTGATCCATCCTATAGTGGAATTTGATGTGATTATTGGAATGGATTGGCTTTCTCTACATGGAGCTCATATCAATTGCCAAAGAAGGGAAGTCACATTTCATATTCCAGATCAATCTATGATCGTCTATCGATGCAAGGATTAACATAACCTTCCAGTGGAAATTTCTTCCATTTTATGGGTATTGATTCCACTAAATGAAGGTTATTTATCTCAAATGGTTGGTGAGAAACTCATGATTAAGAATATTCCCATTGTATGGGATTTTGATGATGTCTTTCCGGAGGAATTACCGGGTCTTCCACTAAATCGTGAAGTTGAGTTTTCAAAAGAACTTGTACCGGGTGATTTGCCTATTTCAAAGACACCGTATAGAATGGCCCCAATTGAGTTGCAGGAATTGAAGAAGCAACTCCAAGAGAATCTTGATAAGGTGTTCATATGCCCTAGTGCGTCACCTTGGGGAGCACCTATTCTGTTTGTTAAGAAAAAGATGGATCAATGAGACTCTGCATTGATTATCGAAAACTTAACAAGATCACTATCAAGAAAAAATATCCTCTCCCGCGCATTGATGACCTATTTGACCAACTACGCGGAGCTCAATACTTTTCCAAGATTGATCTTCATTCTGGGTATCATCAATTAAGGGTCAAAAGGGAGGATATACCAAAGACGACTTTCCGTACAAGGTATGGACACTATGAATTTATAGTGATGCCATTTGGTCTTACTAATGCCCCTGCTATCTTCATGGATCTAATGAATAGAGTATTTAAAGACTATCTTGATCAATTTGTGGTAGTCTTTATAGACGATATTCTTTTCTATTCAAAGAGTAAGGAAGAACATGATGATCACTTGAGAATTATATTGATGACCCTGAGAAAGGAGAAGATTTATGCCAAATTTATCAAGTGTGAATTTTGGCTTCAAAAAGTTTCATTTTTGGGTCACATAATCTCAAAAGAGGGGATATCTGTGGATCTAGCAAAAATAGAGGTTATCGAAAGATGGTCGAGACCAACAATAGTGACTGAGATCCGAAGTTTTCTTGGTTTGGCTGGATATTATCGACGTTTTGTGAAAGATTTTTCATGATTATATAATCCATTAAACAAGTTGACTCAGAAAGGAGTTATGTTTGTTTGGATGGAGGAATGTGAAGAGAATTTCATGGAGTTGAAAAGAAGGTTATCCAGTGCACCTGTGCTCACACTTCCTTGTAGTGGAGAAAGGTTTGTGATCTACAATGATGCATCCAATAAGGGATTGGGGTGTGTTATTATGCAAAATGATATGGTGATAGATTATGCCTCACGACAGTTGAAAATCCATGAGAAAAATTACCCAACACATGATTTGGAGTTAGATGCGGTAATCATTGCATTAAATATTTAGAGGCATTACCTTTATGGTGAAATGTGTGATATTTATACTGATCATAAAATTTTAAAATATATTTTCACACAAAAGGAGTTGAATATGCGCCAAAGAAGATGGTTGGAGCTGATTAAGGATTACGACTGCTCAATCCATTACCACCCTGGGAAAGCAAACAAGGTGGCAGATGCATTAAGTCGACAAGACCATGCTAGTTTATCCATAATGAGGATCACAAAAGATCCAATATTTATGGATTTACAAAGGATGGATCTTGGAATTATAATGAAAGAGGAAAATCGTATCTTTCTCAAATGAATGTTCAACTATCTATACATGTGAAGATTAAATTGGCACAGAAAGAAGATGTCGAGTTACAAAAGAAGGTGAGAAATGTTCCTGAATTCAACCTTGATTGTGATGGGATAACAAAGTTCACAAATCGGGTTTGTGTTCATCCCATACCCGAATTAAAGAAGGAGCTGCTGGATGAGGCACATAGTTCTTCATTCTCTATTCATCATGGAAGGATGAAGATGTATAGGGACCTGAAAGAGTACTTCTGGTGGGATGGCATGAAAAGAGATGTTGCTGAATATGTCTCTCGATGCTTGGTTTGTCAACAAGTTAATGCTGAGAGACAGAAGTCTAAGGGGATGTTACAACCATTACCCATACCCGAATGGAAATGGGAAAACATCACTATGGACTTTGTCACAGGACTTCCTAAAACATCCAAAGGCAATAATGCTATCTGGGTCATTGTTGATCGTCTTACAAAGTCTGCACACTTCATTGTTATTATAGAGGATTTATCTCTGGATCAGAATGCCATGATATATGTAAAGGAAGTGGTAAGATTGCATGGAGTACCACATTCTATTATATCTGATCGGGATCCAAGATTTTCCTCGAAGTTCTGGCGAAGTCTTCAGCATACTATGGATACAGAGTTGAGTTTCAGCACTGCTTATCATCCTCAGACAGACGGTCAGTCTGAGAGAACAATTCAAACTCTAGAAGATATGCTGAGAGCTTTCTCTATGGATTTCAAAGGTGGTTGGGCTCAACACCTACCTTTGGTGGAATTTTCTTATAATAATATCATTCACTCCAGTATTAGGATGGCTCCTTATGAGGCTCTCTATGGAAAGAAATGCAGGACACCAACTTGCTGGGATGATGTTTGGGAAAGAAAGCTATTAGGACCCGATATTGTTGTTGAAATGGCAGAAAAGGTCAGATCTATTCAACAACACATAAGAGTAGCTCAGAGTCGACAGAAAAGTTATGCCGACAACCGAAGAAAAGACCTAGAGTTTGATGTGGGTGATAATGTGTTCTTACGAATATCTCCCTGGAAGAGGGTTATGAGATTTGGAAAGAAGGGGAAGTTGAGCCCTAGATATGTCAGTCCTTTCGAAATACTGGATCGTGTTGGGAAGGTAGCTTACCGATTGGCACTTCCACCAAATCTCTCTAAAGTTCACGATGTGTTCCATGTATCTCTCCTGAGAAAGTACGTACCTGATCCTTCACATGTACTCAGCTTAGAAGTTGTACCGCTGGAGTAAGATCTTTCTTATGAAGAACAACCAATAGAGATTCTAGACCGTAGAGAAAAAGTTCTACGAAACAAGACCACTCGATTGGTGAAAGTTTTATGGAGTAACCACCAATTAGAAGAAGCTACATGGGAGCTTGAGGATATGATGAGGGAGAGTTATCCTCATCTGTTTGTTACAAAGTGACGAATTTTGAGGGTGAAATTCTTTTTAATGGGGGTAGAATGTAACACCCGAGACTTTTATGTTATAAAAATCATCAAAGGAATCTTTTTCTACACACAACCCTTTCTTGGCTTGCTTTACACGAAATCGCGAGTTTCCTCGATAGCTTGCGTCGTACGCAATACCGAGTTTCACTAAACAACGATATAGTATTAAAATATTATTAAAACTAGCCGTTATGAATAGTATTAACCACTTTTTGAAATCATATAAATTTTATTGTTCAAAATGGACTTCATTTTTGGATTCATAATATCCAAATTAGCATAGGGTGAAATTTTGGTATTTTTCTGAAAACTTTCAATTTTTGATGAATAGTGAAACCACTAAGTGGTAGTTAGAAAAACTGAATTTTTCATAAAACATAATTTTACCACTTATGTGAGTGGAATTTCTAAGTTCTGAGAGACACGGTTGATGTCAGTAAGTAAAATGTGGTTCAATGAGATGGAAATAATTTTTTGGTGAATAGTAACATTTTCCTTTTTTTACCACGGATAAAAGTAAATAGGGTAATTAAGGGTAAAAATGATATTATTATTACCCTAACACATGTCCTAATTCTATTTTACAAGCATAATTCGACCAAAAACAACCTTAGGAATAAAATATGACCATTTAGCCCCACTTGGATTAGAATAGGATATTTATTATTAATTTATTTAAAGAAGGGATAAAATAGTTAAAATCAATGTTTAATAAGTAAATCATTTTTAATATGGGGTTATAAATAAGATAAATTCGACTATAAGTATTCATTATAAATCTAAAATGATTTCCCACATAATGGTATTTTCTTTGTAATTTTTAGACATTAAATAATTTAATTTATTTATTACACAACGATGATGCAGTAATTATCTTATTAATGTAATATTGACATAATTGATGTTATAAATTCCCAAATAAATGTAATTTGAGACATTTTATGAATTCCACTAATTTTCTAGGTTAATATGAAATGTTAATATTGATTTAATTAACTTTTTTCGAACTTATCATTCTGTTATGATTTTCACAAAAATCAATTACTAAATAGTGTCAAAATTGACATAAAATAGTTGTTAAAACAATTATTATATTATTAATTGTTATTTTTTTCCTAAAAATCTACGGTTAGGCCAAATGACTTAGATAAGGTTATATATTTTAATAATAAATAACTTGGGGTTCGTTTGGCTTGATATAGTAAGTTTATTAACCTTATAGTATAAGAACACAAGAAGACACGGTAAAAGTAAAATTATTTAACATAATGTTAAATCTACATGATAAGGTTAAAATAGGAACCTAAACTTGTCTAAATTCTATTGTATGAGAGGATTTCGACCCATCCCCACCTTATCCTCTAAATAAATCAAATTGGATCTATTTAAAACCGAACTTGACTTTATAATAAAATAATATTTTTAGTTATTCCAAAGGTGCCCCTCTCCTCCCTTATAAAAGGGCACCTCCTCCCGCTCTTCCTCACACCACATTGAGCCTTCAATCTCGGCCAAACCCTACCAATTTCTTCTTTCCCCTTCCCTAGAAACATCCTAGAGGTTCTGGTCTTTTTCAAAGACCCATTTTAGTTCCCTAAAAAGAGGTCTCAAAGAAGCACTTCAAAGAAGAGGTAATGTCCGTTACCGATTCTTTCATCTTTATTTCTTCATCCACTTCTTCTTCATTAGTTGTTTCACTATTAATTAATAACATCATTATCAATAATATAAGGATATGTTATTATAAGTATGAAACAACCCTATTTCACCATCTATCCATCCTACGGAAAAAGAAATCACCGCGCGTGCGTACGTAAGGAATACCGTCTCCACGCCGTGGTGTATTCTATTTTCCACCACCACCTTACTTGGATGGGTATAATGGTGTAAATAATGACTATATATGACTATTATAAAGTGATATTGATTCTTAAATAGTATACATACACTCCAATACAATTCCACGATCATAGGAACGATATCATCACTCGTGTGTACGTACGGAATACCGTCTCCACGATGTGATGTGACTCGTTCTACATGAACTTTATTTCATAATGATTATATAAATTAATTGAATGAATGAATATGATTTAAATTACACTAATACCATTATGGAAATTATTTATCTATAACCTAAAGAGAATAATAAGAATTTATTCGACAAAACATGCATAAGAACAAAAAGTTATAAACACCTGAATAACAAGTAGCAATGAAATATTACTACTAATAAGCTAAGAATATGACCAAATATGATATCATAAAAATATGTATGATTCTTGAATAAGTCAATAACATTATTTAAATCATTATAAAGGAGGATCGGACACGTACAAAACATATCGGACCTAAGGTAAGGGAAATTTCACAATCTCATTTATATCCTAGATTGTTTATACTTCGGATTTTACTGGGGTGTATTTTGTCATCCACATCCATGTTTCCTCAATATGTAATATTACTTCCATCCAACTAAAATTGTTTAAATACAATTTACCCTTCGGTGAGTTTTTAGTAAAAGATATGAAAGGAATCTTTTGTCGTTTTTCGTATGAGGTACTTTTTGACTTTTCCGACAAAAGTACGAGAAGAATGTTTTTTTAACTTATACGGAATGAATGGATTTTTAAAACATTATTTCCAAGAACCTTCATTTACAAGTTTTCAAGTTTATTTTAAATCAAATTCTTTTAGTTTAAAATTGTATGACATGTTAAGAAAAGAAAATGTTTTTGAAGTAGAAAGGATATTTTCCTCAAGAATGGTGTTCAAGTGTTTTATCAAAATTATTTTCCATCTAAGATAATATAGGGTTCTGTTTCTATCCCTATTTTTACATTGTTTTGATTATTTAATGATGGAATTATTTTTATGATGTCCTTTTATCTTATATGGATTATGTTATGATTGCCTGATGTTTAAGAATCCCATTTTTATTACATGGGTTATGCAATGATGTATGATTTATGATTTTGTGGCACACATAAGAATGGTATCATTATGAGATGGGTGAGACCTATATCTCCCTAAAATGCATTGGGTAATGATTTTATATATCATGAGATAGACATGGCTGGAACGGTAGGTTATACCGGTTCAGTGAAACAGGACTGAAACGAGGGTGACTCGGTTCAGAAATGGACTTTGTCCACTAAGATAGTCTTGGAAATGAGTCTGGACAATAAGAAATGATTCTCTATGATTATGTGTGTATTCCACAAAGTTTCATGTTTTAAATTATGATTATTGGGATTTCATTTCACTACTATGATTTATCCCATGGTATAAAATTATGCTCTCTTTTGCAGGTTAAGATTTCCAAAATGTTATGTTCTTATGAATATGATGTGATTGATATTTCTTTTATTTACCCTTACTGAGCATTTGAGCTCACCCTTTTGTTTGTTTTATTTCCCTAGGTCAGGAAGATGGTTATTAATTAGAATATGCTAAAAAGGTACTCTAGATATGATGAAATAAATGGGAGGCAAAGTAGATTCTTTATGAACCAGTTGATTATGTTTCCCAGTTTCTAAAGACACTATACCTATACGGTCCTTTCTTGGTTTTGTTATATGTTGTAATAACTGTGCTTCAATTCTGAAGTAATAACAATGTATGTAAATTATGGGTCATTATAGGTTTCATCATTATATTTGAGGTATGTGGTCTGTAAGTTATATCTCATATTTTTGTTATAGAATTGTGCATGTGTGTTGTGATATTTCATCCTTAGTGTTGTGAATTTGTTGACTTCTGTGAGAGTTGGTATAATGGATAATTAAATAACTATGTATACCCCTTATTATCATTGTGGGATATATTGTGGTTATTTTTACCAATATAGGGACACACGTGGGGTGCACCAATATTCATGAACATGGAAAATTGTGAGTTATCTTAAAGTTCACTTGTGTTGAATTAAGACCTCAGATCAAGGTGTGAAAATTCTAGTTAAAATTATAAATAGGAATCATAGTGGTTGTGTAAAATTATTGGAAAGCGAATAAGCGATTGTTTTTTATGATGTAAAAAGTGGTGAAATATATTTTTATGAATGTGTCGAATAAGGTGTGAATTGGTAATGGAAATTAATAAATGGGAAAGACATATGTAATGATGAATGGGTTAAATGGGCTATACAAAAGAAATAGAAATTATGATAACTGTTTAAGGAATAATGATATTTCATCTGTTGATAGAAAGGTAAATTGTGAACTCTTTTAAAATTGATTGTGTATGGTGGTTATGTGACATGTGCGGTAAATGGATAATTATGCATGTGCACATGGTTTGATGGGTGGGATATAGTAATAAGGATCCCCTCAAGGGTCAGGATGAGCAGATTCTCTAAACCCCACTATAAAATGATTGGGTTAGGGAGCTGGATTGATGCTCTAGGGCCCTACAGATGCGTTGTATTTTTACCTAGAATGATGCTCCATGTAATGAATGGTAGAATATAGTTGATATTTCCTGGACTAATGCTCCATGGAATTTTATATGAAACAACTTGTGTGATGACCACCGTAGTGAGATGGGGAACTAGAATTATTACCATATGACTGTTGGTTGAATATATTTAGATGTAGTGAAATAAATGGAACACCTAACCCACGGAATTAAATGAAGATAATGGTTAGTAAATTTATGATTTACTAGTGGAACCTTTTCCACCACGTATACTTTTACATTTATGTCAATGCATGAACATTTTTATAGACTGGATATTTTTTGCATACCATTTGTGGTGTCCTACTCAGTTTTATGCACACCATAGTCCGAACTCCATTGGGGACCAAAGATGATTTAATGGTTGTAGGTCAAGACAAGGGGGAAAGCATCATTCTAGGATGTTTAGTTGGGCTTGGGATGTGCATGAATGAGGATTTAGACTCGGTGTTGGGAACCGTTTTGGGAATTCAATTTTCAGACTTTATTTAGTGTTTATTGTTTTTTTTTGTACCATTTTCATCACATGAAATAGTTATCATTTGGTTTGGGTTGTAACCCATTTGGGAATTATTTATAAATAAATGTTTTGATTTTGGAATTGTTTTTTTACTTTATATTATATTTGATCTACTGTGGATTACTTCGATAAAGAGGGTATAGTCTCCCCAAACGACTTATTAGACCAGAGACACTATTCAGAAACCACTAGCGTAATGGGAGGTTTGTTTGAGGTCATATGGGGACTTGGTTCAGAGCAAATATATAGTAGATTTCGGGGCGAGGATGTTACAAATTTTTTTCATAGTGGACTTTTCTATGACATACTATTTGGTTTGGTACCTATGATTAGGATGTGTCGGGACATGTGAATGAGCTCCCACATGAAAGTATCTTACACATATATGAGGGAAAACTGTAGTAGCCAGGGTGGGAATTGTTCTTTTCTGGTATACATTGTTATATTTGAATGATATGTCCCCAATTGCTGATGCACATGTTGTGGGATGTGAATGTTTTATGAAATTTTTCTCATGATCTGAAGGGAATGAGGATGTGTATTCATGCATAATTTTAGGAACTAAGGTATATAGTTTGAATAAATTATGATAGGCACACACAGTATGGAAGTGTGAGGTATAAGGAGTAGAATTAATCTCACCTCCTTGATAACTGGAAGAAACTGGTGTCTGATAAATATGAAGATAAGGGTTAAGTAACAAGAAAGATAAAGAATGGTTGAAAATTATGTTTATAGAAAATGTATAAATAAGATAAAATATTATTTTAATGACATGTGAAATAGAAATTTTTCCTAAGAATAAATGGGTTTATTAAGCGTTTAACGACGGTTTTTGACTAAGTAATATTTCTTACCCATGTTGACGATAACCCTTGGTAGGGATGGAAGTGGGTAGTGTTCTATGTGTGATTTTTACCATTGGGTAATTGTATGTAATGTGGGTTTTTATGGTCATTATAAGGCCTTTATTTTCATAAAATATTACTATTTTGTTATATGTGTTTTGTGATGTGTGAAAGGAATTATTGGAAGAGGCCACCATGACATCATGTTTTATTTGGGTGAAAAGAGGACATATCAAAGAAGTCTCCTCTAGAGTTGGATTAAAAAAACCTAATGGTTTAGGGAAATAAGGGATAAGAGATATTTTTTGATAACATATCTCATTTTGTGATAATGAACAAACAGGACCCAATGCATGTTACACTGATCATGTTTGAGGTTACTAGGAGTTTTAGCTATAGTACACTCCAACCATTATTGGGGAGGGTGGAATATAGGTATTCATATTCAGATAGAGTCCATCCAAATGGTTCTTGATCACTTAATTAATCCCTATAAGAATATAGTCATGTTGTCATCCGACATGTTGAGATGTCTTGAAAAGTGATGGTGGGTTGTCTTAGTTTAGACTGAGAAGGTACAAGGTATGATGTAGAATAGTTTATAGGAAAATAATTTGGATAATTGCCGCTCGAAGACTCTATGGAAGGATAAATCTATATAATTTACAAGGTTTACCCAAGGAACCATGTCAGTGTTGATTTATACACACCATTTCACAAACTTGCATTGTTTTTTTATATTTGGTAGGGGATGTGGTAGCAATGTCAAGGTGCTTCTAATATAAACATTGAAATTAGATTGAGTCCTGTGTGAATATATTCTACCATAATAAGATTAAAGATGTGATGTATTAGGGTGTTATTTTTAAAGGAAATCTCAAGATAGATTCTAGTGGTGTAAATGTAGATAATGTTGGGCAACCAAGTGGTGAGACTTTCATTGGTAATATCTTATTCTTTGAGTGTCTACACAAGGTTAGTGTAGAGAAGAGTAGTAAAAAAAGATAACTAGGCTCCCATATTAGGGATCAAGTTTTCTGCTATCAGTTTTTTATGCCAGGACACATGCGTAGTCACTGTTCCTAACCATAAGTTGAGTGAAGAGTGTGTTGGTGATTGGGTCATGTGAAAAAATGCCATTGGAATAATTAAATGTTGGGAAATGATGGATTCCTAAGGCCAGTGCAGAGTATATAATTGGGGTTGGTTACCCCATATTAGGTATGAATTTGGAGATTTATTGGTCGTCTTAGTAGGGGTGGATGATATGGTGTAGCAGTGTGAGAGAATTCATATTGGAGGGGATGCACAACTCCAGGAAATAAAATTATTGACTAGGGTATAGGGGAAGGTCACCTTCATATAGTTATTTCTGAACTTGGATGTGGAGAGGTTGGGTCGTCGATAGTGTTATGTATGATTCTCATTACTTTCACTCATTCTAATGATTTATTTTATATAAATTCCTCACATTCCATTATTTTTTCTCAGTTTTTGGTTGTGTGGGCCTATCATTTGAATGTATTTGTGGGGTTATATCGATCAATACACCATTAGAAGTGGAAAACATATATTGAATTATAATATATTCTCACTTAATGTTGATAAGTCCCATTTTTTGGGACTTTTATAGGCTAGAGATGTCCATTATTGATTTTATTTTGGGTATGGGATAGATATTTCTTTAACAAGCCCATATTGATTATTATCATCATAGGGTTACATTAACATCTACTGAGGGAGACATGTATGTCTATTGTAGTGAATGGTGTAACGCCCCGACCCTCGTTACCCAGAGTCGGTGCATCATTACAAAACATTGTAACCATACATGGAATCAAGTCCCGAAAGACCAATTAGTTTAGTGGCCTTGGAAGTACTAGATACATTCATAAGTTTTACATTACATCATGAAATAAAAACATCAGAAACATTTTTTCCTTTTGAACACACTTATATCCTTATCATATCCATGTAGGCCGACCTTTAAATACCTCTTCACATCCAGGAAAAATAAAACACAGAAAGGGGTGAGCTCATATGCTCAGTAAGGATAACAATATAGCAGAAACTTTTATAAATAAGCATAAAAATTTAAGGCAATGTATAAGACTAAAACAAAATCCTTTCCAACATAAATTTCAGCATAATATGGAAAAGATAAAATAAAATAATAACATTTGCTTATTCACATGGATATTCTACTAGTTGAATAATCACATACAATTTCAATATCCTATTTCATTATGATGGAATGCATAATTTCAGTCTTCACAACCACATATTCAAGGCCTTGTTCCAAGACACTAGTTTGTATCATGAGACCAATCGATTCATCGAGGAGCTACAGCGGCTTCCACCCATCACTTACTATGTCCAATGAATTAGTTATATGAAAAGTTTTAAATATAAAATAATCATTTGTATTAAATATAGCATACAAAATGTAAATACTTTATCCATAAACCATGAATGGTATAATAATAAAACATCCCAATTAAAACATATAACATAACCATCATTACAATATTTAAGACTTTTATCATAATAAATCATCTTCAAACAAGCTTAAAATACATCAAAGGATATTGACATATATTAAATCAAACATTTTTTTAGAGAAATATCAGTTTCAATTTTGAAATAATTTAAAAGTCATATATTTATAAAAGAAAACATTTATATTGAAAATATTCTTATATAATTGTAAGGGAATATTTGAAGATTTTATAAGGGCCGAAAATAGCCACACTCGCTGTATAAGTTAAAAAAACATTCTTACCTTAATTTTGTCGAAAGGGTCATAAAGTAAGTTGTTTGAAAATCCACGGAAGGATTCATTTAAAAACATATAAGGTAAAATAACTGTATAAATGAATTTAACCCATTTTCCAGTAAATAGTAAAAATGTTTTTAAATACATTTTTTTAAGAAAACAGGTATGTGAATGATAAAGAGGTCCCAGTAGATACATACATAAACACTACCTCGGATAATAAAGAGATTGTGTAATAAACCCTTACCTTGTACTTTTCCTTGGTTAAGGGTACTTTAACCTCCTCTATAATAGTAAAATTATATTATTCAAATTATAAAAAGACTATATACATAAATATGATATCATATATGATCCTCAAATATTGTTTTGTTAATAATATTTTTGTAATATCATCGTTTAGGGTGTTAACTGATCTGTTTTATTTATATGATCGGTTACATAAGACATGTTTGTTAAGGATAGAATGTATTTAGTTCATATATATAATGATATTAAGTTTGTAAAAATTATTTTTAATCCTAAAATGAATATTATTTTTGAATGATTATGATGGGGAATGAATCTCATCACGTTTGTGGAGACGGTAATCTGTACGTACGCACGAGCGTCAATATCATTATATTGATGGTGAAATTGTATGTAATTGGATATTATATCATATATACATAATAAATAACATGTTATATTTATTATTTACATCATTTATACTTATTATTATACCCATACAAATAATGATGTGTTTGAATAACAAACTACACCATGACGTAGAGACGGTTAGCCGTATGTACGCACGTATGGTGACATTGTCATTCATATGATGGATAGAATAATGAATATGGTTGTACCATTTTTTTAAATAAAATAACAGTATATAGAAGATACTGGAGTTATTATTGTATAATGTAAACAACAATAAAATATGAAGTGGAAGAAGAAAAGAACTTGAAAGAGGTGATTAAAATATTTACCTTTTATTCAGGTTCTCCCTTTTGATTTGATCAAAAGGGATCCATTGAAATGCTTTCTGACAAAATTAAGGCCTCTATGATGAATTTAGGAAAGTTGGAAGGATATTTGGGCAGGGGTTGTATGTGAAAAATGGTTTTGGTGTTGTGAAATTAAGATAAGGTGAAGTACCATTTAATAAGAGAAGTGAGGATCACTTTAGGAAAAGATTAAAATATTATTTTATAATAAAATTATTTTTGGTTTATAATCACTCAAAAATGATTTATTTAGAGGAAAATAAGGGTATGGGTGGAAATAATTTCAACTAATAGGTTTTAGATAGGTTTAGTTCAGTATATTAACATTATCAGTTTCATTTATCTCCCAGTTAAATAGTTTGACATTTTCCATGTCTCTTTGTATTTTTATATTATATGGTTAACAAACGTACAATAAACTTCAAGAGAACCCAAAGTGTTGTATTGTTAATATATATTACCTAATATAATTTCCTTGTCCAAACCATAGATTTTTAGGAATATTATATAAATTAATAATATAGTATTTGTTTTAAAATCTCAATTATGTCAATTTTGACACTATTTAGTGTTAGGTTTTTATGAAAATCATAACAGCATGATTAATTCGAAAAAATTTATTTAATAAACCCTAACATGTCATATTAACCAATAATATTTTTTTAATTCATAAAAAATTTAAAATTACATTTATTTGGATATTTATAATATCATTTATTTTAATCTTTCATTAATAAGGTAATTACTACATCATCATTTTGTAATAAATAAATTAAATTATATAATGTCTAAAAATTATAAATAAAAACCTACTATGTAGGAATTTTTTTTATATTTCTAGTAAATATTTATAGCCGAATTTATCTTTATTATAACTCTATATTTAAAATTCTTTAGTTATTAAACATTGAATTTAATTCATTTACCTCTTCTTTAAATAAATTAATAATAAATGTCTTAATCTAATCCAAGTGGACCAAAGTGGATAATATTTTATTTCTACGGTTGTTTTTGGCCAAATTATACTTATCCAATAGAATTAGGACAAGTTTTAGGGTAATTATGATATTATTTTTACCCTTAATTACCCTATTAACTTTTAACCACGGTAAACAAAAGTCAATAGTTACTATTCACACAAAATTATTTTCATCTTATTGAACAAAATTTTACATGCTGATATTAAGAATACCTCTTTTATTTTTGAAATTCAACTAACAAAATTGGTAAAATTAAGTTTTATGCAAATTTACAAATGCTCCTAAGAGGTGGGTAAAAGATGGTAAAAAGTACAATAAAATTTTTATATATCTAAACACAGTATAAAATGACAGCAATGAATTACATTGAATTTATAAAGGTATAATGTATCTATTTTTTCCTAAAATAAATTTAAGAAAAATAACTATTTAAATAAAAAGTCTTTTTTAAAAATTAATTCAGTGTTTTTTTCTATACATCAAAAATTGAATGTTTTCTTGAAAAAAATGAAAACAATTCACCCTAAGTTAATTTCGATGTTTTGAATTCAAAAATGATGTCCGTTTTGAAAAAAAAATTATAAAATTTTAAAAAGTGGGTGTTAATATTCATAGTGGCTAATTTTATTGGTCGCGGTGTATTAGAATCTAAAAGTTGTGTACAATGCACGAAATTTTATTATTCAAAGGGAAACATACCATGGAAGCTTAGGGTGTTACATTCTTCCCTCTTTAAAATAATTTTTTCCTCGAAATATCTATAATACTACCGCACACAATGATTCGGGTGGTTATACATCATTAGTTCCCCTGGTTCCGACGTTGCTTCTTCCTTTTTATGGTTTTCCATAGAACTTTTACCAGATGAGTCCTTTAGTTTCTTAGCACTTGTTCTCTTGTATGAAGAATTTTTATATCCTCTTCACAATAAGACATATCAGGATCCAGTTCAATTTCATCATAGTTGAGTACATTCATTGGTTCCAGCATGTATTTTTTAAACAGTGATACATGGAACACATGATGAACTTTGGATAGACTTGGAGGAATTTCCAAACGATAAGCTACCACTCTTATTCGTTCTAGAATTTCAAAAGGTCTGATGTACATGGGACTCAATTTACCCTTCTTACCAAAACATATAACACCCTTTTATGGAGATACATTCAAAAAAAACATGATCTCCTCCCTGAAATTCCAAATCATTCATTCGATTATTGGAAAATTTCTTTTTCCTACTTTGAGCTGCTTTGATGTGGGTTTGGATAACCTTTACGTTTTCCATCATTTACTCAAATTGTTCTAGGCATATGAATTTTCTATCACCAACATCATTCCAACATGTTGGTGTGCAGAATCTCTTACAATATAATGCCTCACATGGTGTCATATGAATACTTTAATGGATGATATTGTTATAATAAAATTCTACCAATGGTAAAAATTGGTACCACATACTTTGAAAGTCAAGTGAGAAAGATCTCATCATTTCTTTTAAGGTCCAAATAGTGTTTTCTGATTGTCCATTAGTTTGATGGTGGTAGGTGGTGCTCAAACAAATTTCAGTATCTTGGGATTTCTGAAGACTTTTCAAGAATCATGATGTAAAACGGGGATCACGATCCGAAACAATCGATAGAGGTACACCATGGAGTCTCAGAACTTCATTAATATATCTTCTTTCCATACGTTGAAGTGGTAAATCTACTCTTATAGAATGAAAATGTACTGAATTGGTAAGTTGATCAACAATGACACATATTGCATCATTTCTTTTAGGAGTATTTGGTAGCCCCATGAAAAAGTTCATCATAATATTATCGAATTTCCACTTAGGTATGGGAAGTGGATGCATGAATCCTCTAGGTTGTTGCCTTCCGTCTTTCACTTGTTGACAAACCAAACATCGTGACACCAAATGATCAATCTCCCTCTTCATGTTGTCCCACCAAAAATGTTCCTTAAAATCTTTATACATCATGGTCCACACAGGGTGTATAGAGAAATTAGAGCTATGAGAATCATCCAAAAATTCCATTTTTAGATCAGGTATGTTTTGAACAAAAATTCTCTTCCCAAATTTCAAAATTCCATTTTCATTTATGAAGTCACACAATATCCCATCATTCACATCTTTAATATTCTATTGAAACTCATCATCAGTAGTCTTAGAACACTTTATCATGTCTCATAAAGATGGTTTGACAACCATTTGAAAAAGTATTGATGTTTCACCTCCCATGGTTATTCCCATATCCATCCTTACTAGATCCATGAAAATAGGATCCCTTTCAACTCTCATCTAGTTCAAAACTCTATTGTACTTTCTAATCGAAGCATCTACCACCTTTTTTGTCTTCCTTGAGTGGTATTTTATAGTGAAATCAGAATCCTTGAGTAGTTCAAGCCAATTTCTTTGCCTCATCTTGACATCTTTCTATGAAAAAATACACTTCAAACTCTTGTGATTAGTATGAATTTCACATTTTTCACTATAGAGATAGTGTCTCCATATTTTCAGAGTAATGATTACAGCTGATAACTCAAGGTCATGAGTTGGATTGTTTTGATCATGAATTTTTAGCTATTGTGATGCATAAGAAACAACTCTACCATTCTTCATAAGGACACAACCAAGTCCTTTCTTTGAAGAATAACTATTAATAACAAACCCATCATTCCCAAATGGTAGAGTAAATATAGGAGAATTGACTAATCTTATATTCAGTTCTTCAAAAAATTCTTCCCACTCTTTTTTCCAAACAAATTTAACCCCTTTACAGGTGATCTTTGTTAATGGGTTATCCAATCGGGACTAATTCTGGACAAAACACCTATAATAACCATCTAAACCAACCAAACTGCATACCTCAGTTATACTCACCAGTGCTGGCCATTCTGAGATTTCCTTTGTCTTAGAAGGATCAACATAGATTCCATCCATAGAGACAATATGGCCAATAAAATAAATCTCTTGAAACCAGAATTCACATTTTTCAAACGTCCCATATAATTCATTTCTTCTCAGACTCTTTAGGATAAATCGCATGTGCTTTTCATGATCTTCATAGCTTTTTTAGTATACCAAAATATCATCAATAAATACCACTACAAATTCATCAAGATATTCCTTGAAAACAATACTCATTAGATCCATGAAGATAGAGGGTTCATTAGTCAATCCAAAAGGCATTACTGTAAACTCATAATGCTTGTACGTGGTTTGAAATGATTTTTTTAGAATTTCTTCCTTCTTTACACACTACTGATAAAATCCAGATCGATGGTCAATCTTCTAAAAATATTGTGGTTCGTGAAGTTGGTCGAATAAATCATCAATGTGAGGTTGGGGATTATGGTTTTTTATTATTATAACATTTATCTCCCTGTAGTCAATGCACAACCTCATTGATCCGTCTTTCTTCTTAACAAAAAGGATATGGGATCCCTATAGAGAAACACTAGTGTGAATAAATCCCTTTTTAATCATTTCCTCTAGTTGTTTCTTTAGTTCCACTAATTCCATAGTGTAAATTCTATAAGGGGTATTCGATATGAGCCTTGAACCAGGAATTAAATCAACGGAAAACTCAATTTCTCATTCTGGAGGATGTCCAGGTAAATCCCCTAGAAACACATCATAATATTCTTACACAATAGGTACGTCCTCTATTCGAACATTATTTTACTCACCCATAATTATTTCATTCATGTCCTCCCCAATAATTGAATTTAGTAGAGATAGTGAGGGTGGATCTATATAAGAATCGGATGGTGACGTTTCATCGCTAAAGATAAGGTATCTTTATCATCATTGAGAATTGTAACCTCTTACTTAAAATAAATTTTTTCATCATGGTCTGAAATCCAATCCATGCGAATGATTATATCAAATTAAATCATGGGTATGACAATGATATCAATAGATAATGAACATTTATAAACCCGAATGGGAACTGATTCACAAAACTTTGTTGCAATGAAACTTCCCGTAGGAGTTTTGACAGACAACTCCCTTGTTAAATCAAATTGGAAAGATTTAATTTTCATCGAAAATAAGGATGATATGAAACAATGTGATGATCCAGAATCAAATAAAGCATTGGTTAAACTTGAGGAAACCATTAAATTACCTTCCAACAAATCTTTCAGAGCTTCAACCTCAGTAGTAGTGATCGCATAAGCATGGCCTTGCTCCCGTGGCCTTTTCTGAGGGGTGTTTTTTTTGCGCTAAGGAAATTCATTTGTATAATGCCCCTTTTCTCTACAATTGTAGAATTCAACATTGATAGCCTCTTTCTTTCCCATGAAATCTCGAGCTTGGTGGCCTTTTTTACCACAATTGTAACAGACTCTCATTTCTTTGAGGCATGTACAACAGGGTGTTTCTTCCCAAATTTACCGCAGGATGGATATTCAAATTTTCCCTTCTTCCCCTTATTTCCATTTCAATAGTGTTTAGCAGATCTCTTATTCTCCTGCTTTACTTTAAAGTTGTAAGACATAGATAATTATTTTTCTATCTTGATAGCACATGAGACAATATATTCGTATGATAAGAAGGATTATGAGACTAATGTTTTCTGGATAAATGGTTTTAACCCATCAAAGAATCGATCAATGTTACTCCTTGGATTACATATATAATATGCAGCTTGCCTTGCTATCTTTGTATAGCTAGCTTCATATTTTGCGACATTCTTGTCCTCCTTTTGTCTCAGAATCAAAAAATTTATTTCCATATCCACTCGATGGACATGAGGGAAGTATTTTTCTAAGAAAATATTTTTAAAATCCATCCATTCAATATTTGATACTTCATCATCTTCCTTTGTGTTTTGAATAAATTACCACCATTGATCTGCATCTCCCGTGAGGCGATAAACTGCGATGACAACTTTTTCCCTTCCGATACTCCCGAAAGAGTGAAATATTATCTCTAATGAAATTATCCATTGCTCGGCTACAAAAGGATTTGTAGTCCCATTGTATGTTGGTGGTACTTGCCTCATGAATCGGTCTAACATTGATCCTCCACGTTGTGGATAAGGGTGCTCTATACGTTTAAGGTTATTATTAAAAACATGTGCGAGTTGTCCCAGTATAGTGATAAGCTGATCAACACCTATTGCATCACCCGCTCCAATATAATTATATTGAGTAGGAGGGAAATCCTACATGGATTATGTGAGTTGATACAATTTCCCTTCCATCCAATAAGCCCCATTTCTAAATAGTGGAATACATTAGATTATTTTATGAACCGCAATACATAATTCCGAACATGTAAAACAGTAAACATAAATTGAACATTTTATGGATAAAATCCTTAATCATAAAATAATTCACTGAGGAACTATATACTTATAAATCCTTCATAATGTTATGTAAATAAAATGTTAATTATACTATGGATATTCCCCAGGATTTTTGTAACCAAGAGTACAGAAAGTCCCATTGTCGTGAACCGGTTCCCGTTCGAGTCTAGCTCAAAGTGGTGTTTTTAGGTTTAACCCCTAGCTACATTTATGCCAGAGCCGCCTCAACCATATCATATCTAGATAGTGATGTATTGCTTGGAAAACTTACAAAATCTCTACAGTACCAAAATTCTATAATTCCTTTATATAGTAATCCTCAAAGTCTATCTTAGGGTAGAGTTGTCTCATAAAAGTTTTTCGAAATCTAGTTTCCAAGGTCTGTACTAAATTTCCTGTGATAAAAACTGTAATTCCCTGACCATCGTTACCCTGAGTCGGTGCATTATTACATAACATTGGCATGATACAAGTAATCATGTCCTGCAATACTAATAATTTAGTAGCCTTTAAAGTACTAGATACATTCATAAGTTTTACATTACATCATGAAATAAAAACATCAACAAAATTTTGTCCCCTTTGAACAAACTTATATCCTTAGCCTATCCCTGCAGGTCGACCAATAAATACTTTTTCACATCCTGGAAAAAAAACATAGAAAGGGTTGAGGTCAAATGCTCAGTAAGTATAAAAATATAACAGGAACATTTATAAATTATCATAAACATTTAAGGAAATGTATAAGACTAATAAAAAAGCCTTTAAACATAAACATCAACATAATATTGAAAAGATAAAATCAAATAATTCCATTTAATTATTCACATGGATATTCTACAAGTCAAATAATCACATGAAATTTCAATATCCAATTTCATAATGATGAAATGTATAAATCCAAACATCATAAACAAATTGTCAAGGAATTGTTCCATGACTATAAATAAGAATTTTTCAAGGCCTTGTTCCAAGACACTAGTTTTTCTCATGATACATACCGATTCATCGAAGAGCTATAGTGGGAACCACCCATCACACACTAATTCTAATGCATTCCTCATATGAAAAGGATTAAACATAACATAAAAATTCTTATTAAAACTAGCATAAGAAATGCCAATAATTTATCCATCAACCATGAATGGTATAATAATAACACATCCACAGTCAAACATATCACAAAAACTTCAATACAATATGGATGATTTGTATCATAATAAATCAATTTCAAATAATCTTAAAATCTATCAATTGGTGTTGACATAGATGAAATCAACACTTTTTTAGAGAAATATCTCTTTCTATTTTGAAATAATTTAAAAGGAATATAGTTATAAAATAAAATTTTATTTAGAAAATATTATTATATACTTTTATGGGAATATTTGACGATGTTATAATGGTAGACAATTGCCACACTCGTTGTATATGTTAAAAAACCTTCTTATCTTAATTTTGTCGAAAGGGTCATAAAGTACCTTGTTTGGAAAACGACGGAAAAATTCCTTTCAAAACATATAAGGTCAAATAAGGATATAAATAACTTTAACCCATTTTCGAGTAAATAGTAAAAACGTTTTGACATACATTTTTTAAGATAACACGAATGTGGATGATAAAGAGGTACCAGTAGATACTTACGTAAAAACAAAACCGGATAATAAAGAGATTTTGAAATTAACCGTTACCTTGTACATTTCCTCGGTAAAGGGTACATTAACCACCTATATAGTAGATAAATCATTGTTATTAAATTATACAAAAACTATATACATAAATATAATATAATATATGATCCTCTAATATAGAGTTGTTAATAATATTTTAGTAATATCATTGTTTTGGGTGTTAGCTAATCTGTTTTCCTTTATATGCTCGGTTACACAATCTAGGTTTGTTATGGATTGGATATATTTTATTCATATAAAAAATGATATTAAGTTCTTAATAATTATTTTTAATCATAAAATAAAAATTATTCTTGAGTGATTACAATGGAGAATGAATCTCATCGTGTTTGTAAAGATGGTAATCCGTACGTACGCACGAGTGACAATATTATTTTATTTATGGGGGAAATGGTTTGTAATTGGATGGTATAACATATATAATGAGTAAATAACATGTTATATTTATTATTTACATCAGTTATACTAATTATTATACCCATCCAAATAATGAATTATTTGGATAACAAACTACACCACGACCTGGAGACGATAAGCTGTATGTGTGCACGTATGATGACTTTGTCATTCATATGATGGATTGAATATTGAATATGGTTGTAACATATTTATAATAACATCACTGTATATATAGGATACTGGATCAATTATTTCATAATGGAAACAACAAAAAAAGATAAAGTGGATGAAGAAATGAACTTGAAAGTGGTGAAGAAATATTTACCTCTTCTTCAGGTTCTTACATTTAATTTCATCAAAATAGCTCCTTATATTGGATTTCTGGAAAAAGAGAGTCCTCTAGGATGACGGTAGGAAATTTGGGAGGATATTTGGGTAGGTTATGGCTGAGATAAATGGCTTTGGAGGTGTGAAATTAAGATAAGGGGAAGTACCCTTTTATAAGAGAGGTGAGGGTCACTTTAGGAAAATCTTGAAATATTATTTTATAATAAAATCATTTTTGGTTTCTAATGGCTCAAAAATGATTTATTTCTAGGCTATGTTAAGGATGGGTCGAAAGCCTTACAATCAATATTTTTTAGACAGGTTTAGGTCACTATATTAACCTTATCTTTTATATTTAACTCTTAGTTAAATTGTTTGACATTTACCATGTCTCTTTGTATTTTTATATTATATGGCTAATTGATTTAATATAAACTTCCAAGATAACCCCAAGTGTTTCATTATTAACATATATAAATTTATCTATGTTCTTTGGATAAACCTGATATTTTTATGAATATTTTATCAATTAATAATATAGTAATTTTTTAAAAACTCAGTTATGTCAATTTTGACACTATTTAGTATTTGGTTTTTGTGAAAATCATGACCGCATGATTAATTCGAAAAAAAATTATTTAATCAACACTAAAAATTCATTTTAACCTATTAATTTATTGTAATTCCTAAAAAGTCTCAAATTACATTTATTTTGATATTTATAATATCAATTATTTTAATCATTCATTAATGAGATAATTACTCCATCATCATTGTGTCATAAATAAATTAAAATATTAAATGAATAAGAATTATAAATAAAATACCATTATTTAAGAAATCATTTTAGTTTTCAAATTTATGTTTATAGTCAAATTTATCTTTTGAATATCCTAATATAAAAAATGGTTTAGTTATTAAACATTGAATTTAACTCTTTCAACTCTTCTTTAAATAAAATAATAATAAATGTCCTAATCTAATCCAAGTGGACCAAAGAAGATCATATTTTATTCCTAAGGTTTTTTTGGTTGAATTATACTTATTAAATAGAATTAGGA
The DNA here is from genome assembly GCA_963277665.1 of Viscum album. NCBI lineage: Eukaryota > Viridiplantae > Streptophyta > Magnoliopsida > Santalales > Viscaceae > Viscum > Viscum album. The sequence continues at coordinate 1,862,626,376 of OY728126.1, read as the reverse complement.
CATGTTTTAGGGTAATTATGATATCATTTTATCCCTTAAGTACCCTATTTATTTTTAACCGTGGTAAATAAAAGTCAAAAAATACTATTCACTAAAAAATTATTTTCCTCTTATTGAACCATATTTTACTTACTGATGAAAATGTGCCTCTCAGATTTTTGAAATTCAACTCACAGAAGTGGTAAAATTATGTTTTATGAAAATTGGCCAATCATCCTATGAGGTTGGTAAATGATGGTAAAAAGTACAATAAATATTTTATATATCTAGACTTATTATAAAATGAATCCAATGAGTTACATTGGACCTATATAAGTATTATGTATACATTTTGTCCTATAATAAATTTAAATAAAATAAATAATTATTTATATAAAAATTCAGTTTTACACAATAATTTAGTGTTATTCACTATTCATCAAAAAATTGAATGTTTTCAGAAAAAATACAAAAAATTCACCCTAAGATAATTTTGATATTCTGAATTCAAAAATAAAGTCCATTTTGAAAAATAAATTTATAAAATTTTTAAAAGTGGGTAATACTATTCATAATGGCTAGTTTCATTGGTCGTGGTGTGTTAAAATCTCAAAGTTGTGTACAATGTTAGATATTTCATTATTCATAGGGAAACATAGCATGGTAGCTTGATGTGTTACATTCTTGGGTCCTTCAAAAAATTTCATCCTCAAAATTTCTATAATAATTCCAAAAAAAAAGATTCAGGTGGTTCTTCATCATTAGTTCATATGGTTTCCACATTGACTCTTACATCTTATTGTTTCTCCATAGAATTGTTACTTGATGATTCATTCAGTTTCTCATCACTTGTTATCTTGTATTAAGAATTTTGAGAGGCTCTTCCAAATAAGATAGATCAAGATCCAGTTCAATTTCTTCATAGGTGGGAACATGCATTGGTTCAGGCATGTATTTTCTCACCTGTGATACATAGAAAACATCATGAACTTTGGAGAGACTTTGAGGTATTATCAAATGATAATCTACAACTCCAATTAATTCTAGAATTTCAAAAGGTCGGATGTACCTAGGACTCAATTTACCCTTCTTAATGAAATGTATAACACCCTTCCATGGAGATGCCTTCAAGAAAACATGATCTCCTACCTGAAATTCTGAATCCTTCCTTTGGTTATCTGTATATCTCTTTGGATAATTTGAGATGTTTGATGTGGGTTTGGATAACCTTTACCTTTTCCACAGTTTCCTCAACATGTTCTGGGCCTAGGAGTTTTCATTCACCAACATAATCCCAGCACGTTGGTGTGATACATCTCTTTCCATATAATGCTTCATTCGGTTCCATCTGAATACTTGAATGGAAGTTATTGGTATAGGAAAATTATACCATAGGTAAATATTGATCCCACATACCTTGAAATTCAAGTGAGATAGATCTAAGCATGTCATCTAAGGTTTGAATAGTCCATTTTGATTGTCCATCGGTTTGAGGGTGGTAGGCAGTGCTCAAACAAAGTTTAGTATCTATGGCTTTCTGAAGACTTTTCTAGAATCTTAATGTAAAATGTGGATCATGATCAGAAACAATCGAGTAGTATGGTTTCATGGATTCCCATGGACTATGTATTCAGATCAAGATCCACATTTTACATCCCACTTATGGTAGGGATTATAGAAGGCATATGGTACACAGGTGTTATTGAGTATGTCCTTTTCACCCGAAGATAGATGGTCAGTGAGAGATTACTATTCATGTGTTAAAGGACATGTTCAACACATACATACTAGATTTTTTAGATCATGGGAGAATCATTTGTATCTGGTTGATTTTTCATACAATAATATTTACCAAGATTAAATTAACATGGAACCATTTGAGGAAATTTAGTTTTTTCCTTGTAGATCAATGATGATTTGTTAGAGGCATGAGAAACAAATTTTTTTGGACCAAGTCTCGTGTTGGAAATGTCAAAATAGATCAATTTTATATAGAAATGTATGGAAATGAATCTGGGTAGGAAAAATTCATTTGTGGATCGACGTTGTAGAAATTTTGAGTTTTTGATGGGTGATCAATTTTTTTCTACAATTGTGACCAAAATTGGGTCACCATTGGAGTTTAAAAAAAGGAAAGATGGCTCTTAGGTACATGGGAACTTTTGTGATTGTGGAAAGAATAAAACCAATGGTGTGTTGATTGGATCTTCTAGAACAGTATAGTGGTATGCATGGTGTTTTTTCATGTATCATAGATTCATTGGTTTAATCCTTACCCATATCAGATGACATATATTAAGGTTTATGAGAATGAATATGATGTGTCCTTTGAGGATAATTTTTTTCTTATTGTGGGTCGTAGTGAGAAGGTCTTTTGGGGAAAGACTATCCCTTTTTTCATGTTATATGGTTGCATTGGAATGATTAGAATGAGTCTTCAGAATGGGAATTGAATGAGTGGGCCCAATAGCCCAATCTATTCTCTTTGGAAGCTTAATGATGTTTGGAAGTGCGGTTCAATAATCATCCATTATACGGTGTGGATTTTGTAAGATCCAAGACATCATGGATGTATGAACATGATTAAATTTTTTCTCAGATCTATTAATTTGGGTTAATGGAATGTTTACTGGTTTTTGGAGGAGGCTCAAGGGTGTTCCAAGGGATTTGGATATGAAATAAAAAATGAAATTGGCCATCTAGTGCCAGTTTCATGGTTGGTTCTCTCCAAGATATAACTTTCATCCAAAATTTGCAAGGAAGGAGAAAGGGTGAATGGTATATGTGAAACCATCCAAGGGGGATAAAAATACATGTAGCGTTGGATGGTGTAATTCTGCAAGATTGGTGTATGATTTTCGAACCGTGTGAGACTCCCAATATAACTGTGAGACATAACCTCCATTATATAATGGTCGACGCACAGTTTGTGTAACAACCCAAACTTTTCCTAATGAAAATTCCTCTAGATCTGATTAAGTGTTTTACTATGTTAAATGGTTATATAAAACATATGAACTTCTTTGATTTTATGTTTATGGATTTCAAAGTACCATTAATAATTTGTATCATTTCTAATATAGTCATTGAATAGTGTTCACATTATTAGTAAAAACATAGGGCTTTAATAAATCCAATTTACTCAGACAACGGAAGTGATGGCCTCATCTAGTTGAATTTCCCCATACAAATCCCATTCTTCAGATCCAGGAAAGTAGTTTGCATCATTGGGCTTCACTCTTTGCCTAGCCCAAGTCAAGCATCAATACGTTAAGCTTAAATAGAGTTGTTTATGGGAGTAGTGGAGGTTGATAGAGATTACATTCAGAGAAATGTTATCCATGCCACCCCAAAAGTCTGTCACCATCACACACATTACCCATAGGTCATATGTGGGTGTTATAAGGGGTTAGGTAACAATACCCTAGCACTATTATTATGCAGATTTTTTGAATAAATAATATACATTAATTTTATTATTGTTAATTTGTAAATAGTTTTTAAAGCACAAATAATATTTTTAGAAAATATTCAATTATGAAATCCATATTTATGAATCAATTAATTTTTAAATAAATAATATTCTATTAAAAAATTATTACTAAATAACTATTTATTAAATAAGAATGATCATATAATTTTTATGAATTCAAATGTAATTTTTGTTTAGGTTTGAAAACTTTTTTTTAACCCATGAATTTTTTATGAATGTGGGTTTTTATTTTAAAAGTAAATATTCACATTTTTAGAAAAAACGTTAGATAGATTGAATATTATTTTTGGAATTAGAATGTCTGAATTATTCAATGCTTAATTCATCATAATTTGTGTAGGAAGTCAAACTTTTGGGTAAAAATTAAATACAGTTTAAATATATAATGTTATTATGCCATTATAATGACCTAATAGTTTTATAATAAAATGATATAAATTGTTTCCATTGAAAATATATGTTTTCTCTTTAAAATAATGTCATTTTAGGTTTTTTTGATTTATTTTACAATGCATTAGTGAACCCTCCATGACATATAAAACATTTTTAACATTTTGAAATGATTTCCATGACAATGTGACTTGTATCCACATAATCAATCCTACTATTTTAATATTTTAGTAATTTGGACATAAAAATTAATGTTTTCCACTCCAATTTTTCAAAAACCATTTGCAAAAACCATAGTATGGTTTGTGTTTTGGTATAGTTTAATGTTTGGTGTCCAAAACCTACATAATAATTAATTTACACTCCTTTCTAATTTAAACCCACTAAATCTCCATTTCATATTCACTCAAACTATTTGGAGCATGACCAAATCCTAACAAACTCTCTCTAAAATCCTCGCATGGTGCCCCAATATCCCAATAAGCCCTTCTAAAGCCTCTCCCATGCTTTTGGGTCACACTTCCATGTAAGGGATCCTCATTTTCCTTCCTTCCATATTTATGTTAAAGTTTCCTTATATTGTTATGCCCTTTTCTTTTTAATTAGAAATGTTGGGTTATGATTTCTCACCTCCCCTATGGTTTCCTTTTTATTTTAAAATGATGATAGACCCATTTTACTCTCTTTAACGCCCCCCATGTTCACCTCTCACCATGCCGAATTTTCGTAAGATATTTCTTCCATTCTCATTTTTTCATGTTTAGTAATGTTGTTATACCCTTTTATTTTGAATAAAAAATATTGGGGTACGTTTTATCACCTCCCCCATACTTCAATGTTTATTTTTTATTGATTGTATCCCTCTTTCCCTCCAATTAATTCCTCCCACATACACCTATTTCTATGCCGAAATTCGGTAAGGAATTTCTCTCTTCACATTTACATTCACGTAATTATTTCATTTTATGCATCTATATTACATTACATATGTTTCGATATTATGTTTCATAACCCCCTTACATTCCATTTCATATATAAATGATGAGAGAAACATTTCTCTCTCATCAACCCATTTTATGATTTCTATGTGACTTCATTATGCTTTCGAAGTTAGATCACAATTTCCCATGCCAAAATCATCATTTAAGTGAATACCATACCCATTTCAATATCAAGGGTATTTACCTTTATGCACATGTACTTGTTTATTAAGAACATAAATTTATACATTCCAAATCTCTTATTCTTGGAATCAATTATGATGTTTAATGAATCCATGTTGTATTTTCCATGGGGCACACTTATTCATGAAATTGCATGTTTGTAAAGGGTGTGACCAAATAGTGATCCAATGAATTGGGTAAAGATTAGTATCAGGATACATCAAGTGGAATGGGGGTATACTGATGATAATTAATGTTCAATGAGGGTTTACTCAAGATCCATGTTCAATGATCCTTGGCTCATGCTAACGTCATGTTAAATGTTGTTTCCACATTTACATATTATGATGAACATTTTATATCATGCCTTTATGTTCATTTTTCTCTTGTGCTCCATTGATATGACTATTAATTAACATGTACTATATTCTTCATGTTATTCCTTTTTTACTCTCTTACTGGGCTTTATAGCTCACCCTTTTTTTTGCATTTCCATATATTATCCATTTCAATGCTATGTACGAAGGAATAATATGGTCATGTAAACGAATTTTTCAATAAAGATGTTTTATTTTATGTTTTATGTTGTTATGTAATTTTCCTAATTTACAAAGACACTAGACCTCTTAAACCCTAGAGTTTCCTTAAGTGAATGTTTATGTAATAAATCATATTTATGTGTGTAATAAAGAGAAGTGTTCTTATAGTTGGTATCAAAGGATATGTTTAGTTATTTTTAGGGATTAGGATTAGAAAAACCTAGTGAATGCCTTATGGATAATAGAAAGTATACTAAAAGAATCCCTAAATTTTGGTGAGTATCTATTACATTTTTTATCAAGTAAATACATCCATTTCTCGATACAAACAATTAGAGGTGGCTCTAGTACAAATGTATCTTGGGGTAAAACCAAGAAACACTACTTTGAGCTAGACTTGAATCGGAATTGGTGTAATAAAATGTGCCTTGATGAACTATTGGTTGTGACACTCATAGGGGATATGATTTAGTTAATTCATAAGATTAGTATGAATCATTATTAAGGGAATTAAAAAATAACCCTAAATATATTTTTTGGGATATTGATCATAGATAACATATATCAAAGCCTAGAAATTCATTAGTTAATGAATTTAATTTAATTTATAAGTTATAACTTTGGGTATTAGGATTCAAATTCATGTGTTACAAAAAATGTTTCTTTTATTCCAAAAATGGCTGGTATTATGAGAACTCATGATAAAAATAGATTTGAAGGTCAGTGTGATGACTGTCCTAAAGTGATATCCAATCAAATGGGAGCTCAAGTATGAATTATTGTGAATTTTCCAAACCAGGTATCAAGAATATAGATGAACAATTGGTACATTTTTTAATTCCCAAGAACAACAAGGAAGAGGAAGATGATATCTCATGAAATTCCATCAGATAAAGGTGATAAGTGAAGGAAGACCGAATTTCATTCATGCAAAAAATTTTGAAAGTGGTCCTAAGGGAAATGTCACAAAGGGAATAGGATATGTTTGTTATGTTGAAAATAAGGGTAAAAAGTTTCCAATTTCCATGAAATAATGTATAATATAATGGATGGAAACAAATATCAATTTGAGGCATTATACACAATTATGTCATAAATGGAGAGAATTCAGTCATTGTCCAATATGATTATCTATTGCAAGTGATGAGAAGCATGATGAGTGTCAACAATCTCTATGATCAAGGGAGCACGAGAAGTCAAATGCTAAAATGGATAATCATGAATGAATTACATGTAACCACTGCTAAAAAGTAGTGTATGTAGTAATGTATTTCAATCCATCTCATATTAGTATATCTTTTTTGTTTTCTGTGAACATTGAGTCCCCAATAGAAATAATATTAAATAATTAGTGAAAATACATCTATAAGGGTTGTATTACATGTTGATGTTTGTGGGAATGTTCTCCTTGAAAATTTTCAAAGCCTCCCTTTGTTGGAATTTGAGGAAAAAATAATGATGTCTTGCCTATACCTCAAGACAGCCCCACTCATGATTCGGAGATGGCTGTATTAATCTTCACTTTAAAATTTTGGTGAAATTACCTATATGGGGAGAAGTGTGAAATATACATAGATAATAAAACCCAAGAGATTATATTCACACATAAAGAGTTGAACATGCACCAGTGAATATGTTTAGAGATGGTCAATGTCTATGATTACTCAATCCATTACCATCTCGGACGTAAAAAGGTCCCAGCAATTCTATCATTGATGAGAATTGAAAAGGATCACATATTCTATGATTTGGTGAATATAGACATGGGACTAATAAATAAGTGAACATCATCAATCCATTGACAAATTAGTTCTCAAACATCTATATTGGAAAGGGTAATCATTCCTTAAAAGGATAATTTCGGAATTCATAAGAAAGTGGAAAGAATTAGAAAAGGGGAATCCTCGGAGTTCAATGTTAATGAAAAAAGAATTGTGAGATTTTGGGAAAGACCACATGTTCTATCAAATCTTGAGATAAAGATTGAGCATTTGGATGATTCATGTAGTTTGAAATTCTCTATTCACCCAGGAAACACAGAGATGTATCGAGATCTCCAAGAGCATTTTTGTTTGGATAACATAAAGAAGAAGATCGTTGATTATATATCAAAGTACCTAGTATGTCATGACGTGAAAGATGCGAGGAAGAAGTCTAAGGTTATGATGAAACCATTACCCAAAACAACATGGTAATGAGAGAACATCACCATGGACTTTTTCACCAGACATCTAAATACATCCAAAGGAAACAATGTTGTCTAGGTTTTTGTGTATCGTCTTACAAAGAATGCACAATTCATTTAAATTAAAATGGACTTATCGTTAGATCAAATGGCACAGATATATATCAAATATGTGGTATGGTTAAATGGAGTTCCACTATCTATTATATCTGATAGAGATCTAGGATTCACATTTATGTTTTAGAAGAGTCTTCAACATGTTCTGAATAATGAGATGAACTTTAGTACTGATTATCATCCTCAAACTGATGTTCGATCTGAGAGGACTATCCATACACGTGAGGACGTGTTGAGAGAAATCTCAATGGACTTCCAAGGAGGATGGGAGCAACATGTTCCTATGGTTGATTTCTCTTACAATAAAAGTTTCCACTAAATAATCTAAAGGGCTCATTAGGAAGCCCTTTATGGGAAGAGGTGCAGACCATCGTCATGTTGGGATAATATAGGGAGCGAAAACTCTTAGATCTAGAAATGGTTGAAGAAATGGTGGATAAGGTTACGACCATCTAGAAGTACATTAATTATTCTCAAAGTCAACAAAAGATCTATGCTGATAACCATCAACAATACATAGAATTTTATGTTGGAGAAATAGTATTCCTCCATATATCATTGTGGAGTAGAGTTATGAGATTTTGGATTAAGTGAATACATAGTCTAAGGTTCATTGACCCTTTTGAGATCATTGATCGCATAGAAGGAGTGGCCTATTAACATGCACTCCAACTGAACCAATCTCAACTACATGATGTATTCCATGTATCACTCATGTGAAATTACATACCATACCCATCACATTTACTCAATCTAGAGTTGGTACTATTGGAGAATGTCATCTCTTATGAAGAGAATATGGTGAAGATAGTATATCGTAGGGAAAACGTTCTATGAAATTAAAAACATTCCCTCATCATGTTGTTGTGGAAAAACCACAGGATTGAAGAAGCAATGTGGAAATCATAGGATGTGATGATGCAGAGTTACAAGTATTTGTTTTATCATGGGAAAATGAAATTTTGATGGAAAAACATCTTAAAGGGGGAAGATTGTGAAGAACCAAACTTTTAATAATGCAAGTTCCTATTGATCTCATTAAATGTGTTATTATGTAAAATGGTTATACAAAACATATTCACTTCTTTGGTTTTATGTTTTAATATTTGAAAAAACCATTAAGAATTGTTTCCATTTCTAATATAGTCGTTGAAAAGTGATCACATGATTTGTATAAATATAGGGCTTTATAAACTCCAATTTACTAAAAAGTATTGATGGCCTCATATAGTAAACTTTCTATGTATGAAGCCCATTTATCAGAGCATGGAAAGGAGTTAGTATCACTAGACATTTCTCTTGACCAATCCCTAGTCAAGCTTCAACACTTTAAGCTTGAATGGAACTGCATGTGGGAGAAGTGGAAGTTAATAGAGATTACCACACAAGCGATGTTATCTGTGCTACCCCAATAGTCTTTCATCATCGCTCACCTTACCCTTAGATCATATGTGAGTGTTGTAAGGGGATATGTAACAAGACCCTAGAATAGTTATTATGTGCATTTTTTATGAATAATGAATATAAATTCATTTTTTATTAATACTTTGTAAATAGATTTTAAAGCACAAATAGAATTTTTAGTTAATATTCAATTAAGGAATATATTTTCATGAATTAATGGATTTTTTAGCTATAAATTATTTAAATAATATATTATTAAAAAATTACTTTGTATTAAATATAACTGATCGTATAATTTTTATGAATAAAACTTTAATTATTATAAAGTCTTGAAATCTTTTTTTTTTCAAAACCCATAATGTTTCGATAAATGTTGGTTTTTATTTTAAAAGTAAAAATTCAAATATTTTGAAAATTATTTATATAAAATGAGTATTATTTTTAAAATTTGGACATAAAAATTATCCAATGGTGATTTTTTAATAATTTTTTAAGATAGTAAAATTTTTGGGTAAAAATTAAATACCATTTAAATATATAATGGGTTTTATGACAACAAAATGACCCAATAGTGATGTAATATAATATGATAAATGGAATTGTTTTCCAATAAGTATTTTACCATTAATGTAATTCTATTTTAGGTTTGTTTTATTATTTTAAAAAAGCATTAGTGGACCCTCCAAGACTTATAAAACATTTTAACAATTAAAAATGATTTCCTTGAGAATGTGACTCACCTATACAAAAGAAAGACTAATATTTTTAAAAATTATGACAATGGCCTTATAAAATAATCTTTTTTCACTCGACTTTCACAAAAACCATGGTCAAAAACCATGTTATAGTTTGTGGTTTTCATTAATTTAATGTGTGGTTTCCAAAACCTGAATAATAAAGAATTCCCCCTAATTTCTTATATAATCCCACTCAATATCTTATTTTCCATCACTAAAACCATTTTTAGTTAGAACAAACCCTTACATAATATCTCTATAATCCTCTTAATTCTCCATATTCTCCCATTAATCCCCTCTCAAGCCTTTACCAAGCCTTTGTGATCACACTTCCAATTAAGGGATACTCACTTTCCTTCCTTCATTATTAATGTTCAAGTTTACATATAATGTTATGCCCTTTAATTTTTAATTATAAATGTTGGGGTGGGACGTTGACCTCCCCAATAGTTCCATTTTTATGTTTTAATGATGAAATACCCCTTTCTCTCTCATTGATGCCTCCCATGTACACTTGTTACCATGCTGAAGTTTCGTAAGGTATTTCTTCCTTTCTCATTTTTTTCCAAATTAAATTTTGTTGTTATACCCATTTATTTTCAATTAAAAATGATGGTTTATGATTTCAAACCTCACCCATACAACCCTCATTATGTTTTAATGATTTTATACCTCTTTATTTGTCATTAATTCCTCTCATGTACACCTATTACCATGCTGAAATTCAGTAAGGAATTTCTCTCTTCTCATTTATATTCAAGTAATAATTTTTTATTATACATCCAAATTCCATTACATATGTTGTGATATTATGTTACATGACCTGATAACATTAAATATCTTGTATAAATGAGGATATGACCCTTTCATTTCCATCAACCCATTTTATGATTTCTATTTGACGTTGTTATGCTGCTGATGTTACACAAAACATTCCCATGCCAAAATCATTGTGTAAGTGAATACCATTACAATTTCATTATCTAGATTATTCACCTTTATTATCATGTACTTTCTGATTGATAATTACATTTATGTATTCCATATCTAATATTCTTTGAATCAATTATAATGTTTAATGAATCCTTGTTGTATAGTCTACGTGTCACACTTATGCATAAAATGAAATGTTTATAAAGGGTGCACCATGAAAGCGCTTCAATGCATTGCGTAAACATTTTTATCAGGATAAGTTAAGTAAAATATGGTTTTAATCATTATAATTCAAATTAAATGAGTTTTTAATCATGCTATATGTTCAATGATCCTTTTTTATGCTAATATCATGTTAAATGTTGTTCCCACATTTCCCTGTTATGATAATCATGATATATCTTTCCTTTTTGATCACATTTCTCTATTTCTGCATTGATATTCCTATTTCCTAACATTTATTGTATTCTTCATGTTATGACTTATTTATTCCCTTACTAATATTTATATCTCACCCTTGTCTTATGAATGTCTTCAAGTTATCCCATTAAATGCTAAGTACCAAAAATGTTTTGGACAAGTAAAATAAGTTTTCAATAAAGATGTTGTGTTTTATATTGTAATTTGTTATGTAATGTTCCTAATTTCCCAACACACTAGATATATTAGTCCTCAGTGTTGTCATAAGATCATTTTTATGTAATAAATCATTTTTAAGTGTGTAATAAAGAGTATGGTTGCTATATTTTTCACACAATTTGGAAAACGGTGCAGACAAACCCTACACCACATTAAAAATTGAAAATGTACGTTCCCCCCCCCCTCGTGATTTTTAATTTACCACTCGATATTTCTCCCCTTTATCGAACCTCAATCCCTAGTGAAGAACATAAACCATCATGAGCTCCCTAAGGATAAATCTTACTTCATTCTAGGCTGTTTGGAGCACCTTTATTTGCGGATCGAAGCTCCAGGTCATTCTAATCTTCTTATTGATTTTCTTTTATAGATCGGAGATTTAAGATTATATATATTCTTTTAATTCCCGAAAATATGATTTTTATAGTGGTTCATATATTGGGACATTAAGGGGTTCTTAAATCCAGATCTAAGGAAAATTTTAATGGTGAATTCATTATCAAATTTGAGTTAAGTAGTCTATAAGTTATATCCCATAGTTTTCTTATAAAATTCGGCATGTGTGTTGTGATATTGCTTCCCGCTTATTGTGAAATTTTTGAATTGATTGACAGTTGATATAATGGATATTTAAATAATTATTTATATCCCTCTTGATCTCCATGGGATGTGGTGTCATTATTTTTACCTATCTAGGGCCACCGACGGGGTAAGACAATATTCTTTAACATGGAAAATTGTGAGGCTTGTCTAAAGTTTATTTGTGTTGAATTAGGACCCATGATAAATGTGTAGAAATTCTTGTTAAAATTATAAACGGAACTAATATTGGATGTTTCTAGTTGTTTTCAACTGAATAATGGATTCTTTGGAGTGTGGTGAAAAGGGGTTAAATAGATAACTGTGAATGTGCTGAATTACTTATAAATGTGCAAATTAAATTCATAAATGGGTAATACATATGTAACGATGAATGAATTAAATGGAATATAATAAGGAAATGAAAAATTTTTTAAATTGTAATGGATTAATGATGTTTCATTTTTTGAGTGAAAAGTGATTTTTGAATGTTGTGCATATTGATTGCATATGGGGGTGATGTAGTATATTTTGTAAAAGGATACATTAGCATGTGAACATAGATTGATGGTGTAATGCCCCAACCCCCGAAGCCTAGATTCAGTGCATTATTTTAATACATTGAATGATTATATGAAATCACGTCCTGAAGGACTGATTGTTTAGTTGTCTTGTAAAATATATTTCATACCTGAACGTTACATTAAACAATCAATCATAAAACAAAAAATAAATAATCTATTGAGAAAGCCATTATTACCCTTTATTAACCCTGAATACCAAACATAATACACTTCTTGGAATCCTAGGAAAACAAAACATAATAAAGGGGTTATCTTAGATGCTCAGTAAGGGTAAATAATTTTTCCAAAGCTATAAACATTTAATTCAAGATGTGTAATAAAAACAACAGCCTTTTAAACATAAACAAAAACATAATATGGAGAAAAAATCAAATATTTCAATGCAAACATGCACATGGATATTATACTAGTCGAATAATCTCATGTAATAATTAATTTCACAATGAGGGAATCCCTAATGTCGTAAATCATTAACACATAGTCAAGGCCTCATGCCATGACTAAAAAAATCAAGCCCTTTTGACAAGACACTAGTTTTCCTCATGAGACCAACTAATTCCTCGATAGGCTATAGCAGGCCCCACCCATCACTTACTATGTCCATTGCATTTCTCATAAGAAAATGTTTAAACATAGCATAACAATTTGTGTTAAAACTAGCATAAAAAATGTCAATACATCAACCATAAACCATGAAGGGTATAAAAATTTCACATCCACAGTCAAACATATCATAACTCATTTGATACAATAATGATGATTGTATTATAATAAATCAACCTTAATCAAGAATAATATCTAGTAAATAATGTTGACATAGTTGAAAATGATTAGTGAAAATATTTGAGAGAAATATCCATTTTGTGAAATCATTTAACAGTCACACATTTATAATGGAAGTCATTTAAAAGATATTTTTGATTCAAAGTGTCCCATACCACTTTGAAACTTTTGAAATGAATTAACATTTTAAATCAATCATCTCTATATAAATAAATCCTTAAAACCGTTTTGAAAACATCGACATTAATGAGATTTATTTAGAAGAATAAATATTTAAAACATTTAAAATGATTTTTTAGTGAAAGAGTAAATTAAAAAATCATTTTGAAATTTATTTTATGAACCATGGACATGGATAATAAATATTTTTCAGAAAATACTTACACATAAACAATCTTGGATAATAATGATATTGAGGAATGAACTGTTACCATGAAATTTCCTTTGGACAAGGGTATGTATAACCTCATGTATAATGACCATAGTATGTTATTAAATTATACGAGAACAATATTAATATTTATTATTTGATACATGATTCATTTATGACATTATACTACCAATTTAATAATGATTTCCATGTTAAATTAACATTTTGGGTAATAATTTTTTTCTTTATCATAAGTGTTTTAACTTGTTATTATTGATCGTGTCATTTAGATCACGATTTAAATAATTCTAGAATATAAAACAATATTTATATATAATATATATTCAGAATATAAATATGTATAATAAATTGATATATGAAATGGAAGACAACATTTATAGAGATGGTAGGTCATATGTACGCATAAACGTTGTTTCTATTTTCATATCTTATTGAACGGAAGTAAGTGAATAAGATATATGTAAGTACATACAAATATATATATATATCTAGTAGAATTATTATTTCATATATTACATACTTATTAAAAATATATATTTTTATAATCATTGTTGAATGGTGAACCTAGAAATGAATCTCATCGCATCGTGGAGATGGTAAGTCGTATGTACACACGAGCGTCGATATCATTTCTCTAATGATTAAAAGGTGTATAATTGGATGGTATATTAATTTTATAGAGAAATTTTAATTTTATTTTCATTATTTATATACATATTACTCATCATTATATACATCCAAATAACATAGTGTGGAATAAAAAATTTCACACTGGTGTGGAGACGGTAAGTTGTACATTCCTTACCAGTAATTGAAGTTATATCCACGGATCTATAGCCATAGTTTTATAGATATGTGGATATAGTATGTTTATATCTAGGGTTTAATTATCTAACCATGGAAATTATTTTCTTTCGTATAAGCATCGGGCTCCTCCTCCCCAGATACGCAACCCATCCTCTCTTGTCCTCTATGTGCCCCCCTCCTCCCTCGAGCTCCCCCCCCCCCCGAATTTCATCGTGACCTCCTCCTTCAAGCTCTCCACAACCACCTCCCCACCGAATGTTGTGCCGCTACGACCTCCTCCACTGACGTCTCAGTGACCTCCTCCCTATCGAATGATGTCACTCCACCCCTGATATGCAACCCTCTTCCTCCCTGTACCCCTATGTTCCCTCCTCCTCCCTCGACCTCTATGTGCCCTCCTCCCCACCAAACGCCGCTGATATCAGTGGCACCTGATTGTTCACTCTGAGAATGAATATCCTTTTTTTCTTCCACTAGGTTTGGATTATGAATTTTTTTCTTCCTTTCAAAAATCCTTCAGTTCTTAAACATTGCTGTGGAAATCTTAGAAATTTTTTGTGTATCAATTAAGAAATGCTTGAAGGGAAACATCCAATTCAGGCTCATTTGTATATAGAGTTAAACTTATCTTGGAATTATTCAGAGTTTATTTACTTCTCTATCAAGGATGAGTTAAAAGTTAAAAATCCTATTATCTAAGAAAATCAAGTGGACTGTTGTTCTTCATGTTTTATTCAAGGATGTTCTTTACTAAATTATTAGAGGGAGTCTCAGTCGATGGGTAAGATCAAGTCTTCGGTTATCACTCAAATTGAGAAGGGATGAACTTTTTCTTATTCCTTTACTAGTGATCCACTAGATATCAAGATACCTATGTCATATAAAAGGTATGTTATCTAGAGCTGGTGAGGATCATCCAATCACAAAGACTATGTATCATGGTATGGTATAATTCCATGATTATATTGGAGTAATTAATTAGAAATATGATAATGATTTATATTCTCAGGATTTATCTAACACTTATCTTGAGGAGGGATTAGTGGGCTTTGTTTCTTTTAATAGTGATTCATTGGTGGTCATAGTATAAATGGTGCATTCAATGGTGGTCATCCAAACTCAAAAATCATCATAGGTGAAACCTGGAGCTTGTGAGGATAATTTGGCCACATATGGAACAGTTCTCTTAAAGGAATCATCCTATGATATTTTTGGATCAAGTATAATATAATATGATTAGATAGAGTCCCAATTATCTCAATTTTCTCATTATCATATGTAGACCTCATCTTAAAAGAGTTCACATAATTTTTCTTGAAACTGATTTGGTAAGTATTAATATGGATGAAAAGTCTTTGAAAATTTGTGGTTCTAGAAACAATACAAAGGGTAAGCTCAAGTATATGAAAGGAAGATCCAAAAAGAATAAGGATAATCCCCTACTGATATTGGGGGGGGGGCTGGGGGGGGATGAGGGTTGGGTGGTGGGGTTGGGGTGAGTGGTGCAGGGGGGGCTGGTGTAGGGTGGGCTGGTGCAGGGGGGGGATAGTGGTGCAGGGGGGAAGTGGAGTAGGGGGGTGGTGGTGGGGGATGGTATAGGAGGGGTGTTGGGGGCTGGTGCAGGAGTGAGAAAACTATTTTAAAAACAATACCATTTATTCCTAAACCATTAGAGTCTTCAAAATCATTGGAAAAATTAAATAACCAACAATAGAAACTGAACAATTAAAGTTGGATAATGAGTTAATTGGTTATGTAATGTTGAAATTCAACAAGAGGAATATGGGTAAATTGTTGATGGGTGTTGAAATCTATAGAAAATTGATTTTCTATATTCAAAATAGTGAAATTGGACATCTTGGAAATATTTTTCTAAATATTATTGTATTATTTATGGGAGAGTGTCTAGAATATATTAGAGATTAAAGAGTTTAGATAAATACATAACAACAATCAAAGATAGACACATGTAACCCTTCCAATGAATAATGAGATTGATCTTTCTTATCGATAATGATATAATTGGTGGAAGATTTCATTGATGTGTCTATTAAATAAATAACCTCATTCCCACTAATAAATATATTGATCTTAAAAAAATTATATTATATCATAATGGTATTTTATTTGTCAAATTTTTTTATATAGTGGTGGTATTTAGACTACTATGGTGTGGTTGGGGAGACATCCCCCCATCAATATCCATGGATTTAAATGAATTTCAATTTTCATTTCTCTATAGTGATTTTCATGAAATCATATTGTTTCCATATGAGTAGAAGATTATTATCCATGCACCTTAAAATTTTATCATGGTTTTATCTATTAATTTAGTTTACACATAATACTACCACAATTTTCATTCATTTCTAATATCATACAGGAGAGTGAGGAGTGATAAAGGAGTGATTAAGAATTCTTAATTACCATGGTTAGGTGAAAGTTGCATATCAAAAATCATTGTTTTTCACTACCTAACCAAAAACACTAAAGAGATAGTGAATGGATTGCGATTTTGGGTCCTTCCAGGGTATGAATTATGAGGGTGAATTTATTTTATTAGATATTATTATATAATTAATGAGATAATTATATAAGGTAACCCTTCTTTTTATTCATCATTTTTCACTTTTATTATATTTCATCCTTGAACGTGTGGTTACACTCCTTTAATATCTCATTATTTTAAAATTAATAGTGTTATATTAGTGTAGGTGTGAGGGGAATGAATGATTATATCCTTCCATGAAATTGTGGCTCCCTATCTCTTTTCACCATGAAATGCGGTTTTTTTAATTTTCTATTGAATTACATTTTCCTATTGGAGTTACAAATTAGTGGAAATAATTTTTTTACGTCTTAATCAGATCTACCTATTAAATTAGAAATCCCTAGTGTTTTTTATTATGCACTTTGATCATCCTTCTGGAATCATGATATTGTTTAAGGACATACTTATTGAAGACTATCTGTTAATGCCTATCTAATAGAATGATTTAAATTTTTGTTTCATATAATCATGCACAGTTGAATCTGCATTTGATTAACTTAGATACAGAGTTGGACAGTGATTATTTAATTGATTGTCAGGTTGGTCCAAGAGGAATATGAAGAATTTTTATTGATTATGTGAAACAATTCTAATTATGGAAGAGTGGAAAAATTGGATGTTACATTGAATAGGTGGGGGTCAAGGGGAGTGTCCATGATGGGGGTTTTTGTCCAGTGGGGTGTCTAGGTGGGGGTCAAGGGGAATGTCCAGGAGGGAGGGGGTGTGTAGGGTGAGGGGGAGGGGGAGGGGTGCAGGGGGGAGGGGGAGGGGTCCAAGGTGGGGGTGTGTTAAGGATAGGTGGGGTTGGGAGGGGGTCAGGGGCAGGGTGGGTTAAAGAGATTCTTGATTAAAAAGTAAAAAACTTCATGAGATTTTAAGAGTAATGCAGATGAAGTTGATTTGATGCTTGAGTTATTCATCATAACTTAAATCATTGTGATCTGAGCTGAATGAGTGATGTTTGAAAAATAAAGAACTTTATTAATGATCATGTTATTTAGTATTGGGATGTATATACCAATATGAATATTATTTGATCATTGTTGGTTATTCATTCATGTATCATTTATCATGTATAGTTGACACAATGATCATATATATATATAATAAGTCATTATATCTCATTTTTATCCAACTATTTTATTATTGGTGGATTCTTATGCTGAGACCGGTTCTATCCACAACCATCGATGATAGTGAGTTCAACATCAGATTAGGGTAAGGTTTATTCCTTTTTTATTCTTTTCCTTATTTTTAATTAGGGATTTTTTTTATTTTTGGGTTCCTAAAATTTTTGTACTGTCTTTTGGATTTCATTGAGGTGGATTTGAGTCGCCATTGACAATGACTTACATGTGTATGCATAGGTAGGCATATATATATGTATATATAAGTTCCCCCTTTATATATATTCACTCATGGCAGTATAAATATATATATATATATATATTGGGTCTAGGTGTGCTTATATATAGATATTAAAAACGCATACATCTGTAAGTGTAAAGGGTTATATGAAAATATAAACATATATCTAAGGACCCCCTTGTTCATATTCGACCATGAAAATATGTACATAGGGGCTAGGTGTCCTTATATATATGTGAAGTTGCATATCCGTGCATGAAAAAAAAAGAATATTTGGTTTGTCTTCAATAGAAGACATGCCTTCAGGTTGAGGTTGGTTCCCTCTACCTAAATCTTTAATTTGAATTATATAATTACCTGATTGATTTGAAAACTTGTTTCCATAATTTCGTTACTATTTTAGAGAATGTTCTTCTAATAACCACTAACTTTTTCAAGGATGAACATGAATATATCCCATCAAATTATTTATAGACCTTGTTTTTCGATGAATTAAGTGTTTACTTCAACTAATAAAAATGATGGTATCATCCGCGAACATCAGTTGAGATATTCCCGGTACAAGATTCCAGAACTGAAATAAAGCTATATTTCTTTCATGAATGTTCTTATTAATATTTCAATAATGGTTATCTTGAGATAAGATGAATATTTTTAGGTATAGAGTATCCCCTTTCCTAGTCCCTAAACATATTTGAAGAATCTGAAGGTCTTCACTAAGAAATAAATGGACATCCATGGTAAACAAAATCACCTAAATAGAGTTTAAATAAATCCACTAGAAGAACCCATCCATGATAACACCTTGATGATGAAAGATATTTCTACCCGATCATAGGATTTGCCTATGTCTAACATAATGGAAATATTGGATCCAGTCTCCCATTCTTTCAAATCACCAATCATCTCTTGTGCAAACCGATAGCACCATGGATTGTCCTTCCATTCACAAACCCATGTTGTTCATCTAAAATCCATTGAGGTAGAAGCTGGGACAGATGCATGTTAACCACACTAGCCAAAACATTATAGGAAAACATATAAAGGATGATAGGCCTCTATTGACTCAGAGATAAAGGATATATAGGTTTAGGGATATGAACTAGGGAGGTGGATCTGCCCATGCACAGGATGATTCCACCCCAAAAGATATCATGCACCACTTCCACTAGATATTTCTTAACTAGTTCCCATGAGTCACCATAGAATAAACAGTGATAACCCTTGGGACAGGGTGTAATAGAATTGTAATGATAAAGCACTAACTCATGTATCTCATACTCCTATGAAACTAAAACCTTCATGAAATTTTCACTAATAGTCACTACTCTTGGTAAGGCTTCAAAGAGCTCCTCCTGATATCTTAGATAGCCACTAATCATGATGAGTCCCTGTAAGAATATTCTAAAATTCTCATCAGCCATACCTATGAGATTTTCATTTCCAATAGATAATGAACCATCCTTTAATAGAATATTTTGTGTGGTAATTTTCTTCTTCACTTTGAATAAATCATGAAAAAGTGTTGTGTTTTTATCTTATTTTTCATGATAGGTTACCATGGATTGCTTGCGAGTTGAACGGTCATGATCCAGGAGCCTTGCCACCAATATATTCTTATTTTGAACCATGACTTTAAAAATTACATTATTCCTTATTTTCTTGGAAGGGGACTAGCAGGGGAGGAGGGAAAACTGGCAATGGGGTGGTCTGTAGGGGGTGGTCTACAGGGTAGGCAGAGGGGAAGGGGGAGGGGGGAGGGGGAGTGGGGAAGGGGCAGGGCAGAGTGGGGAGGTTTGCAGGGCAGAGGGGGAGAGGAGGGGGGATAGGGGAAGGGGGCAGGGAGAGTGGGGGGGGGGGTTGGGGGGGGGGGTTCTACAGGGGGTGGTTTACAGGGCAGGGGTAGGGTGCGTGGGGGGGCTGCAAGGCAGTGGGGGTGGTGGATGTGAGGTACAAGGGGGTGCAAGGGGGTGGGAAGGGGGTGGGGAAGGGGTGAAAGGGGGTGGGGAAGTGGTTGTAGTAAATCTCTATAGGTTTCATTAATATTATATAAGGATGAATAACCATTATAATCCATATCTAACTCCACCATTTCTTCATGATTAGGTTTCTTCAAATATGCCCTCCTATTTACAATAGATTGCTTTCACTAAATCATGGCTTGATATCAACTGCAACAAATCAAATTTTGTATGATACCACTAGTTTTTATTGGTATGGCTTTAACACATTTTCTTTTAAAAATCTAGGCCCTTATGTCCACATTTTTCATTATAGCTTCTAAAGTTAGATTTGGATCCGGCAATATGTCCTCATTTTCATGGGATGATTCCACTACCACATTGCAATATTTCTTGGAGGGGGTGTCCAGGGGGTGCATGGGTGGTCTGTAGGTTGGGAGGAAGGGGTGCAAGGGGGTCTGCATGTGGGGGGGTGTTTACTGTCCAAGAAGGGGTGCAAGGGGTTCTGTAGGGGGGAGGGTCTAGGGGGAGGGGACTGTCCAGGGTGGTTGGGGGATTTCCAGGAAGGGGGTGCAAGGGGGTATGCAAGGGGGCAGGGGGTGTCCAGGAGGGATCGGGGGATGTGCAGGGGGTGTCTGTCCAGGGGGGTGTCGAGGAGGGATGGGGGGATATCTGGGGGTTTCCTTGTTAATAAGACACTAGATCATTGGGGGAAGTTTATTTTATTCTAAATGGGGATTAGGAGATCATTAGAAAAAATAAATGACCAACAGAAAATCTGTAAACCACTACTATTATTTATTTATATTGGGGTGAAATGTTAGGACATTTGGAAAGGCAGAGGGTGAACCAATAGTTTATGGAAACAACTCAATTGAAAAACATGTCTCACAATTACTTGGGGTGGATTGTTAGGACATTTGATAAGGTAGAGGGGGAGCCAACCATTTATGGTAACTGCCCTATTGAAAAACTTGTCTCACAATTACCTAGTATGAGCCACATGATATTTGAAAAACACACTCAGTCCATGTGATGTATCTGGAGAACTACCAAGACAATCACACAGTTTACTTTGTGAGAAACATGGTTTGAAAAATCATGATAAAACCATTAAAAACAACCTTGGAACCTCATAGTGCAATACTGGACAGTTACTACATAGTTATTTCAAATCGTCCAAACTTTCTATTTTCCTGAACTGTTTCTCCAAAAAATTCGAGATTTTGTTCCACATTTCTATAATCCTATACAATTATCCAATGGATCAACAAAGAACAAATTAATATATAACATTTTCTTACAAGGAATCAAAATTCTACAAACTAAAAAGAGTTATATCCCAAGAAAGTGATCAGTATTGTAGAGTCACAATTAGAGAAGACCACTACATCCTCAACAATGATTCACACTCCCACATCCCATTGATATCCCATTTCCACTTCAATATTAAAAAAACAATGGGAATTGTTTTACCAAGTTGTACCATTTCATGGAGATCCATAATCTAAACTAGTCGAGTAATATTGGTGTTGGGGGTTGTCTAGGGGGTCCAAGGGTGTGTGTCCAGTGGGGGGTGTCCAAGGGGGGTGTCTAGGGGGTCCAAGGGGAGTGTCTAGTGCAGGGTGTCCAAGGGGTGTCCATTGCGGCTGTCTTGGGAGGAGGGGGTGTCCAGGGGGTGTCCAACGGGGGGAGTCTAGGGGGGTGTCCAGGGGGTCCATTGGATGCATCAGGTATGGTGTTTATGTAAAAATTTGTAATCATTATTCTGTTCCCCATTGATTCATTCATTCTTTGTTGTTGAATACCAAATCAATGTTTTCGGAATCTGTATGCAATTATGTGTTTTGAAACTCTATATTCAATTATTCTTTATACTACTTTGAATTTTTATTGAATGGTGATATTAAATCATGCCATATCAAGATTCAATCTTTCTTCATATATTTTTTGATTCAATTTCATGTTTTCGGGTCTTCTTAAGTAGTTGGGATGATGTCTAGTGGGGTGGGGGTTGGGGGGGTCGCTGTCCCAGGGGTCCAGCAGGGGGGCCGCTGCACAGGGGGGTCTAGCAGGTGGGCTGCTATCCAAGGGGGTATAGCAGGGGGGGTGCTCTCCAGGGGGTTCATCAGGGGGTGGCTGCTATCCAGGGGGGTCCAGTAGGGGGAGGGGCTACTGTCGAGGGGTGTCCAGCAGGGGGCTTCTATTCAGGGGGTCCAGCAGGGGGGGCTATTGTCTGGGGGGGTTCAGCAGTGGGATGTCCAGCAAGGGTTGTGCAAGGGGGGTCCAGAAAGAGGCCAAGGGGTGCACAAGGGATGTGTAGGGGGGATGCTGTCTAGGGTGGTCTAGCAGGGGGGCTACTCTCCAGGGGTCCACCATGGGTCTATCTAGGGGGTCCAACAGGGGGGTTGTTGTCCAGGGGGTCCAAGAGGGGGGGGGGCTATCTAGGGGGTCTAGCAGGGGGTGTCCAATAGGGGTGGTGCAAGGGGGTCCAGCAAGGGGGAAAGGGGAGAGCAAGGGGACCTGGGGGTGTTAGAGATGTGGGGGGGGGGGGGGGTTGTAAATGGGGTGAAGGGGGGGTGTCAAACAGGGAGCAAGGATGTTGAAAATGGGGTCTAGTATGGGGGGTTGTTGTCCAGGGGGTGCGAGAGGGGGGGGGGGGTCCAGCATGGGTGGTGCATGGGGGTGCAGCAGGGGGGATGGGTGTGCAAGAGGGCCTGGTGGTGTGAGGGATGTGCTAGAGGGGTCTATACAAGGATACAGGGGGGTCTGTCTGGGGGGTGTTGTCTAGGGGTGCAAGGGGGATCTGTCCAGGGGTGCAATGGGGTTTTTTAGGGGTGCAAGGGGGGTCTTTCCTAAGGTACTAGTGAGTTCTGCAGGGCTGCAGGGGGGAATGTTTTTTAATGAAATTGGGAATAATATAGCCAGGGTTCCATGAACCGTGGCTATAACCAATAACCACGGTTTTTGGGCTTATATCCACCATGGCTAGAGCCTAAATTTCTAAAGGTGGTACACACGCATGATGACATTATCATTCATAGGATGGATAGATTAATGATTATGGTTGTTCCATATTTACAATAACATCAAAGTATGTAGAAGGTATTAGATTTATTATTTTGGTATGGAAATAACAATGAAAGAGAAAGTGGAAGAAGAAATGAACATTTAAAGAGGTGATAAAATAATTACCTCTTCATTGGGTGTTTCCTTTTGATTTTAACAAAAGGGATCCTTAGGTTGAATTTATGCTCAAGTTAAGGACTCTAGGCTGAAGTGAGGGAAGTTAGGAAGATATTTGGGCAGGGGTTGTCCAAGCCAAATGTCTTGGATGTGTGATTTTGTGAGAAGAGGATGTACCCTTTTATAAGAGTTTTGAGGGTCTCTTTAGGAAATGTTTAAAATATAATATTATTATAAAATAATTATCGGTTTTAAATGGATCAAAATTGACTTATTTCGAATATATGGTGTATATGTGTTGAAATACCCTCAACAAATAGGTTTTAGATATGTTTAGGTCAACATATTAACCCTATCTTTTAGATTTAACTAATAGTTAAACAGTTTAACTTTTACCATGTCCTTTTGTATTATTATAATAAATAGTTAATAAACATAATATAAAAGTCCAAAAAAACCCTAACTGGTTCATTATTGATATATCTAACCTTATCTTATTACTTTGTCTAATCCTCAGATTTTTGGAAATATTATATCAATTAATAATATAGTATTTTTTTTAAAAACTCATTATATCAATTTTGACACTATTTGGTAGTTTGTTTTTTTAATACCATAACAACTTTATAACTTCATAAAAATCATTTAATAAACCCAAAAATTATATATTAACTTAGAAAATTCGTGGAAGGCTTAAAAACCTCAATTTAAATTTATTTGTATACTTATAATATCAATTATTTTAATCTTTCATTGATAATGTAATTACTCCATCATCATTCTGTCATAAATAAATTTAATTATTTAATCTCTAAATATTAAAATAAAAATACCATTATGTAGAAAAAAAATTTACATTTCCAAGGAATATTTATTGTTGAATTTATCTTATGTATAACTCTATATTTAAAATGTTTTAGTTATTATAATTTGAATTCAACACTTTTAACTCTTCTTTAAATAAAATAACAATAAATGACTTAATCTAATAAAAGATGAAAAAAGGGTCATAGTTTATTACAAAAATATTTTTTGGTCGAAATACGCTTATCCGATTGAATTAGGACATGTGTTAGGATAATTATAATATCTTTTTTTCATTTAATTACCCTATTTACTTTTAACCATGGTAAATAAAATTCAAAAAGTCACTATTCCCCAAAAAATTTATCACATTAAACAAAATTTTACATAATGATGTCAATCATGTCTCTCTGCGTTTCAAAATTCATGTCACATAAACGGTAAAATTACATTTTATGAAAAACTGCAAATGTGCCTTGAAAGTGGGTAAAAGACTTTAAAAAGTTCATTAAAATTTTAGACATATATAATTTTTTTATAAAATGATTCCAATGAATTAAATAGAACTTATATATGTATTATATATCTATTTTTACTTAAAATTATTTTAAATAAAATAATTATTTATTTAAATAAATAGTCAGTTTTAATCAATAACGCAATATTTTTCACTATTCATCAAAAATTGAATGTTTTCAAAAAAATACCAAAAATTCACCGTATGATAATTTTGATATTCCATGTTGAAAAATAAATTATATTTTACCAAATTCAAAAACATAGAAGTTGAATTAATTAATTTAAAATTAATTTCAATTGTCAAAACCAAAATTCAGGTTTTTAAAAAGTAAACACTATCAAAAGATAGACATGTATTTATGTAAAATTTAAATGTGAAATTAATTTTTAATGACCTAAATTGTATTAAATGATAAAAATATAGTCTAATTATACTTCCAAACCATTCATATTCAAAATTAAACACAATAAATTATTTCGATGAAAAAATTTATTTTCAATTAGAATTTAGTAATTTAACTATTCATCAAAATATGAAAGTTATCATAAAAGTACCAAAAATTTATCCAAACTAAATTTTTATGTCCTTAATCTAAATAAGAATTTAATTTAATTAAATTAAATATATAAAAGTGTAAAATATTGGTTTTAAAAAGGGTTATCCATTAAAAGGTGATAAAATTTCCTTTTCTGAAAAATACTTCTTTTATCTGAAAAATTGAACTTGTTATTATATTATGTCTAATAAAAACATAATATGGAACTTAAATTTATATAGAGTATATAAAATTCAAAATTTTGTTAATAGTATTCATAACATCCTTTTGAATGGCTAGTTTGGTAAGTCGTGATGTGCTCGAACTCGGTGTTGCATGTAGCGCAAGCTCTTCAAAGAGATCACGTATTATGAAATCCTTGGGTGTTATATTCTCTAATACATATATAAATTTTTTCCTTGCAATTTGAATTTTTTTCTAAAATAAAAGTTTGAAAATAGAAAATAAATTTGTGGAAAAACCACATTGGATGTGGGGTTAATAGAATTTAGTCTTAATAAGAGGGAAAGGGTAATGAAAAAGTCACCACCAAATTAGTGTTTCGAATAGGAGAAAATTGGTGGAAATTATAATTGGAGGAAAATGTAAATTTTTACATTGAGTAATTGAGGTCATCAATCACAAAAAAGTGAATGGAAAATTGAGGGGCCCAAATCAATAAATCTACGATGAT
Organism: Viscum album; assembly: GCA_963277665.1. NCBI lineage: Eukaryota > Viridiplantae > Streptophyta > Magnoliopsida > Santalales > Viscaceae > Viscum > Viscum album. Next base: position 1,862,600,034 of record OY728126.1, on the reverse strand, counting down.
TTAAAATAACATGAGTTCAACAAAACATAAGGTATTAAGATAAAAAGTTTTTGATTTAAAATACTTTTCCTAAAGTTTAAGAATTAATTTCATCATAGAATAAGAAAAAAAGAATACTTGAAAAATAGAGTCATGTCCTTTATCTAATTTATACCACAAAATCGTTTAAGAATTCAATAATATTATATTTATCCCAATCATATACGGTTAAAAAATGAATTTATTATTTATCTGTCAGACCAATTTAAAGAATCTACATTATACAAACCAGGACATCATGTAAGCTAGTTGTCGGTGATGCACCATTGTCTCCCTTCAGTTGCGGGTTCAAGTCTCCCAACCAACTGGATACGACGGGTTGTCGCCCGACCTCTAGGTTGTCTTTTTTATTACAATCAAAAAATAATCTTAAGAAATTATTTAACCTTAATAATATTATCCAATGTCAAAATTAATTAATTCCAACCTTTAGAATTATCCAATATACATCTGTCAAAACACATAGTCTTAAATATATAAGGAATGTAAACACAATGAATATCTTTTTTCCACGTAATAACATGTGAATTTCTTCATTATGTATTCTTTTAAAAAATGGTAGCACCATAAATTATAATAAAACATTATTGATATATTAATGCCCTATTATTCCTTATAAAATACTAGATATACTTCTTATACCCAAAAATGTTGTAAACCCCAACAATAATGGAATAAATAAACAATTAATTAGTTTTAATGTTGTCAAGAATATCAAATATAATTTATCAAAAACAATCATATCTTATTCCCAAATCACTACCTCAGTATCAGAACCATGTTAATGTTTATCATCCCATCAACCATGTATTTTCCAAAAAAAATTAACTTGCTATTTAGTCACTTTTCTTAGAACTATATAATCTTAAGTCCTCAATGAAATAGTACTACTATACAATCCTTATTTATTTATGTAATTCATATAACCAGTACATCATTGATACAACACTCAAATGAAATTATTATTTAATAAGAACATAAGAACACTAGTCATCCCTCTTCATCTATGGTAGTGTCATAACTAAATTGGTATCCAATAACATCATTTTGGGAATACTCTGATGATTTGGACATTGATTCATGTAGTGTCCCAACTCCTTGTAGATAAAGAATTATACATTTGAAACCTTTTTCTTACCCTTTCAATCACATACTTGGTGTCCATTTTGTCTACAAATATAAAAATCTGGCATTCCCTTCATGAATTTTACAAGGTGATTCTGTCCACAATTATCACTTACATGAAAATCTTTCTTTCCCTTCTTCCCTTTATCCATATTTCTCTCTACCGTCCTTTTCTTCTCATGTTTCCCTTCAAATCTATAGGACTTAGAGAATTCTTTACTTATATTATTAACACATGATACTATTTCATCATATGATGATAATAAATGGGAGACTACTTCCCGTCTAAATTTTGGATTAATAAAATAAAATAAATGTAACACCCGAGACTTTTATGTTATATAAATCATCAAAGGAATCTTTTTCTATACAACACTTGCTTGGCTTGCTTTACACGCAATCGCGACCTTCCTCGATAGCTTGCGTCGTACGCAATACCGAGTTTCACTAAACAACTTTATGCTATTAAAACTAGCCGTTATGAATAGTAATAACCACTTTTTGGAATTTTATAAATTTTATTTTTCAAAATGGACTTCATTTTTGGACTCAGAATATCGAAATTAGCCTAGGGTGAAATTTTGGTATTTTTCTGAAAACTTTCAATTTTTGATGAATAGTGAAACCACTAAGTGGTAGGTTAAAAACTGAATTTTGCATAAAACTTAATTTTACCGCTTCTGTGATTGGAATTTCAAAAATCCGAGAGACACGGTTAATATCAAGGACTAAAATGTGGTTCAATGAGATGAAAATAATTTTTTTGGTGAATAGTAACTTTTTACTTTTTTTACCACGGTTAATAGTAAATAGGGTAACTAAGAGTAAATATGATATTAATATTACCCTAACACATGTCCTAATTCTATTGGACAAGTGTAATTCGACCAAAAACAAACTTAGGAATAAAATATGACCATTTAGGCCCACTTGGATTAGATTAGGACATTTATTATTAATTTATTTAAAGAAGGGTTAAAATAGTTAAAATCAAAGTTTAATAAGTAAATCATTTTTAATATGGGGTTATACATAAGATAAATTCGATTGTAAATATTCATTAGAAAGCTAAAAAGATTTCCTACATTATGGTATTTTATTTGTAATTTTTAGACATCAAATAATGTAATTTATTTATGACACAAAGATGATGCAGTAATTATCTTATTAATGAAATATTGACATAATTGATGTTATAAGCACCAAAATAAATGTAATTTGAGACTTTTTATGAATTCAACTAATTTTATAGGTTACTATGATATATTAATGTTGATTTAATCAACTTGGTTAGAACATATAATTCTTTTATGACTTTCACAAAAATCATATATCAAATAGTGTCAAAATTGACACAAAATAGTTTTTAAATCAAATATTATATTATTAATTGTTATTTTATTCCTAAAAATCTAAGGTTCGGCCAAATGACTTAGATAAGGATATATATTTTAATAATAAACAATTTGGGATTCTTTTGGCATGTTATAGTAAGTGTATTAACCATATATTGAAAGAAAACAAAAAGACATGGTAAAAGTTAAATTAATTAACTTAGAGTTAAATCTAATTGATAAGGTTAAAATAATACCCTAAACTTGTCTAAATCCTATTGGTTGATAGGATTTCGACCCATCCCCACTTTAGCTTCGAAATAAGACCCTTTGGAACCATTATAAACCGATTTTGACTTTAATATAAAATAATATTTTGAGATATTCCTAAGGTGCCCCTCTCCTCCCTTATAAAAGGGCACCTCCTCCCCCTCCTCCTCACACCAAATTGAGCACTCAAGCTCGGCCAACCCCTGCCATTTTCTCCTCTCCACTTCCCTAGAATAATCCTAGAGGTCCTGGTCTTCTCCAAAGACCAATCTTAGTTCCTTAAGTGGAGGATTCAAAGAGGCGTTCCAAAGAAGAGGTAATATCCATTACTGATCTTTTCAATTTCTTTCTTCTTCAACTTCTTCTTATTTAGTTGTTTCATGATAAAGTAATAACATCAGTATTACTTACATACTGATATGTTATTATAAATATGAAACAACCCTAATTCACCTTCTATCCATCTTACGGAAAAATGAAATCACCACGCGTGCGTACGTACGGAATACCGTCTCCACGCCGTGGTGTAATCTATTTTCCACCATCACCTTATAAGGATGGGTATAATGGTGTAATGAGTAACTATATATGATTATTATTAAGTAATATTGATACTGAAATAATATATATATATACTCCAATACAATTCCACGATCATAGGAACGATATCATCACTCGTGCGTACGTACGGAATACCGTCTCCACGATGTGATGCGATTCGTTCTACATGATCTTCATTTCATAATGATTATATAAATGAATTGAATGAATGAATATGGTATATACTACACTAATACCATTCTGGAAATGAATTATATATAACCTAAATATAAGAATAAGAATTTATTCGACAAAACACGCATAAGAACAAAAAGTTATAAAGACCCGAGTAACAAGTAACAATGAAATATTACTAACAAGAAGCTAATAATATGACCATATATGATATCATATAAATATGTATGATTCTGGAATAAGTCAATAACATTATTTAAACCATTATACAGGAGCTTCGGACACGTACAAAGCTAATCGGACCTAAGGTAACGGAAATATCACAATCTCATTTTTATCCGAGATTGTTTATTCATAAGTATTCACTGGGGTGTATTTTATCATCCACATCCATGTTTCATCAATATGTAATATTATTTCCATCCACCTACAATTGTTTAAATCCATTTTTACCCTTCGGTGAGTTTTTAGTAATATGTATGAAATGAATCTTTTGTCGTACGAGGTACTTTTTGACTTTTCCGACAAAAGTACGAAGAATGTTTTTTTTAACTTATACGGCATGAATGGATTTTTAAAACATTGTTTCCAAGAAGCTTACTTTACAAGTTTTCAAGTTTATTTTTAATCAACTTCTTTTATTTTAAAGTTGTATGACATGTTATGAAAGGAAAAGTGTTTTTGAAGAAGAAAGGATATTTTCCTCAAGAATGGAGTTCAAGTGATTTTCAAAATTATTTTCCATCTAAGATAATAAAGGGTTCTGTTTTTATCCCTATTATTACATTGATTTGATCATGTTGTGATGGAACTATTTTTATTTATGATGTCATGATGTTTCAAGAATCCCATTTTTGTTTCATGTGTTATGCGATGATGTATGTTTTATGATTATGTGGCACACATAAGAAAGGATTCATTATAAGATGGGTGGGACCTATATCTCCCTCCAATGAATTGGGTAAAGATTTTATATCTCATGAGATAGACATGGCTGGAACGGAAGGTTATTTCGGTTCAGTGATACAGGACTGAAATGAGGAGTGAACTCGGTTCAGAAAGGGACTTTGTCCACTAAGATAGTCTTGGCAATGAGTCATGACTAACAAGAAATGATTTTCCATGATTATGCGTTCATGCCACAAAGTTTCAAGTCTTATGTTATGATTTTGGGGATCTCATTTTCACTTCTATGATTTATTCCATGTTAAGATATTATGATCTCTTTTGCAGGTTTTAATTTTCAAAAAGATATGATATGATTTTTATTTCCTTTATTTGCCCTTGCTGAGCATTTGAGCTCACCCTTTTATGTTTTCTTTTCCCCAGGTCAGGAAGATGGATATTAAGTAGAATATGCTAAAAGGGACCCTAGATATGATGAAATAAATGGGAGACACTGTAGAAGATTTATGAACCAGTTGTTTATGTTTCCCAGTTTCTAAAGACACTATACCTATACGGTCCTTTGTGGTTTTGTCATATGTTGTAATAAGTGTGCTTCAATTTTGAAGTATTAACAATGTATGTAAAGTATGGGTCGTTATAGTTGGTATCAGAGGAAAGGTATAGTCAACCTTTGGAAACTAGGATGTGAAAGCCTTAGTAAGAACCCTAAGAATAAGTCTAAGCATAGAACACAATCTTAGAAATGGCCATGAATAACCTAGGTTAAGACCATAAGCATGAAAATTTTATTCTTGAATTATGTGGTTTCCTATTATAATTAGTGTTGCTCACACTATTCTTCTTGGTTTTAGTCAATGGCTGGAACCCGAAGGAACCGTGTTAATGCGGAATGCGATGGGCAATGCAATGATTGTCCCCCTGATCAACCAAACGATATGGGAGCTGGAATGCAAAATCTTGTAGCCATGCTCACACAACTTTCTCAAGCTATGAATCATGCAGGATTTCCAAACGAACAAAGGAGGGAGCAACATTCTGTTGAATCCTTCATGAGGCAGCGTCCACCATCTTTCAGCGGGTCTACTGATCCATTAGTTGCTGAACAATGGATTAGTACTACTGAAAATATATTTTCAGTTCTTCAATGTTCTGAACATGATAAAGTCATCCTAGCAGTGTATCGTTTGGAAGGAGATGTGGATCAATGGTGGAATCTTGTTAAGAATACGAGGCAAAGTGATGAAATTGAGTCTATGGAATGGGACGAGTTCAAGAACTTATTTTTCAATAAGTACTTCCCTCGTATTCTCCGAACAAAGATGGAGAAAGAGTTTCTTGAACTGAAGCAAAGGGATGATGAATCTGTTGGTACCTATGAAGCAAATTTTACAAGACTTGCAAGGTACGCTTCTGGTATTATTATCCAACCTGAGAGTTAGATCGATCGATTCTTTAGTGGCTTAAAACCAAGTCTTCGAAGGGCGTTAGCCATAAGAGACTTCAATAGCTACGAGGAAATCGTTCGATGTGCTCTCAAAGTCGAGATGGAGATTGGAGTAACCCATCAGTCACATGGGTTTGATAAGAAGAGGAAGATGGAATTCAAAGAAAAATATAAAGAGCACACGGAAAAGAAGATGAGCTTTTCCTTATGCTCAAAGTGTGGAAAGAAACATGGAGGGAGTTGTCTTAAAGGGACAAGTAAATGTTTTAAATGTGGAAAGGAAGGTCATCGGGCATTTGAATGCCGTGATAATGGGAAGAAGATGTCTAATGATGCAAACAAAGGAAGGGATACACAGAATGAACCTACAACACTTCAATGTTTCAAGTGCAAGGAGATGGGGCATTATGCCAATCAATGCCCAAATCCAAGGGTTGATGATGATGGTCGACGTCAACAAACTCTTAAAGCTAAAGACAAAGGAAAGTCACATGCAATTTCTATCAGCGATGTGGAGTATGATAACGATGTGGTGAAAGGTACACTTACCATCCACTCTAAAGTAGCAAATGTTTTATTTGATTCTGGATCCACCCACTCTTTTATTTCTGAAGACTTTTCTAAGGGTATCACCGTACTACCTCAACAATTAGATGTTGAGTTAGCTGTGACAACACCTAATGGCACATCAATCGCATCAAAAGTTTATAATTCTTCTCCGATCGAAGTTTGTGGGAAAGTGCTTCCTGCAAATCTTGTGATCCTTCCTTTAGTGGAATTTGATGTGATTCTTGGCATGGATTGGATTTCTCTACATGGAGCTCATATCAATTGCCAAATAAGGGAAGTCACATTTCATATTCCAGATCAATCTACGATTGTATACCAATGCAAGGATGAACATAACCTTCCAGTGGAAATTTCTTCCATCTTATGGGTATTGATTCCACTAAATGAAGGTTATTTATCTCAAATGGTTGGTGAGAAACTCACGATTAAGAATATGCCCATTGTACGGGAGTTTGATGATGTCTTTCCGGAGGAATTGCCGGGTCTTCCACCAAATCGTGAAGTTGAGTTTTCAATAGAACTCGTACCGGGTGCTTTGCCTATTTCAAAGACACCTTATAGAATGGCCCCAATTGAGTTGCAGGAATTGAAGAAGCAACTCCAAGAGAATCTTGATAAGGGATTCATACGCCCTAGTGCGTCACCTTTGGGAGCACCTATTCTATTTGTTAAGAAGAAAGATGGATCAATGAGACTCTGCATTGATTATCGAGAACATAACAAGATCACTATCAAGAACAAATATCCTCTCCCACGCATTGATGACTTATTTGACCAACTACGCGGAGCTCAATACTTTTCCAAGATTGATCTCCGTTCAGGGTATCATCAATTAAGGGTCAAAAGGGAGGATATACCAAAGACGGCTTTCCGTACAAGGTATGGACACTATGAATTTATAGTGATGCCATTTGGTCTTACTAATGCCCATGCTATCTTCATGGATCTAATGAATAGAGTCTTTAGAGACTATCTTGATCAATTTGTGGTAGTCTTTATAGACGATATTCTTGTCTATTCAAAGAGCAAGGAAGAACATGAAGATCACTTGAGAATTATATTGAAGACCCTGAGAAAGGAGAAGCTTTATGCCAAATTTACCAAGTGTGAATTTTGGCTTCAAAAAGTTGCATTTTTGGGTCACATAATCTCAAAAGAGGGGATATCTGTGGATCCAGCAAAAACAGAGGTTATCGAAAGATGGTCGAGACCAACAACAGTAACTGAGATCCGAAGTTTTCTTGGTTTGGCTGGATATTATCGACGTTTTGTAAAAGATTTTTCACGATTATCTAATCCACTCACCAAGTTGACTCGGAAAGGAGTTAAGTTTGTCTGGACAGAGGAATGTGAAGAGAATTTCAAGGAGTTGAAAAGAAGGTTATCCAGTGCACCTGTGCTCACACTGCCTTGTAGTGGAGAAAGGTTTGTGATCTACAGTGATGCATCCAAGAAGGGATTGGGGTGTGTTATTATGCAAAATGATATGGTGATAGCTTATGCCTCACGACAGTTGAAAATCCATGAACAAAATTACCCAACACATGATTTGGAGTTGGCTGCGGTAATCTTTGCATTAAAGATTTGGAGGCATTACCTTTATGGTGAAAGGTGTGATATTTATACTGATCATAAAAGTTTAAAGTATATTTTCACACGAAAGGAGTTGAATATGCGTCAAAGAAGATGGTTGGAGCTGATTAAGGATTATGACTGCTCAATCCATTACCACCCTGGGAAAGCAAACAAGGTGGCAGATGCATTAAGTCGACAAGACCATGCTAGTTTATCCATGATGAGGATCACAAAAGATCCAATATTTATGGATTTACAAAGGATGGATCTTGGAATTATAATGGAAGGAGAAAAATCTTATCTTTCTCAAATGAATGTTCAACCATCTATACATGTGAAGATTAAAGAGGCACAGAAAGAAGATGTCGAGTTACAAAAGAAGGTGAGAAATGTTCCTGAATTCAACCTTGATTGTGATGGGATAATAAAGTTCAGGAATCGGATTTGTGTTCCTCCCATCCCCGAATTAAAGAAAGAGCTGCTGGATGAGGCTCATAGTTCTTCATTCTCTATTCATCCTGGAAGCACGAAGATGTATAGGGACCTGAAAGAGTACTTCTGGTGGGATGGCATGAAAAGAGATGTTGCTGAATATGTCTCTCGATGCTTGGTTTGTCAACAAGTTAAAGCTGAGAGACAGAAGTCTAAGGGGATGTTACAACCATTACCCATACCCGAATGGAAATGGGAAAACATCACTATAGACTTTGTCACAGGACTTCCTAAAACATCCAAAGGCAATAATGCTATCTGGGTCATAGTTGATCGTCTCACAAAGTCTGCACACTTCATTCCTATTAGAGAGGATTTCTCTCTAGATCAGCTTGCCAGGATATATGTAAAGGAAGTGGTAAGATTGCATGGAGTACCACTTTCTGTTATATCTGATCGAGATCCGAGATTTACCTCGAAGTTCTGGCGAAGTCTTCAGCATACTCTGGATACAGAGTTGAGTTTCAGCACTGCTTATCATCCCCAGACAGACGGTCAGTCTGAGAGAACAATTCAAACCCTAGAAGATATGTTGAGAGCTTGCTCTATGGATTTCAAAGGAGGTTGGGATCAACACCTACCTTTGGTGGAATTTTCTTATAATAATAGCTTTCACTCCAGTATTCAAATGGCTCCTTATGAAGCTCTCTATGGAAAGAAATGCAGGACTCCAACTTGCTGGGATGAAGTTGGTGAAAGAAAGCTATTAGGACCTGATCTCGTTGATGAAATGGCAGAAAAGGTTAGATCTATTCAACAACACATAAGAGCAGCTCAGAGTCGACAGAAAAGTTATGCCGACAACCGAAGAAAAGACCTAGAGTTTGAAGTGGGTGATAAAGTGTTCTTACGAATATCTCCCTGGAAGAGGGTTATGAGATTTGGAAAGAAGGGGAAGTTGAGCCCTAGATATATCGGTCCTTTCGAAATATTGGATCGTGTTGGGAAGGTAGCTTACCGATTGGCGCTTCCACCGAATCTCTCTCAAGTTCACGATGTGTTCCATGTATCTCTCCTGAGAAAGTACATACCAGATCCTTCACATGTACTCAGCTCAGAAGTTGTACCGCTGGAGCAAGATCTTTCTTATGAAGAACAGCCGATAGAGATTCTGGATCGTAGCGAAAAAGTTCTACGAAACAAGACCACTCGATTGGTGAAAGTTTTATGGAGAAACCACCAACTTGAAGAAGCTACATGGGAGCTTGAGGATATGATGAGGGAGAAGTATCCTCATCTGTTTGTTGCAAAGTGACGAATTTCGAGGGCGAAATTCTTTTTAAGGGGGGTAGAATGTAACACCCGAGACTTTTATGTTATATAAATCATCAAAGGAATCTTTTTCTATACAACACTTGCTTGGCTTGCTTTACACGCAATCACGACCTTCCTCGATAGCTTGCGTCGTACGCAATACCGAGTTTCACTAAACAACATTATGCTATTAAAACTAGCCGTTATGAATAGTAATAACCACTTTTTGGAATTTTATAAATTTTATTTTTCAAAATGGACTTCATTTTTGGACTCATAATATCGAAATTAGCCTAGGGTGAAATTTTGGTATTTTTCTGAAAACTTTCAATTTTTGATGAATAGTGAAACCACTAAGTGGTAGGTTAAAAATTGAATTTTGCATAAAACATAATTTTACCGCTTCTGTGATTGGAATTTCAAAAATCCGAGAGACACGGTTAATATCAAGGACTAAAATGTGGTTCAATGAGATGAAAATAATTTTTTTGGTGAATAGTAACTTTTTACTTTTTTTACCACGGTTAATAGTAAATAGGGTAACTAAGGGTAAATTTGATATTAATATTACCCTAACACATGTCCTAATTCTATTGGACAAGTGTAATTCGACCAAAAACAAACTTAGGAATAAAATATGACCATTTAGGCCCACTTGGATTAGATTAGGACATTTATTATTAATTTATTTAAAGAAGGGTTAAAATAGTTAAAATCAAAGTTTAATAAGTAAATCATTTTTAATATGGGGTTATACATAAGATAAATTAGATTGTAAATATTCATTAGAAATCTAAAAAGATTTCCTACATTATGGTATTTTATTTGTAATTTTTAGACATCAAATAATGTAATTTATTTATGACACAAAGATGATGCAGTAATTATCTTATTAATGAAATATTGACATAATTGATGTTATAAGCACCAAAATAAATGTAATTTGAGACTTTTTATGAATTAAACTAATTTTATAGGTTACTATGATATATTAATGTTGATTTAATCAACTTGGTTAGAACATATAATTCTTTTATGACTTTCACAAAAATCATATATCAAATAGTGTCAAAATTCACACAAAATAGTTTTTAAATCAAATATTATATTATTAATTGTTATTTTATTCCTAAAAATCTAAGGTTCGGCCAAATGACTTAGATAAGGATATATATTTTAATAATAAACAATTTGGGGTTCTTTTGGCATGTTATAGTAAGTGTATTAACCATATAGTGAAAGAAAACAAAAAGACATGGTAAAAGTTAAATTAATTAACTTAGAGTTAAATCTAATTGATAAGGTTAAAATAATACCCTAAACTTGTCTAAATCCTATTGGTTGATAGGATTTCGACCCATCCCCACTTTAGCTTCGAAATAAGACCCTTTGGAACCATTATAAACCGATTTTGACTTTAATATAAAATAATATTTTGAGATATTCCTAAGGTGCCCCTCTCCTCCCTTATAAAAAGGCACCTCCTCCCCCTCCTCCGCACACCAAATTGAGCACTCAAGCTCGGCCAACCCCTGCCATTTTCTCCTTTCCACTTCCCTAGAATAATCCTAGAGGTCCTGGTCTTCTCCAAAGACCAATCTTAGTTCCTTAAGTGGAGTATTCAAAGAGGCGTTCCAAAGAAGAGGTAATATCCATTACCGATCTTTTCAATTTCTTTCTTCTTCAACTTCTTCTTATTTAGTTGTTTCATGATAAAGTAATAACATCAGTATTACTTACATACTTATATGTTATTATAAATATGAAACAACCCTAATTCACCTTCTATCCATCCTACGGAAAAATGAAATCACCACGCGTGCGTACGTACGGAATACCGTCTCCACGCCGTGGTGTAATCTATTTTCCACCATCACCTTACAAGGATGGGTATAATGGTGTAATGAGTAACTATATATGATTATTATTAAGTAATATTGATACTGAAATAATATATATATATACTCCAATACAATTCCACGATCATAGGAACGATATCATCACTCGTGCGTACGTACGGAATACCGTCTCCACGATGTGATGCGATTCGTTCTACATGATCTTCATTTCATAATGATTATATAAATGAATTGAATGAATGAATATGGTATATACTACACTAATACCATTCTGGAAATGAATTATATATAACCTAAAGATAAGAATAAGAATTTATTCGACAAAACACGCATAAGAACAAAAAGTTATAAAGACCCGAGTAACAAGTAACAATGAAATATTACTAACAAGAAGCTAATAATATGACCATATATGATATCATATAAATATGTATGATTCTGGAATAAGTCAATAACATTATTTAAACCATTATACAGGAGCTTCGGACATGTACAAAGATAATCGGACCTAAGGTAAGGGAAATATCACAATCTCATTTTTATCCGAGATTGTTTATTCGTAAGTATTCACTGGGGTGTATTTTATCATCCACATCCATGTTTCATCAATATGTAATATTATTTCCATCCACCTACAATTGTTTAAATCCATTTTTACCCTTCGGTGAGTTTTTAGTAATATGTATGAAAGGAATCTTTTGTCGTACGAGGTACTTTTTGACTTTTCCGACAAAAGTACGAAGAATGTTTTTTTTAACTTATACGTCATGAATGGATTTTTAAAACATTGCTTCCAAGAAGCTTACTTTACAAGTTTTCAAGTTTATTTTTAATCAACTTCTTTTATTTTAAAGTTGTATGACATGTTATGAAAGGAAAAGTGTTTTTGAAGAAAAAAGGATATTTTCCTCAAGAATGGAGTTCAAGTGATTTTCAAAATTATTTTCCATCTAAGATAATAAAGGGTTCTGTTTTTATCCCTATTATTACATTGATTTGATCATGTTGTGATGGAATTATTTTTATTTATGATGTCATGATGTTTCAAGAATCCCATTTTTGTTTCATGTGTTATGCGATGATGTATGTTTTATGATTATGTGGCACACATAAGAAAGGATTCATTATAAGATGGGTGGGACCTATATCTCACTCCAATGCATTGGGTAAAGATTTTATATCTCATGAGATAGACATGGCTGGAACGGAAGGTTATTTCGGTTCAGTGATACAGGACTGAAACGAGGAGTGAACTCGGTTCAGAAAGGGACTTTGTCCACTAAGATAGTCTTGGCAATGAGTCATGACTAACAAGAAATGATTTTCCATGATTATGTGTGCATGCCACAAAGTTTCAAGTCTTATGTTATGATTTTGGGGATCTCATTTTCACTTCTATGATTTATTCCATGTTAAGATATTATGATCTCTTTTGCAGGTTTTAATTTTCAAAAAGATATGATATGATTTTTATTTCCTTTATTTGCCCTTGCTGAGCATTTGAGCTCACCCTTTTATGTTTTCTTTTCCCCAGGTCATGAAGATGGATATTAAGTAGAATATGCTAAAAGGGACCCTAGATATGATGAAATAAATGGGAGACACTGTAGAAGATTTATGAACCAGTTGTTTATGTTTCCCAGTTTCTAAAGACACTATACCTATACGGTCCTTTGTGGTTTTGTCATATGTTGTAATAAGTGTGCTTCAATTTTGAAGTATTAACAATGTATGTAAAGTATGGGTCGTTATAATAAATGATCCTTCTTACTATTTGGAACATGAGTATTTCTAGTGTTCTCATTCCTTCTACTGTGTTCCATTTCTAAACAATTAAAACACTAGGTTAGTTTATAAATCGAAATGCATAATCCCAAACATGTTATATAGCTAATGTAAATTCAAAATATTATGTATATAATCTATAATCATAAAATGTTTTATTTGAGGAAGTATTGACTCTTAAATACTTCATAATGGTTTTTAAAGAAAATATTAATTATCCTAAGAATATCACATGGGAGTATCGTAACCAAGAGTGTAGTAAGGGATGTTGTTGTGTACCAGGATATCCAGGGTTAAGCCTAAAACTCCTTGTCAGAGTTCTCAATCCTAGGTATATCAAAGCTAGCACCACCTCTATCTACTTTTATCCAAAAAGGTATTTATTTCTGGGAAAATATACAAAATCTCTACGTTACCAAAATTCTCGGAATTTCTTCTATACTAATCCTCAAAGACTATCATAGGGTATTGTTACCTATTTTTAGTTTTTCTAAATCTATTTTCCATGGTCTATACTAAACATCCGTTGATACCAAATGTAATGCCTCAAACCTAGAATCCCATAGTTGGTGCATTATTTTAATACATTGGCATGATTACATGGAATCAAGTCCTGAAGGACCAATCAGTTTAGTTGTCTTGTAAAATAGATTACATACATGAATGATACATTACAAATTCAAACATAAAACAAAACATAAATAATCCATAGATAATAACATTATTTACCAAGCTTAACCCTTTTTATCAAACATGATACACTTCTTGGAATCCTGGGAAAACCAAACATAAGAAAGGGGTGAGCTCAGTAAGAGTAAATAATTTAGCGGAACTAATAAACTATTAAGTAAAGATGTGTAATAAAAACAACAACATTTTAAACAAAAAAATGAATATAATATGGAGAAAATAAATCAAAAATTACCATATAAACATGAACATTGATATTCTACTATTAGAATAATCACATGTAATAATTAATTTCATAATGGGGGAATGACTAACATCAGACATCATTGCCACATAGTCAAGGCCTCGTGCCAAGACTAAAAATGAATGTTTTTTCAATGCCTTGTTCCAAGAAACTAGTTTTTTCTCATGATATCTAAGAATGCATCAAAGAAGCTATAGTGCACCCCATCCATCACTTACTATGTCCACTTCATTCATAATATGAAACTTTTGAAACATAACATAAACATTCATATTAAAACTAGCATACGAAATGTCAATACTTCAACCATAAACCATGATGGGTATAAAAATGTAACAACCACTATCAGACATATCTGTTGGACTCCTCCTGTATTAATCATGTTTTAATGATCACATTGAAAACATGAGGTGCAATGAGAATGCATCATTAATTAGTGGGGTGTCCAGGAGGAGGGTTGTTGTCTAGTGGGGTGTCTAGGTGGGGGTCAAGGGGAGTGTCCATGATGGAGGGTGTGTGCCGGGGGAGGGGGAGGGGGAGGGGTGCAAGGGGTAGTGGTAGGGGTTCAAGGTGGGGAGGGGTATGTTAGGGACAGGTGGGGGTGAGGGGGGGGGGGTCTGGGGGATGGTGGGTGAAATATATTCCTGATAAAAAATAAAAAAAGCATCGTGAGTTTTTAAGAATAATGTTGATGAATTTGATTTGATGCTTGAGTTATTCATCATAGCTTAAATCATTATGATTTGAGCTGAATGAGTGATGTTTGAAAAATAAAGAGCTTTATTAATGTTCATGTTATTTAGTATTGGGATGTATATATGATTTTTGAGCCTTTGAGCGACATAATCTCTCCCCCTCCGCGACGCTCGGGTTTTTATGTGCAATCTCGTTCCCTCATCTCCTCCGCTCCTCCAGTGGATCATAGCCAGGTTTTGGATTCTTGTCTCAGCGCACACGTGAATTAGTGTGAAGGGTTTCCAGATTTTCTAGATCTGACAAATTGCTGCTCCCTGGTTCATCTCGGTGGCCGATGGCGTTGGAGTCAGCGACGACTTCGGATCTGGCGGGCGAAGGCATCGAGACGGGCATGCGGAGGCATATCAGAGCCGGATCTTGATCTGGCTTCGGTGGCCAAGATGTTGTTGCGGGCGACAGTCTGTGGCTTGGAATCATCCATGAGATTATGCAGAGGGGAGGGGGTTTTCTTGCCTCTGACCATCCTATCTCTCTTCTTGTAGGCATGCCTTGATGTTTATGATTTTCGTGATCTGCGTTGATATGTGGTTCTGGTGTTATGTGGTAGTTCATTGATTGTGGTTTCTTTTATCGGCTATTGAATCTACGATTGAATCTATGGATCTGGTTTGGTGCAGCAGCAGTCTTTCTACTACTCATTGTGCTTTCTCCCCCTATGGTCTGCATGCTCTGGACTCCAGTAAGGGTGTGTCTCTGGTACTATTCTGAGTGGATCCATTCCCAGAGCGGCATTTCTAGTTCAAAGTAGCCCAGATCCATTCACCGGTGACGTACCCTTGGTGTGGTGTTGGGACATCTAGTCCTAGGTGATGATGCCCTGGCATCACTGTCACTGGATCTTCTTTGGGTTTCTATATTGAGTGTAGTGGTGGTTGAGAGTCATAAGAGCGCGGTGGGGTGGAGGCTGACTCGTGGAGTGCTTTGTGATGCTGCTGAATTTTGGTATGTATTGCTTATAGTTTGAGGATTGTACTTGTTCTTGGTTCGTTCCTAAAGGTGAGAAGTCTGTGAAACCAAGCGTGGCCACTTCGAAAAGGCCCCATAGGAGGATTCAGCGCTGATAGTTCATCATTGCAGTGCATTACGGATTTGGTTGTTGAGAGGGTATGGCGTTAGCCATCGGATCGGGCCGGTGCTTTGACACCAGATAGTTGCTTGCTGGATAGCCCTACTATGGTGGAGAGTTTAATCATGATAAAATTATTGGGAGGGGTGTTCCTTGTTGATAGTCTAGTTTTAAACTTTTTGTCATTTAGATGGGATTTGTCTTATGTTTATGAAGTCTGTTTGGGTTTCCCCCCTTCATCCCTTAAAAGGGGGATTTATCAAAATAATAATTATTTTATGGCCTTCGGGTCGTTGGATGGATACACCAACTATTTTCTTATAGGTGGATTCTTATGGTGAGGCCGGTTCTATCCACCACCATCGGAGACGGAGAGTTAAACATCAGTTTTGGGTATGGTTTATTCCTTTTTTATTCTTTTCCCAAGTTTTAATTGGGTTTTTTTTTATTTTTGGGTTCCTATAATTTTTGTAGTGTGTTTAGGATTTAGTTGATGTGGATTTGAGTCGCCGTTGAAAAATACTTACATGTGTATGCATAGGTAGGCATATATATATATAAGTTCCCCTTATATATATATTCACTCATGGCAGTATGAATATATATATATTGGGGCTAGGTGTTCTTATATATAGATATGAAAAATTCATACATGTGTATGTGTAAAGGGATATTTAAAAATATAAACATATATCTAAGGACACCCTTGTGCATATTCGGCCATGAAAATATGTACATTGGGACTAGGTTTCCTTATATATATGTTAAGTCACATATGTGTTCAAGTGAAAAAAAAAGGAATATTCTAGTTGTCGTCAAAAGAAAACATGCCATCAGGTTGAGGTTGGTTCCCTCTGCCTAAATCTTTAATTTGAATTCTATAATTACCTGATTGATTTCAAAACTTGTTTCCTTAATTTATTTATTGTTTTAGAAAATGGTTTTTTAATAACGACTTACTATTTCAAGGATGAACATGAATATATCCCTTCAACTTATTTACAGACATTGTTTTTTCGATGAATTAAGAGTTTACTTCAACTAACAAAAATGATGGTATCATCTGCGACTATCAGTTCAGATTTTCCTGGTACAAGATTCCAGAACTGAAATGAAGTTATATTTCCTCATGGATGTTCTTATTAATAATTCTATAATTGTTATCTTGAGATAACATGAATATGTTTAGGGATAGAGTATCTCCTTGCCTAGTCCTCAAACATATTTGATGAATCTGAAGTTCTTCCCCAACAAATAAATGCACATCCATGGTAAACTAAATCAACTAAATAGAGATTAAATAAATACACTAAAAAAACCCATGCATGATAACACCTTGATGATTAAAGAGCATTCTACCCGATCATAGGCATTGTATACGTCCAACATAATGGAAATATTAGATCATGCGTCCCTTTGTTTCAAATCACCAATCATCTCTTGTGCAAACAGATAGCACCCTGGATTTTCCTACCATTCACAAACCCATTTTGTTCATCTAAAATCCATTGTGGTAGAAGCTGGGACAGTTGCATGTTAACCACATTAGACAAAAAATTATAGGAAATGATAAAAAAGGCTGATAGGTTTATATTGACTCAAAGAAATAGGATTTATAGGTTTAGGGATATGAACCAGGGAGGTAGATCTGGCCATGCACATGATGCTTCCACCCCAAAAGATATCATGCACCACTGCCACAATATATTTCTTAACTAGTTCCCATGAGTCAACATAGAATAAACCATGATATCCTTTGGGAAAGGGTGCGATAGAATGGTAATGATAAAGCACTAACTCATGTATCTCATACTCCTCTGAAACTAAAACCATCATGAAATTGTCACTAATAGTCACTACTCTAGGTAAGGTATCAAAGAGCTCTTCCGGACATCTATGATAGCCACTTAGCATGAATGATCCATGTAAGAAGAGTATAAAATTATCATTGGACATACCTATGAAATTTTCATTTCCAATTGAGAATGAACCATCCTTTAATAGAATGGTGAGGTATTTCTCTTCTTCACATTGAAGAAATAATGAAAAAATGTGGTGTTTTTATCTTCTTTTTTAAGCTAGGTGAGATAAGATTGTTTGCAAGTTGAGCGTTCATGGTCTTGGAGCCTTGCCACCATTATATTCTTATTGTGAACCAGGAATTTAAAAATAACATCATTCCATACTTTCTTGGTGGGGGGATGGCAGGGGGGAGGGAAAACTGGCCAGGGGGTGGTCTGCAGGGGGGGTGGTCTACCGAGCAGGGGGAGGGGAGGGTGGAGGGTGGTGGGGGGAAGGGGGAAGGGGGAGTGGGGAGGTCTGCAGGGTAGGGGGAGAGGAGGGGGGATAGGGGCAGGTTGCAGGGGGAGTGGGGGAGGGGGTCTCCAGGGGTGGTCTATAGGGCAGGGGAGGGTGCAAGGGGGGGCTATAGGGCAGTGGGGAGGGTGGAGGTGCGGTGCAAGGGGGTGGGCAGGGGGTGGGGAAGGGGGTGCAAGGGGGGTGGAGAAGTTGGTGTTGTTAATATCTATAGGTTTAATTAATATTAGATAAGTTTGAATAAGAATTATAATCCATCTCTAACTCTACCATTTCTTCATGATTAGGTGGTTTCTTCAAATATGCTCTCCTATTTACAACAGATTGATTTCACTAAATCATGGCTTGATAACACTGGGAATAAATCATATTTTGTATGATACCACTAGTTTTTATTGGTATGGATTTAACACCTTTTCTTTTAAAAATCTAGACCCTTATGTCCACTTTTTTTCATTATAGCTTCTAAAGATTGATTTGGATCCTACAATCTATCCTCATTTTGGTGAGATGATTCCACTACCACATTGCAATATTTCCAGGAGGGGTGTCTAGGGGGTGCAGGGTGGGTATGCAGGTTGGGGGGAGGGGGTGCAAGGGTGGTCAACATGTGGGGGAGGGGGTGGTCCACTGTCCAAGAAGGGGGGTGCAAGGGAGTCTTTAGGGGGAGGGTCCAGGGGTAGGGGGTCTATCAAGGGTTTGTGGGGGCTATCCAGGAAGGGGGTTGCAAGAGGGTCTACAGGGGGGAGGGCAGGGGGTGTCCAGGAGGGATGGGGGGCTGTGCAGGGGGGTATGTCCAGGGGGTTTCAGTGAGGGATGGGGGGATATCTGGAGGGTTTCCAAGTTAATAAGACACTAGTTAATTGGGGGAAGTTTATTTTATTCTAAATGGGTATTAAGAGATCATTAGAAAAATAAATGACCAATGGAAAATCTATGAATCACTACTATCAGCTATTCATATTGGGGTGAAATGATAGGACATTTGGTATGGCAGAGGGTGAACCAATAGTTTATGGAAAAATCCCTATTGAAATACATGTCTCACAATTAGTTGGGGTGAAATGATTGGACATTTTTAAAGCTACAGGGTGAGCCAACAGTTTATGGCAACTGCTCTATTGAAAAACTTGTCTCGCAATTACATAGTATGGACCTCATGATATTGGAAAAACACACTCAATGCATGTGATGTATCTGGAAAACTACCCAGACAATCACACAATTAACTTGGTGAGAAAAATGGGGTCAAAATCATGATAAAACCATGAAAAACAACCATGGAGTCTCGTAGAGCAATACTGGACAGTTACTACAAAGTTATATCAAATCGTCCAAACTTTCTATTTTCATGAACTGTTTCTCCCAAAAATTTCAGATTTCATTCCACATTTCTGTAAAACCTATAGAATAATCCAACAGATCAACCATGGTCAAATTATTATATAACTTTTTCCTAGAGGGAATAAAAATTCTACCCACTAAAAAGAGTTATATCCCAAGAAAGTGCTCAGTATTGTAGAGTCACAATTAGAGAAGACCAGTGCATCCTCATAAATGATTCACGCTCCCACATCCCATGGATATCCCATTTCCACTTCAACATTAAAAAACAATGGGAATTATTTTACCTTGCTATACCATTTCATGGAGATCCATAATCTAAACTGGTCGAGTAATATTGGTGTTGGGGGTGTCCAGGGGTGTCCAAGGGGGTGTGTCCAGTGGGGGGTGTTCAAGGGGGTTTCTAGGGGGTCCAACGGGGGTGTCTAGTGGGGGTGTCTAGGGGGTGTCTAATGGGGGTTTCTTGGGAAGAGGGCGTGTCCAGGTGGTGTCCAAGGTGGGGGGCGGTTCAGGGGGTGTCTAGGGGGTCCAGGGGGTGTATCAGGTATGGTGTTTATGTAATAATTTGTAATCATTATTCTATTCCACTTTGATTCATCCATGCTTTGTTGTTGAACACCAAATCAATGTTTTTGGAATCTGTATGCACTTTTGTGATTTCATATTCTATATGCACTTATTCTTTATATTTCGTAGAATTTATATTGAATGGTGATATTGACTCAATCCATATCAAGATTCAATCTTTCTTCATCTATTTTTTTATTCAATTTCATGTTGTCGAGTCTTCTTAAGTAGTTGGGATGTTGTCCAGTGGGGAGGGGGTTGGGGGGTTACTTTCTAGGGGGTCCAGCAGGGGGGCCGCTGTACGGGGGGGTCCAACCCAGGGGGCTGCTATCTAGGGGTCTAGCAGGGGGGCTCTTCAGGGGGTCCAGTTGGGGGGGTGGCTGCTGTCCAACGGGGTCCAGTAGGGGGAGGGGCTTCTATCTAGGGGTGTCCCGCAGGGGGGGCTACTGTCCAAGGGGGTCCATCATGGGGGTTGTTGTCCAGGGGGATCAGAAGTGGGGTGTCCAGCAGGGGTGGTGCAAGGGGGGTCCAGCAGGGGGGCAAGGGGTGTGCAAGGGATGTGTAGGGGGGCCTCTATCTAGGGTGGTCTAGTGGGGGGGGGGGGTCCAGAAGGGGGGGCTATTCAGGGGGTCCCGTAGGGGGGTGTCCAGCAGGGGTGCTGCAAGGGGGTCCAGCAAGGGGGTAAAGGGTGTGAAAGGGGACCTGGGGGTGTTAGGGATGTGGGGGGTGTCCATAGGGTGCAAGGGGGGTTAAACATGGATCAGGGATGTTGCAAAGGGGGTCCAGCATGGGGGGCTGCTGTTCAGGGGGAGCGGGGGGGGGGGTTCAGTAGGGGTGGTGCAAGGGGGGTCCAGCAGGGGCAAAGGGGTGTGAATGGTGGCATGTTGGTATAAGGGATGTTCAAGAGGGGTCTATACAGGGGTGCAGGGGTTCTCTCCTAGGTGGTGTTGTCTAGGGGTGCAGGGGGGGTTGTCCAGGGGTGCAAGGGAGTTCAGCAGGGGTGCAAGGGGGGTCTTTCCTGAGGTGCTAGTAGGTTCTGCCGGGATGCGGGGGGGGGGGTGTTTTTTTTAATTAAATTGGGAAGAATATAGCCACGGTTCCATGAACCGTGGCTATAACCTATAACCACGGTTTTTGGGCTTATATCCACGGTTCCAAACTGTGGTAATAGCCTAAATTTCTAATGGTGGTACACACGCATGATGACATTATCATTCATAAGATGGATATAATAGTGAGTATGGTTGTTCCATATTTATAATAACATCAATGTATGTAGAAGGTAATATATTTATTATTTTGGTATGGAAATAAAAATGAAAGAGAAATTGGAAGAATAAAAGAACTTTGAAAAAGTTGATAAAATAATTACCTCTTCTTTGGGTGATTCCTTTTGATTTTAACAAAAGGGCTCTTTAGGATGGATTAATCCTCAAGTTAAGGCATCTAAGATTAATTGAGGGATGTTATGAAGATATTTGGGCTGGGGTTGGCTAAGCAAAATGTCTTGGAATGTAGGATTTTGAGAGAAGGGGAAGTACCCTTTTATAAGAGTGTTGATGGTCACTTGAGGAAATGGTTGAAATATTCACTACTGGAAAATAGCCCTATACCCACGGTTTTGGAAAACAGTGGGTATAGAGATAGTATGGGAGCCCATACCCACGGTTTCAGAAAACCGTAAGTATAGTTCCCCTATACCCACGGTTTTACCCAAAACTGTGGGTATATGTTTTTTTGACAACCTATTCCCATGGTTTTAGAAAAACATGGGGAAGAAACACCTAAACCCACAGTTTTGGTCATAACCGTGGGTATATGTGTTTTTTTAAGGTCTATACCCACGGTTTTTTCCAAACCGTGGGTATAGGGTTATTTTTTGAAGACCTATACCCACAGTTTTAAAACTGTGGGTATTGCTTTCCTGCAATGAAAACAAATCTGCGGGACAAAAAAACATTGGCGGGAAAACCTATACCCACGGTTTTCCCCCCTATACCCACAGTTTGATTTAATATATTTATTTAGATACAAATAAATAACTCCAAAAGTTGTGTAGGTGTGTTGGAGAAGCGCACTATCTTATTTAAGGAAGATGCGAGTTTGAAACTCGCTGCGGTATTTTTTCCGAAACTCACTGTTCTATTTTATCTAATTCGTACATATATATTATATTAATAAATGTATACATATAAGTAAGCATAAGTGAAATAGCTGAAGCGGTGAGAATTCTCCGGCTTAGATGTGCAGGATGTCGGACGTTGTGGGTTCAAAACTAGCAGATATTTTTTTATAACAAAATTATCCCCACCGTTTTACAACCATGGGAATAACGCTTTGACAGCGTGGAGGGGCTTTGACTACATGGAAAAAAATATATCACCACAGTTTGGAAAACCGTGGGTATAGGTCTGAGACCTATACCGACACCACTCCAGCCCACAGTTCCCAAAAACATGGGTATAGCTTTTACCCATGGTTTTTGAGGCTATACAGATGGTTTGGAACCGTGGGTATATTCCATTTTTCCAGTAGTGATTATTTTATTATAAAATAATTATTGGTTTCAAATTGCTCCAAATTGATTTATTTCAAATATAAGGTGGGTTTTTGTTGAAATACCATCAACCAATAGCTTTTAGACAAGTTTCGATCAACATATTAACCCTATCTTTTAGATATAACTCATAGTTAAATAGTTTAACTTTTACCATGTCCTCTTGTATTATTATAATAAAGAGTCAATAAACATAATATAAAAATAAAAAAGAACCCTATGTGTTTCATTATTGATATATCTACCCCTATCTAATTACTTTGTCAGAACCTTATATTTTTGGAAATATTATATCAATTAATAATATAGTATTAGTTTTAAAAACACATTATATCAATTTCGACACTATTTGGTATTTTGTTTTTTTTATGTCATAAAAACATTATCACTACATAAATATTATTTA
The DNA here is from genome assembly GCA_963277665.1 of Viscum album. Classification (NCBI taxonomy): domain Eukaryota; kingdom Viridiplantae; phylum Streptophyta; class Magnoliopsida; order Santalales; family Viscaceae; genus Viscum; species Viscum album. The sequence goes on along the minus strand of OY728126.1, from coordinate 1,862,576,697 downwards.
ATAATCCCTAAAATTCTATATTAATGTTGAAAATTATTGGAAGGTATAAAAATCGTCAATTTACATTTATTGTATATTTATAATATCAATTATTTTAATCTTTCATTGATAATATAATTACTCCATCATCATTGTGTCAGAAATAAATTTAATTATTTACTCTATAAATATTATAATTAAAATATTATTATATATAAAATATTTTAACCTTTCTAATGAATATTTATTGTTGAATTTATCTTATGTATAACGCTATATTAAAAAAAATTTAGTTATTAAAATTTAAATTTAACACTTTTAACTCTTCTTTAAATATAATAATAATAAATGTCTTAATCTAATACAACAGGATAAAAAAGGATCATATTTTATTACCAGGATTTATTTTGGTCTAAATACACTTATCCGATTGAATTAGGACAAGTGTTAGGATAATTATAATATCTGTTTTCCTTTAATTACCCTATTTACTTTTAACCATGGTAAATAAAATTCAAAAAGTTACTATTCACCCAAAAAAATTTAATCCTATTAAACCAAATTTTACATAATGATGTCAATAATTTCTCTCTGAGTTTTGAAATTTATGTCGCATAAGCAGTAAAATTACATTTTATGAAAAATTGCAAATGTGACTAGAAAGTGGGTAAAAGACTATAAAAATCACATTTAAATTTTATACATATACTTTTATTATAAAATGATTCCAATGAATTAAATTGAACTTATATAAGTATTATATACCTATTTTTACATAAAATAAATTTAAATAAAATAATTAATTATTTAAATAAACAGTCAGTTTTAAACAATAACGCAGTATTTTTCACTATTCATCAAAAATTGAACGTTTTCTGAAAAATACCAATAATTCACCTTATGATAATTTTGATATTCCATATTGAAAAATAACTTCTATTTTACCAAATTCAAAAACATTTAAGTTGAATTAATTAATTTAAAATTAATTTCAGTTTCCAAAACAAAAAATCGGGTTAATACAAAGTTAACACTATCAAAAGATTGACATGTATTTATGTAAAATTTAAATGTGAAATTAAATATAATTACCTAAATTGTATTAAATGATTAAAATATAATCTATTTATACTTCCAAACAATTCAAATGCATAATTTAACACTATAAATTATTTCGATTAAAAACGTTATTTTCAATTAAAATTTAGTATTTTCACTATTCCTCAAAATATGAAATAATCAGAAAAGTACCAAAAATTTATCCAAACAAATTTTTTATGACCTTCTTCTAAAAAATAATTTAATTTCATTAAATTAAATATTTAAAAGTGTCAAATATTGGTTTTAAGGAGGGTTCTCCAATAAAAGGCGGCAAAATTTCTTTTAAAAAAAAACTTCTTTTATCTGAAAAATTAAATTATTTATTATATTATGTCTAATAAACACATAATATGGATTATATAAAATTCAAAAAAAAATCAACACTATTCATAACCTCCTTCTGAATGGCTAGTTTGGTAAGTCGTAATGTGCTCGAACTCGGTGTTGCATGTAGCGCAAACTTTTCAAAGAGATCATGTATAATGAAATCCTTGGGTGTTATATTATCCAATACCTAAATAAAATTTTCACTCGAAATTTGAAATTGATTTTCTAAAATAAAAGTTTGAAAATAGAAAATAAATTTGTTGAAAAACCACATTGGAAGTTGGGTTAATAAAATTTAGTCTTAATAAGAGGGAAAGGGTAATGAAAAAGTCAACACCAAATAACTGTTTTGAATATGAGAAAATTGGTGGCAATAATAATTGGAGGAATATGTAAATATTTACATTGAGTTATTGAGGTCACCAATCACAAACAAGTGAATAGAAAATTGAGGTCCCAAAATCCATAAATCTATGATGATATTAAATAACATGAGTTTAACAAAACATAAGGTATTTAGATAAAAAGTTTTTGTTTTAAGATACTTTCCCTAAAGTTTAAGAATAAATTTCATCCTAGAATAAGAAAAAAAGAATAATTGAAAAATTGATTCATGTCCTTTAACTAATTTCTACCACAAACTCGTCTTAGAATTCAATAATATTATATTTATCATAATCGTATAGGGTTCATAAAAATGAATTTATTATTTATCTGTCCGAACATTTTAAAGAATCTACATTATACAAACCAGGACATCATGTAGGTTAGTGGTAGGTGATGCACCATTGTCTCCCTTCAGTTGCAGGTTCAAGTCTCACAGCCTTGCCAGATGCGATGGGTTGTCACCCAACCTCTAGGAAGTCTTTTTTATAACAATACAAAAATAATATTAAGAAATGATTTAACCATAAAATTATTTTCCAATGTCAAAATTAATCCATTCCAAACTTTATAATTATCCAAAATACTTCTTTCCAATCTCATATTCAAAAATATATAAGTAAAGTAAACATAATGGATGTCTTTTTCCCACATAATAACATGTCAATATCTTCATCATGTATTCTTTTAAAACATGGTTTCACCCTAAATTACCATAAAACTTTTTTGATTATATTCATGCCCTATTATTCCTTATAGAATACTATATATACATCTTATATCCAAAAATGTTGTAAACTCCAACAATAATGGATTAAATAAACAATTAATTAGATTCAATGTAGTCATGAATATCGAATACAATTTATCAAAAACCATCATATCTAATTCCAAAATCACTACATCAGTATCATAACCATGTTAATGTTTATCATTCCTTCAAACACTTATTTTCCAAAAATGTTTAACTTTCTATTTAGTCACTTTTCATAGAACTATATAATATCAAATCCTCAATGAAATAGTACTTCAATAGAATCCTTATTTATTTAGGTAATTCATATAACCATTAAATCATTGATACAACACTCAAATGAAATAATTATTTAATAAGAACCTAAGAACACTAGTCATTCCTCTGCATCTGTGGTAGAACCATAACTTGATAGGTATCTAATAGCATCATTTGAGGTATACTCTGATGATTTGGAAATTGATTCACAGTGTCCAAAATCCTTGGGGATAAAGAATTGTACATTTGAAACTTTTTTCTTACCCTTTCAATCACGTACTTGGTGTCCTTTTTCTCCCCACCTATAAAAAACTGAAATTCCCTTCAAGAATTTACCAAGGTGATTCTTTCCACAATTATATTTTACGTGAAAATCCTTCTTTCCCTTCTTCCCTTTATCCATATTTCTCTCTACCATCCTTTTCTTATCATGATTCCCTTCAATGCCATAGGACTCATAGAATTCGTTACTTCTATTATTAACTCCTCATACTCTTTCTTCATATAATGGGAATACATGGGAGACTACTTCGTGTATAAATTTTGGATTAATAACATGAGTGAAATGATCCTTCATACTATTTGGAACATGTGTATTGCTAGAGTTCTCATTACTTCTACTGAGTGCCATTTATAAATAATGAAAAACACTACGTTAGTTTATGAATTGAAATGCATAATTCCAAACATGTTATATACCTAATGTAAATTCAAAATATTATGTATATTATCTATAATCATACAATGTTTTATATGAAGAAGTATTTACTCTTAAATACATCATAATGTGTTGCAAAGAAAATGCTAATTATCCTAAGCATATCCCCTAGGAGTATCATAACCAAGAGTGCAGCAAGGCACATTGTTGTGTACCAAGATACCCTGGGTTATGCCTAAAACTCCTTGTCAGAGTTTTCAATACTAGGTATATCTATGATAGAGCCACCTCGACCTACTCTTATCCAGACAGGTATGTATCTCAAGGATAATATACAAAATCTCTACATTACAAAAATTCATGGATGTTCTTCTATTCTAATCCTCAATGAATATCTTAGGGTAATGTTCCCTAATCAGAGTTTTTCTAAATCTAGTTTCCATGGTCTGTAATAAAATTTATTTGATACCAAATGTAATGGCTCGAACCTAGAAGACTAGAGTAGGTTCATTATTTTAATACATTGGTATGATTACAAAGAATCAATTCCCAAAGGACCAATCAGTTTAGTTGTCTTGTAAAATAGATTACATACATGAACGCTACATTACACATTCAAATATAAAACAAAACATAAATAATCCATAGATAATTATTTTATTTCCCAATCTTATCCTTTTATATCAAACATAATACACCTCTTGGGATCATTGGAAAACAAAACATATGAAAGGGGTGAACTCAGATGCTCAGTAAGGGTAAATAATTTAGCGGAAGCTATAAATTTTAATGCAAGATGTGTAATAAAAACCACAACCTTTTAAACAAGAACATGAATATAATATGGAGAAAATAAATCAAAAATTACAATATAAGAATTCAAATTGATGTTATACTAGTCGAATAATCACATGTAATAATTAATTTTATAATGGGGGAATGCCTAACATCAGACATCATTGCCACATAGTCAAGGCCTCGTGCCAAGACTACAAATAAATGTTTTTCAATGCCTTTTGCCAAGACACTAGTTTGTCTCATGATACCTACCAATGCATCAAGGAGGATATAGTATACCCCATCCATCACTTACTATGTCCACTACATTCCTCATATGAAAATGTTGAAACATAACATAAACATTCATGTTAAAACTAGCATACGAAATGTCAATACTTTATCCATAAACCATGATGGGTATAAAAATATCACGCCCACAGTCAAACATATCTGTTGGACTCCTCTTGTATTAATCATGTTTTAATATTCACAATTTATATATATTCTGTAAATCCCAGTAATCCTTTGTAATTTGTCTTAAATTATGTAAAAATTACTAATATACTTATGATTTAATAAAAGCTATAAAAGATCTAAATTTCTATACATTGAGATTGATTATTGTACACTTTATCTGATTTACATAATAATAATTTCTTTGATAAATGATTAATTCTAATCCATTCTATGAATATCACTACTTATGTCTGAATACTGATATTTGGATAATTCAGAGACACCCTGAGTCTGCCACTAGTTTTGTTTTTTTTTTTTGAAAAGGACCCAGACACCATGACCAGACACCATGACCAGACACCATGACCAAACATTGTGACCAGACACCATAACCAATCACCATTACTATCCAAACATTGTGACTATCTAGACACCATGACCATCCATACACCCTAACTATCCAGACACTATGATCATCCAAACACCATTTCAAGGAGACTGTTACATTCAAACTATTAAACTGTTTCTAAATCTATATTGTCATTTTTTCTTTTGATTTATAACAGTCATATTTTAACTAATTAAATGAATTGACATAATTATTTTTTCTTTATAGATATATCATCTGACAGTATGAGGTGTGTGGATCAGAATACTTGCAACCTGTCGGCTCCAACACATGCACTCCATGAATAAAAGAAAATTTGTGTCCCAGAAACAAGAGATCATGGCACAGAATGAGTAACAACGAATAACACATGAGATTTCCAGATAAAATAACCAAAAAATGAAATTGAACATTCTTGAAGAACACACGAAGCATTCTTGAATCAACAAGATAGACACCATAGATTAGTTTCGTTGAGCACATCTTCACATTTTCAATGCCACTACAAACACGAGCTAGATCTAGCTAACTTATGATACTCTGTTTTCCACAAGAGGACTCGATTTCCACATATGTTTCATCTTAGAAGGCCCTAGAAGCCTAGTCTAACACTCAAGGAACTTATAACCTTACCTATATACTTATACTCTATTGTCTACCTTTTTCAGCTTCCGAGAAAGGTCTGTGTATCTGTATAAAACACACACTCTATCATGCATTAAACTGAAGGTTACATGATATCATTTCTCAAACGTTTTTTACACCTATGTAAACCCATGGATAAGTGTGTTAGTGGTTGTGTGTAACATGTTGTTCATACCCACGATGAACTGTGGAAGTGGTCGTGTGACCTGGACAGTCATGTGTACTGTTGTAAAGCCTAATACTGGATGTGTATCTAGTTTATTTATATAAACTGCTTGGTGGTAAGTGATCACCGTGCGGAGTAGATTAGGTCTCAGCTTGAGACTGAACCACTTGTTTTATATCCATTGTGTTGTCTATTTTAGTTGTCTTTGTTTTACTGTATAAATCAGAATTCACTAAATTTACCTTGATAGTTAATCTGGGAATGATGTTATAATTGTATTTCCTTATTATAATAGCTTCAAAAGTAATGTTAATAACTAATATTAAGATTACTAAGAATTAATAAATCTTATAAATATTTTTTTAAACAGTCAATCTTTCATAACAGTATAACCTTGATTAACTAGGTTGTATTTAACTTTATTGGGGAACCTTTTTAAAAATTCCTTTTTAAATAGAAATTTTAAATTGATACTTAATTCACCCCCCACCCCCCCACATGAGTACTCTACTCCGAACAACATTTAGTTTTATATGGGTGATTGTTAATATTATTTAGAATCTCTTTTTAACCTTATTCAACTGTGATTTTTGTTGCACTTTAATGATCTGTAAATTTCTATTAGTGTTAAATTTATAGAACATTTAAGATATTTATTTATCATGGATATTATATTTGAAGGGGATACAACAAATAGAATTCCATTTCTTAATGGAACCAATTATACTCAATGGAAAATTTAATTGAAAATTCTTTTAGAAAGTATGAGCTTTGAAATATAGTATTCTATTATAGATGAATATAAGTTTCTTGCTACAAATAGAATCACATGGGATGAACCTACCAAAACATACTACAATAGCAATTTCAATGTTATGAATTCATTGTACATCTTCTTAGGAGATGAGGAATTTAAAAGAATTTCTGCTTGCAAAACTACCCATAAAATTTGGGATACCTTATATGTTTCACATGACATAACGTCTAGTGTGAATGAAATGTGACATAATACTTATACTGTTAAATATAATAACATTAAAATGAAACATGATGAGCCTATTTCTGACATGTATCTCAACTTCAACAAAATTGTCAACACAATGATTTCTCTTGGAAGAGAAGTCGGTGATAAGGAATAGATCATGAGAATTCACACATGCCTACCTGACAGATGGGGAGGAAGATCTGTCTCTATTAGAGATTCATGTGAAATTATCAGGCTAGCTGTAAAAGAACTAATTGGGAAAATATTGATGTTTTAAGAAGAGTTGAAAGTCAAAAAGTAAGAGAATGATGAACCAAAATTAAAATTTGTTGCGTTCAAGACCACCACCTCTAAACACAATGAAAATGGGAAACAGGAAGTTTCTGTAAATTGTTACAGCAGTGATTAATCCTCACCTGATAGTGATGAAAATATGGATCAATTATCCATAAGGTTCATGAAATTATACAAGAAGAACATATTTTTCAGAATGCCTAACTTCAAGGGAAAATATGATCACAAAGGAAGTATGAAGAAAGATAGGAAAAGAACTGACGAGTCTAATGAGAGTGTCTGCAATGAATGTAAGTGAAAAGGACATATCAATGCTGGATTTCCAAAGCTCAAGTACAAAAAAATATGACAATAGAGATAGAAATTATAAATAGGAAATAAAAGCAACATTGATTGGTTCTGAGGATAGTACAAGTGACTCAGAATCATCCCAATATCTATATGAGAACAAAGCTAATATGTGTTTTATGACAAACACATCTGAGGTAACACTAGAATTTCTTGTACACAATTCATACTATTCTGGAGATGAGAGTGACTCTAAAAATATTTCTAATGAATTTTTTTTTAATATTGTAATATTCATAAAGTGAAATAAAATGAACTAAAAGATGAATAAAAATCATTGAAGAAACAACATGCTCTTACCTCAACTATTAAAACTGAACTCACCCTAGAACTGGAGAAAAATTATGAACTACTCAAAGAGAAAAATGAACTAAAACATTCTAATGAGAAATTGAAGAAAGGAATAGAAAATTTTTCCAATGGGAAAATACCCTTACTCTAATTCTAGGTAAACAAATTACTCATAAATATACTACTTGCATTGGCTATCAACCTGGTAAAATAAAATTTTGGAAGAACAAATTTTGTTTCCAAATCTAATACATATAGATTTACTCCTAGTTCTAAAAAAATCAACTTGTTCAAGTTATGATACACTTTCTACTGTTTCAAGCTTTTCGGACCTAATAGAGTTTATTTTTCAAATACAATATATAATGATTATAGGAACCCTATGAGGAAGATATGGGTTCTTAAAGCACTTATCTCAAATATTACTGGACATAAACATGTGTGGGTACAAAAATCTATTTTTATTTGACTATTTTTTTTGGAAAGATGCTTAAAGATTTCATGTGAGAGCATATGGTACATGGAAAGTGGGTGTTCAACACAGATGACGGGAGACTACCCATTCTTCAATAATTTAATAAAAATTGATGGTGGTCATGTCACCTTTGGTGACAATGACAACGGAAAGATTATTGGATCTGGCCTAATTGGTAACTCTAACTCAGTTTTGATTTCTAATGTGTTGTTTGTTGATGGAATGAAATATAATATTCTTAGTATTTCACAATTTTGTGATGACGGATTTCATGTTAAATTTGAAAATGATTCCTTCCATGTTTTTAATTATAAATATGAATTTGTGTTTTCTACATTATGAAATGAAAATTTTTATTCTATTACCTTAGATTCTTTAGGTTCTAAAAATGCATCATGTTTAAGTGGGTTTCACAAAGAATCTTGTCTTTGGCATAGGAGACTATGACACTATAACACTCACTCCCTTAAAATGTTAACAAGAAAAGGCTTAGTCAAAGACCTACTGAAGCTTGAATTTCTTAATGGAAATTTTTATAATTATTGTCAAAAACAAAATCAACTCAAAATATCCTTCAAACTAGAGAAAGAAGTGTCAACATCTTAACCTTCTGAATTGGTCCACATAGATTTGTTTGGACTATCTAGAGTTTCTATCTTAAATGGGAAGCACAGTGTTTATGTTTTTGTAGATAACTTTTATATATATATTTGGACATTATTTTTGTCTAACAAAAGTGAAACCAACTCTCATTATACTAAATATTTCAAAACTATAGAAAATCATTGTGGACATAAAATTAAATCCTTAAAAATTGATCATGGTTGTACGTTTGAAAATCAAGAGATTGAATTATTTTACTCACAAAAGGGATGTAGTCATAATTTCTTTTCCTTTATAACACCTCAATATAATGGAGTTTTATAAAGGAAATATTGCACCCTGTAATCGATTTCTAGAACCAAGCTTAGTGAATATGACCTACCTATTTATTTTTGGGCTGAATCTGTAAATACATCATGCTACAAAATCAATTGTTTGTTGATTAGACCTATTCTTAAAAAAATTCCTTATGAGTTTTGGAACAATAGAAAAACCAATGTCTATGACTTAAATGATTTTGATTACAAAGGATATATACTTAATAATAAGGAAAATCTGGACAAATTTGCATCCAAGAGTGATGAAAGAATATTTTAGGATATTCAATTTCTAGTAATGCCTATAGAGTGTTTAATAAAAGATCTAAATGTGTGGAAGAATCTTTAATGCCAAATTTGATGAAACATATCCACATGATCCTAAGACCCCTCTAGAGAACATTGAGGATGATATAACAAATAGGTAAATTAATACAAAATCCCCTATCCATCATGTGATAGACTCAGTGAAAACTTCTAGTTCTTGAAATTCCTTAGTCTCAAGTCATAATGAGCCTGAACCTATTGATGAACCTGAAATCACTAGTCCTTCTTTTTCAAGAGATGTTAGAACTATTTAGAACCATCCTTTAAATGAAGTTGTAGGAGACATATATTAGGGAACTCAAACTAGAGCTTCTCTTAAGAAACAGGTTGAACATCAAGTCTTCTTGTCACAACTTGAACCTAAAACCATTAATGATTCTATAAATGTTGAATTTTGGGTGATGGATATGAAATAAGAACTTAATTAGTTTGAAAGGAACAAAGTGTGGAAACTTGTAGAAAGACCCAAAGACATATTCCCCATAGGAACTACATGGGTGTTTAGAAATAATGTATATGAAGCTAGTAACATAGTTAGAAATATGGCTATATTAGTGGAAGAAGTCTATTTTCCAGAAGAAGGAATTTACTATGAAGTGACCTTCGCACCTGTAGCCATATATGAATCCATCAAAATTATGCTTGCTTATGTTGCACATCTGAATTTCCAAATATATCAAATGGATTTCAAAAGTTAATTTATAAATTTTTATAGAGCTGAGGATGTTTATTTTGAGAAACCCCCTGGTTTTGCAAACCATGATATTCCAAATCATACTTCTATGTTATCTAATGATTTTTATGGTTTAAAACAAGCTCCAAGAGCTTGGTGTGATATATTAAGTACTTTTCTTAATTCCAAGGGTTTTACCAAAGAAATAGTTGATCCTATGATTTTTATAAATCAAATTTCCAATGATTTTTTAGTGCTTCAAATTTATGTAGATGATATTATCTTTGTATCTTCAAGAAATTCTTTATGTATTGATTTTTCTAAAATGATGCAATACGAATTTGAAATGAGTATAATGGGTGAACTTAAATTATTTCTGGGATATCAAATATTTCAAAATAATGATTGTATTATTTTAAATCAATGTAAATATACTAGATACCTTCTAAAAAGTTTTGGATTGGATAGCACTAAAAGTAGTGACACTCCAATGAGTACCACACGTAAGTTGGATCTCAGTGAAGATGGGAAATCTGTTGAACAAACCACTTACATAGGAATGATAGGAAGATTACTCTACTTAACTGCTAGCTGACCTGACATTTTATTTAGTGTGTGTATGTGTTCTTGTTTTCAAGAAAATCCGATGGTATATCATGTAAATGTGGTAAAGAGAATTTTCAAATACCTCAAGCATACACCCAATCTAAGACTATTCAATCCAAGAAGACAATAATTTGAATTAGTTAGTTATTCTTATGCTGACATTGGTGTTTGAAAGTTAGATTGAAAAAGAACCTCTGAAAAATGTCACTTTTTAGGAAATTCACTATTATCATGGTGTATAAAGAAACAAAATTCTGATTCATTATCTACTATAGAAGCTGAATACATAGCTTCTGGTAGTTTTTGTGCTCAAATATTGTGAAAGAAACACACATTACTAGTTTATGGATATTAATTGATGAAGGTACCTATAAATTGTGAAAATACAAGTGCTATTAACATCTTGTAAAATCATGTTTCCCACTCAAGGAAAAACTATATTGATGTAAGACATCACTTTTTGAGATATCATTATCAAAAAGGTGATCTCACTTTGGGGTTTATTTGTATTGAATGTTATCTCAATGATATATTCACCAATCTAATAAATTATAAAATAATTGATTACATTATACATGAAATGTGTATGATAAATAATCAGTAGTTATCTTACTATTTCATATCTTATTGTTTCATATCTTACTATTTCATATCTTAATATTTCACACTTTACGGTTTTACAAATCACTATCTTAAAATCATTGTTTAACTCTAATAGTTCTATAGTTTTACTATCTTAAAACTTTCTGTTTCTTGTTTATGGTCTCACAGTTACTATTTCTTGCTTACATTCTACCACATACTTTCTCAAATAATATAGTCGCATAGTTTAGAAGTTACATAGTTGTAGTCTCACCGCAAGCACTAGTTTTGGTCTCACCGTGAACACTTGTTACTGTATCACCAGGAGAGTCAGTTACTATCTCACCATAATGATGCATTAATGTTTTATTTATACATTATATCTTTTATCATGGTAATTAATCATTTTACCCTTTAAAATTCCAGCACTTTTTTTTCGATGATTGGTATTCTTAAATGATAAAATAAAATAACTTTTACTCATTCTTCACTCGATCACTCTTCTCTTCTCTCAAACTGTAACCCTTATTCAACCCTTCTCTCTCTCGGACATTTATTTAATGCCTAGGATGAAACTACCTTTTTTGATAAATCTTGAGAAACTTAGTGAAAAGAATAAGAGGGAAATTGTGCCGAAGATAGCACTAAGGTCCCTCTGAATCTGAACCCAGTGAATAGAGTAGTGGTACCTAAAAAGTAGATTTTCCCTAAGTGGATTATGTCGATTATGTCTCTGGTTTTGAATGTATTGAAATAGGAAGGATAGTTAGATTGGTTTGAAAAGGAGGATAAACCAATTTACATGATGTTAATTTCACAATTTTACTAGTATGTTCAGTTTTCATTTGAAATGGAATATGGATATGTTCTGAGAAGCTGTATAAATGGCCAAATATGGACGTTTTCTTCAGGTTTAAGGGTTGGATGCATTTGGATACCTCATGAGGGTATTTTTTAGGACTATCAGAGAGGTCCCCCACCACCAAGTGATATTTTTGTGTTGGAAATATATTTGAGAAGTTTAACTGGAAATAGAACCGAGTGGAGAGCCATAACAACAGAGCTAGGTGGAGAAACACGACTCATGTTTAAAGTTATTTAAAATCAAATTGTCCCCAAAAAAGGTGATTTCACTGTAGTCAAGTACGAGTATGTATTTTTGAAACATCTAATGAAAAATGGACATAAGATCATCCTTTTCAAGTATATTATACATCATATGTGTCAGTTGATCAAAACAACCTCTAAGTCTACCTCCATGTTTTATTTTGGGCTTATCTCAGCCATGCTTCATGCCAAAGTATTGGTTGGACCAAATGAAGATGTTATCAAGGATCATGAGTCTTTTCACTCAAAGGCTACCATAATGTGGATGAATATATGTTTGAATCCTTGGAGAAAAGCATTGGTGGAAGACAATGATAGGATCTATGAACAATTCAATCTGGTGGAACACCCTTAAAGACCTAAATATTTTTCTAATACTGGTATAGAACCAGATGAATGTGTTGAGTATCTTAAAGAAGAAGAAGAAGAAGAAGAAGTGTTTCTTGCACCTGCAATAGAAACCAACCTGAATGAGGTCGACATTGAACTTTTTCTTCAAGACATAGCTACGAATTAAGTGCATGCTCCTAAAAAGGATGTTGATTTGGAAGAACAAGCATCCTCAAAAAAATATTATGTTGCTGTTGAATGAGAAAAAGAAGTTGTAAAAGATCATATAGAAGCAGATATGTCTCATGTTCAAGAAGATGTTGGTGAGGAACATGTAGAGGAATAAACTGCTCTCGAAGTTATTCTTTCTGCTAAATAGATAATAGAGAAACCCTTTCAGTTCACTAGATAGGAAATTTATGAGTAAGGGATGAAATAGTAGAAATAGATAAAGGATAAAAACCTCTTAGTCCTGAGAAGGATGCACCTGTTGAGGGGGAGCTTCACCCCAGTCTAAAATCCATTGAAGTGCCTAATCATCTTGAATGAAGTTTACTGGATACTTGGTATAAATTTTCTAATTATTTCTATTTTAATGATTCATAGGAAGTCATAGTCATAGGTCTGGATTGTATACTATGTTTTAGTTGAAAATGGAATTTTCTCTAGAATCTATCCCTACCAAAGAACATGATCTTGTCTCAACTTCTATCTCTGAGACTTTACAAGAATATTCAGAGCTGGTGAATATGGATGATCTAAAATAATTTGGATCTACCAAATTTTATGGGGTTTAAAAGAATATGAATAATCAACTGACTCCTATAACCAATCTGAGTGAAATAAAAGCTTCATTGTTATTTGAAAAATTCATATGGAAGATGCAACCCAAAATGCTTCTTGATATTGAAGAAGTCAGAATTGAGAATAATGTTCTTAGTGATGATGTAAAGACTCTATGAGGTATGGTTGAAAATATGCTAAGAGTGCTGAACTCGAGACCAGAACCATCTTCTTATCCTGTTGAGAGTATTGTTACTCAGCCCCTACAGGATGTAGCCTCACTGATTCAACCTAATCTAACATCTTTAACTGAACAATTAGCTAAAATAAACAAGAAGATTGTTCAAGATATGTGTTAACTTATTATTGGACTTAACAAGTTAACTGATGAGTATAATGGGTTCCTTCAAAAAGTTCTAAATCAACTGAAATCTCTTACCTCGGCAGTCACTGCTTAACATAATACTGGAAAATCATCTCATCCTTCTTTAAATAGTGATCTTATCATAACAGTTGTCATAGACTGCAATGCATTGACCCTAATTACCCATATTCAGTGCATTATTAAATAAAATTGGCATGATACAATGAATCATATACCAAAATACTGATCAGTTTAGTTACCTTGGAAGTACTAGATACATTCATATGTTTTACATTACATCATTAAATAAAAACATCAACAAAATTTTTCACCCTTTTTAACACACTTATATCCTTATCCTATCCCTACAAGTCGACCATAAAATACATATTTATATCCTGAGAAGAATAAAACTTACAAGAGGTGAGCTCAGATTCTCAACAAGGATAACAATATAGCTGACACATTCATAAATAAGCATAAAAATTTAAGGAAATGTATAAGACTAAAACAAAATCCTTTTAAACATAAACTTCAGAATAATATGGAAAATATAAAATCAAATAATTTCATTTACATATTCACATGGATATTCAACTAGTCTAATAATCCCATGCAATATCAATAGCCACATTCATAATGATAGAATGAATAATGTCAGACTTCATAACCACAATATCAAGGCCTTGCGCCAAGACTAAAAATAATATTTTTTCAAAGCCTTGTTCCAAGAGACTAGTTTGTCACATGAGACCTACAGATTCATCGAGGAGCTATATAAGGCTCCACTGGTCACCTACTAAGTATAATTCATTCCTCATATGAAAAGGTTTCAAAATAACATAAACTTTTGTATTAAAACTACCATATGAAATGTCAACACTTCTTCTATAAACCATTAATGGTTTAAAAGTAACACATCAAAAATCAAACATATCCCAAAACCTTCAATACAATACAGAAGATTTGTATCATAATAAATCAACTTCAAATAAGTTTAAAATCCATCAAAGGATATTGATATAGATGAAATGAAAACTATTTGAAATAAATACCTCTTTCAATTTTGAAAACATTTAAATGTCACATATTATTAAAAGAAAACATTTATTTTCAAAATATTCTTATAAGCATGTATGGGATACTTAGATGATGATATAAAGGCGGAAAATATCCACACCCGCCGTAGAAGTTTAAAAAGACATTCTTGCCTTAATTTTTTCGAAAAGGTCATAATGAACCTTGTTCGAAAAACGACGGATAGATTCCTTTCAAAACATTCTATAAAATTTCAAAAAAAGGTTATAAACAACATTAAACCATAGACTAGTAAATAGGAAAAAAATTGAGATTCATTTTTAAGAAACATTGATGTGGATGATAAAGAGGTCCCAGTAGATACTTACGTATTAACAACCTTGGATAAGTAAAGAGATTGCATAATTAACCCTTACCTCGTACTTTTCCTTAGTAGATGGTATGTTAAACTCATGTATAATAGTTACAATATTGTTATTAAATTATACATGAACTATATACATAAATATGATATCATATATGACCCTC
Organism: Viscum album; assembly: GCA_963277665.1. NCBI lineage: Eukaryota > Viridiplantae > Streptophyta > Magnoliopsida > Santalales > Viscaceae > Viscum > Viscum album. The sequence goes on along the minus strand of OY728126.1, from coordinate 1,862,561,150 downwards.
AAACATTACTTTGTTAATAATATTTCAGTAGTATCATCATTTCGGGTGTTAACTGATTCGTTTTTTATATGATTGGTTACAAAAGACATTTTTGTTATGTATAGGATTTATTTGATTCATATACATAATTATATTAAGTTCATAAAGATTATTTTTAATCATAAAATGAAAAATTATTCTTGAATGATTACAATGGGGAATGAATCTCATCATGTTCGTGGAGACGGTAATCTGTACATGCGAACGAGCGACAATATCATATATTGATGGTGAAATCATATGTAATTGGATGGTATATCATATATAAATAATAATTAACATGTTATATTTATTATTTTAATCAGTTATACTCATTATTATACCCATCAAAAAAATGAAGTGTTTGAATAACAAACTACACCACGACGTGGAGATGGTAAGCCGTATGTACGAACATATGGTGACTTTTTCATTCATATGATAGATAGAATAATGAATATGGTGGTAACCTTTTTATTATAACATCACAGTATATATAAGATACTGGAGTTATTATTTTAGAATGTAAACAATAAAGAAATAGGAAGTGGAAGAAAAAAATAACATAAAAGAGGTGATGAAATATTTATCTCTTCTTCCGGTTCTTCCTTTTGATTTTATAAAAAGGGCCCCTTAGGTTGGATTTATGACCAATGGAAGGCCTCTATGATTAAGGGATAAAATTTGGGAGGATATATGGGTAGGGTTTGGCCGAACCGAAAGGCTTTGGAGGTGTGAAATTATGAGAAGGGGAAGTACTCTTTTATAAGAGACATGACGGTCACTGTAGGAAAGGCTTGAAATTTTATTTTATAATAAAATCATTTTAGGTTTCTAATGGATCCAAAATGATATATATCGAGGATAAGGTGGGTATGGGTCAAAAACCTCCCATAAAATATGTTTTAGATAGGTTTAGGTCACCATATTAACATTATCATTTAGATTTAACACTTAGTTAAATAGTTTGACATTAACAATGTCTCTTTCTATTATTATATTATACTGCTAATAAACGTAGTATAAACTTCCATGAGAACCCCAAGTGGTTCATTAATAATATATATAATCTTATCTATGGCCTTTTTCTAATCCTTATATATTTAGGAATATTATATCAACCAATAATATAGTATTTGTTTTAAAAACTCAATTATGTCAATTTTGACACTATTTAGTATTGGGTTTTTGTGAAAATCATAACAGCATGATTACATCGAACAAAAATTATTTAATCACCCTAAAATGTCATATTAACCGAGAAAATTAGTTAAATTCATCAAAAGTCTCAAATTATATTTATTTTTATATTTATAATATCAAATATTTTAATATTTCATTAATAATGTAATTATTGCATCATCATTGTGTCGGAAATCAATTAATTTATTTAATGTCTAAAAATTATAAATAAAATACCATTATATAGGAAACCATTTTATATTTCTAATGAATATTTATAGTCTAATTTATATTGTGTGTAACCCTATATTAAAAATGGTTTAGTTATTAAACATTGAATTTAACTCTTTTAACTCTTCTTTACATAAAATAATAATAAATGTCCTAATCTAATCCAAGTGGATCAAAGTGGGTCATATTTTATTCCAAAGTTTTTTGTGGTCTAATTATACTTATCCAATAGAATTAATACATTTTTAGGGTAATTATGATATAATTTTTACCCTTAATTTCCCTATTTACTTTTAACAGTGGTAAAAAAAGTCAAAAGTTACTATTCACCAACAAATTATTTTCCTCTTATTGAACCACATTTTATATACTGATATTAACCATGTCTCTCGTATTTTTCAAATTCAACTCATAGAAATGGTAAAATTATGTTTTATTCAAATTTTTAAATACTCCTAGGAGGTGTGTATAAGACGGTAAAAAGTTCAATAAAATTTTTATATATTTATGTTTTTTATAAAATGACTCAAATGAATTAAATTGAACATATATAGGTATTATGTATCTATTTTGACCTAAAATAAATTTAAATAAAATAAATATTTATTTATAGAAAATTTCTATTTTAACTAATAATGCATTGTTTTTCACTATTCATCAAAAATTGAAAGTTTTTAGAAAAATACCAAAAATTCACCCTAAGCTAATTTCAATATTCTGATTCCCAAAATGAATTCCATTATGAATGATAAAGTTTATAAAATTTCAAAAAGTGGGTATTACTATTCATAACGGCTAATTTTATTGGTCATGGTGAGTTAAAATCTCGATGTTGCGTACAATGCAAGATATTGCATTATTCAAAGGGAAACATACTGTGGAATCTTGGGGTGTTACATTCTTCCCTATTTCAAATAATTTCATCTTTGAAATTTCTAGAATACTACAACAAAAAAATTGTTTGTGTGGTTCTTCATCATAAGTTCCTTGGGTTCCCATGTTTCCTATTCCATCTTATAGTTTCTTCATAGAACTTTTACTAGATGAGTCGTCAAGTTTCTCACCACTTGTTCTCTTGTATCAAGAATTTTGGCAGGCTCTTCACAATAAGACAGATCAAGTTCTAGTTCAATTTCATCATAGGTGAGTACATGTGTTGGTTCAGACATGTATTTTCTCAACAGTGATACGTGGAGCACATCATGAACTTTGGAGAGACATGGAGGCATTTCCAAACGATAAGCTATAACTCCATTTCATTCTAGAATTTTGAATAGCCCGATGTACCTTGGACTCAATTTACCATTCTTTCTGAAACTTATAACACCCTTCCACAGAGATACGTTCAAGAAAATATGGTCTCCCACTTGAAATTCTAGATCCTTCTTCCAATTATCAGAATAGCTCTTTTGCCTACTTTGGGCTTCTTTGATATGGGTTTGGATAATCTTAACATTTTCCATTGTTTCCTCAACATGTTCTGAGCCTACAAGTTTTCTTTCACCAACATCATCCCAACAAGTTGGTGTGTGACATCTCTTGACATATAACTCTTCTTATGGTGCCATATGAATACTTGAATGGAAGCTATTATTATAATAAATTTATACTATAGGTAAATATTGATCCCACGTACCTTGAATTTCAAGTGGGAAAAATCTCAACATGTCTTCTAAGGTTTGAATAGTCCATTCTGATTATCCATTGTTTTGAGGGTGGTAGGCAGCGCTCAAACGAAGTTCAGTTTCTCGGGCCATCTGAATACATTTCCAGAATCTTGATGTAAAATGGGTATCATGATCAGAATCAATTGACTGGGGTACACCATGGAGTCTTACAACATCAATAATATAAAGTCTTTCCAGAATTTCAAGTGGTAATTCTTCTCTTATAGAAAAAAAATGTGTTGACTTGGTCTGATGATCCACAATGACCCATATTTCATCATTTAATATAGGATTCATTGGTAGCCCCATGACAAAGTCCATCTTAATATTATCCCATTTCCACTCATGTATGGGAAGAGGTTTCATGACTCCACCAGGCTGCTGCCTTCCATATTTCACTTGTTGACAAACCGTACATCTTGACACAAAATCATCAATCTCCTTCTTCATGTAGTCCCAAAAAAAATGTTCCTTCAAATATCTATACTTCTTGGTTATCCCAGGGTGTATAGAGAAATTGGTGCAATGAAAATCAACCTAAAATTCCCTTTTTAGATCTGGTATTCTAGGAACACAATGTCTCTTCCCTAATTTAAAAATTCCATCTTCGTATATGAAGTCACTCAATCTCCCATTATTCATAGCTTTAATCTTCTTTTGAAATTCCTCATCATCAGTCTGAGAACTCTTTATCCTTTCTTGTAAATATAGTTTGGCAACCATTTGAAAAATTATATAAGTTCCACCTTCCATGGTTATTCACATATCCATATTTACTAGATCCATGAAAATAGAATCCATTTCAACTCACATCTTGTTCAGAACTCCATGATCATTTCTACTCAATGTATCTGCAACCTTATTTTCCTTCCTCGGGTGGTAGTATATAGTGAAATCATAATCGTTGAGTAGTTCAAGCCACTGTCTTTGCCTCATTTTGAGTTTTTTTATTAGAAAATATAGTTCAAACTCTTGTGATCATTATAAATCTCACATTTTTAACCATATAGATTATTTATCCATATTTTCAAAGCAAAGATTACAGCTGCTAACTCAAGATCATGAGTGGGATAGTTTTGTTCATGAATTTTTAGCTGTTGTGATGCATAGGAAATAACTCTATCATTCGACATAAGGACACAACCAAGTCCTTTTATGAAGCATTACTATAAATAACAAACACATCATTCCCCGATAGTAGAATCCATATATGATCATCAACTAATCATATCTTCAGTTCATCAAATCATTCTTCACACTCTTTTTACAAACAAATTTGACCCCTCTACGTGTGATCATGGTTAATGGGATTTCCAACCAGGCCAAATTCTGGTCAAAATATCGATAATAACCTACTAAGCCAATCAAACTGCATACCTCAGTTATACTCGTCGGTGTTGTCCATTCATGGATTTCCTTGGTCTTTTAAGGATCAATAAGGATTCCATGCTTAGAGAGAATATGGCCAAGAAAAGAAATCTACTGAAGCCAGAATTCACAGTTGCTAAATTTCCCATATAATTCATTTCTTCTAAGATTCATTATGATAATTCTTAAGTGATTTTCATGATCTTCGAAGATTTTTGATTATACCAAAATATAATCAATAAAAACCACTACAAAGTCATTGAGATATTAAATGAAAACTCTATTTATTAGATACAGGAAAACAAAGAGTGCATTAGTCAATCCAAAAGGAATTACTGTAAACTCGTAATGCTTGTACCTGGTTCAAAATGTTGTTTTCGGAATGTATTCCTTCTTCACACACAATTGATGATATCTAGATCGAAGTTCAATCATTGAAAAATATTGAGCTCCATGATGTTTGTCAAATAAATCGTCAATGTGAGGTGTGAGATACTTGTTATTTATTGTTATAGCATTGATCTCTTGGTAGTCAACGCATAACCTCATAGATCTATCATTGTTTTTAACAAAATGGACAGGGGATCCCCATGGAGAAACACTAGGGTGAATAAATCCTTTATTACTCAATTCCCCTAGTTTATTCTTTAGTTCCACTAATTATATAGTGACCATTCTATAAGGGGTCTTCGATATGGGCATCCAACCAGGAATTAAATCAATGGAAAACTCAATTTCTCATTCTGGAGGATGTCTAGGTAAATCCTTTTGAAACACGTCAACATATTCTTGAGCAATAGGTACGTCCTCTATTCAAACATTATTTTCCTCGCTTATAGTTATTTAATTCTCTTCTTCCCCAATAATTGTTATTAGTAGAGCTACTGGGGGTGGATCTAGATAAGAATCAGGTGGTGACGTGTCTGCTCTAAAGATAAGGTACTCCTTATCATCATCGAAAATTGTAACCTCCTTTTTCTTATAATAAATTTTTTCATCATGGTCCAAAATACCATCCATTCCAAAAAATATATCAAATTCAATCAAGGGCGTGACAATGAAATCAGTAGATAAAGAAAATTTATATGCTCTAATGGGAACTGATTCACAAAACTTTTTTGCGATGATACTTCCCTTCTGTGATTTGACTGACCACTCCCTTGGAAATTCAAATGGAAAATATCTAATTTTCTTAGAAAACTATGAAGATATGAAATAATGTGATGTTCCAGAATCAAATAATGAAATGGAAAAATTTGAGGAAACTGTTAAATTCCCTACCACCACATCATTAGGAGCTTCAGCCTCAGTAGTAGTGATCACATATGCATGGCCTTTCTCCCTTGGATTTTTTTAGTATGTTTCCGTGGTTCTTAGGACATTAATTTTCATAATTACCCATTTCTCTATAATTGTAGTAGACAACATTGACAGCCTCTTTATTTACCTTGCAATCATGAGCTTGGTGGCATTTTTCACCACACTCATAATAGACTCCCATTCCCTTCAGCAATGTACCGAGGTGTTTCTTCCCACATTTACCGTAGAATAGAAATTCAACTTTTTTCATCTTCCCCTTATTTCTATTTCTATGGTGTTCAGTAGATCTCTTATTCTCTTTCATTGATTTAAAGTCGTAAGACTTAGAGAATTATTTATCTATCTTGATAGTGCATGAGACAATATCTTCGTACGATAAGAAGGATTGAGGGACTAATGATCAATGGAGAAATGGTTTTAACCCATCAATGAATCAATAAACCATACTCCTTGGGTTACATATATAATATGTATCATGACCTAATGACCTTATAATGTTAGCCTCATACATTGTGACATTTTTATCCTACTTTTTCATCAGACTCGGAAATTGTCTTTCTGTATACTCTCAATGGTCACGACGAAAGTATTTTTCTAAAAAATTAACTTTAAACTCCTTCCATTCCATGTTTGATACTTCTTCATCTTCCTTTGTGTTTTGGATTAATGACTACCATTGATCTGCATCTCTCGTGTGGCGATAAAATTCCACGACAACTTTTTCCCTTTCGTTGCTCCTGTTGACGCTCATTTTCATCACATTGTCTAAAAGAATGGAAATGGAAATGACTTAGCGTAAATTGAATCATCCTTTGAAGAAAACATTAAAAATCGACAAAGGTGGGAAGAAATCTACAAAAGCACAAGGGTTGCGCAAGTTTCATCACTGTCGCGCAAGTATACTTGCATGCCACCTAATGGTCACACAAGTGACTTGCACGCCCTAAAGGATAACTGTATGGGGTCTTCTCTAGCCTATAAATTGATCCTGTGGGCTCCCCATTTCCAGGAGAAATTTTTCCAGAATTCAGATTTAGAGCTTTGAATGCCCAAGTCTCTTCTTCAGGTCTTCCGAACACTTCTAAGTTAATTCTTTACTTAGAATGGAAGGTCTAAACAAGAGGAGTAAGGTATATGTGTTAGAATTCACTAACACTTGCGCACCTAAGGTGTTTTACCCTTAAGGGAAATGAACATACTTGAGAGCCGCCCTACTTCCTCACCAAAACTTGCGTTCCTCTCTTCTGGAAGTACCTCAGGATAATTCTAAAGGCATTGGTCAAGGATCGCCCAAGTATTACCATGCTGGTTTACAAACGCCCAAGTACCCATGTGTGGCACAGGTATACCTGTGCGACCAGGACTTGCGCGCCCACACAGTACTTGCACACCTGCCATGACTTGCACGCCCGTGCCTTTTTGGGTGCCTTTCTTACCTATTTAACCCTTCTTATGTCGTTCCACCTCTCCTATTCAAGATTCAGTCTTCAAGACACTCTTTAAATCCATTTATTCCATGATTTATTGATTTGGATTCTTTATCTGAAAGGAACTCCGTGGAACATTTCTCAAAACCTAGTGATTTTCACATATTTTTGTCACTAAAGATTGAGATTTCATTCATTTAACCTCATCCCTTAAAGATGAGAGAACCCCTTAAACTGGGCCTCCTTTTCAAGAAATAATCCCCCATCTCAAATATGGGCATCCTCCTTATGAGTGAGCCCCAAGTCCCCTGATCTGGGAATCCTTTTTAGGAGTAAGCCCCAATATTAAATTTCCCAAATATGGGAATCCTCCTTAAGAGTAAACCCCAAGTCCTCATTAACCTGGGCCTCATTTTGAGCAGTAAGCACTAGTATCAAATATGGGAATCCTCATTAGGAGTAATCCCCAAGTCCCTTAATTTTCTCTTAACCAGTCCTAATTTACTTTTGATCTGGATCTCCTTCTCAGGAGTAAAACCCAATCATAAGTCCCCTCCTAATTTGGTCCTCCTTTTCAGGAGTAACCCCAAATTAGAGTATCCAAATCTCCATAAAGTACATATACATTTATGGACCATGTTCCTGGATTTCTTCCCTGATATAAATCCTAATATCTATCTATTTGGGAAGTGATACATACATAAGCCCCACATCATTTCTTATGATTGCATCTTTCATGGAACAACTGTCTCGTTTTACCAATACCTCTTGTTTCTCACACCGAGCATGACCCACATAAGAATAGAGTGTAAAAGTAATTATGAAATCTTTCTTTGAGCCATCAATCATAAACATCATATTCCCTTACTCGAACTACGTGGGTTCTGATTCCTTTTCCAAAACAAAGGATACGTCGGTAGCCCATCTGCGGGTATGATCCCAACTCTGAAATAATCAATGTCCTTCTGAATGACAATAAACATCAAGTGCCCCACTGAGTGGCTTTAAAACCAGTATGGTCATCATAATGACCAAGAGACATTTATGTATCAAAGTATACCATGGACTAAGAATCTCTAACAAATACATATGATTCTCTATCGATGAAGAACCTCGAATAAATATAAAAGATTCTCGAAATTTCCTACATATCAATCATTGATTGTCAGATCTAAAGGAAATCTCATTTTATACATTGTAATGTAATAAGGATTCACGAACATAACTAAAATCTATAAAGAGAGTCCCTGAGTAGACAATAATTCCCCTCAAAAAGGTGTGATGAGTCCGACCTCCCATCCTCTCAACCAAGGAAAATTCCTAAACCTCATCAGTCCACAATTAATGAGCACCTACCTTTGTAAAGTAGGTTCAAATGGATATGGAATCATTGGATGTTTTCGGTTCTACGAACAAACCCGTTAGAAACCGCTTGGAATGTTTGAACCTTAAATCAATGAGGTCATCCCCAATTCCATAGGGGAACAAAAAATGATGAACCCGACGTGAATCCTTAACCAAGTCAAAATGATGTTTTTCATATTTGTTAGGACCCTATTTAAAACTCAATGAGAGGGCCAACAAAAAAATCATTCACATATGTGCTTATCCAAAAGATGTAGTGGATGAATTTATCTTGATTACGTCTGTTATATCAGTCATGAACTCTTTTCCATGATTTTAGGCATTCTAAGAAATGGCTCCTATCAAGTTCACACCTTTGAATACTGTTGCTATGAATGCCACTCCTACTACTCCTACTGAATCGTCATCCGCTCTGAGGACGATATCACCTACTCAGCATCCTCAACGCATGGTATCAAATGTGCTGGTTAAGGAGTACTGCCAACACGGTACCATTCCAACTCTGGAAGCAGCCCAACAATCCCTCCAAGTGAATAACTCACCTTGGTCATCCAAATAGCGACGACCAGTGATCATGAATAAGGGGGTGCCAACCACCGTCTCCAACCGTTTTGGGTCGTTATCCCCAGAACACAATCATCATTCGCTCCCTTATTATGGGGAGGTGAATGAATAGGTCCCTTAGGGCCTTAATTCAATCAGACAGGGGTCCTTCCCGAGGGCTCCCACTAATAATCACCGCCAAACTCATGCGGCAGTGCGCCCTCAACATGATGATGGTACCAACTCCAAGCGTTCGGCTCGGGTTCCTCAAACCCGAGTAGGCAAGACGAATCGCCAGAGGAAAAATTTGGTTAACAGTGAGCAGGTTCTCATCTCTACCATCTCCAGAGAAGTCTACCAACCTAACATGGTGACATGAAACGTGCAGGCACACACACCTGCATGTTTTAATTTTGTTGTCCAGCAGACTCATCTGGCAGCATCACGCCAATCCCACCAGGCAATTCTGGCGGAGTACTATAGGAAGGAACATACACCTATTTATACATCACCAGCAAGTCAGCAAGCTCGTTTGACTACATATGATGGATCTCGTCAACTACGTTCGGCGAAGTGAAATCAGCAGGCACATAAACCTGGTATTATTGATCAATCCTACCAACAGTCTCTCTTGGTAGAATTCGTAGAAGTCAGTCGGAAAGCTCCGACGACAAACAGGAGGCAGAATCAACTCTCTACCCCTACACTTGAGTACTATTATGATTCACTGACAGGAAAAGGAGGAAAGGAGTAGTCACATACACCTACTCCAAGCCCAAAAATGACGTATATCCATGTTCCGACAGCTGAAGTCACCAAGCATATTCCATCAATGGTGAAAGAGCAGAAGCAAATTCCTGGTCATATCCTAGATGTCAGTCAGGATATTATAATATCTTTAGTGGAATCTCAGTGAATGACACATAAATCTATCCCTACTAGTAGAGTGACACATCAACAGTTCAATCCGGAACATACACACACATCTGTTCAACTCCAAGAGGGTTGTTGGGAATACTCCCCTATATCATACGGACAACCAAGTCAGGCACATACACCTGATTTGAGTTTAGATCGTCAGCCTAACATGGACATCTCTCCTGATCAGGCACATACAACTGCTCAGAGCCGCCACTTACGTCAACAAGTGGTTTCCACGGTGAGTAAGAAGGCGTCTAAGAAAAAGACCCACCCAGCACAGTCAAGAGATCAAGAGCCAATATGTAACAAGGCCTTTCCCAATGCTGGAGTTCATGAAGCCCTCAGAGAGTTATCTGTTGGAATTCAAGATTCTTCTCCTTCATTTCCCAATAGTGGGAACTTCAATTCTAAAGGTCTTCAACAGACACTTCCTCATGAAGTCTTTCTTCATGACAATTTGGTCAATCTCGAAGTTTCATCTTTATATACGAGCCACAGGAACCCTCTGTGTGGCCAGAAGACCAAGGAGCAAAAGATCTCATCTTTTGCTGTAACCCACCATGGTGGTCCTCCCCATGATGATAAATTTCACTGTGAAAGTCCTCTCCGTAGTAGTGATGCACATTTCTCGGAAAATGCTCTAGTGGACAATGTAGTTTCGAGAAAGCCTTCATATCTTGAGGAACTTGAAAATGTGAAACCAGTCATGTCTGATGTTTCATCGCTGGAAGGTGAAATAACTTCTCAATCAGAAGATTGCCCAGGGTGTAGGTAATTCTCCGAACCACCCCTATGTCATGTATATTCTAGTTTAATTAGTGATTTCTCTACCAATCCTATTGAATCTAATGAAGCAACAATGAAGCACCATCTCCGGTCAAAATAGGTAGAAGAATCTTCATCAAATGATAATGAGGAAATGATGAACATGAGAAAACAACTGGCGAAAGGTGAAGTTCCAGTCATGTTTTGGCCTCTGGCTGACTCTCAGTATGACAATCCAGAAATGTTGATGGAAGATGGAATTCAGGATATTCGTCTCAGCATATGGAAAAATATTTTTTAGTTGAAAAAGAAAGTATTATCTTATGATGAGTATGAAAATCTTGTTAAGATAATAGAAGGATTACAACACCAAATTAACTTGGCATCTCTATCAGTCTCTCGATATCCATAGGCTGAAATGCAGCAGAGAGCCCTTCAGCGTTAATTCCTTGGCGCACTAAGAATGTTGGGCCAGTTAATTGCCAATGCCCCGTCTGTTATTCATGTTAGAGGATGGTGTTTTCATGGAGAACTACATTTCACGGTGCTCTCCAGTCAGCAAAGCCTGCTGAAAATGGTCTCATGCAATGATATTTCCCATGGTCGGCCACACATACCTGTCATTGTTTGTAATAAAATGCTTTCCCAAGAACGGGCTTCAACTAGTTCCTCTCAAAATCAAGAATACAGAGAAAACGTTGTTGAATTACTCCTACATCAAGAAAATGAGAATATGGAATAGGCCTCTCGTTTGGAGCAAGCACATCACCATGTTACAGAAGTGTCAGAAATCATCCAACGGTCTTTTGAACCAGGTGATAAAAGTGGACGTCGATTGATGCATCCAGCTAATTTCTAGACCAAGGTCCGCAAGATCAGGAGAGATTTTATGAAAGTATCAGACATTGCATGTCTAGAGCCACCCCAGCTCGCCATATTGGGGACTCTTTTAAACTAACCCTCGGAATCAACAAATAGGATTCGGGGAGTTGAGAAAAGACACCAGGAAAAGCCCCAGTCCACCGGACTGGGGACTTTTTCAAATCATCAATCCCCTCATCAAAGAAATTCGGTCTTCTCTCAATTGAAGAGGAAGCCACATGAAGAACGAAGAGACAAATTATCAGGAGATTCCCTTCAAATTATGGTTATTCAAGATGTTCTTGAGGGATCAAATCAACAAAAGGCAATGTCTCATCAAAGACATGGAAGGAGACAATATCACAGAAATGCTGATAGAAGGGATGCGATGCATTATGAATCAATCAATGTCATCAATGTCGTTGTTGCTGATCCACCAGATGAGGCTCACTCAGAGGGATTAGATGAAGAGTTTCTTGTTCAGGAAGTTGTATGCATAGACACAAATGAAGAAGGTGTACATACACGAAATCACAGGTTTACCCAAAATCTAGTTGTTCCTTCAAATAACCCACTTCCCCCTCTCCAAAAGGGATCAAACAAGGGAAAGGGGAAGAATCAGGTTACATATCCACCCTCTGGAGAGGGATCATCACTCTCACTAGAGAAATGATTTGCACAACAGGAGGAAGAAATGAAGGAATTGAGGAGGATGAACGCAAAACTACTTCAGGGAAGTCTTCCTCCTAAGCGTGCTGCAGTCAGTCAGCCAAGGAATTTTGTTGCACCTACTAAGATGGATCAAGAATATCCTCCTGTATCAGTACACCCTCACAGGTCTAATCCTACGGTTCAAGTGAAACAACAATTGGCATCGCTACCATCAGTTGTAGTACCAGCTTCCATACCTGTCCAAGCTCCAGTCAGTGCACCTATTCAGATTCAAGCTCAACTGGATGTTTCTCAAAAGTTAATAACTAATATTGAGTCATTAACAGCTCAGTTGGAAGATATGGAATTAAATCATGTGCAGGTTCAACTGGAAAAGAAAGCTTACCCTGAATGGGTAGATTCAATATCTCCCCCATAAAATTTTGGGAACCCTATATTCCCCATTTTCAATGGATCAGGTGCTCCTGAAGAACATTTGATGCATTACGTGTCTTTTTGCGATCATATGATGGGAACTCCGGAGTAGCAAGAAGTGGCGAAACTCAGATGCTTCGTGCGAACCTTGTAAGGAGTAGATTTTGTCTGGTATACAAGTTTGAAATCACAGTCAATTACCAGATGGGACGATCTCCATCAATGATTTCATCTTCAATTCAGCTCAGCTTTTCCAAAGACAATAGTTTTCGATCTTACAAACTGTAAGAAGATGGATAATGAAAGAGTCTCTGATTTCATTGCTCCCTATAAGGGGTTAACATATTCCCTGATCTTAGTACTCCCTCAAGAGGAACTGTTGCCAATCTGTGTGGAAAATCTTCGTGACGAATTATGCACGTCGTTGATCCCTGTGAAATACATAGGAGGGTTTCGACACCTTACTTCAATCGCTCAACAGATTAAATATTCTATTATACAGACTAAGGCTAAATCCCATGTAATTCCATCAGCTTCAGGAAGGAGAATGGGTAAAGAAGAGACTGCTACAGTTGTTCTTAAGAAAGCACCTATACGTGCTTCTACATCAAAACCTTCATCTTCTCGAAGGTCTCCACCTCATGAGTGCCAACAGTAGAGGTCGTTTAGTCAAGATGATCAAAGAGATCAAAGACGAAAACAATTTGAGGACCTGAAGGGAAAAACATACTCTTTTAGAAATGAACAAGTTCATGGTTTTTTCATTTCATCTCTAGAAAATAATTTGGTTCAATTGCCAATGCCCAAGATGCCAAACAAGGAAGGAGATGAAGACTGTCCCAATTACTGCCCATTTCAATAGATGATGGGACGTCCCATCCAGGATTGTTTTGGCTTCAAAGACCTTCTGAAAAATATGGTCAACTCGGGACAAGTCAAACTGAAAGGTTCTTCAGCTTAGGTAGCATGTGTAACTGCTACAGTTCCATAGGAGGAAGGAGAATGGAATGAAGTTAAGAACAAAAATGCAAAAAAATATGATGAGTGGATGGTCAGAAAGACAATCAACCGAACTCATTCTATTTTTCGAACATAATTGAATAAACCACTCGTGCCTTCTACCATGAATGCCACAGCAAAACCCTCTTCATTAGAGGGAAAATCCCCGAAGAAACGACATGATTCAAAGAAAGAGAAATAATCTTGAGAATATGAGTACGTGTCAAAGACTAATTTTTCTTTGACCCTTGCAGAATTCATGCCATCTACTTCAATGAAACGGGCACCACCCCATCAAACAACACAACCTAAATTGGCTAGTCAGGCAGTGTCTTCATCGGATGAAGAATTGATTTTCGGTTCAGTTAATATGATTCAATTAACAGATCTGTATGCCAGTTGCAGTTTCGATTATAATGATCCTGAATTCCCTATATCAAATAGAGGAATCAAAGGAAGTTCTATAGGCTCAGGATACAGGGGAATACATGGATCTTTCAGAAGCCACTATTCCAATTCTACCCCTGCTAGAACTGTGTACGTAGCAGAAAGTCATGGCAGAGCCCTTCAGCGAGCTCAACAAGAACAAGAAAGTTCTTCCACTAATATTAAATTCCATCCCGGAACAGTTATTCATGAAGGCCGGTTGAAGGTTCCATCTTCTTCCTCTCAGCATGTAAATGGATCTAATCAGTTTAATCTTCCAAAACGATGAATATTTCCAACTCCTATCCCGATACAAGATGCATCAACTTCCAATGCATCTGCTTCCAAGGAACCTGCTAATCCACATGTTCTTATTGGGAAACACAGACCTCTGGATCAAAAGTATGATGTATTGAAACACCTGGCCCACGTATCGGCCATGTTATCAATTCTGGATGCTTTGAATTTGTCAAATGATCATCGAGAGGCACTCATCGAGGCTTTGTCAGGTCCTCAGGAGTTTGAAACTGAAATTGTTGCAGCTGAAGTCTATCACGTAGAGAATAATCCTACGGAATGCCATGCAGTGATATCATTCACTGATGAAGATGAAGATGATGTCGTGCATGGACATATTAGACCTTTGTACTTATTTGTAAAGGTCAATGGCATAGACGTCCGAAGAGCTTTCATTGATAATGGTTCAGTAGACAACCTCATGCTCATTCATACACTTCATCGATTGGGCCCCATGGAATCTGATTTATCTCCTTCTACCATAATGTTACAAGGATATGACAAAAATGAACAAGAACCACTGGGCGAAGTTACACTCAGAACTCAGTTTGGAGATCTTGTATGCAATTCAGGTTTCATGGTTGTTGATCAAGACTCAGCATTCAACATCTTGCTTGGAAGACCCTGGTTACATCAACATGCGGCTATCCCTTCATTTTACCATCAATGTCTCAAATAATGTTTTGATGGTCAATTTGGTACATTGTATGGTGATAAGGCCTCATTCAAGACATGTGAGTCTCAATACATTGAGGCAGAATTCTATCACATGAAGGGAAAGGATAAATCCACAACAAGGGAGATTAACAACGTTAATGCTCCATATGGTTTGGAAAATATTCCAGTAAATCCCTTTGCGCATGTGAGTACAGATTATATGTTTCCTATCATTCAAATTGACAGGGTAGACACAAATCAAAATACTCTTATGGAAAGATCCATAATGTCAATTACAGAAATCGAGCCAGACAACATGGGAGAAACTGGTAACCCACCAGGCAATGATGAAAGCTCAAATGGAGATGTCTTCATTTCATCTGCTGAAATCCAGCAAGTCTATACTTCGCCAACCAGGCCAGAGGAAGTTATAGCAACATCGGAGGTGAAAAATGATGTAGATTCTCAATCCATCATCTCCTCTTTATTTCCCAAGGAAGACCATTCATCGTCAATTGGGTCGGAAATGGAAGCCTCTTCTTCAAGATGTTCATTTTTTAACATCTCTTCTGATCATGGAAATTTTGCTTTATCATCTGCTATGCATGTAGAAATGGAAGAAATAACACATAATGAAGATGAAGAGGAAGATTTGAGAGATTCTCCTCTGCCATTTGAAGAGGGTATCCCTACCACTGTTGATGAACTCAGAGAAATAAATATGGGTACACAAGAAGATCATTGCCCCACATTAATCAGTGCGACCATGACTCTTGGAGAACAAGATATGTATATTTCCTTTCTAAAGAAAAATAGTGATATATGTGCTTAGAACTATACAGAAATGCTCGGGCTTGATCGTGATGTGGCTACTCATCATTTGGGTTTACCAGAAGAACATTGAGATTTAAGCAAGTCGTGAGAAGAACACACCCAACTTATGATTCCAAAATTGAAGCAGATGTGGATAAGAATATCAAAGCTAACTTCATCATAGAAGTTCAATATTCCATGTGGTTGTCTAATATTGACCCTGTGAAGAAGAAGAACAGACAAATTAGAGTTTTCATCTATTTCAGAGTTCTTAATCGGCATTTTCCTAAGGATGATTTCCTAGTTCAGATTACAGAACTTTTAATTGATGCAACAGCTGGATATGAAGAACTTTCCCTCATGGATGGATATTCCGGATATATCCAAATCCTATTGGCCCCAGAAGACGAGGAATCCACAACCTTCATAGCCCCTCAGGTTGTGTTGTGCTACCGGGTATTTCCCTTTGGCTTAATGAATGCAGGTGAAACATATCAGCGGGCCATGCATTGTATCATCAAACCCTTTTTAGGGAAGTTTGTTGAATGCTGTGTGGATGATTTGGTGGTCAAATCCAAACAATGTTTTTATCACTCGGCTGATTGGGAATTCATATTCCGCAAGCTTTGACAACATAATTTGAAGATGAACCCCTTAAAATTTTCTTTTGGGGTAACCTTAGTAAAATTTCTTGGCTTTGTTGTACGCCATCGTGGTATTGAAGTCGATACTGAGAAAAGAAAGTCAATCCTTGGTATGTCACCTCCTCGAAATTAGAAAGAATTAAGAGGACTTTAAGGAAACTTAGCCTATATTCAGAGTTTCATCGCCAATTTAGCTGGAAAATGTTAACCCTTCACCAAATTGATGAAGAAGGGAGTCACTTACCAGTGGACTGAAGAATGTCAAGAAGCATTCGATATTCTCAAGAAGTATCTCTTGAGTCCACCGGTACTTATGCCACCTGTTGAAGGAAGGACACTTATCCTTTACGTGACATCCTTTGAATGATCATTGGGTGCCTTTTTTGCTCAGAAGAATGATGCTGGGAATGAAAACAGCCTCTACTACCACAGTCAGACTATTATTGAACCAGAAACCCGATATTCAAGTATTGAGAAGTGCTACCTGGCATTAATCTTTGCAGTTCAAATGTTGAGACACTACATGAAACATCATGAGGTCCAATTGGAGTCTCGTAATAACCCGCTCAAATTCATCCTTAGTCGTCCAATGATTACAGGACGTCTGGAAAGGTGGGAAATTATTTTGCCGCAATTCGACATTCAATATGTGTCTCAAAAAGCAATAAAGGGCCATGCTCTGGCTGATTTTCTGGCTGAACACCCTTTAGTTGAAGACATATCTTTAGATATTGAACTCCTTGATGAGGAACTCTTCTCTATTTAGGATTGTCCTCATAGATGGGAAATGTACTTTGATGGTGCTTCCAGAAGTCCAACAGGGAGGAAAATGGAAAATACTAAATTCAACAAAGTTAGCTTAGGAATTGTGCTCATTTATCTAGAAAAGGCAGTGTTACCTTATTCCTTCTTATTATGGGAAGGTGGTACCAATAATGAAGCAGAATACCAAGCTCTTACTGCAAGCTTCAAATTGGTGCTTTAAGAACAAGTGAATCATTTAAAGGTGAAAGGTGATTCAGACCTAGTAATCAAACAAGTCAATGGGGATTATGCCATCAAAAAAGAAGAATTAATCCCTTTGCATGATTACGTCAGAGAGTTAATGGCGGAATTCCCTTCGGAACCGATATTTTCATATGCCCCGAGATCACAAAATGCTCAAACTGATGCACTGGCTAATATAGCCACAGATCTGGAAGATCCAAATCGAGACGAGACAACCATCAGTATTGCCCACCGTCATGCAATTTCACCTTATGTTCGAATCAGAACAGAGGAAATTAATGAAGTTAGTCCCATTCCTGAACCATATGGTCATACTACAGGATGGATGTCACCTATCAGGGAATACCTTCAAAATGGAACACTTCCACCTGATAGAGCCGAGAAAGAACAAATACGGTGACATGTGGTCAATTTTACTCTTTATGATAGCCCGAATAACATAGAGAGAATTCTCTACAAATGTGGTTTTGATGGAGTTCTCTTCAGATGCATTGATGGGGAAGAGACAATGGTTGTCATGAATGAAGTTCATGCAAGAATCTGTGGTGCCCACCAGTCTAGACATAGACTGTCTGATCAGATTTGAAGGCTTGGATACTTTTGGCCTTCAATGATACAAGATTGTGTTGATTTCACAAAGAAGTGTCATTCATGCCAAGTACATGCTGACTTCATTCATCAACCTCCAGAGTTCTTTCATATAGCTAAATACTCATGGTCATTTTCCACATGGGGAATGGAAGTGGTGGGACCTTACCCTTCAGATACGGCCAAGCAGTTTAAGTTTATTATTACTTCTACTAATTTATTTTCCAAATGGGCATAGGCAATACCTCTCAAATAAGTCAGTTCTATATGTATTGTTAGCTTTATCAAGTCTAACATCATTACCAGATTTGGTGTACCTCATACCATATTGACAGACAATGGAACAACCTTCTGTTCATCCGAGGTGAAGAAGTTGTATCAAGAATACAACATCAAATCCAATCATTCATCTCGGTATCATGCAGCGGCCAATGTCTAGATAGAAGCCTTCAACAAGAATCCTTCCAATATACTGCAAGAGATGGTGGATAAAGATAAGAAGTCATGTCATGTTAATCTCTTTCATGCTTTATGGGCTTATCGGACTACCACCCGCACTGCGACATGGTAAACTCCATATTCATTGGTATATGGAATGGAAGTAGTCTTGCCCATTGAAGTTCAACTACCCTCGCTCAGATTAGCCATTTGTGATCAGTCATCTACAGATGAACAATCTCAAAAGTGATTGAATGAATTGGAACATTTAGATGAGAAAATATTGTACACTTTGCACCGCCTGGAAGTCTATCAGAATCAAATAGCACGGGCTTTCAACAAAAAAGTTCATCATCGTTCATTCACTCTAGGAGAATTGGTATTAGTTCTCAGAACTCCAATGATACCAGTAAAGAAACCTCAAAAGCTTGAGCCAAAATGGGAAGGACCTTACTCAATACATAGGGTCTACTCCAATGGAGTTTATTCATTAATCTCGATGGATGGAGAACTCATCACTACTCCAACCAATGCCAGATTTTTTAAGAAGTATATTGTATAAACACAAAATGCATCACCAAGGTACAGTATGACCTTAAACTACACCACCGTCCAGCAAGACATTAAACTGCATCATCAACAGTCTGGCATATGACCCTAAACTATTTTCAAGTCCCTTACGTCCAGCAAGGCGTTAAACTGCATCATCCATGGTCCATATATATGACCTTAAACTATTTGTACATTCTCCCAACATGACGCTAAACTGTATAGAAGTCTCTTACGTCCCGCAAGATGCTAAATTGCATCATCCATGGTCCATACATATGATCGTAAAACTATTTTTACTTTCTTCCAACATGATGATAAACTGTATCATCCCTTTTTGAAAAAGTCCCTAATAAAACCAACATGATATTAAATGGTGTACTCTTTTGTCCTCATTGCATGACTTTAAACTACACAGTCCCCCTTTCGTCCAACATGACATTAAACTGTATTGTCCCTATCATCCTAATTATATGATGCTAAACAGTATAGAAAGTCCTTAATACGTCCTACATCACATTAAAATATACTTTGTCCCTGCTACATGACACTAAACTGTGCACACTTATAGTCCTAACTACAAGACATTAAACAGCATAGTCCCTTCATATGTCCTACATGACATTAAACTGTGCATCGCTAAGGTAGTTGTTACCTCTTGTTTCTCACACCGAGTATGAATCACGTGAGATTAGAGTAAACTTCAACCATAACACCCTCTCTCGGCTACTAACCATGTGTATGTCCCAACACCATCATTTTTTAGGTCGTTGTCCCCAAGAACAACTTGATCACTAATTCATTCTTTAATTGAACTACGCAGACTTTGATCTTTGCCTTCCAGGCTGGGTACGTAGGCAACCTCCCAAGGTTCAAGCCCAAAACCAATCTCTTCACAATGGTTCACCTCCATCTCATACAATGTTGATTTTTGAAACCACCCCTAGAATCAATACCTTTACATTGGTTCACTTTTGTCCTTTCTATACAATGTTAAACTATACAACACTTTTGTCTAGTATGACAATAAACTAAAATATTCTTTGATACCATCATCTGAGAGGGAATCATTATTTACATTGATTTTCAATCATGTTTCATTTCAAAGACTACGTGAATACATGTCAATACCTGAAACTTTTATCTTGGGTTAAATCATCATTTCACTAAAAGTCCCCTTTCACCCTTCACATGTACGTACAAAATTTGTACAGAGGGTAGTTATAGAACTACGTGGGCTTGATTCCGATCCTTATGGGATATGTAGGAACGTTAGAGTGTCCCTCGAATCTATCCCCGGGACTTTTGGGCCTAACCCCAAATTCCACTTTCAGTCCCTTGACTAAGAAGTCCCCATGAAAACACACACTGTGTATTTCTTATAATGGTCCAAGCTCTATGAACCTAAACTAAGATCTCCAATCCTTTTTTCCCACATGACGTTAAACTGTAGTTCAAGAACTACGTATGGCTTGATTCCCATCCTTATGGGATACGTAGTGAAGTCCAACATTTCCATTCAGGACCCAGCCACAACATGATTATGGTTAGTATTGATTTTTGTATCACTGCATACATTGTACAATACCCATCTTTATGTGTCATAATCCTAACCTTAAATATTTTAAGATCTTTATAACCCTTTTCATGACTTCTAGTCACAAAAATGTCAAACTTCTGAGAATTCTTTTTCCTGACTATGCAGTACGTGCCCTTAGGCGGCCGTATATAAACAGTCTCCATAACAAGTTTGTCAGCCAAAAGATTATATTATTTGACTATGCATCCAATTCCCTTAGGTGGCCCTGCATAATTCAACCCCATAACGGTTTTTTCGGATAATGGTAACTTCATTCTTGAGAGGAAATCCGCTTTTGTCCTTGTTGGTCTTAAATGACAATATGTAGGGATCCCCAAAACTAAAAATCCTTAACATATTTGTCCCATCTCCTTTCCCATTATCTGAAAGTATTCAAGTCTACAGTTTATATTCTCCTTCCCTACATTTGGGTCAGACCTTCATAAGAGTGATATCCATCCAATTCTTCGATAATCTTATTTGGAAATATCTTTTCCATATTCAAGTACCTCTTTCCATATAGAAAACTCTATACATTGGAAAATTTGAATCTCCATAAACATTCAATGGCTTTTAGCACTAGGAAATTAATTTTATGGGAGTTCTTTTTCCTGACTATGCAGCACATGCCCTTAGGTGGCCTTGCATAAGTAGTCTACATAACGGACCTGTCATCCAAAAGATGCTATTTATTTGACTATGAAGCCAATGCCCTTAGGTGGCCCTGCATAATTCAACCCCTAACGGGTTTGTTAAATTATGGTAACATCATTCATGGGAACTACTTCTTCTAATTCCTTTTAGTTCTTTTTCATATCATTCCTCAGATTCAAATATACATAAGTCATTGTTTACATATTTTCCCTCATACTTGAGTATGGTACTATGTTTTCAGATTAATTTTCAAGGAATTGAGTCAATTATAATTCATTCGATCAAAGCTATTTCGACCTTAAACATTAGCCTCTTTATGTCCGATGTGCATGACTTTAAACTACCCATAAAAGACAAGGGAACTCTGAATAAAAGTCATGTTCCAGCTCACTAAACATACATTTTGTATGATTTAGGTAATATTGAGCAATTAAAAGATTCAATGTTTGTAGGGTTATTTACACTAATCCTAGTAAATATCAAACTAGGCTTACTAGGCCCATTGGCTTAGGTAAAATTTAAAATAGGTAGAAGGAAAATACATGCACAAGTGATTAAAGATGAAAGTATTCTTTCCATTTGATGAACAGTAATTAGAAGGACATCCACAGATTGGAGTCTCTTCTCTTTTCCAAGAAATTACAAAAGTCTATCAACATAAGTCTTCAATTGATGAACCACATCTCGAGCCTTATCAGCAGCTACTTAAAGCTCATGCACTCGACCAACATCACTCTTTTCAGCCTGATGGAGTGCTTTCTTGGCGTCTGCAATGGTCTGCATACCATTCGTTTGAACTCCCTACAATGAATTACTAAGTTGGTCAAGTTCCCCAGTAACAGCATCTAACTATTGCTAAAGTTGCATCTTCTGGACTGCCTTTTCTTTGATCTTATTCTTCAGCTCCTTCATCTTGGCAGCATAGTCAGCCTCATCTCAGGATACCGCAGCCTCAAATTTGCCGATGTTGACTAACAGTTTTACCCTGGTAAGATATTCGCGACACCTTTGCTCCTGCACCCTCCTGAAGATTACTTGTTTCACCACGGTATGAATTTATTGGTATCCAAAACCGCTAAGTCCTAGCATGATAAACTGGGATGAAAATCGTGGGATATTCGATGATAGCTCTTCTAAAGTCACCTCAGATATGATTTTCCATATGTTGTTCCATGCCTTGCGTCGTGAGAAGCTGAGCACCTTAAGCACCTCTGGGTCTGATTCAATATCATCATCATAGGGGGGCATGTAATCAGGGATTAATGCACTTAAGGAAGTTCCCTGTTCTACTCCTTCCCCCATGACCTGTGCTTCTTCGCATTCAATTCCCTTTGGGACAGAGGCTAGGGCCTCACCTCTAGATCTAGCCACTGCAGTTGATGGCCCTGCATAATTAATTTAATTCTTTGGTTAGTTTCAAAGGATAACAAAAGAATCAATTGTCTTGAAAAATAAGAATAATCACAAATATTTTTATCCCTTACCCAATGGAAGATCAGCAACCTGAGAAGACTCCTCCCCATCTTTCCCAGTCTCAACAGGATCTTCAAGATGGGTCTCAAGAGGGTTTACTTGGTTTAGATCTACTTGATATAATGTTTCTACAATAGTAGGGTTGATATCAATGTTCACACCCTCTTCAATAATTGGTAGTTCAACAGCTTCTATGGACGGAACTGCATATTATTTTCATTCATGATTGGAAGTGTAAATTATAAGAAAATTTACTGGGCGAATGATAATACTCACGCCCAAGGTATTCTAAGTCTGATGATAACATAGCATGATCATAAAATTCTTCGAAAGACATGCCACGATTCATCATTTAATCCAATGATATTTCAGAATCCTGGTTAGTCTCAGAAGTAGTAGTATTTGATGTTTCTTCTTGGCGACTTACGTCCTCCGGCCCCTGACCCAGGACATCATCTTCAGATAAAATCATGGCATCAGTTGAAATAGCCGCTAAAAGCTCTAATGCAGTAGGTGAACCTGAAGTGTCATAGAATGGAAGTCAGTTGGTGTTTCGTTGAACATTTTTTATGAATCATTGTTAACTTACCATAAACAGGTTCATATCTTCTTGCAATATCAGCAGGAGGTATACTGGGAATAGATACTGGCTCTTTTCCGGGAGCAGCCTAGTCATCTTGAATTTGCAATTATTCCACAGCACCCTCCATGGTCCTTGAAAGAGGATCAGTCCTTTCCCTCAGGGGGGAAATTGAAGAAGCCCCTGCAATCCATAGGAATATGAACAAAATTTTCATGAGTATAGACTCATAATTACCTGAAGGACTTAACGCTGCTAATGAAGTGTTTAACTGTGGACATCCTCTTTCGTTGCCTTTGTTTCTTTGATTTTTTGGGAGTATCGGTATTCTCCCTTATTAGCACCTATATTGGAGAATGAAATGTTGTTGCCAGCTCCTCATTCATGGCATGCTGTCCTGGAGATATCTCGCCCGGTTCGCGAGGAGAATCAGCAGCAGCCCCAATGGCAGTACCACCAGGGTTATACTATGGCGAAGGAGCCTCAGTTCCTTTCTTTGCAAGCTGCAAGATGAAGAAAATAACCTCCTTAAGTAAAAAATCTTCGAGTGGAATCATGTTACAAATAAAATAAGGAAAGAAAACTTACATCTTTAGGAGCCATGTAATCGTGCCACTCCATATCAGTCCCCTCAGCGGCGCCATGATCAATTAATTCCTTTACTCGCCTGGTGATAGCAATAGACTCATCAGTGGCATATATGAGCATTTCTAGCTCTCTGATGTAAGTCTGCACTTCATTGGGGTTATCCTCATATTAGATATCTATAGAAGCCAGAAGATTCCCTATTCCAGGATGTTGTAGGCCCTCACAAAAATCCATCCAGGCGGTCTCAGTACCACAGTATAAACTCTGCCATAACTGGACAGCCTCTGGTCTTAGATATGAAGGTTGTGAGGAAGGTCCTATAATCTTTGACTTCAATTTCATCCCAGATCTTGAAAATGCAGACAGGGAATAATAAAATAAGACCTATTGCTTTATAAATTAGCAGTGACTAAATTTCCACAATGAAGTAACTCACCAAGAGTTCATGGAGTAGGTCTCTTGATTCTAATCGGAGGATTATATCGGGCACGGGGCCACTTTGCCACTTGTTGTGCCTCATCATCACCATCATGGGAATCTGGTGAATCAGTCCTAGAATAGGAATCTGGCGAATCGACTTCAGGTGGGGAAGCATCACCATCATGAGGAATGATTTCATCATCTACAGTCCTCTTCCTTTTCGCCACCTGATAAACTGGGTGATTCAGTACGCCTTTTGGTTATGATTTTATCCAGTGCTCGGCATAATATGTAGTCAAGTTATGTGCCGCTTTTTCGACTGGTAGATCATATACCGCCCCAGTCTTCTCCCTTGACGTCAGTAGCCACAATTTTTGAGCAACCATCGGATGTTTCTCTAACCTAACTTGTACTGGAAGAGATACAGCTATCTGTTTCAGACACTTGAATTGATGTGAAAATCTATATAGAGCATAGTCCTCGGATATAATTTCTCCGTCAATCCTAGAAACTATCACACCATCTCTACAAACTAGCATGTATGCCCTCAAATCCAAATGGGATCATCAACAAACCACCTGGTTGGAGGATTTCCATAGGGAAAGAAGTTTAATTCCTTAAACATGCTCAGCCTCACTTTCATCTCATGGGCATTAACATCTAATGGAGAAACTCTAGAGAATGCTTGCACTGACAGCCTGAAAGAACTTCTAGGAATTTCTAATCCAGTCTATACATTATAAGTCCTGAACTGAGTGGTGATCCATCCCCATAAAACATGGAATGGTCCCACTATTCTTAAAGGAGATTTACCCATGAAGACATGAAGTAAAATCCTGTGAATCTTTTCTAAAATGGGGGTAGCCAACCCAACCATTTTTCCCTCAGCCAACTTTGCCGCAATGACAAAGGTCCCTGGCCTGATGCCTCCCTTCGAATCCCTGACCGGCAAGAGATAAATGCTGAGCCGCAAAGACGAGAAGCCCGCCAGACGAGTCTTCTTCGGGATCCTTTGATTCACCTCATATCCCCATTTCTCAAACTCTCCTTCTAGAGTTGGCCAAAATGTTCCAGGAGAACCTCTCTTCTCAGGTTTTGGGCGTGTGGTAGGAGATTTGGGCCTCTTATCCTTGGATTTTTTTTTCTTGGATCCTTTTTCCTTCGTCTCCTTCTCTTTTGGTTCCTTCTCTTTCTTCTCAATAAGAAATATATTCATCCACTCCTCCGGATGAATATCCTTTCTAGAATGAGTTTACGAAGTATCTGAACTCTTGAACCTGTGGAAGATCTTAAATAATTACCGAGCTAAAGAAGGAGTCTTCTATGAATCATTCCAAGTCACCTTGGGAGGAAAGAATTCATCATACATATCGCCCAAAATTGGAGCCCCTGAGATCTTGTGGACATCCCATAGATTGATACCTACTTCTCCATGAGTCAGATGGAAAGAATTAGATTCCGGGCTCCAGGGGCTGAGTATTTCCGGCATGAAGTTATCATGTCTGTAAACATATGTTTTCCCAACCCAAACAGATTCATATATCGCCACTCCTTTTAGATCCTCAACAATCTCTACACATGTTTATCGCACCCAGTATGCCCACATCCAAGTTGGTTTCACACCTCCCCCAGGACAGAAGTTCCAACATTACTTCTAGCCTTTGGATTGATCCATCTGAGCATTTTGGAAGATTGAAGGATAACAATGTGGTCGCAGCACAGGCATATGAGGTTTTAGATCTGGCGTACAAGGGCTATGATGCATCATGTAGGCCTTCTCCACTGTTCTAGAACATAGAAATACTCCTCCACATGAGATATTTGCTGAAGAAAAGTTGGTATAATTATGAAACGACAAAAATAAGAGATAGTTCTTTTCTTCTAGAATAGTAACTTCTCACAGATGACCATAGCCATTCAAAGGCAAATAAATTCTTTGGGGGAAGTCGCGATGATATTTCTTCAGATACTTAGCCAAATCCGGAAGAGTGTTACTTTTAACGGTATAATAATCATGGCCATTGATTTCATTATATCATCAATCCACTTGTTAGCCAGTTCATCAGCTATTCCGATTCTAAGAGCCATTGATTCTTCACAAAATTTGAATAAATTAACTTTTATGTAAGTTGATTTTTCATAAAATTTGGGAAGGAATTTCAAAAAATTTGCTAAGGCATTAAGGTGCACAAGTATAAAACTTGGTGCGCAAGTATGGATGTATCGCGCAAGTGTTAATGTTCCGCACATGTTTTTGGTGCGACAGTATCACCGTGAAAGTCCTATTACATTGACAACAGCACGAAAACGAAGAAACAACGGAAAATGAGCAACTTGCATGGCGAAGGGGACCTGCACGATGAGAGATCGAAAATCCGGAATCAGATGCTATGCACATAAAATGACAGCGTATTTATAGGCCAGGCAGCCCACCTGCGTGCCTACACCCAGCGTGCTCCATCCAGCATGCTCCAGCACTGCGCGACTCAAACCTGGGCGCAATGTGTTGTGCACTGAACACTTGTGTGCCGCCTTTCCTTGAGTTTTCTTCTTTTCCTCAGAGTCACATCCTCATTTCTTTTAGATCCAACTCTGAGGGGGACATTTCTTGACACTCCTTTTCATCACATTATCTAGAAGAATGGAAAAGGAAATGACTTAGCACTAATTTATTCATCCTTTGAAGAAAACATAAAAAATCGACAAAGATGGGAACAACGCTTCAAAAGCACAAGGGTTGCACAAGTTTCATCACTATAATGCAAGTATACTTGTGTGCCACCTAATGGTCACACAAGTAACTTGCGCGCCCTAAAGGATAACCACCTGGGGTCTTCTCCAGCCTATAAATAAATCCTGTGGGCCCCCCATTTCCAGGAGAAATTTTTCCAAAATTCATATTTAGATCTCTAAACACCCAAGTCTCTTCTTCAAGTCTTCCGAACACTTCTAAGGTTATTCATTACCTAGAATGGAAGGTCAAAACAAGAGGAGTATTGTATAAGTGTTAGAATTCACTAACACTTGAACGCCTAAGGTGTTTTACCCTTATGGGAAATGAACATACTTGAGTGTTACCCTACTTCCTCACCAAAACTTGTGCGCCTCTCTTCTAGAAATACCTTAGGATAATTCTAAATGCATTGGTCAAGGATCGCCCAAGTATTACCATGCTGGTTTACAAATTCCCAAGTACCCATGTGTTGGACAGGTATACCTGCGCAACCAGGACTTGCGCACCCATGCAGCAATTCCGCGCCTGCCAGGACTTACATGCCCCTGTCTTTTTGGGTGCCTTTCTTGCCCATTTAACTCTTCTTACGTCGTTCAACCTATCTTATTCAAGATTCAGACTTCAAGATTCTCTTCAGTTCCATTTATGGAATGATTTCTTGATTTGGCTTCCTTATCTGAAAGGATCTCCATGGAACATTTCTCAAAACCTAGTGATTTTCACATCTTTTTGTCACTAAAGATTGATATTTCATTCATTCAACCTCATCCTTTAAAGATGAGTGAACCCCTTAAACCGGGCCTCCTTTTCAGGAATATTTCCCAGTCTCAAATATGGGAATCCTCCTTAAGAGTAAGCCCCAAGTCAACTAATATGGACATCCTTTTTAGGAGTAAGCCATAATCTTAAAATTCCCAAATCTGGGATTCCTTCTAAGGAGTAAGACCCAAGTCCTCATTAACCTGGGCCAACTTTTCAGGAGTAAGCCCCAGTCTCAAATATGGGCATCCTCCTTAGGAGTAAGCCCCAAGTCCCTTAAATTTCTCTTAACCAATCTTAATTTACTTTTGATCTGGATCTCCATCTCAGGAGTAAAACCCAATCATAAGTCCCCTCCCAATTTGGGCCTCCTTTTCAAGAGTAAGACACAAATTAGAGTTTCCAAACCTCTATAAAGTACATATACCTTTATGGACCATGTTCCTGGATTTCTTCCCTAAAGTAAATCATAATCCTCATCTATTTGGGCAGTCATACATACATAAGCCCCACATCATTTCTTATGATTGCATCATTCGTGGCACAACTGTCTGGTTTTACCAATACCTCTTGTTTCTCAGACCGAGCATGACTCACGTGAGATTAAAGTGTAAAAGTAATTATGACATCTTTTTTGAGCAATCAATCATAAACATTGTATTCCCTTACTCGAACTACGTGGGTTATGATTCCTTTTCCAAAACAAAGGATACGTAGGTAGCCCATCTATAGGTACGATCCCAAATCTGAAATAATCAATGTACTTCTGAATTACAATAAACTTCGCATGCCCCACTGAGTGGCTTTCAAACTAGTATGGTCATCATAATGACCAATAGACATTTATGTATCCAAGGACTCCATTGACTAAGAATCTCTAACAAATACAGATGATTCTCTATCGATGAAGAACTTCGAATACATATGAAAGATTCTCTAAATTTCCTACATATCAATCATTGATTGTCAGATCTAAATGAAAGCTCATTTTATACTTTGTAATTGTTGGCGCCAAAAATGTGGCCCAAAAGGAACGAACGAAAAAGACAGCCGGCGCCCTTCCTCGTGAAGCACAGCCGTGACGCCCAGCCGTGAAGCACCCTACCATGGCAGCGCCGCGATGTTCCAGAGGCAGTAATCCTCCGCAAACCCGTTTGACGTTCGCGAGCCGCCGCGAAGAACCAGAGGCGGTAATCCTCCGCGAACCCGTTTGACGTTCGCGAGCCGCCGCGAAGCACCAGAGGCGGTAATCCTCCGCGAACCCGTTTGACGTTCACGAGCCGCCGCGAAGCACCAGAGGCAGTAATCCTCCGTGAACCCGTTTGACATTCGCGAGCTGCCGCGAAGCCCCATAGGCGGCGCGCGAGCCCTGCTTCGCGGCGCCCCTTCCCTATAAAGACTCGACTCCCCCTGAGTCCCGAGGACGGACAACCTGACCTTTCGGCTTCTCCTCCCCCGAATCGCGAAGCACGCTTTGCCCCGAGAATCATGAGCTCCGAGAGGTATTTCTACTTCGCGAGACGACTCTGATTTGTTTCGTTTTGAGCCCCTCTTCCGAGAGGGATGCCCTTCGCGAAGCTCAAGGGCGTTCGCGAAGGAAGGGGATTCCCAAGGGAACCCGGGCAGCCGCGGAGCACATGTGCTTCGCGAAACACCCAACCCATACGAGTAATCCCTATGCTAAGGCAGGATCGCTCCACTTCGTGAAGTACATTGATTGGCAGGACCCTGCTTCGCGAACCACTCCTTCTTCGCGAGGCAGTGCTCCGCGAACACTGTTTCACTTCATGAAGCACCTCCCACTCCCACCTATGCCCCATGATAAGTCCAAGGCACCCCACTTCGCAAAGCACACTCCTCTGCTTAGCGATTCCTCTTTCCGTGCGACCCTCCAGGTTTGCATGATGTGATTTCAAAGTCCCATGGACAACATCACCTGTAGCGTTGCTTCGCCTAATGCTTCTTCGCATAGGCACGCTAACGGCTATTGCTTCTTCGCATAGCCACGCTAACGTGGACCCCTCGATGGTTCGTCCCATGACCCCCTTTACCATGGCCTTACCGGCACCTTCCCTTCCCCAAGGACCAGAGGGTACCGGTTATGTAAGCCCTAGGGGTGTGGAGTGAACCCACCTCGTCCGAGCTGCAGGACGTTAAACTTCCAAGCACCACGTCCTCAACACATGACGTTAAATTGTGACCCAACCTCGTCTCCCTCAGGAAGGGTCCCCCCAACTCGAACATTTTTTACACCACTCGTCTCCACGGGAATGGAACTCTTCCGCACATGGAATGAGATCCTCCTTGTCGGAGTGGTATATGATCGCAGGGGAAGGGCTGCCTCAGAGCGTAAGCCCCTAACCTTTGGTACGGATGATTGCACCCGTGCATCTCTGTACTTCCCCACTACCAAGGTCAGTGGAGGACGTGATAGGGAACGAGGTACCTCCCATCGTCGGACCAAGGTCCATCTTTCCCGCGCTTTGTCGCGCCATGGGCCTCCATCCTGGAGTAAGTCCCAACACCATGGGCCGCCCAACGCGTAAGCCCCTCTTCGCTTCTCACGGACGCACCCTTCGCGACGTGATCGTCAGGTCCATGCAACCTCTTGTTTCTCACACCGAGCATGACTCATGTGGGCTTAGAGTGAGCACCGACCCTGACAAACCCCTTCTGAACTACGAGGTCTTTGATACATGTTAAGGCATGGTACGTAGGAAGCCTCTACGAGGTTCAAGCCCGCCCGTCTTTCATGTCGGGTTTCACCCCCGTCCAGCACGACGTTAAAATGCAATTCTGGTCCAGTGGTAAGCCATTGCGACCCACCCCTTCCGAACTACGAGGTCTTTGATCCATGTCAAGGCATGGTACGTAGGAAGCCTCCACGAGGTTCAAGCCCACCCGTCGCTCCTTCACGTCGGGTCCCATTCCGGTCCAGTGGTAATCCATTGCGATCCACCATTTGAACTACGAGGTCTTTGATCCATGTCAAGGCATGGTACGTAGGAAGCCTTTATGAGGTTCAAGCCCACCAACAGTGGACCAAGGTCTTCTTTCACGTCAGTTCACCGGCAAAACCCACCATTTGAACTACGAGGTCTTTGATCCATGTCAAGGCATGGTACGTAGGAAGCCTTTATGAGGTTCAAGCCCACCAATAGTGGACCAAGGTCTACTTTCACGTCAGGGTTCACTATCGTCCCGCATGACGTTAAACTGTATTCTCCGAACTACGAGGTCTTTGATCCGTTTCAAGGCATGGTACGTAGGAAGCCTTTATGAGGTTCAAGCCCACCACCCATTGGACCAAGGTCTTCTTTCACGTCAGTTCACCGACAAAACCCCTTTTGAACTACAGGGACTTTGATCCGTGTTAAGGCATGGTACGTAGGAAGCCTCCACGAGGTTCAAGCCCACCCATCACCCAATTCATGTCGTGTTCTATCTACGTCCAGCATGACGTTAAACTACACTCTGGTCCAGTGGTAAGAAATTGCGACCCACCATTTGAACTACGGGGACTTTGATCCGTGTTAAGGCACGGTACGTAGGAAGCCTTTATGACGTTCAAGCCCACCAATAGTGGACCAAGGTCTACTTTCACGTCGGTTCACCGACAAAGCCCCATTTGAACTACGAGGTCTTTGATCCATGCCAAGGCATGGTACGTAGGAATCCTCCCAGAGGTTCAAGCCCAACTCCCATCGGACCAAGGTCCACCTTTACGTCGGTACGCTGACAACATTCATCGGGCCAAGGTCCAGCTTCACGTCGGTTTACCGGCACCATCCCGAACTACGCGGACTTTGATTCCCTGCCACAGGGATACGTAGGAATCCTCGTCAATGCTCAAGCCCAACTTCACTGTCGCCCCCACCCCCTGCGATGGTTCCACTTCACTCTCCTTTTAATCCATTCACTGCCGCCCACGGGCTAGCCCCGGTGTCGATATCCCTTCAAGGAGGATCCCTCAATCTGATTTATCCCAGCTAATGCTCTGGTTGTGTTGATCCATCTCCGCTGAACGTTAAACTCGCGGCATACCCTGTGTTGAGCACGGGAAGCTGAGGAAAACTCAGATATGTGTCTACGACATGTAATTCCCCGCGTCCGATGTGGGATGCCTCGGGCTTCCACGCCCTCGAGAAGCCTTGTGATCAAGGATAACAGACAGACATGCCAGGTACCCCAGCATCCAGACACGCTACTGATTCCTCAACGTGACTACTCCCCTGACCGAAGGTTGCTGCACTGATTGGACCCTTTGGAATGTCCCGACAGAAGCAGTGTAATTAACCGGTGTCCATGGAAACATGGCACTGGGAAGAGTTTCACGAACTACGTATTAAATCTATAAGGGAGACCCGGACTAGGCGACGAGTTCTGAGGAGGAATCCACATGAGGAAAAACCGACATCCCATCATCCCGTTTCGATCAAGGAGCAGACGTCCCTGAATAAGGAGCGAATTCCGCCCGCCTTTGGAAAGCGGGAATGCGGGGCAACAAAGCCGCGCGTCCTCACGGACGGATGCGCGTGCCCCGGCGAAAGCGTCGGAAACAGAAATGGTGAACCCGACGTGAATCTCTTATCCTCAAAATGGAGATTAGTAGCGTTCGAGACACCATTAGATTGACGTGTCACCGGATCCAGATATCCGGTGCCTGGTCCCGCCAAGCAAATAGCGGGCCTGTCGTGGGACTCACCGGAAGTCGGGGTAGTAAAACGTAGGGCACTCCGCTCTGCAGCGTGTTGGCGTGGATCCTTCTCACAGACATGGAGGATGGAAGAATGCTGGGGCACTGGCTGTCAATCCTTTTCCTCTCAGTACTGATGAGTTTATCCCTTCGCTTGTCAGGAACCAGGTTGCTATTTCGGAGATGCGGTCACCATCCGCTCCTCGCCCGCGCAGGGGCAGGGGAAACACCACGACGGCCACTCCACGTAGCACCACTACCGCCACGATGGCTGCCACGTCACGGAATACGGGACGACCTCGTCCCCTTTCCCCATCAGAGATCATCCAACGAAGGGTGATCAACAGCCTCGTGCGCAGGTATGAGGAAGAAGGGGTCATCCCAACCCGGGATATGGCCCGCCTGGACCTGGAGGCCTCCAGGCCCCGCCGTCAACGCCGCCCTAACAGGCCGCGCAAGGATCCCCTGCTCCCCACCCCGACATTCAACCGTTTCGAGAGCCTATCCCTGGAACGCCTTGACGACTCTTCGCCTTACGCCGAAGAGGCAGGTGCTGTCCGGCTCAGTCCGCTCAGGGCCCCGACCCGGAGCCCCCTGGCGAGAGCTCCCGTCCGGCCACGTCAGCACCGCCGTCCGGCCCCGTAGGAAGAGCAGGCAGACTACGTCCCTGCACCACCTGCACCGGCTCGCCTGACCCGACGTCAGCGCCGGGCCCGGGCTGAGGACGCTCGCTCAGGCGCATCCACGTCGACAGCTACAGTGGCCCGAGCCACCACCGACGTACATTATGAAGACCCCACGTACAATGAGCAGGGGAACCCCTTCGCCCAACCAAGATTGAGACCCCAACCGCCCCATGGGCAGGCTGGGATGACTCTCCGGGTTGCAGGCCCCAGTAGTGATCGCCGAGAGCTAACCCGCGGTGATGCCACCCCGTACGGAGGTCCTCCCCGTACCACTACTCCACAGAGCGTGGGCCTTCCCCGCTCCGAGGTTCTTCATGGAGGCATGCCTCATGCTACCCCCGTCCTGCAGGAAGACCTGCCCCGCGGCAGTGGCGCTCAGCGCAGAAACATTTCCCGCGCCCGCTGTACAGGGTATGAAGTTCATCCTGCTGAAGGCACCGTCCATCCGGTCCACCAACGTGGGGGGCCTCCCTACATCCTCTCTCCAACCAGCGAAGGTCCTCCTCGCTCCACTCGCATCGACCATGGAGGTCTTCCCCATGCTCCTGCCAGTTCCAAAAGAGGCCCCGCCCACATGGGTACTGTTCATGGAGGTCCTCCCCATGTACCCTTTGACATTTGCCCTGGTGCCCCTCGCACCCCGGC
The DNA here is from genome assembly GCA_963277665.1 of Viscum album. Lineage (NCBI taxonomy): Eukaryota > Viridiplantae > Streptophyta > Magnoliopsida > Santalales > Viscaceae > Viscum > Viscum album. The sequence continues at coordinate 1,862,527,163 of OY728126.1, read as the reverse complement.
TGTCTCGAGTGGGGGCCCTCTCCGCCACGGCGCCAGCGCTGCCCCAAGGCTTCCTGATAGGGGTCAACCCTTTCCCGAAGAGCCACCCAGGGGCAGAAGAGCGGGTCGTCGCCGCCACAAGAAGAATCCTGGGAAGGCCCATGGGGAGATCAAACCTGCCCGCTTCTCCGATTCGGAAGCGGAATGCGATTCAGCGATGGAACCTTCTCCCAGCTCCTCCGTATCAAGGACTGGGGCAGGAACCAGACGCGTCAGCCTCGTTCTCCCAGAATTTCAGGTCCACCGGATTCCCGTCTCTCTCCGCAGGTACATCCAGGAGGAAGAAATCCTGGGAACTCCGCAGGTCTCGGCCATGGAATCATCGCCCCTGTCACCAGAAGATCCCTCTACCTCTACCAGGGATCACGTAGAGTTATTTTGGGGGCCCACGACGGTAGAGCGACGGCACGACCCGTCGCCGGTAGCCACATCTCCTGTTCCGGAAGCTGTGATCAGCCCGTCGTATCGTGACATCGTGGCCAGGTCACCTCACTCTTCGGAGGATGGTCCGGAATTCGGCGGCCAGTCATCTCGTTTGCCATATTCTCCACCGCCGAGCTTATTATCCCAAAGGTCCGCTTCGGTACCGCTTCTGGTTCCTCAGCCGCCCCCGGTTGACGAGTGGGGAAATATAGGGCCAGACCCTGAGTCTGAGCCTAGGAGCTTCTGGAGTATCCTTGCAGCGGATTACTTCCCGGAGAAGTTCTGGCCGACAGCGGCACTAAATTTCCGCGTACCAGAGTCTCTTACCCCTGAAAACGTGGGGTGCCTTTGTCGAACCCTGTGGGCGACACACTACCGCCTCCGTTTTGAACGGGTGGTATACCCCAGAAGTCGTGAGCACTTCGAAGAAATCGGTGAGAAATGCCGCCTAATCGATGCAGCCTCACTTCTTGCAGCCCAGCACCCTGAGTCGCCAGGCCACCAGAGCGCCCTTCAACGAAAATGCGTTCAGATTCTTAAAGCACTCCGCAGAATCATCAGGGAAGCCACCCCCCATGTGCAAGTCCGTGGTTGGGGACGCTATGCCGCTCTCCTCTTCGACCCTATCCGACGATAGCCCGATTCGCTATGCGACATTGAGGATATGCCCTCAAGAGGGGTCACAGTCCACATGGCCGACGTTGTGGATAAGGAAGATGAGCTTGAGTTCCTTGATGGGGACTTACCATCCGAGGGCGTACCGCCGCTTCTTGACCCGTCAGGGAGAGTTACCCGTCATCAGAGGAACCTGCTAGGCCTCCCCGTACCCACCGAGTCACTGGCACTCGGTCGAAGCACTGGCAAGGGTAAGGAGCACGTCGGAATAGTCAAGCACTCCGACCCGTCCACCTCTATGCAGAAAACGGAAGAAGATCCTGAGAAGGCCACATTACGCCAGCAGCTTGCTGAGCAGAAGAGGCTGGTCGACGAACTCTTGGCTGAACGCGCCGCAGAGCAACGACCCGACTATGGTAATCCCAGGCCGGGGCAGTAAGGGCAGGAACAACTTCCCCCCGGCGAGATGCCTTCGGGAAACCCTGATCATGCTACTGCCGCGGACAGGGCGGATGCCTGAACATACGGCAAGAGGGCGCGATACGTCTCGCCAAACCCCCCTGAGCGACGGGGCAATCTGAAGAATCCAACCCGGGTTCCCCCAGTCGCCCAGCAGGTCGTCCAGCCGGTCGACCCGCGAGCAGCTGAAGCCGTCTACCGTGTTGAAGAACCTGGAAATGCGCTTGTGGTTAGGGATCCCCGTCAAGATAGGGACCCCCACCCGGAGGACCTTATTGCGGCACTCACAGCCCGCCTCGAGGCGTTGGAAACACGGCAGGTGGCGGTCCCACCGGATGGCAAGCCTTATCCCGCATGGGTGGATGATATTCCCGCCCCTCCGGGTTTTGGGAACCCCACTTTCTCGCCTTTTAACAGGATAGGGGACCCACCCCAGCACTTGGCTCATTTCTCTTCCAGGTGTGGCCCCATGCTGGGGACCCCGGCTCAGCAAGAAGCCGCCAAGCTCCGATGTTTCGTACAGACATTGGAAGGTCCGACATTTGTCTGGTACAGCCAGCTCCCTATCGGATCGGTGACCGGTTGGGAGGATCTTCACCGGCAGTTCTTATACCAGTTCAGCTCCACCACGCGAAAGACCAGCATTGCGGACCTCTTCAAGTGCAAACAGAGGCCAGATGAGCGGGTTGCAGACTTCATCGCCCGGTGGAAAGGACTTACGTATTCCCTCGATATGACACTAACTCAGGAGAAATTATTGACGATGTGTGTGGGGAACGTTAAGACAGAGCTGGTACCCTCCTTGATTACCCAGAACTATCCTAGAGGGTTCAGAGATTTCTCGGATAAGGCCCAGCGCCTCGAGGAGGCCCTGCAACAGGCTAGTCAGGCATGTTTGTTGCCTCCTACGATCCCAGCCAGGAGGGCCGCCAGGGCTGAACCCGCCGCAGTGGCTCAAATAGAAGCCCCGAGGTGGCTGGAATTGCTGTCGGCGTCACCACCCCCGCAACCCCGCAGAGGTCCTTCACCTCAAGCACAGGCTCCTGCCCAGCAGCGACCGCCTCAGAACCGACAGGTTCCCCCGTGCAATGCGCCACCGCCACCTAGGCGAGACAACCAGGCGCCGCCTCCTCGGCAGGCCCCTCCGGTCCCTCGACAGGACCAGGCCCCCAGGGACCCCTATCAGGAAAAAAGGTACCAGACCTATTCGTTCAACAAAAATCAGGTCCCTGGCTACTTCCGAAGTGCTCTAGAGCAAGGGATTGTGCGTCTGCCTGAATGTAGAAGGTCGGCAGAGGCGCATCTCACTGATCACCCCAACTACTGCCCTTATCATCGGATCCTGGGGCACACCCTCAAGCGATGCTATGTGTTTTAAGACTGGCTTCAGGACCAGGTCAACAACAACATAGTCAAGTTGGGCCCAGCGCCAGCGCAAGTGGCAGGCGTCTTTGCGGGATCAGAAATCGGCAGCGACGGCGAAGGTGAGTGGCAGCAGGTCCCTAGCCGCGAGTCCCAGAAATACCACAACTGGATGGCTCGAAAAACCATCTTCTGTGCCCAGGGTATCATCCGGGAACGCCTGAAGTAGTCGGAACCTTCAGAAGAAGTAGCTAGTGCCTCAGCATCGTCTTCATAGTCGACCTCTGCTCAAAAGGGCAAGCAGCGGCGACGCAAGAAGAAGCAACGTGCACCGCTAGTGCCGTCGTTATCCCGCACTCTCGGCGACTTTATGCCTCCCGAAATGGGCATTCCTCCCAGAATCCGCCCAGCGGTGGATGACTCTTCGAGCGACAGTCAAGGGTATGCTTCGGTTAACACCGTGGAGCTGGTAAAGCCCTATATAACCCCTGATGAGGGGGAACCCCAGGCAGACCTCCCCAACGTTTCCAGTCGACGTCAACGTCGGCGGAATCGCAATCGCGCCGGTCATCGAGGTACGTCAGCGGGCACTTGTGACCGAGCCGTGCACGCTACTGAGACCAGGTAGCAGGCTCAGCGCATATCTCAGCACGCGCAGACCCATCCAGCACCCTCGGCTCTACCTCCACCGCTGTTCGTGCTGCTGGATCGGGGGGAGCCTCCTCGTTCGTATCACAGCCAGTCTTTCCCGGCGACAGGACAGCCTCCGTTGTCTGATCATAGTCTGGCGACTACTCTTCAGGCTTCTACTGGTAGGCAGCAAGATGTACCTAGTACTAGTTATTCACCGGTTCAGCCAGCCGGACCCGCTGTGCATCCAAATGCCGAACGACCTCCTGTAAGCAGAGGTTCACGTTTGGCACGAAAGTACAATGTTCTGAAGCATCTGGACGGCATCCCGGCGAGTCTTTCCATCCTCGAGGCCCTTCGCCTGTCATCTGAAATGCGCGAGGCACTTGCCGAGGCCCTAAGGAGCCCCCTCCAGTTCGAGACGGAAGTGGCAGCTGCGGAAGCCTTCCATACCGAGACGATTGAAAACGCCGAATGTCAGGCGGTTATCTCGTTCTCCAGCGAAGATGAGGACACCCCCTATAGAGGGGCACATTCCCCCACTTTATATCATTGGCCACTTCAACGGTGTGGAAGTCCGCCGATGCCTCGTTGACACGGGTTCTGGAATCAACTTAATTCCAACCCGGACGCTGCGAAAGCTGGGTCTTTCCGAAGGTGATTTAACTCCCTCTGACCTCAGGATCCAGGGGTACGACAGGACAGAGCAAACCCCAGTCGGCAAGATCCGCCTGAAGACCCATTTCGGTGGCTTGATTGCCAGCACCGAGTTCATGGTTGTTTCGCAGGACACCGCCTACAACGCATTGATGGGTAGGCCATGGCTCCATCTGCATGCAGCGGTCCCCTCGTCGTATCACCAGTGCCTTAAGTACTCGCTCAACGGTCGAGTAGGCGTGCTACATGGGGACGCGTCCCCTTTTGCGTCTTGTGAGGCCCGCTATCTGGATGCGGGTTATTACAAAAGTAAGGACAAGCAAATCCTAGTAAGCGAGGATGAGCCTGCCCCGATCACAAGTGATCCCTGGGCAAGCATGGACGACGCCTACATCCTCCCGATCCACCGGTTGGAGGCCACGACCCCCGACATGGGACAATGTTTTGTTGTTTTGGGTACGCAAGGAAGGCATGTACCCGTGTCCAAGCGACGGCGGAAAATCACCTCGTACTCCTACATCAACCAGGCTCAGGTGATCCTGTAACCTCCTACCCCTGTATGGTATCGGGGCGTCAAGATGATGACAACAGCGGTGCGCCATACATGTCTCTTTCGTCGGGCTGGAATTAACCGACTCAGGCCGACGCGTCACCACTGCTTTGATATCATCAAACGTGGCCCCTTAGGCCGAAGGCCAGATGGGATCGGATCAAATGCATTCATTGCTATGGTCTCAATGACAAGTTAGTCTCCTGATCTGATGACCGCTGCTGCCCAAGCAGGCACCAGCTGCCCCTCGGGTTTCGAGAGCCCAGATGTATCTTCCGTCGCGGGAAGTCCCCCCACGGCTGGGGAGGAAGACATGGAGGATGCTCCCCCAGCCTTTGAAGAAGGCGTCTCTACCACAGTTGATGAACTGGTACAGGTGAACCTTGGTAGCGAGGAAGATCCAAGACCCACATTGATCAGTGCGGCCATGTCCCTCGAGGAGCGGCAGCAGTATGTAGACTTCCTCAAAAAGCACCGCGATGTGTTTGCCTGGAGTTACGATGAGATGCCAGGGTTGGATCCCAAAGTGGCCGTCCACCGTCTGGGTCTCCCGGCAAAACACCGTGGGTTCAAGCAGCCTCCCAGGAAAATGAACCCTTCTCATGGTGCTATGGTGGAGGCCGAAGTTGACAAGATTATCAAAGCCAACTTCATTAAGGAGGTCCAGTACCCCAAATGGCTCGCCAACATTGTGCCGGTCAGGAAGAGGAATGGGCAGATCAGAGTCTGCATCGACTTCCGCGATCTCAATCGCCACTGCCCAAAGGATGAATTCCCACTCCCAGTGACGAAGCTATTGATTGACGCCACGGCCGGGTTCCAAGCCCTCTCTTTCATGGATGGGTATTCCGGGTATAACCAGATCCGGATGGCCCCCGAAGACGAGGAGTCCACTGCCTTCAGGGCTCCCTAGGGTACCTTTTGCTACCAGGTAATGCAATTCGGTTTGAAAAATGCAGGTGCCACTTATCAGAGGGCCATGCATCGCATATTCAAACCGATCCTCGGGACATTGGTGGAATTATACGTGGATGACCTTGTAGTCAAATCGCGCCAGCGCCAGGACTATCTCAAAGACCTTGAGAAAGTGCTCGGTTTCCTCCGTTCCCGTCACCTGAAGATGAACCCGCTGAAGTGTGCCTTCGGAGTCACCTCCGGGAAGTTTCTGGGCTTCGTTGTCAGATACCGAGGTATCGAGATCGACCCGGAGAAGATCAAGGCCATCAGCCAAATGCCTCCCCCGAGCAACATTCAGGAGCTTCGAGGCCTGCAAGGCCACTTAGCCTATATACGCCGATTCATTGCGAATTTGGCTGGCAAGTGTAAGCCCTTTTCTCGGCTCATGAAGAAAGACGCTGCCTACGAATGGGATGAGGTGTGTCGGGCCGCCTTCGAGGAAATCAAGCAGTATCTGCTCCAACCTCCGGTCTTGATGCCACCCGTCTCCAGAAAGCCGCTAGTCCTTTACGTGACTGCCCTGGAGAGATCCCTCGGTGCGCTGCTCGCCCAGAAGAATAACGAGGGCACTGAGAACAGTCTCTACTATCTCAGCCGCATGCTTCTCGATACGGAGGTCAGATACTCCCCTATCGAAAAGAGCTGCCTTGCGCTCGTCTTCGCTGTGCAGAAGTTGCGACACTACCTGCAACACCACGAGGTACAATTGATCTCTCGGGTAGATCCTCTGAAGTACATCCTGAACCGCCCCATGCTGACTGGCCGACTAGCACGGTGGGCGGTGATTCTCCAGCAGTTTGATATCAGGTTTATACCTCAGAAGGCCATTAAGGGACAGGCATTGGCAGACTTTTTAGCTGCTCATCCAACCTCCGCGGATCAATCCATGGACCTGGATTTTCCCGACGATACGATCCTCTCAGTCGATCATGCTGCCCCATGTTGGAAAATGCATTTCGACAGTGCCTCCCGGAGCCCCACCGGTAGAAGGCTCAACGACCCCATGCTCAACAGAGTGGGTCTGGGTATTGTTTTTATTACCCCGGCGCAAGCCGTCCTGCCGTACTCGTTCCTGCTGTCAGAAGGTTGTACAACCAACGAGGCAGAGTACCAGGCTCTCATCACCGGCCTCGAGTTGGTCCTTGAGATCCATGTTCCCCATCTACATGTGAAGGGAGATTCCGAGCTGGTAATCAGACAGGTTAATGGCGACTACTTCATCAGGAAGCCAGAGCTTGCACCGTTACTGGAGTACACCCTCCTCCTAATGGCCCAGTTCTCTCCTCGGCCAGAGGTTACCCATGTTCCATGATCGCAGAACGGACAAGCGGACGCCCTGGCTGGCTTAGCCGCGTCGCTCGGAGAACCCGAGCAAGATGATTTGGTCATACACGTGGCCCACCGGAGAGTCATTGCTCTCATCACCCAAGAGGACCGTGATAGCCTGCGGGTAAGTCATATCACTGCCGGACCCTCCATATCGGGAGTCCCGGGTTTGTCAGACACAGTGGTGGAAACCACCCCAGACTGGAGAGCACCTTTTTTTGAGTATCTCCAAAATGGTCAGCTCCCGGACGACCGGGCCGAACACGAGCGAATACGACGCCGCGCACTGCAATTTACCCTCCAGAGCTGCCCCAGTCTTGAGCAGATCCTCTATAAACGTAGTTTCGATGGTGTCCTCCACCATTGCATCCAAGGAGTAGAGATACCTCAAGTTATGCAAGAGGCTCACGCCGGTTCCTGTGGCGCCCATCAAGCTGGGCCGAAGCTGTCCCAACAAATCCGGAGGTTAGGGTACTTATGGCCCTCCATGATCCACGATTGTATTGGATACGCCAAGAGATGCCACGCGTGCCAAGTACACGCCAACTTCTTGCATCGGCCGCCAGAACCCCTCCACCCCACCAAGTACTCTTGGCCATTTGCGGTATGGGGACTTGATGTAGTGGGACCGTATCTGCCGGCAACAGCCCGCCAGTGCAGGTTCATCCGGACTGCTACAGATTTCTTCTCCAAGTGGGCATAAGCAGTTCCGCTCAAAGAGGTCAAGGCCCGTTCCATCGTTGACTTTGTGAGCTCCAACATTATCCACCGGTTTGGAGTCCCTCATGCTGTCCTCACCGGTAACGACACCAACTTCCGGGCAGCTGAATTGAAGAAATTGTACGCTAAGTACGACATCCGGTCGAACCATACCTCCCGCTACCACGCACATGCGAATGGACAGATCGAGGCGTTCAACAAGACCCTCTCTAACATTCTGCAGAAGATGGTTGGTCAGAACAAGAAGAGTTGGCCAGACAAGCTCCCCAACGCCCTCTGGGCTTACCGGACGATGACTCGCAACTCTACCCAGGTGACCTCATATTCCCTGGTGTATAGAGATGAGGCCGTCCTACCCATTGAGATCCAGCTTTCATCGCTGCGCACTGCAGTTTATGATCACCAGACATCAGATGAGGTAGCCGAGATCCGTCTGGCTGAGTTGGAAGCACTAGACGAGAACCGGCTCCGTGCCCTGCACAATCTGGAAAGGCATCAGGACAAGATAGCAAGAGCCTTTGACAAGAAGGTTTGTCGCCGCTCTTTTCTGCAGGGTGACCTGGTATTAGCCCTTCGAGCACCAATGATTCCCGGTAGGAAACCACCCAAGTTAGAACCCAAATGGGAAGGGCCTTACATCATCCATAAGGTTTACCCCAACGGAGCATATACTTCCTTGGTGACCACAGATGGAGAGCGTGTAACTCCCCCCACCAATGCAAATTCCTCAGCGATACTTTGCCTAGGGCCAAAAAGTGGTCCTGCACGACCCTAAACTGCGGGTGGTCCTGCACGACCCTAAACTGCGAGGTGGTCCTGCACGACCCTAAACTGCGAGAGGGTCCTGCACGACTCAAACTGCGAGAGGGTCCTGCACGACCCTAAACTGTGACTTGGTCCACGCATGACCTTAAACTGCCTCTCCGTCCTCACTGCAAGACGTTAAACTGCAAGCCAGTCAGGTCTTCCTGACCGAGGCTCACTCAGGCCCCTCGGCCTCTTTGGGCCCCTGGCCCCGCCTTCACTGCGTTCTAGCCCCAAGCCCCCTCGTTTCTCTCTGACTTACCCTCTTACAGGATCGTACGGTACGGTGTAGGACTACGTCCTCACGTTGGGATCATGTACCATACCGTACACATCCCCGAATGAGATGCCCCTCGTCCCGCATGACGTTAAACTGCATGTCAAGAACTACGTATGGCTTGATTCCCATCTTCATGGAATACGTAGGAACGCTCGGACGCCTCGTCTTGAGCCCAGCCCCAAGCTTTTCTCTTCCGCTATTCCCCCTGGGGATAGTCTCCTTGGAGGATCTTTGTGTAGTAGGGAGTAGGCTTTCTTGGCCCCGCTCAAGCAACCCCACTCGCGCAAAGATTGTAAAGGTCTCACCATGCGCCCACTCCCGTTAATCTACCCTCCCACGTCCTCACCGCATGACGCTAAACTACATGGCCTTCAAGAACTACGTATGGCTTGATTCTCATCCTTATGAGATACGTAGGAATGCCCGGACATTTCGTCTGTTGGCCCAGCCCAAAAGCCAAAATCTTCCCCTCGGGTCAAGACATGGTAGGGTGCACACTTTTGCCCCGACCCACGTCGAGCAAGCCTCGACCTGGATGCACATTTTCCCCTGGAGATGTTTTCTCCTTTCGTGGATGGATACAGCTATGCTTCACCCACTCCTTGACTGGGATCCCATCATTTTTCATACCCAGAGGGGCCCCCCAAGAACGGCCTGGATACAATGCCCAAGGGCTCTCCTACCGATACGGGCCAACGCCCCCGAGGGTTTTCTCAAGCAACAAGTCGATACAAGTCCCGCGTTGCGAATTTGGTCAGCGGTCGACGCTCTTTTGTTGCCCCCATACGGGTCACCATAGGAACGCTGTGTTTCGAACATGGTCAACAGTGTCCTGTATCTTCAGGTCCACCCCGAGATGCCCCAGGCATTGAGAACAGTGATTCATTCTGCCCCATCACGAGGTGGCAAACTTCCCCAGGGAGGTGCTAGCAATTGGGCCCACGGCTCTGTTTCCCCATAGGAGTGTACGGTGTGGTGTGGGACTACGTCCTCATTCACGTCGGGATCATGTACCATGCCGTGCAACTCCCTTTACGAGGCCCAGCCTCAGGCCCTTTGGCCTCCTTGGGCCCCTGGCCCCCCGTCCTCATGTAAGACGTTAAACTACAAACCAGTCAGGCCTTCCTGACCGAGGCTCAGCCCCAGGCCCCTTGGCCTTTCCGGGCCACGGCCCAGGACCTATCTTATAGGATCGTATGGTGTGACGTAAGACTACGTCTTTATTCACGACGGCTTCTTTACCATGCCATACACCTCCCTTGTTTAGGGGTATATTACTCCCCTCCCCGTCCAGTATGACGTTAAACTGCATTTCAAGAACTACGTGTGGCTTGATTCCCATCCTAATGGGATACGTAGGACCACCTGGATGTCCAAGATCCGGGTCCAGCCCCATCTCTCGGGAATCCTCATCCCATCTTGGCCCCTTGTCCCATCCTTCCTCTATGAGGGGATCATATGGTGCGGTGTGGGATTATGTCCTCATTCACGACGGTCTCGTGATGACCACACTATGCTCCCACCCCCCTACTGAGTTTTTCTTCGATCCCTCTTTTTCGGCGGTTCACCAATGTGCTTAAGAGTACTCTGGTTTATTACCTGGAATGCCAAGCTTTACTCGGACACGTCCGCACTCGCTTTCCAGGCTTTGCGTATCCTCGCATCAGGGCTTTCATCATCTTTCACACCCGGAGGGACCCCCAAGAACGGCCTGGATACTACGCCCAAGGGCTCTCCTACCGATACGGGCCAACGCCCCCGAGGGTTTCGGACAACAAATCGATAAAATCCCGCGTTGTGAATATGGTCATCGGTCGATGCTCGTTTGTTGTTCCCACCTCAGGCTAACGCGATACAGACGCTGTGTTTCTGTCTTGGATAACAGTTTTCCTCTGTCGTCACGCCTACCCATTAAGCCCAAATGCCGGGTACACGATCCACACCCTTCGTCATTTCACCATGTCCGAGTAGAATCTCAGAACCCCCGGTACTTTTCCTCCATGCACGTCCGTGCATTGGGAGAACAAGATACATCAAAGGTGTCCTTCAAAACTCTCTACTGACTCCCCTTTTATGGACACCCCAAGTATTGCAACGAGGATACCCCCTTGTTTCCCACACCGAGTTTATCTCACGTGGGCTTAGGGATTGGGTTAACATCTGTGCTTACTCGGGAGTTGTCACCATCCACGGTCCGAGCTCTAAGACCATAATCTAAGACTCTCATCTGGAACTACGTTCAAGACCCCTTGTCTTTGGACCCAGCTTGAGTTCAGAAAATTTACCTCTCTAATCCTGCCTTCAGGACCCTGATCACAGGACTGCGTGGTGCAGTGTAGGACTACGTCCTCATTCACGTCGGGTTTGCAACAACTGCACCACGCACGCCCCCATTCTGAGGTTCAGTCCTCCTATTCCCTGTCCTGCATGACATTAAAAGGCACCCTTCAGAACTACGTGTGGATTGATTCCCATCCTAATGGGATACGTAGGACCACCGGGATGTCCAAAGTTCGGGTCCAGCCCCATCTCCCGATCACCCTCAAAGTTGAGTCCCTTGACTCCTTGTAGTGGTTCACCCATGTATTAAGAGTACTCTAGTCTAGGACCAAGAGTGTCTGATTCAACTTGATCAAGTTCCTTCCACTTGTCAAGCTTCGTGTTACCCTCTATTCGGACATCCATCATCTTTCACACCCGGAGGGACCCCCAAGAACGGCCTGGATACAACGCCCAAGGGCTCTCCTACAGATACGGGCCAACGCCCCCGAGGGTTTCAGACAACAAATCGATAAAATCCCGCGTTGCGAATATGGTCAGCGGTCGATGCTCGTTTTGTTAGTCCTCATTTCAGGCTAACGCGACAGGATGCTGTGTTGCGAACATGGTCAGAAGTAATCCTCTGTCGTCACGCCAGACCCTTCAGTCCTTGAATGTTGGTTGCATGATTCACATCATTTTCCACCCCATCATGTCCAGGTGGAATCTCGACACTTTTGGCGCTATCCCTCAGTGCACCTTCGCATGCTAGGGGGACAAAGCTGCAATCTGGCGTCCTTTGGGACTCCCATGGTCCGAGCTCTAAGACAATAAACTAAGACCCATTCGGGAATACGTTCAAATTCCCATCCTCATGGGATACGTAGGACCGCCCAGACGCCCTGTCTTCGGGTACAACCCATTCAGGAAGCCAGTCTCTCTCCCTGTTTCACCTCTGTGTAGGCCCCTCGGCCTAAGGTTTCCCTCTCCGGATGGCGTACAATCTGATGTGGGATCATGTCTCCGTCAATTGTGTTTTATAACGCTGCGCACATTTCCCGCCTAGCATCGTCTCTGCTACGTCTGCGCTACATGACGATAAAATGCATGCTTGGTCCTATCATATGACCCTAAACTGTGACATTATCGTCCTGGCCGCACGACGAAAAATGGCACCGCATTGTGGTGACCTCGCTGTAGAGGACATCACGTTGGGTATTGGTCATGTGCCATACCGTTTGTCAACGCCCATCACGGCTTGATTCTTGTGGCGACATCACGACCTAATGTTCTAGGCCTGTCGCTTCACAAAAAAAAACCATTCACCTTAAAGAACAAACAAGATACATCAAATTCCGCTTCTTTAGTGCAAGGGCCACGTCCGCACTCCCCGTTTCCCCTCGCACTAGTATCCTACCATGTCACTTCCAGAACTACGTATGGCTTGATTCTCATCCTTATGAGATACGTAGGAGCGCCCGGGTACTTCGCCGCGGGCCCAGCCTAACCCTGGTGTTCGGGCCCTCGACTCGAGCATTTCCTCGGAGAACGCATAGTAAGCAAGACTATGTCCTCATTCACATCAGGTTTTGATGTCATGCGTCCCCTGATCCCTTTATCCAATCCATGGTCCGAGATCTATGACCATAAACTAAGATCACCCCAAGGGAAAAGAATCTGCTCCCTCTCTCTAATACATTTCGTTGCCGCATTCAGATGTGTTTTGACAAAAAGCCCGAAGCATGGGATTTTCACAGGGAAATTCCCCTCATCTCATGACCAAGCTTCGTGAGCTCACTATTTGGATCCTCATCCTCTTCCACATCCAAAAGGACCCTCGGACGACGTGGATACTAAGCTTAAGGGCTCCCCATGAATGCTAGACCTAAGGGCCCTTCAATCGTTTCAGGCCAACGTCCCTACGGATATCTGACAACATTTGTGACATGGTCCCGTGTTTCGAACATGGTCAACGGTCGACCCTCATTTGTTTGTTCCCACCTCAGGCTAACGCGACAGGATGCTGTGTTGCGAACATGGTCAGCAGTAATCCTCCATCGTCACGCCACCATCATTGTGATCTGAATCTCAAGCACCATGATTCACACATTTCCACTTCCTCATGTTCAACTGGAATTCCGTCATACTCGGCTCTTTCTCTTCGCGCATCTAGGTGTGCTAAATGATCGTGTTAGTGTCATTGGGCCGGTAGTCACCGAGCATCCCTTTGCCCTAACCTTCCCCTCTCTGCGTCGGGAAATTCCCACCACTACTGCTTGTTTCCCACACCGAGCACGACTCACGTGGGCTTAGTAGTTTTGGCTGGATGTGTACCAACACGGTCAGGCTGCTCCTCGTCCAGTATGACGTTAAACTGCGCTTCCAGAACTACGTGCGGCTTGATTCCCATCATCACGTGGGATACGTAGAGACACCCGGCCAATTCACCTAGGGTTCAGCCCCTGGAATCACGAAATCTTGTTCCTCCCCATTTCCAGCCCTCACCAGAGAGGCCCTATCTGGAAGAAAGAATGATTCGTGATCAGGCCGATGCACCCATCTGGCGTACTCCCACCACGGTGGTGCAACTACCGATGTGTTGGATTCTGTTTGAACAAACCACCACTCCATGATCCACGCTTTGCGTGTCCCTTATTCGGACCCTCGTCCTCTTTCATGTCTGAAAGAACCCCCTAACGGCCTGGTCTTATGCCGCATTGGCTCACCTACCGTCCTGGGCCAACGTTCCGGAAGACTGGTCATGTCTGGAAGGACCCCCTAACAGTATGGATGTCTGACCTATGGTCCACCAACTTTCCTGGGCCAACGTCCTAAAAGATTGATCGACAACAAATTGATAAAATCCCGCGTTTCGAATATGGTCAGCGGTCGATGCTCATTTGTTGTCCCCATTTCAGGCTAACGCAGTAAGGATACCGTTTGTCTGCCACGGTTAGCGGTTGTCCTTTATTGTCACGCCATCCCCACAGTGTTCCGAATTTGGGCATCGTGATTCACACTTCCCATTTTCATCTGTTTGAACCGATTTCAGCGCCCCTGGTGCTGCCCCGTTCGTGCATAAGAGCACGTTGGAGAAACGGTAATTCGGCTATCCTGGAAGTTCCTCCTCCGATCAAGCCTTCCCCATCTTTCGAGAATCTGGACTGGCTTGAGGAATTGTCGTCAAACGTCCCGCAAGCATTGTAGGGATGTAACAAGGCAATTCAACAGTGGAAATCGTGCGTGCCACAACACTCAAAACAAAGGAGAAGGAAAGAGTTGAAGCACAAAAGTGTTAATAAAAGTTTCTTTTGGGTTTGTTACAATACTCGGGGGTTGATCTCCCCCATGGACGGGTTGACCCCGTCAAAGGAGCATTGCAACTCCGCCACCCGTTGACTTGCGGCGTCCAAAGCCTGTTGCCGCTGATTCAACTCCCGCTCCTCTTCAACAGCGGCGGGGTGTAATTCGTCAACTCTGGCCCTGGCCCTTTCTACCTCGGCCCGGACGGCAGCCATCCTTCCAGAGGTCTGCCCCAAATGCTCCTCAGCCTCTGCCAGCTGGGCCTTCAATCGTGAGACCAGCTCAGACTGCACATCAAGAGTGGCTGAAAGCTCGTTGGCCCGGATCTGCATCTGTTGGACCTTGCCTTCAGCCTCCTGGAGCTTCCTAATGCTGGTCGCCTTCCTCCGCTGCCATCCCACGCTCAGCCCACGATCATGCTCCCGGATCTTCTCGGCCATCAGGTATCGGATGAGCACCTGAGGGCGTTGGGCATCCACTCCCCCGGCACACAGTTCGCGCAACCGCGAGCGGAGTCTATCCATTTCGGCCAGCCATTGCGCTTGGGGAGTATCCCTGATAAAGCGCGTGATCAGCATCTACGACCGGCGACGGACTATGCTGCTGTCTTCCTCATCAGAGGCCGTTTCGTCCCAATCCGCGCGGTCGGCAGGCTCGTACGCAGGATATGCCTGCAGGAATTCCTCAGCGAGATCCGCATCTGGTGTTGAGTCTGGTACGACACCTGACGCCGGCGCAGGCACGACGGGACTGGGACTGACCGGTTGATCCTCTTCCTCAGAGTCCACCTCGATGACTTCAGGTATGGCCCTGCTGGTGGTCCCGCCAGTGATGGTGTGCGCCGCAGCTTGAGGAGGTGAAGGGACTATCTCCACCATCACCGGCATGCCCCTGGGAGGGACGCCGCCAGACATCCCGACCAGCCTCGCTGCAGCAGCCCACGCCAGTCGGAGAACTGTATGACAGAAAGAGACATAAATGTTAGTTGGAATGGCCTACATGTGACAACGAGGAGACAGGTGGAGGAGACTTATGAAGATCGACCTCCGAGCGCTTCTCCTGGGCCGGTACTGATGGGACTACGAGACGAGGCCCCCCATATACTATTGGAAGGTCTGGAGATTCCAGAGGAGCCGCCTCAGACCCCCTGGTCCCACCAGACACAGAACTGGACGCAACCATATGCGCGGGTTCTGAAGGTCCCGCAACATCACCCGCTAAGGAGCGAAAACGAGGCCTACGAACAAGTTCCTCCTACATGGCTCAAACATTGGTGAGAAGTCCATAGGGATTCAAGAACAGATCGTAAGGAGAGAAGTTTGGAATGCTACCTCGAGAGCCTCCGTGAAGTCATCGGATTCTGAGCTTCGGTCTCCGACCTCGCCCTCCTCAAACGGGCTCCCTCCTCCAGCCTCGTCCCCCTGAGAAGAGTCCCCTGATTCCTCCGGCAAGGGGAAGCGCTCCCTCAAATCGGCAGCCGATAGCTACGGGGGCACCGTCTGATTCAAAAGTACCCTCACCCGATCCGTCATTGGGCGAGGAACACCGCTGGAGTGGACGTAATCCTCCAGCTCGTTCAAGTATTGCTCCACCTCCGCCGGAGACACCATGAATCCAGTCCAAACTGGGCCTATGCCCGGCAGTTCCATCCCGAGGCGATTCAGGTGAGCCCACATCTCAGGTGGGCTGAGGAATTGCCGTTTGACATCCCAAATGTCCCAAGCTTCCGGAAAGACAGCATCTTCTGCCATATCGATGTGACGCAGCCGCTTCCCCGGAGCCTGAGTGGGTATCCTACGGAACCCCCTCGGTGGCCGCCCCTCCGGATGACCCTGCTCTCCCGGAACCACCGGATTCGCCGCTGCTACCGAACCCTCGGCCGGTGCGGGTCTCGCCGCCATGGCAGCCCCGCTGCCGCGGGCGGCCCTAGCTGCCCTCCGACCTCGACCTCGAGATAGAGGAGGCCCACCATCGCCAACCCGAATCGTTGGCTGCTTCAGCATCTCCCCCGGGTAAGCGGCCTCCCAACTGATGGCATACTCCTTCACTAATCCGAAGGTGGCGGTGGGCGGGGGCAATGCGATCTGCATCTTTCCATCCTCACGTGTGAACATGATCCACAGCTGCCTCATCACACACGGGTGCTCCTCGTGACGCACCTCCCAGTATACCTGCGGGGTCAGCTGCTGGAGGCACCGGAACTGCCTCGCAAAACGATGCGGGGTGTACGGTTCACAGATTGGCTCACGATCTACCCAAGCCACCAAAACTCCACCTCGGAAGGCCAGGAGGTAAGCCCGATGTTCTTCCGTTCCCCGTCCATCATCAGTAAGCCTCCCCGTCGGCAGTGGGAAGGGATGAAAGTTGAACTCGTCCGCCCTCCACACCCTATTCAGCACCATCAGAATGGCCAGTTTGAATGGGAAGCTCCCAACTGCGTTCAGAATGGAGGGGCGAAAGTCTGATCCCGGAGGCGAAATGGGGTTTGGATACTCGTAAATCCCCCTGATATGCGCCGCGATCCACCCATACAGGAGGTGGAAGGGCCCGCATATTCTTGGTGGCTTCCTGCCCTCGCTAATACGCCGCAGCATTCTGTATAGTTTAGCGAGCATCGGGATCCCCAGGTTGATCCGCTGCCCCATGGCCAACATCGATGACATGATGAACGAGCTGGGCCGTACCCCCATGCTTGTATCTCTCACCGGTAGGATCCACCCACAGATGAGAGTCGCGATGAACGCTGCCAGCCTGACTATTGGCTGTTGTTCAGTGCTAACACTGAAACCCCAAGTCTTCCATTGGATGTCCTCCAAAACCCGCCAATACGAGTGCCCCTTGCCCCGCTGGGCTGCCCTTGGACAAGTTCGAGGCCTTGGAGGGAACTCTCGATCTTCTGGGAAGTTCAGGAAGCATTTGAACCATCTTCTGAAGTGGACATCCCTCACTGCTTCCTTGTCCTCTCCAAGGAAAAGTGCCATCAGCGCTGACGCTAGCCAATGGCATTTGCTCAGCATCTCCCCACACGCTGGCAACGGGGAGGAACTCGTCATACATGGCCCCCAAGATCGGGACCCCAGAAACCTGGTAGACATCCCACAGGCTGATGCCCACCTCCCCGTGATGCAGGTGAAAAGTGTTGGTTCTGGACGACCATCTACTCAATAGTTCCAGCATCAGCTGCTTTGGTTGGTAAATGTCGAACTGGGAGGCCCATGCCGCCTCATACAATCCCACTCTCCTCAGCTCGGCCTCGAACTCCTCGCATGAGGCATCTACCCAGTAGGCCCAGGCCCAGTCATCGGTAAAGTTACCGCCCTGGCGCAGGTCCCACTCATCGGACCATCCCTTCTTTGGATCCTGCAGAGCCGCCTTCAGCATGGTGCGGTAGAGAGGAGGGGACGTCTCCGGTTGCAGTGGCCTCCCGTCAATGTCGTTCATATGATTGTAGAGGAAATCAACGGTGACGGGTGTGAAATCCTCCTGTGCATGACCATCGGCCGCCCTGAACCATTGGTGCTGGCATGGTGTGCTCCTGAACCAGCAAGCTGGTTCATCCCTTCTGGCCTCAGGGATGAAGACGTCATCCCTTAGCCCGAATCCGTACAACGGCAGTTTCATGCACTGCGGGTAATCCTTCTGACCTTCCGACAGCAGGTCTGTCAAGGAAGTGTGGTCCGAGTGGCTCCGAACCATTTCCCCCAAGCCTGGAGGGTTGGCCATCTCATCTCGACGAGCAGCATCTGCGAGGACCCCCAAGACAGCTTCTTGATTGGCCATTTTAACTCTGGCCCTCAGAAAAGGATTCTTTCGGATGGATCGCGAAGCTCGATCGCGAAGCTCGATCGCGAAGCCGGATCACGAAGGTCGGTCGCAAGTTCAAACCGCGAAGTCTGGCCAAGGCAGACAAGCAAAGGTTCGCTTGGCGCGGACGCGGAGTCGGAGACTCGCGGTTCGCCGCGAAGCTCGATTCGCGGAGTGCTGTCGCGGAGTACGCGGAGCTTCGCGAAATCGAGAGCACAAAAAGACAAGGAAGGCACATAAAGACAAAGGAGGGCGGACCCCCTATTTATAGGCGACAACCCTAGAGCATCGCGACACGCCTTATTCGTGTGAAGCATCGCGGCGCGTCCGGATCCGCGGCCCCGGCGAGCATCGCGGCCCCCCTTCGCGATGCCGCATCGCGAACCACCGATAATTTTGGCTATTATCCCTCAGACTTCGACCCTTCGCACTCCGCGGCTCCAAGTCTGAGGGGGGGCATTTGTTGGCGCCAAAAATGTGGCCCCAAAGGAAGGAATGAAAAAGACAGCCGCCGCGCTGTCTCGCGAAGCACAGCCACAAAGCACAGCCGCGAAGCCCAGCCGCGAAGCGCCCCTACCATGGCGGCGCCACGAAGCTCCAGAGGCGGTAATCCTCCGTGAACCCGTTTGACGTTTGCGAGCCGCCGCGAAGCACCAGAGGCGGTAATCCTCCGCGAACCCGTTTGACGTTCGCGAGCCGCCGCGAAGCACCAGAGGAGGTAATCCTCCGCGAACCCGTTTGATGTTCGCGAGCCGCCGCGAAGCACCAGAGGCGGTAATCCTCCGCGAACCCGTTTGACGTTCGTGAGCCGCCGTGAAGCACCAGAGGCGGTAATCCTCCGCGAACCCGTTTGACGTTCGCGAGCCGCCGCGAAGCCCCAGAGGCGGCGCGCGAGCCCTGCTTCACGGCGCCCCTTCCCTATAAATACTCGAATCCCCCTGAGTTCCGAGGACGGACAACCCGACCTTTCAGCTTCTCCTCTCCCGAATCGTGAAGCACGCTTTGCCCCGGGAATCATGAGCTCCGCGAGGTATTTCTACTTCACGAGACGACTCTGATTTATTTCGTTTTGAGCCCCTCTTCCGAGAGGGATGCCCTTCACGAAGCTCAAGGGCGTTCGCGAAGGAGGGGGATTCCCAAGGGAACCCGGGCATCCGCAGAGCACTTGTGCTTCGCGAAACACCCAAACCATACGAGTAATCCCTATGCTAAGGCAGGATCGCTCCACTTCGCGAAGTACATTTCTTGGCAGGACCCTGCTTCGCGAACCACTCCTTCTTCACAAGGCAGTGCTCCGCGAACACTGTTTCACTTCGCGAAGCACCTCCCACTCCCACCTATGCCCCATGCTAAGGCCAAGGCACCCCACTTCGCAAAGCACACTCCTCTGCTTAGCGATTCCTCTTTCTGTGCGACCCTCCAGGTTTGCACGATGTGATTTCAAAGTCCCATGGACAACATCACCCGTCGCGTTGCTTCACCTAATGCTTCTTCGCATAGGCACGCTAACGGCTATTGCTTCTTCGCATAGCCACGCTAACGTGGACCCCTCGATGGTTCGTCCGACGACCCCCCTTTACCATGGCCTTACCGGCACCTTCCCTTCCCCAAGGACCAGAGGGTACCGGTTATGTAAGCCCTAGGGGTGTGGAGTGAACCCACCTCGTCCGAGCTGCAGGACGTTAAACTGCCAAGCACCACGTCCTCAACACATGACGTTAAACTGTGACCCAACCTCGTCTCCCTCACGAAGGGTACCCCCTACTCAAACATTTTTTACACCACTCGTCTCCACGGGAATGGAACTCTTCCGCACATGGAATGAGATCCTCCTTGTCGGAGTGGTATATGTTCGCAGGGGAAGGGCTGCCTCAGAGCGTAAGCCCCTAACCTTTGGTACGGATGATTGCACCTGTGCATCTCTGTACTTCCCCACTACCAAGGTCAGTGGAGGACGTGATAGGGAACGAGGCACCTCCCATCGTCGGACCAAGGTCCATCTTTCCCGCGCTTTGTCGCGCCATGGGCCTCCATCCTGGAGTAAGTCCCAACACCATGGGCCGCCCAACGCGTAAGCCCCTCTTCGCTTCTCACGGACGCACCCTTCACGACGTGATCGTCAGGTCCATGCAACCTCTTGTTTCTCACACCGAGCATGACTCACGTGGGCTTAGAGTGAGCACCGACCCTGACAAACCCCTTCTGAACTACGAGGTCTTTGATCGATGTCAAGGCATGGTACGTAGGAAGCCTCTACGAGGTTCAAGCCCGCCCGTCTTTCACGTCGGGTTTCACCCCCTTCCAGCACGACATTAAACTGCAATTCCGGTCCAGTGGTAAGCCATTGCGACCCACCCCTTCTGAACTACGAGGTCTTTGATCCATGTCAAGGCATGGTACGTAGGAAGCCTTCCACGAGGTTCAAGCCCACCCGTCGCTCCTTCACGTCGGGTCCCATTCCGGTCTAGTGGTAAGCCATTGCGATCCACCATTTGAACTATGAGGTCTTTGATCCATGTCAAGGCATGGTACGTAGGAAGCCTTTATGAGGTTCAAGCCCACCAACAGTGGACCAAGGTCTGCTTTCACGTCGGTTCACCGGCGAAACCCACCATTTGAACTACGAGGTCTTTGATCCATGTCAAGGCATGGTACGTAGGAAGCCTTTATGAGGTTCAAGCCCACCAATAGTGGACCAAGGTCTACTTTCACGTCAGGGTTCACTATCGTCCCGCATGACGTTAAACTGTATTCTCCGAACTACGAGGTCTTTGATCCGTGTCAAGGCATGGTACGTAGGAAGCCTTTATGAGGTTCAAGCCCACCACCCATTGGACCAAGGTCCGCTTTCACGTCGTTTCACCGACAAAACCCCTTTTGAACTACGGGGACTTTGATCCGTGTTAAGGCATGGTACGTAGGAAGCCTCCACGAGGTTCAAGCCCACCCATCACCCAATTCACGTCGTGTTCTATCTACGTCCAGCATGACGCTAAACTACACTCTGGTCCAGTGGTATGCCATTGCGACCAACCATTTGAACTACGGGGACTTTGATCCGTGTTAAGGCACGGTACGTAGGAAGCCTTTATGAGGTTCAAGCCCACCAATTGTGGACCAAGGTCTACTTTCACATCGGTTCACCGACAAAGCCCCATTTGAACTACGAGGTCTTTGATCCATGCCAAGGCATGGTACGTAGGAATCCTCCCAGAGGTTCAAGCCCAACTCCCATCGGACCAAGGTCCACCTTTACGTCGGTACGCTGACAACATTCATCGGGCAAAGGTCCAGCTTCACGTCGGTTTACCGGCACCATCCCGAACTACGCGGACTTTGATTCCCTGCCACGGGGATAAGTAGGAAGCCTCGTCAAGGCTCAAGCCCAACTTCACTGTCACCCCCCCTGCGATGGTTCCACTTCACTCTCCTTTTACTCCATTCACTGCCGCCCACGGGCTAGCCCCGGTGTCGATATCCCTTCAAGGAGGATCCCTCAATCTGATTTATCCCAGCTAGTGCTCTGGTTGGGTTGATCCGTCTCCGCTGGACGTTAAACTCGCGGCATACCCTGTGTTGAGCACGGGAAGCTGAGGAAAACCTCAGATATGTGTCTATGACATGTAATTCCCCACGCCCGATGTGGGATGCCTCGGGCTTCAACGCCCTCGAGAAGCCTTGTGATCAAGGATAACAGACAGACATGCCCGGTACCCCAGCATCCAGACACGCTACTGATGCCTCAATGTGACTACTCCCCTGACCGAAGGATGCTGCCCTGATTGGACCCTTTGGAATGTCCCGACAGAAGCAGTGTAATTAAACGGTGTCCATGGAAACATGGAACTGGGAAGAGTTTCACGAACTACGTATTAAATCTATAAGGGAGACCCGGACTAGGTGACGAGTTCTGAGGAGGAATCCACAGGAGGAAGAACCGACATCCCATCATCCCATTTCGATCAAGGAGCAGACGTCCCTGAATAAGGAGCGAATGCCGCCCGCCTTTGGAAAGCGGGAATGCGGGGCAACAAAGCCGCGCGTCCTCACGGACGGATGCGCACGCCCCGGCGAAAGAGTCGGAAACAGTAATGTAATAAGGATTCACGAACATATCGTAAATCTATAAATAGAGTCCTGAAGTAGACAATAATTCCCCACAATAAGACGTGATGTGTCTGACCTCCCATCCTCTCGACCAATGCAAATGCTTAAGCCTCTTCAGTCCACAACTAATGAGCGCCTACCATTGGAATGTAGGTTCAAATGGATATGTAATCATTGGATGTTTCAGGTTCTACGAAAAAACCCATTAGAAACTGCTTGGAATGTTTGAACCTTAAATCAATGAGGTCATCCCAAATTCCCAAGGGGAACAGCTCCCCATTGCATGAAATATTTTCATTAAAGAACATATCTATTGCTCGGCTAAAAATGGATTTGCAGTCCTATTACTGTTGGTGGTTTTTGCCTCATGAATCAGTTTAACATTGTGCCTCCACGTTGTGGATTAGTGTGCTCCATACAGTTAAGGTTATTATTCATAATAAGAGTGAGTTGTCCAAAGCTGGTGATAAACTGATCAGCACTAGTTGCATCATCTGCCCCACTATAATTATCTGGAGTTGGATGGAAATCCCTTCATGGATTATGTGCGTTGATATGGTTTACATTCCTTCCACTAGGTTACATTTCTAAAAAATGGCATACACTATATTAGTTTATGAATCACAATACCTAATTCCAATCATGTAAAACACTTAACATAAATTGAACAATTTATGGATATAATCCATAATCATAAAAATGATTTATTTCAAAAATTATATACTCATAAACCCTTCATAATGGTTGGTAAAGAAAATGAGAATTATCCTAATCATATCCCCCAGGAGTGTCATATCCAAGAGTGATGAAATGCTCATTGTCGTGCACCCGTTCCCGTTCTAGTCTAGTTCAAAGTGGTATTTTTGGATTTTACCCTTAGGTACATTGGTTCCAGAGCCGCCTCTACCTTCTCATATCCAGAAAGGGATGTATTTCTTATAAAACTCACAAAATCTATATAGTACCAAAATTCTAGGAAGTTTTTCTATACTAATCCTAAAATTCAATCTTATGGTAATGTTATCTAATCAGAGTTTTTCTAAATCTAGATTCCAAGATTTGTATTAAACTCCCTCTAAGACCAACAGTAACTCCCCGACCCTAGTTACCTAGATTCAGTGCTTTATTACATAACATTGGCATGATATAATGATTCATGTCCCAAAAGACTGATCAGTTTAGTAGCCTTGGAAGTACTAGATACATTCATAATTTTTACATTACATCATGAAATAAAAACATCAACAACATTTTGTCCCCTTTCGAACTCACATATATCCTTAGACTATCCCTATAGTTCAACCATAAAATAATTCTTCAAATCCCAGGAAAAATAAAACATAGAAAGGGGTGATCTCAGATGCTCAGTAAGGATTACAACATAGCGGAAACATTCATAAATAATAATAAACATTTAAGGTAATGTATAAAAGTAAAACAAAACCCATTTAAACATAATCTTCGGAATAATATCGAAAATATAAAATAAAATAATTCCATTTACATATTCACACATATATTCTACTAGTTGAATAGTCACATGAAATATCAATAGCCACTTTCATAATGATGAAATGCATAAATCCAGACTTCATAACCACATCGTCAAGACCTAGTGCCAAGACTACAAATAAGATTTTGTCAAGGCCTTGTGCCAAGACACTAGTTTGTCTCATGAGCCCTACTGATGCAATGAGGAGCTATAGTGTCACCCACCCATCACTAACGAAGTACAGTGCATTCCAAGTAAGAAAAGGATTAAACATAACATAAAAATTCGTATTAAAACTAGCATACGAAAGGTCAATACATTAACCATAAACCATGAATGGTGTAAAAATAACACATCCACAGTCAAACATATCACAAAACCTTAAATA
Source organism: Viscum album (assembly GCA_963277665.1). Lineage (NCBI taxonomy): Eukaryota > Viridiplantae > Streptophyta > Magnoliopsida > Santalales > Viscaceae > Viscum > Viscum album. The sequence goes on along the minus strand of OY728126.1, from coordinate 1,862,502,988 downwards.
CAAAATAGAAGATTTGTATCATAATAAATCAACTTCAAAAAAGTTTAAAATCCATCAAAGGATGTTGACATAAATGAAATGAAAACTATTTGAAATAAATACCTCTTTCAGTTTTGAAATCATTTAAAAGTAACACAATTTTAAAATAAAAAATTTATATTGAAAATATTCTTATAATACTTTACGGGAATCTTCGACGATGATATAACGGAGGAAAATAGACACACCTATCGCATAAGTTAAAAAATATATTCTTACTTTAATTTTGTGGAAAACGTCATAATGTACCTTGTTTGGAAAACAACAGAATGATTCCTTTCAAAAAAATTTATAAAAATCAAAGAAAGGGTATAAATAAAATTAAACCATATTCTAGGAAATATTAAAAATGTTTTGAAATACATTTTCAAGAATCCTAAATGTGGATGATAAAGAGGTCCCAGTAGATACTTACTTATTAACAACCTCGGATAAGTAAAGAGATTATAGAATTAACCCTTATCTGGTACTTTTCATTTTTTGATGGTATATAAACATCCTATATAATAGTTAAAACATTTTTATTAAACTAAAAAAGAAAAATATACATAAATATGATATCATACATGACCCTCTAATATTGCTTTGTTAATAATATTTTTATAGTATCATCATTTCTGTTGTTAACAGATTCATTTTCCATTATATGATTGGTTAAGTAAGCCATGTTAATTATTGATAATATGTATTTGATTCATATAAATAATGATATTATGTTCATAAACATTATTTTTAATCATAAAATGAAAATTTTTCTTTAATGATTACGATGGGTAATGAATCTCATCGCATTCATGGAGACGGTAATTCATACCTACGCACGAGCGAAAATATCATATATTGATGGTGAAAGATTATGTAATTGGATGTTATATCATATATACAGAATCATTACAATGTTATATTTATTATTTACATAATTTATACTCATTATTATACCCATCCAAATAATTATGTTTCTGAATAACAAACTACACCACGATGTGGAGACAGTAAGTCGTACGTAAGAATGTATGGTGACTCTGTCATTCATATGATGGATACAATAATGAATATGGTTGTACCATTTTTTAAATAACATCATAGTATATAGAAGATTCTATAGTTGTTATTTTATAATAGAAACAACAGATAAAGAGGAAGTGGAAGAAGAAAAGAACTTTAAAGAGGTGATGAAATATTTACCTCTTCTTCAGGTTCTTCTTTTGATTTGATCAAAAGGGATCCATAGGTTGGCTTTATAAACAATGGAAGGCTTTTAAAATAAAGGGATTAAAGTGGGGAGGATATTTTCTCAGGGGTTGTTTGAGCCAAAAGGCTTTGGAGGTGTGAAATAAAGATAAGGGTATGTACCCTTTTATAAGAGAGGTGGGGGTCACTTTAGGAAAAGCTTGAAATATTATTGTATAATAAAATAATTTTCTGATTCTAATGGATAAAAAATGATTATTTTAATTTATATGGTGGGGATGGGTCTAAAACATCTCAACCAATCGGTTTTAGATGGGTTTAAGTCACCATATTAACCTTATCTTTTAGATTTAACTCTTAGTTAAATAGTTTGACATTTACCATGTATCTTTGTATTTTTATATTATATGGTTAATAGAAATACTATACACATCCAAGAGAACCCCAAGTGGTTCAATATTAATATATATAACCGTATCTAAGTCTTTTGGCCGAACCTTATATTTTTTCTGGAATATAATATCCCCTAATAATAGAGTATTTGTTTTAAAAACTCAATTATGTCAATTTAGACAGTATTTAGTATTTAGTTCTTGTGAAAATCATAACAACATGATTACTCCAAACTATAATTATTTAATCTACCCTAACATGTCATATTAACCTAGAAAATTAGTTTAATTCTTTTAAAGTCTCAAATTACATATATTTGGATATTTATAATATCAATTATTTTAATCATTCATTATGAAGGTAATTATCGTATCAACATTGTGTCATAAATAAATTAAATTACATAAAGTTGGAAAATTCAAAATAAAATACCATTATGTAGGGAATATTATTATATTTATAATGAATACTTATAGTCTAATTTATACTGTGTGTAATTCTATATTAAAAATGGTTTAGTTATTAAACAGAGAATTTAACTCTTTTAACTCCATTAAATAAAATAATAATAAATGTCATAATATAATCGAAGTTGACCAAAGAGGATCATATTTTATTTCTAATGTTGTTTTGCTTGAATTTTACTATTCAATAGAATTAGGGCATGTGATAGGGTAATTATGATATCATTTTTAACCTTAATTACCCTATTTACTTTTAACCATGGTAAATAAAAGTAAAGAGTTACTATTCACCAAAAAGTATTTTCATCTTGTTGAACCACATTTTACTTAATAACATTTTCCGTGTCTCTCAAATATTTAAAATTTAACTCACAGAAGCAGTAAAATTAAAGTTTATGCAAATTTGCAAATTCTCCTTGGAGGTGGGTAAAAGAAAGTTAAAAGTTCAATTTATTTTTTATATATCTATGCTTATTATAAAATGACTCCAATAAATTACATTAAAAATATATAGGTATTACATATCTATTTTGACCTAAAATAAATTTAATTTAAAAAAATATTTATTTAAAAAAAGTAGTTTTTAACCAATAATGTAGTGTTCTTCCCTATTCATCAAAAATTGAAAGTTTTCAGAAAAATACCAAATATTCACCCTAAGATAATTTATATATTCCAAACCCAAAAAATGAAGTCCATTTTGAAAGATAAAATTTATAAAATTTAAAAAACTTTGTATTACTTTTTCTAATTCCTAGTTTGATTGGTCATGGTGTGTTAGAATCTCGAAGTTGCATGCAATGCTAGCTATTACCTTATTCGAAGGGAAACATACCATCCATTCTTGGGGTGTTACAAATTGGAACTTCAAGATATGTTTCATGGTTTTGATAATGAATCTCTAACAGAAGTTATCAAGAATTGTGATAATGTTCTTGTTTTTGTGAGAAATAATTCCAAGATTTCCAATGATGCTCAATAAGAAATTTCCTATAAATGGGATTTCTACTTCAATCATATCTTCTCTAAGAATGATATGATAAATCACTTCATATACCTTGTGGAAAATATGAGGATTCCTCCTATTACTCAATCTTTCGAAACTCATGTCCAAAAGCTCAAAGATTTCACTCGTTTGTTGGACCAGTTTATAGAGAACAAGGATGACATGGAAAAAGACATGAAGTATGGTTGAAAGATCATTACGGATTTTATAGATCTTTTAAGGTCTTATCTTCATGTCCAGAGTACTTCCATTGTTTCTCTAGCTATTGCATCTTTGAGTTCTGGTTTTACTACCTTCACCTCTACCCTAGCCTCCACATCTATGTCTTTCAGTCAGGCCATGAGTAAGATCAAGCCTGTAATCCTTGATCAACAGTTGCCTTGGTCTTCTACTACCCCTACCTTGGACATTTATGTCTATGAAGGCATTATTTTAATTTATCAATCAACCATTTCACTCCCTTCTTCCCCTTCAACCTATGCTCTTATGGCTTCTTCTTCTGATGATACTTCTAATGGAAAAGATAAGACCAGCTAGTGAAGAAGAATAGTCACTACTATCTTTTGATAGGGACATTGTTTCATTTTTTTTGTTGTCTACTGTTTGTAATGAATCTATTTTTATCTAATACATTGTGATATTTTCTTGACCATGTATTATTCACTCTTTTTGATAACCACAAATGGGGAGAAAATATACAAATTAAATAATTAATAGAGAAATATGTATTTTATGTGTACACTAGATACAAATGTATTCTCTCACTCACATGATTTATGATCATCAAAAAGGGGGAGATTTTTGGAATCTTCATGTATTGATCATGTATTTATGATCACAAATCATATATATTCTGTAATTCCTGGTAATCCTATGTAATCTCTCTTAAATCATGTACAAATAATTAGTTTCCTTATGCTTTAAGTAATTCTATCCAATATCTTACTTTCAATAAATTAAGTTTTATTACCGTATATTATATTTGATTTACTTTATAATGATTTCATTGATGAATGGTAAAGTCTATTCCATTCTATTAATATCACTTCTTATGTCTGAATACATATATTTGGCTAAGTCTAAGACATCGTGAGTCTTCCACCTGTTATGCTTTTCTAGAAAAGGACCTAGACACCATGACCAGACACAGTGACTAGACACTATGACCAGACACCGTGACCAGACACCGCGACTAGACTCCATGACCAGACACCGTGACCAAACACTGTGACTCTCCAGACACCATGACCATCCAGACATCGTGACCATCTAGACACTATGACTATCCAGACAATGTTACCATCCAGAAACTGTTTCATGGAGACACTATTTCATAGAGACACCGCTTAATGACAAACTGTGACACCATTTCTAAATCAATTTAGTCATTTTTATCATTTAGTTTCAAACTTTCATATTTTAGGCCTTTAAAGGCACTGACATAATTAATGTTCCTTTATAGAAATATCATCTGACAGCCCAACATACGAGGTGCAGAATAGATGCAACCTATCACCTCCAACACATTCACTCCAAGAATAAAAGAAAAAGTGTGCCCAGAAACAAGAAAGTGTGACTCAGAAAGCATAACACTGAGGAAGACATCAGGTTTCCTGAGAAAATAACCTGCACATGTAACTCAAAATTCCTAAAGAACACATGAATCATTATTGATTCTATAAGTTGGACACCATAGATCAGAATCATTGAGCACATCTTCGCATTTTCAATAACACGAAGAACACTAGACAGATCTAGATAACATAAGATACTATATTTTCCATGAGAGGAAGCGATTTCCACATCTGTTTCATTTCAGAAGTCCATAGCTACATAGACTAACACTCAGAGCACTTCTAACATTATCTCTATACTTCAGCTCTGATGTGTTATGTTTTTAGCTTTCGATAAATGTGTGTGTCCGTATAAAAACACACATTGTCTCCTGCATTAAACTAAAGGATACATTATATCCTTTCTCAAACATCTTTTCACACCTGTGTATACCCAAAAATAATTGTAGAAGAGGTTTTTTGTAACCAATTGTTCATACCCACAAAGAACTGTGGAAGAAGTCGTGTGACCAGGACAGTCTTGTGTATTGTTGTAAAGCCTGATATAGGTTGTTTATCTAGTTTCTTTATATAAATGGATTGGTGGAAGGTGATCACCCAGTGAAGTGGATTAGGTCTCGGCATGATACTTAACAACATGTTTTATATTTTCTATGTTGTCTATTTTAGATATCACTGTTTTATTGTTTAAATCAGAATTCGAAAAATTCACATTGATAATTAATCTTGGAAGGAAGTTATAATTGTATTGACTTATTACAATAGATTCCAACGTAATGTTAATAACCAATATTAAGATTATTGAGAATTAATCAATCTTCTAAGAATATATTTAAACAGTTAAACATTCATAATTGTATAACCTGGATTTACTATGTTGTATTTATCTTTATTGGGGAACACTTTTAAGAATACCTTTTTAAACATAAATTATAAATAGATACTAAATTCCCCACACCCCCTCTTGAGTACTCTACTCCAACCAAAAATATCTCAACTCATTAAATATAATAAAAAATATTGTATTATAATAAATCTACCTTAATCAAGAATAATATCCAGTAAATAATGTTGACATAGTTGAAAATGTTCAGTAAAACATTTTGATAGAAATATCCCTTTTTGTGAAATCATTTAAAAGTCACACATTTATAAATGTATTTATTTAAAAGATATTTTGGAATCAAAGTGTCACATACGATTTTGAAACTTTTGAAAGTAATTAACATTTTAAAACAATCATGTCCATATAAAAAAATCATTAAAAATATTTTGAAAACATGGATATTAATGAGAATGATTTAGAAAAATAAATATTTAAAAAAAATTTAATTATTTTTTAGTTAAAGAGTACCTTAAAGGAATAATTTAAAAATTTATTTTATATAACATGGACATGGATAATAAATATTTCCCAAATAATTATTACAAATAAATAATCACGGATAATAATGAGATTGAGAAATCAACCTTTACCTTGTACTTTCCTTTTTCCGAGGGCATGTTTAACCTCCTATATAATGACCATTATATGTTATTAAATTATACCAGAACCATATTCATATTTATTATATCATAAATGATTCATTTAATACATTATTCTACCAATTTAATAATGATTTCCATGTTAAATTAATGTTTCGGGTAATAATCACTTTCTTTATTGTACGTGTTTCAACTTGTTATTCGTGATCGTATGATCTAGATCATGATTTAAATACTTCTAAAATATAACACACAATTTATATATAACATATTTTTATAATACAAATTTTTATAATATATCAATATATGAAATGGAAAACACTGTTTATGGAGATGGTAGGTCGTATGTATGCATAAACGTTGTTTCCGATTTCATATCCTCTTGAACAGATGTAAGTGAATAATATATATGTAAGTATATATATATATATCCTGATGAATAATTATTTCATATATTACATTCTTATTAATTATATATATTTTTATAATCATCATTGAATGGTGAACCTAGAAATTAATCTCATCGCGTTGTGGAGACGGTAAGCCGTACATACTAATGAGCGACGATATCATTTCCTTAATGATTAAACGATGTGGAATTGGATGGTATATTTATTATACCAAGAAATTATAATTTTATTTTCATTATTTAAATACATATTACCCATCATTAGGTCCATCCATATAACATTGTGTTGAATAACAAATTACACCACGATGTGGAGATGGTAAGTCGTAGATACGCCCGCATAGTGACATTATCATTCTGGGGATTGATAGAATAATGAGTATGGTTAAACCATATTTATAATAACATAACTATATGTATAAGGTTCTGGAGTTATTATTTTGGTATGGAAATTACTGTGAATGAAAAAGTGGATGAATAAAAAGAACTTTGAAAGAGGTGATAAAATAATTACCTGTTCTTTGGGTGTTTTCAATTTATTTGAAAAAAAGGGATCCCTAGGTTGGATTTATGATCAAGGGAAGGACTATAGGTTTAAATGAGGGATTTTTGTAGGAGATTTTGGTAGGGGTTAGCCAAGAAAAATGGCTTTGGAGGTGTGATTTTTGAGTGAAGGGGATGTACCCTTTTATAAAAGAGGTGAGTGTCACTTTAGGAAAAGATTGAAATATTGTTTTATTATAAAATAATTTTCGGTTTCTAATGGAAAAAAATTGATTCATTTCGAATATAAGGTGGGGATGGGACAAAATAATCTCAAAAAATAGGTTTTATAAAATTTTAGGTCACCCTATTAACCCTATCTTATATATTTAACTCTTAGTTTAATAGTATTCCTTTTACCATGTCCTATTGTATTATTATAATAAATGGTTAATAAACATAATATAAAAAACCAAGAGAACCCAAAGTGGTTCATTATTGATATATATAACATTATATAATTACTTTTTCTGTACAATAGATTTTTAAAAATATTATATCAATTAATAATATAGTATTTGTTTTAAAAACTAATTTATGTCAATTTTGACACTATTTGGTATTTTGTTTTGTTTAAAGTCATAAAAACTTTATCAATTCAAAAATAAATTATTTAATCAGCCCTAAAATGTCATATTATTCTATAAAATTTGTGGATGGAATTAAATTCTCAATTTACATTTATTTTTATTTTTATAATATAATTTATTTTAATATTTCATTGATAAAGTAATTACTCTGTCATCATTGTGTAATAAATAATTTTTTTTATTTAATCTCAAAAATTTATAATTAAAATATGATTATGTAGGAAATATTTTTATATTTATAATGAATATTTATATCCAAATGTATCTTATGTATAACCCTATATTAAAAATGTTTTAGTTATTAAAATTTGAATTTAACACTTTTAACTCTTCTTTAAATAAAATAATTATAAATTTCCTAATCTAATACAAGTTGATAAAAAGGATAATATTTTATTTCTAAATTCTATATTGGTCTAAATAAACTTATCCAATAGAATTAGGACATGTTTTAGGGTAAATATAATATCATTTTTACCATTAATTACCCTATATACTTTTAACCGTGGCAAATAAAACTCAAAACATTCTAGTCACCAAAAATTATTTTAATCCTCTTGAACCACATTATACTTACTGATTTCAACTGTGTCTCTTATATTTTTTAAATTCAAGTCACAGAAGTGGTAAAATTAGGTTTTATGCAAATTTGAAAATGTGTCTAGAAAGTGGGTAAAAGACGTTAAAAAGTTCCAAAAAAATTAAACATCTAATTTTATTATAAAATGACTCAAATGAATTACATTGAATTTTTATAGGTATTATATACCTATTTTGACATAAATAAATTTAAATAAAATAAATAATTTTTTAAATAAAATGTCAGTTTTAAACAACATCATAGTGATTTTGTACTATTCATCAAAAAATGAAAGTATTCTGAAAAATACCAAAAATTCAACCGAACATAATTTTGATATTAAAAATTCAAAAATGAATTTTACTTTAACTAATTAGAAAAATAGATTTTTCATATATTAATTTAAAATTAATTTCAGTTGTCAAAACCAAAAGGCGGATTTTTAACAAGTAAAAACTATCAAATTATTGACATGTGTTTATGTCAAATTTAAATGTGAAAGTACATATAATGATTTAAATTTTATTAAATGACAAAAATATAATCTAATTATACTTCCAAACCATTAAAACACATAATTTAACACTCTAAATTATTTCAATTTAAAAATTTGTTTTCAATTAAAATTTAGTATTTTTCACTATTCATCAAAATATGAATGTTATCAGAAATGTACCAAAAATTTAACCATACACAATTATTATGTCCCTTTGCTAAATAAGAATTTAATTTCATTAAATTTATTATATAAAAGTGTCAAATATTGGTTTTAAAAAGTGTTCTCCATTAGAAATCGGTAAAATTGCATTTTTTTTAAAAATACATATTTTAATCTGAAAAAAATGAATTTGTTCTTATATTATGTCTATGAAACACATAATATGGATTCTAAAATTATACTAAGTATATAAAATTCAAAATTTAGTTAATACTATTCATAAGAGTTTTTTGAACATCCAGTTTGAAAAGTCGTGGTGCGCTCGAACATGGTGTTGTGTATAGTGCAATCTCTTTAAAGAGATCACATAATATGAAATCTTGGGTTGTTACAGATGGGTAGGTTATAGGACTAAGTAATATCCCATGGGTCAGGTTGGACTGATTCTCTATAACCACCCTATTTATTTCAAATGTTTTGGTGGTATTATTGATGTTGTAGGCCCTAACATAAGCATTGGGTGATTACCTGGACTAATTCTCTATGGTAAGAAGGATTGAATTTGGTTAAGATTACCTAGACTAATGCTACACAGTATGTGATATGAAACAACTTTTGTGATGATAACCATAGTGAGATATGAAACTGGATTTATTATTTTATGCCAATTGGTTAAATGGATTGGGCCATAGTGAAATAAATGGAACACCAAAACCATAGACTTCAATGATGTTAATGGTTAGTTAATTGATTATTTACCAATGAATCCTTTTCTACATTATTTAAATTTAAATTTATATATTTTTACGAGCTTTTCATAGACTAAATATTTTATAGACACCGCAAATAGTGGCCTACTATGTTGTACTCACACCCTGCTCGGGCCTCCATAGGATTCCCATGCTGATTTCATGGTTACAGGTCAAGACAAGGGAAAAGTATAAATTCCATGGAGATGAGTAGGTTTTGGGATCTGCCTAAATGATGATATGGGCAGGGAGTCAAGACCTATTTTGGGGAATCATTTATCGGTCTTTAGTTTTTGTTTTTCCTTCACTTTTGGTATTGTTAACATGAAATTAAATATTTATCATTTTGTTGACATTTTACCATATTTTGGATTTGGTTGGAAATGAATGTTCGAAGTTTTTACATATTAATATCCATTATATCATTTGTGTTGTGATGTGTCTTACTCTGGTAAAGATAGTATATTCTCCCTATGTAATATATCAGACCATACCACTAATCAAGAACCTCTAGCATAACGTGTGGTGTACTTCATGTCATGTGGTTACCCGGTTTGGAGCAGCAATTTTGTTTGTTCTAGGTGAGGGACATGACATTATCGGTCAAGACATTTTGGACCAGAACATTTAGAATTGGGAAACCTCATTTTTCATGTCTCATAACACATATTGGAGGAAGGTGATGGTTCTCCTGGTGATGAATTACATATTGTGATAGATGATTTTAAAGAGGTATTTCCGAATGGAATTTCGGTTTTTCATCTAGAGAGATATGTGGAATTCACCATTGATTTGGCACCAGGAACACATTTGATATATATTTCCTCATATCGTATGGCCTCCATCTATTTTTTGGAAATTAAAGGTACATGGGGATGATATCAAAAATATTCATTCCCTCGAGAATCATTCCGTGAGATACCCCATATTGTTTTCTATGAATGACGATAGGTCATTTTGGTTTTATATAGATTAACAGAATCTGAATAACGTATTAATCAATAATAAATATTATTTTCCATGTATTGATGATTTCTTTGACCAGCTTATGGATGTAGAGTATTTTCCTTGAATTATTTAAAATATGGGTATCTTTGGGTCATAATATTGGAGGCAATTATTCGAAAAATAGATCTCAAAATAAGTTATAGCCATTTGGGTATTTGGTTATTCCTTTTGGGTTAACTAATGCTTCAGTAGTCTTTATTGAAATTATGAACTGAGCATTCCAATAGGAACATGAATTTATTTTGTGGTATTTGTGGATGAAAACAAGGACTATTCTAGGACTGAGGAGGTACATGAGCATCATTTTAGGATTGTCTTGGGAACTATTCCGGATCATCAACTATATGAAAAAAAAATTATGTGAACCATATGAATTTGGGACCTGATGTTTTTAAGTCATTTTTTTTATTGGAACAAGGGGTTTCAGTGGACCCTAATAAAATACATGTAGCAATTTTTTGGGAGAGACTAGAGATTTTTTTATATATTAGAATATTTCAGGGCCTTGTAGGGTATTACATATGACTCATTTTAGATTTCTCTTGGTAGAAATCACCAATAACGGTTTTCATCTGGATGGGGGTGAAGTTTGAATTGAGTTTATATTGTCTAACACACTTTTAATAACATAAGTGGTGCTTGAACACAACCCCTATTTGTATTTTTTGTAATATATAAATGGATAAGTGATTTTTGTGATACTTCAGGTATGGGTCTTGGGTGTGAAATGATGTTGGATTATCACATGGTGGTGTATAGTTCTCACGAATTCTTCCCACATGACTAGAATCACCCAAAATATGACTTAGAATTAGTGTCTAGGATTCATTATTTGAAGACATCAAATCATTTTCAATTTTGGAAAATATTTTTTGTTTATTTAGATCATAAGAGTTTGGCTTATATATTCTCCCAGAAAGATATGAATATTTGGTACCATCATTGGTTGGATTACCTTGAAGTGTTTTATTTTTATATCATGTAGACCCTAGGGAATTGTAATGTGATATAAGATTATTTGAGAAGGAAATACATGGTCCATGATTCAAAATATTACAATGATGAATGGAATTTGATGGACCTTTTTTCCTAAATGAATATACAATCCAAGGAGCTTAGTGGAAGTGAATTCTTTAGTAATTTTCAACTAACAACTACCGATCAAGAAATGACTAGGAAGGAGAAAGTTAGTAAGGATTTGTTCCAACATTCTATGAAATTAATAAATGGTGGTTAGGAGATTTGTGAACTTTTATTTTATCCTATGGGGTATTTTTTGTTTTATTATACTCTTCATGGTGTTGTTTTCATTGAAAATGGTGGTGTTGCCGGATAGCGACATGTATCATTGAGTGGTTCATCCTGATAAAACTAATATGCTTATTTATCTGTATATTTAGTTCTTGTGGATGGGTATGAGATGAGACATATAGGAATTTGTTTCTTGATGTTATATATGTAATATTGTTAATGTAGAGTATCGAAGGCCCTCATGTGTACTTCAGAAATTTCTCATTCCTACCTGGAAGTGGGATGTAGTCACTAAGAAAATTATCATCATCCAACCTCATATAGCCTTGGGATAGAATTCCAAATGGGTTCTAACTATCCATTTGACTAAATCATCCCATTTTATTCTTATCCAATATTAATCCAGAGTGGATGAGTAGGGATGATTGTATGTTCAATAAACAGTGAGGCTTCATGTTGTGACTTCCACTATCATTTCAAGTAGGGACACCAATTTTACCTCCTATTTTTTGGAATGACATCAGAAGAAAATGGGGTCATCGATCATGTTGATTTTGACATACTATCTTCAAATAGATTAACAGACGGAGAAGTCAAATAAGATCTTGGAGGACATGCTCTATGATTTTGTGTCTTATTTTGGAGGATCATGAAATGAACATATAGGTTTGGTTGAATTATAATAAAATAACATCTAACCATCCTTGATAAAAATGGCCACATTTGAAGAGAATTACAGTTGGTTTTTATGATGGGAAGTGGTGTGGGAGATATCATTGTTTGGACCGAGCCTTGTGAAGGAAACCTTTGATAAAGTGATGTTAATTAGGAAATATTTTTTGAAATTTCAGATTCACTATAAGACATATTCTAGCTAGAGGCAGCATGATTTATAATTCTCTATGGGTGAAAAGTGTTTCTTAAACTATAACATTTCTTGGGTAAACGTCATATTGTTAATAAATAAAGGCTAACACTGAGGTATGTGGTACCTTTTGAGATTACCTAATTGATCGGTATGGTGGAATACCTATAATATTTGACATATCAATTGAACACAATTCCTGATGTGTTCCATGTATCTTTGTTAATGAATTTTAATCCAGATCTGTCTCATGTGTTGAATTGGGAAAAATTGGAGACAGAATCAAATTTTTCCATGTTTGAGCATCCTATGCAGACTGTTGATTAATAAAAGAATGTTCTTTGGTGGAATTCCATACTATTGGTATGGGTTATCTGGATCTATTATAATGTTGATCATGATACTTGGGAGAACAATTATTTGGTTGGGTAATAGTATCAGTTCTTCATCACTGATCATTCATCAGGTAGACTTTCTAAGGATGGAAAGTTTCCATGGTTGGGAGAATTTCCACATAAATCATTTTATTTTGAATAATTGCTTCATTTTTTTGGTCTTATACTTCTAAAATGGGTTTTCTAGTGATTTTTTTGGAGAAAAATTGAATTTTGGAACCCACAATAGGTGGCCCGTGATTGGCACATGATTAGGGGAAACTGTGTGCCATCCATAAGGAAATTGTGCACTACTGATAGTGGCACATTTTGGGCCACATGTCGAATAGCATGGGAATTCTCCCTCACCTATGAATCTGTGTGGCTAGTTGCCACTTGAATAGAGGAGAGTGTATAGTTCCTACATGGTTTGGAAGACTATGTGGCATAACCATGGGGCCTATCAAGGTAATTAAAAATCTGAAAATTAAACTTTTCCTTTTTCAATTTTAACCTTATTTCCTATCAAATCGTCCCCATTAAAAATTATTCATCCTAATTTCCAACTATCCAATCATTGAATCTCTTAGAACCTCAAATAATATGTTTTTTGGTGTGGATTCTTCAAGGAACCATCAAGTAATCCCATCCGTTATTGATTTCTTCCTCTCTCTTAGGATATCCTTCCTTATTCTTGATGTAATTATTTCTCTAGTAGGATGGTTTCCCTAAAATGGGTTAAAGTATTGATATTTGGGTTTAATAAAAGTTTTTACAGTTTCATCATACATTTATAGAGATCACTATTTGTCCATTTGTGTTTTTCTACTAGATTCCAGATGTTTTGAGGCTTGAGGAAGTCAATTCCATGATTTAACATTTATATATGTGTTTTTTATGCTTTCATGACTTTGTAATTATACTCTATGGATTATTTATATGGTACTAAATGTGTTTTCAAATGATTTTTTTTGGAACATTTAGGATTAAATATGTTTTTTACATAATAAATTGGTTGTATTTCATGTGTTTTCCCATGTTAGGAATATTAAATGTGTTCTATAAATTATGTATGTGGTATAAAGATAGTTGTAAAATGTTTTTGTTATGTGTATGAATTTGAAAGTGGTTTATATTGTGAAAAATTACGGTTTTTTATGTGAAAACATTTTTTGGTTTTTTTTGTAAATATTGTGGATTATGTGACATGTGAAATGAAACATGAGCATAAAGGGAATCCTAGTTGTCTAGGTGGGTGGACTAAGACTATTATTATAGTTGGATTGCCCTACCCGAGGCACTATATCTACTAGATGAACTAAAATACAACACTAACTAATCATGATGATGATTAGATACCGTTAGACCATGGGATGGATTCCCCTTTAATGGTTTGGGAATGAGGATATTGTGGGATATGGATGATGTACCATAGTTATATGAGGTTTATAGGGTCCCACTATAGCGAGAGTCTATAGAAATTTCCCTAGATGTGATTACCTCTTGTGATTTGGTTCTCACAATCCGCATATGGTCGACCTTGTTTTCATTAAAATTTCAAATCATGTTTCCTTTTAATAAAATATCTTTAAATTTTTTTCTTAAAATATTTACATTAAACTATTTATGTTCCCATTATTTTGATCATTCATATTATTTTATCTTCTAATTTGATGGAATTTATTCTTTTATTTTGTGTGGTATTATATTGGGCTTTGGCTCACACCCTACACACACCCTTGGGTGTTTTTAGATTTTGTTATGTGTCACCCAAGTAAAGGAATGATATTTCATAGTGGTAATGGTGATTCATTAAAAAGTGTCCCTCTATTGAATTTGTTGGTAGAGGTGGCTTGAGGGTGATGTAACTCTTATTGCATGGAGGTTTTTGGGTAGTTTTGTTGTTTATTTCCCGTACGTTTAACCGAATTTTGTATTTTGCATAACGTGGTAAAATGGTTCGCGTGAATTTTTCTATCTATTTTAGTTATAGAAATTAATATTGGGACCGTGTTTTATTTTTATTATTCTTAATTATTATTTGTTATGGGTGAAGTCATTCCCAACAAAGTGAATTGTTGATACCCGACACTAGTTTCCATCCCTTGGTGATCATGAATTCCATTCGGGCCTTGCCACGGGCTGAGTATGGTGTTGGGTTGGATGAAACGTCAAATTGGTTTATGATATGATATAATCTTAATATAAATTGTTTAAAGGAAACACATGAAATGTATGGACTTGAGTTAAGTGTTTTCTCATCCTTCTTTTATTTCTGTGAGAAATATTCCATATTCAGAAGTTAATTTTTTTGGTGTATATAATAACCATTAATGTCTATTATGAAGCATTTCATGAATATTATTTGGAATTATAAATCCATATGTTTTTACCCCTTTCATGATGTTTTGATCTTGAGATTACAAATGTCTCAAGGGATTTCATCTCAAATTACATTCATTAAGGCATATTTTATTATTAGGAATGTAATTTATTTTATATGGTGTAGGTAAAGCCCCATTAACATGTAATATCATTAATATACATATGTTATTTATATTTAAAGATTAAGTATATGTTATTCATTCATGTAGATTATGATTGAAAAGTAACCAATGTGGAAAAATCCTTACATCATATTCTCTTTAATTTCGGTATTGTTTATATTCAAGGATCCTTCTGAGTACATCATTTCATCATATTTTCCTCAACCTCATACTTCTCTTATATATTTCTTATGAATTTGGTTAACATGTTTTATTCCTATTTCCTCCGGTATTGATAGATGAAATACCAAGAGAGTCATTTCTATGTGATTCTTATATTATATTTTCTTTAGATCGAGTATCTTTCTCTTTATATCCTTGTTTTTTATAATTTTATAAAAAAATATCATTTCTAAAAATTAATGATAAACTATTTCAGTTTTACACGAACAGTTACCTTATTTTAATTGGTTTTAAAAGTAATTTTCCAAGAATATTTGAAATGGGTCACTTTTGACTCCGTTTTTTAAAATGTTTGGAAATGAATGTTTATTTTTAACATTTATTACATGAATAGATTATCCTACTATCATGTCCATTATTTTACAGGATTTTTTGATTTTTCTGTCGGTTTTTTCAAAGAAAATTAATTTCTGAATAATTTTTGAATTTTTGTTCATTAAAATTTACTTTAAAAATGAAAATAATATTTTCCTACAAATTTTTTAATAGTATTTTTATTGTGTTTTCATTTTTCAATGTCAAAAACCCTTGTTCTTACTCATGATCTAATGACGATATTTTATAACAATACTATCCACATTATTTTTCTGTGTGGATTATTATTGTTTAAAGGATATTTTAATGGAACTCATTTCTCCTCCAAGGGTAAATCATGTTTTAGGTATATTGTTAAAGAACTCATTTCTTTTCCATGGGTTAATCACGGTTCTAAAATATTATTATGCAACCTATTTGTTTTCAAGGAGTTAATAATTTTTCAAGTATATTTTTATGGAACCGACTTCTATTCTACATGTTAATCATGTTTCAAATTGATTATTTTGGAACCCATTTATTTTCCAAGTATTAATCATTTTTTAAGGTCATTTCCAAGGAACTGGTTTCCGTTCTGTGTGTTAATGAATTTTTGAAAGGAATAATTATTTGTTTTATGAGTTTTATATTGAAAAACTTAATATATGTAGTTTATTTATAGTTCTTGGACATTTGTAAATGATTATTTTTCATCAAGATAATGTTCGGTGTGCCTTATATATCATTTATGGTGGGTGTGCACTGACATTGTTACAATATAATGTGAAATGAAAATTTTATCTAGAGTATCACAATGTATATCAATAGTATAGTTATTAAAATTTTATGTGTTTTATAAGGGTTTGATTATGATGATGTCGCTAGATACGAACACATTTTCTATATTATTTCTATGGGATTTTAATGATTCTGTTTATCACGATTGATATCACATGTCTCAGGATTATATATTCTTATAACTATTTACTTTGTTGAAAATTTATTCCATGTTTCATGATTATTATTTTAGGTATTCATGGTTATGGATAATATAATTATTTTATCAGAAAAATTGATTAGGTCACCATACAAATATGAGATTATTTTTATCATTGATGATAATCAATTGTTAATACTTATATTTACCATTATTATGTAATTTACTTCACAGTTATTATGTTTAATTTTTATAGGTTATGAAGAATGATTACAATTTAATTATTTCTAGAAGGTTTTTATATGAATAATAATTATAACCAATAGTAATTGAAAAAAATAATCATTTGGAGAAATAATAATTTAATTTCATTTTTATTTTTTATGCAAGTTCTTTCCTATATATCTATATATAAAAACGTAAAATTTACATGAGAATTTAAGTGATCCAAAAATTTACATTTTATGTTCATTTGGGTGAAAATCGAGTTACCATCATATGTAAAAAATCAATTAATATAATGTTTTAGTTTTTACCACCATGTCTGGGAATAATAGTTTAGGGCTAGTATAGTTGGTATTAGAGAAAGTTGTACATAACTTCGGGGATTATTATGATTTAATGTGAGGTTAATTAGTGGTTATTGAAACCATTATAGGGCTATATTATTATATTTGAAAATAGTTTCAATGTAAGATATTTCCCTTTTATGTTTAAAGCGAGGAGATCATAATGTTATTAATGACACATTACTAGACATTTTATTTGGATTAAATATATGTAAATATTTTGTTTTATGTAAATTATTCCTTTACATTTTGTATATGTATGTTTTTTGGTATAAATAACCTTTGTGGTTTACAGGATATTGGATATTGAGTTAATTATGGGAACACAAATATTAGAAAATAGATAACCAAATGATTGTAATGTGATTTGGTGATGGAGTAAATAATGTTATTTTAGAAGAATATTTATATAATTTTGGGATTTTAAGATGAAATATATAATATAACTTTTTATGTTAGAAAACTATTTAATTTTGAGTTTATTAAGGTTATTTTGGATTTATGGTCATTTATATATTGAATGATTTAGTTCTAACATGGGTATAATTGTGAAAAATTGGAGATTAATACATTATTTCATTTGTCACGACCCGTCCCCTAGGGCTCATTCCATGACTACCCCAAGCCCACCTTCCATAGGCTAGGGGCTGACGACTAGCACCGAAGGAGTATTCCCTAAAATAGGGAAGGAATTTCTTTTATAACCTATAAACTCACATAACCACGAAAACAGCCATATACGAACACAAGTATACTGAATAGTAAAAAGATTGTGTACAGTTAGTAAAAAGGGCCAGAATACCAGCCCAACTGGAATGTACATGTAAACTGGAAAGTACAAGTAAACTAGAACAAATCCTATGAACACCCACTAAGGATCCTACCAGAAGGGTAGGTATGGCTCTCGAACGGTCGTCTCTGTGGTATGCCTCATCTAGGTCCACCTCCGAGCTAACTCCAGTCCTTGTAACCTTGTCCTCAGTCACCGATGTCCATCATCTGCACCAATCACAACAAGGGACGGGCGTAGCTCGTGCATGGGTGAGTATAATGATACTCTGTAGGGACCCCGAGACCCTCAAAGGTATCACAAAATCCACAAAGTAATGTACAAAAAGCATTAAAAATTCTGATAATCCTACTTAGGTATATGCCCATACATATACCCAAGTTATCATGTATACCCATCTCATTCAAGAGGAAACACTAGGTCCAACTCAAAATCCCAAAGCTCAAATGTTCCACAAAGGATGGAATAACATGAAGGTAACAACACAAAGGTAACGCTGCACAGAAGAATACCACAATGGTATCACCACGAAGGTAAGTACCACACAGGTATTCCCCATAGAAGAATACCACCATGGAATCACCACGAAGTTAAGGACTCAAATCACAATTGGTATAACTTAATTACAAAAGTACAGATGATTAGTAAAAGGATAGATCGTCTTCTTCTATTAAGTAACACTTCTTCTGACCCACACAGGCTCGACAGGTAACTAACCCCCGCTGACCCACACATGATCGATATGTACTGTCCCACACAAGATCATTGTGCGTTGACCCGCACAAGATCTGACCCACACAGGATCGGTATGCATACACCCACATAGGATCGTTGAGCGCCGACCCACATAGGATCTGGTAGATGTTGACCCACACAGGATCAATGTTCTTTCTTCACGTACAGCCTGCCACCGGGTTTCCGTACTAACCTCACCTTATTTCGGGAGGGTTTTCTCCTCAAGACAAAGGTTTATACTCTAACTTACACTAAGTCCCACAAATAAGTCTCCCAAAAGTTCATCATATCAAAAGGGAACCAACGCAACTGACTGTGCGTCAATCGGACGTCCGGTCTGTAAGTTATTAGTGTTTTCGCTCCGAGGGCCTGGTTGTATTTGGGGTTCGATCCAATCCAGTCATACTCCAACATTATCCAAAAATGATGTGGAGTATAACAAATAATTGACTCGATCCATGTTTTCCAGTGCCACATATGTTTCGTCAAATGGACAATCGTAGCTCATGATATGGCCAAAAGAGTGAAAAGGGGTAGAAGTTGGTCCGGGTCCGGTCTGACCCAATCAGAACGACTTGGACCGAGTCTGCCCGACCCAGGTCTATCCTAGGGTCCCACCTAACCCATTGTGTTTGGACCAATACGCTAGGTCCAGCCCAGCACGCTGGGTCTGGCCCGGCCCTCTGGGACAGCCCGCGGTGCGGCCCTTGATTTGGTTCGTAAGAGGCTGCCCGTTGGGCGCCCCCGGATGGCAAGATGGCGAGCCGCTCTTCCACGCGGCGCGGTCGCGCACTACGCCATCACCAGAGGCTGGAAGCGAGCTGGACACCCTTCCCTCACTACTACGGCATAAGTTCATGGTACTTCTCTGCCAGGTAGTATGGACGCACGCTGATGCCCCTTCACACGGTCGGCTTCCTCTGGCCACCACCCTTGCTCCGCTGTGGCCGACGGGTCACAACACTTCTCTGACAGAGCGGTTACACCCCCACATTTATCACGGAAGGCTATAGTTCCTACTTCCATTCCCAATCCCCCTCGGTGTCGGTCTCCGGCATCGGTCGCCATCCTCTTCCATCGCGTAGAACGCACCAAAAAATCACAAGGACTGCGAAGTGGTCGGACCATGTTTGTTTGGCCCACACCCTATCCGTTAGAGCGGTAGCAAGCGGCTCATAGGGTGAAATTGAACGTAAAGGAAAAATCATGGTTCGGCTTTCATCATCTTTGCAAGGGACTTCTGATCCGGGCTTGGGGTTGGTTCCCTGTTCTTCAATTCAAGGTTCGGGGTTGCTCGTCACCGCCCACCGGAACCAGTGCCATCCTCTAAATGTCGAGCATCGTGAAACATTACCAAATATTTGTCACTTGGTGAATTCGTGCCAAATCCTCCCCTCATTCTTCATAATAATAGGAGAGGGGGAGGTTATGTAACCATCATTGAATTTATGAAGGTTCATTTAAAAGGAACCTTCCTAAATTCCAATGACACTATTACTTAATATTTAAAAGTCAAGCCATTTAATTTATGTTGGCGCAATTAAATGGGAGGTTTCCCAAGGGACACCCCCATATTAAAGAGGGATTTGGGTGGTACCCACCACCTTGAATTCACAAATAGGATTTTTCTAGCTCTGGTGGTCCACACCTCAAAGAATTCAATTGGGAGGATAAAAATAAATTAAAAAGTTGTTCTTTATTTTATTTTCATTTCCACAAAAAAACACAAAAACTAAATTTCACCCTCGTCCAACTGCGCTCGAGGTGAAAGTCTCCTTAAATGAATACCAGCGATGTGAGTTCAACGGTGTCCTCAGATCTCAATTCCAAGCATCGGTTCAAAAGGTACAAAAACCCGCTCGCACGTTTACTGAACATACCCGAAAATAAGTTCATAAATTCATTTTGGGCACACCGGGCCTCAGAATCACGCGCCGTCAATTTTCACGGACTCAAAAAATTCCCATATATTTAAAAAAAATAACATGGAATTTTCGGGTCTTTACATTTTCCCTAGATCAGGGCTTTGCATCCCTAAAATCCACATCACAAAACTAGGAAAACTAGTGAAGGTAATGAGCTTGAATCTGAACCTCCCACTCTCATGTTCTCTCATGGAGGTTCCTGTACTACCAATAGAAATGCACCAAAGGTATTGACCACCCACAAAGGAATCACTCCTATCAGTCCTCAATCTCCACTGGAACATCCGTAAACTTCGCCGCATTGTCGATGTCCAGCTCATCGTGGTCGATGTCGTGTGATGGTTCATGCACATATCTCCTCATCTTGAATACATGGATAATGTCGTGGACCCGGTGCAACAGAGGTGGAAGTGATAACTAGTAAGCCTCCTCACCAACTCTACTGAGGACGTGAAAGGGTTCGATGAACCTCGGAGATAACTTGCCACCCTTGCCAAATCTCTGGAATCCTCATCGAGGTGATACCCATAGAAAGACGCAGTCTCCACCCTCAAACTCCAAAGGTCTCTATCTTTTGTGGGCATAATACTTATGCCTACTATGTGAAATCTTCATATTCTCCTGGATGGTCTACACCTTCTTTTTGGTAGCCCGTACCATATCAGGTCCCATGAGTGCTGACTCCCCTAGGTCAGTCCAGCACAAAGGCGATCTGCAAGGTCGGTTGTACAAAGCCTCAAAAGGTTCCATCCCAATGGTGGAGTGATATATGTTGTTGTATGCAAACTCCACCAAGGGAAAGTGAACCTCCCAACTGTGACCAATGTCGAGGATGCAAGTAGGATGCATGTCCTCAAGGGTCTGAATTGTCCACTCAATTTATCCATCCCTCTGAGGATGGAAAGTGGTGCTCAAATGAAGCTGTTTCACGAAAGCCTCTTGTAACTCTTTCCTTAGCCTGGAAGTGAAACATTCATCACGATTGAAGTCAATCCTCAAGGGTTCTCCATGTAGCCACAAAATCTCTTGCATATATAGGAATTCCAAGCTCTCTACTGAACCCTGCTCTCTGATTGGAAGGAAGTGGGATGACATGGTGAGTTGTTCGATGATATCCCAGATAGAATCTTGACCCCTGGATGTATGTGGAAGTCCTATCATGAATTCCATGGAAATAAAATCCCACTTCCACTCTGGGACCTCTAAAGGATAAACTAACCCTACTAGTACCTGATGCTTCGCCTTCACTTGGTGACAAGTGAGGCACCAAGAGATAAACTCTGCTATTGCTTTCTTCATTCCCAGCCACCAGTGCTATCGCCGGAGGTCCTGGAACATGTTTTCCACTCATGGATGTACCGCTGGAGGGGACGTATGGAACTCCCTCAACACTTCCTCCCAAAGAGACCATGGTACCATAGTACGTCCTCTGAAAATAATGATGTGCTATCCACCTTCATAAAATCCACCATGTTCATATCTTGTGGATATCTGAGCACGTCGAGCCTCGCAGTCAGTGTCCCCACGCTGCAACTCCTATACTCGCTGAAGAAGTATGGGAGTGACTATAAGAGACTGCCGATAAGATGTTCCATCTCAATCCACAAAGGATATCTGCAATGTGGCCAGCTCCACTGTTCCCCCACCTAGCACCACTATACCAGATCTCCTACTGAGTTCATATACTACAACATTCCCCTTCCAAGGTGTATATACTATCTTGAAGTCACAGTCCTGATGGAACTCAAGACAACATCGTTTTCTCAGGTTCATGTCCTTCTGAGAGAATATATACCTAAGGCTCTTGTGATTATAGTATATTTTAAAATGTTTTCCCATCATGTAATGTCACCATATCTTCAAGGTGAAGACCACTACTGCTAACTCCATGTCATGGGTAGCGTAGTTCTAATCGTATTGTATCTGCTGTCGAGAACCATAAGCGATAACTGCCTGCTCCTTCATTAGGACACATCTGAGCCTGGTCCCGGATGCATCGTAGTAGACTACATACCCAACACCCTCCTCTAGAAGCCTCAAGATGGGGGCACTAGTCAGCCTATGCCTCATCTCCTAAAAACTCCTCTGTCATCTTTTAGACCACATGAAGGGTTTCCCCATCTTCATGAACATTTATAAAGGTGCATCAACTCTAGAGAAATCTGGCACAAACCTCTGGTAGTATACATCCAAACCCATGAAACATCGTACTACCGTCACACTCATGGGTGGCTCTCAGGAATGTACCCCCTCGATCTTCGATGGATCCACTGCAACTCTAGCCTCTGAGATGATGTGTCCTAGAACTTGAACCTCTCGAATCTAGAACTGGCACTTCATGAGCTTACCATAAAGTTGGTGCTCTTGGAGTGTGACCAGGACTATCTGCAAATGATATCCATGCTCCTCCTCAATAGTTGAGTAGACCAGACTTTCATTGACGAAGATTAATACCAAGATATTAAGGTATGGAAGAATGATCTGGTTGATGAGTCCCATGAACACTGGTGGAGTGTTGGTCACGATGAACAGATGATCAATGAGTGTGCATACTCTGAGCCGGTGATAGCCTGACCTGAGGTCTTATCTTCGAGAATCATCATGCTCACATCAGATGATCAATGAGGTCGTCAATCCTTGATAGTGCATACTTGTTCTTCATGGTCACCTGGTTCAGGAGTCGATACTCAACACAAATTCTCAAGCTCCCATTCACCTACTTGGCGAACAAAATCGGTGCTTCCCAAGGGGAAACACTGGGCCGAATAAACCCCTTCCCCTGTAAGTCCTCCAGCTATACTCGCAGCTCACGAAGCTCTGTGGGAGCCATCTGATACGCTGGGGTAGATATCAGTGTTGTCCGAGGGTAAAAATCAATGTAAAATTCCACTTATCTATGAGGAGGTTGACCTGGAACATCATCGTGGAAGATATCTGCGTACTAGTCCACCACTACAAGATAACTCAAACTCTCCACATCAACTGCTCCAAGGGTTAGGCTAGCCAACTGATGAGTGATTGGCTACAGTCTCTTCCGGGTAAGTCCATATTTTGCTTCAAAGGTTTCCATCTTGTTGGTGAAGGTAAACCTAGTCCCATCAGTGCAGACACACAACACTTTGTGCATAATACAGTCTATCTGATTAGGAAATGTAGATAACTTGTCTATGCCCATGATGATGTCATAATTCCTCGACTCTGTTACTAGGAGATCTCAGCTGATGATATCATCTCCTAGAGTATGCTCACACTACCGGAACTTGTGTGTAATCGTTGAATCCTCACCTGTAGGAGTTTCTAGCTATAAGGATCAAGCCAATGGCTCCATCAGAATCTCTGAGCTCCAAATGAGGGTCGTGGAAATAGTAGAATGACTAGAACCCGTATCTATAAGAACTATAGCTAAGATGGAGTAGACTCAGGTCGTACCTCATATCATCTCTAGAGCACCATGGTCATAGGCCTCATATCCCTAGAGCTGAGCTCACCCTTGTCCACATTCTCCCTATGGTCGGGGTGGACCACCTGGTGGTGGTGGTAGTAACATCTCGAATCATCGCCCACTGCCAGCTGCCCGGCCTGCTCCTCTGCCATGTCTGCCTGCTCCCTACGGACCTCCTAGGTCGAACCTCTGTCTCTACCTGGGTAGTCCTTCGACCATTTACTGATGCTCTGTATGGATGGTCGGTCATCCAGGTGCCATGTGGACCTACCCGATGTATGTGTAACACATCAAGCCCCTCGCATGACTGGATCTGTCTTCGGTGCCCCGCACACCTGATCATGAATCATGAGGTCATCCACCTATAGGTCTAGTCCTCTTGGACCTATGTGAAATATGGCTTCTTCCCACTGCGGTAGACTCCACTACATGACTCCCAGTGTTGGGTCTTGCTGCTGGTGACTACTCATTAAGAAAACTCTCCACTAAGAGGGCTCTCTCTAACACCCCCGCCTACATTGGGATGTTGACAGAAATCATCAAAGCCCAAATCCCCCACCTGAGTACCTGATCAAAGGTCTGGGCCATGAAGAATGGGTCTCACACCATATCAGTGGAGTAGTGTGAGATTTTGGTGAACCTTGCTGAGTACTGAGTCATAGTCATGCTCCCCTACTGCTGATGAAGATGTTCCAGTATGCACACTGCGCGAAGGGTCGCTGGAACAATCTCTACCTGAAACAGGCTCTCAATGTCTTCCTAGAGAAGCGTCACATCATCATGAACCTAGAGCATAAAAATACACCATCTTCCCACTTATTCATGTAGAATACTGGCATCATGGATCACCATGAGATCAACCGGTGTCCCTACCAGTCAGAAGACTCTCACCACGGCCTATAGCCAATCCTCAACCACTTGTGAGTCAGTTTCTCCACTGAACTAGGGTGGCCTCTAGCACTGGAACTCGTGTAACATGCTCAAGCAGCGTGCACCCTCTACTACTATGGCTGGTGGAATCATTGGACCAACGGGTAATGGTACCGATGGTGCCTCTGTGGAAAAAGGGCCCTGCATCGAGGCCTTGTAGCTCGGTGGGATGTCATCGCATACTATACCAGGAACCCTATCTGGCTGTCTACATGGAGGTATCCTGAAAAGAAATAGGTGTGCCAGGGTCAACATGTTATACCTGGTGAGATGAATCAAATATTTATCAAAGAAAACTTTTTAAAACACACGCAATCAATGTTTTCATGCACTGAGTCAGAAATCAGAAGTTTGGGTTCTGGTGTATTGATAGGTCGGTCGCTACACCAACACTGGATTCCCTAAACTGATAACAACACTCATAACACATAACATTATTTCCATTAAAAGAAAAGATTCATATATACTGCGGTAGAACCGACTCCACTGATACCAATTTGTCAGGACCCGTCCCTTGGGGCCCGTGCTGTGACAACCCCAAGCCCACCTTCCATTGGTCAGGGTCTGGCGACTAGCACCGAAGGCATATTCCCTAAAACTGGGAAGGCATTTCATTCATAACCTGTAAACTCCCTCAACCAAGCTCACATCAAGATACAAACACAAGTACACAGAATAGTAAAAAGAGTGTGTATAGTAAGTAAAAGGGTCCAGAATACATGCCCAACTGGAAAGTACAAGTAAACTGGAAAGTACAAGTAAAATGGAATAGTTCTTATGGACACCCCCATGGATCCTACCAGAAGTGTAGGTATAGATCTTGAATGGTTTTCTCTGCGGTACACATCATCTAGGTCCAACTCCGAGCTACCTCCAGTACTGGTACCCTCATCCTCAGTCTGCGTTGTCCGTTGTCTGCACCAAACACAACATGGTGCGGGCATAGCCTGTGTAGAGGTGAGTATAACGATACTCAGTAGGGACCCCGAGACCCTCCAATTTCTCACAAAACCCACAAAGGACAAACCATAAAGCATGTAAACATTTGACAACCCTAATTAGGTATATGCCCATACATATACCCAAGTTATCATGTATACCCATCTCATTCAAGAGGAAACACATGGTCCAACTCAAAATCACAAAGATCTACGTTTCCACTATGGATGGAATACCATGATGGTAAAACCACAAAGGTAAGTACCACAAAGGTAATTCCACACAGAAGAATACCACAATGGTATCACCACGAATGTAAGTACCACATAGGTATGCCACATAGAACAATACCACCAAGGTATCACCATGATGGTAAGGACTCAAAACACATCATGTATAACTTAAGTATAAAAGTACAAATGATTTGTTGAAGTCTAGATAAAATTATTCTATTATGTTGCACTACTTCTAACCCACATAGGACAATAGGTAACAAAACCCTGCTGACCCACACAGGATCTGACCCACCCATGATCGATTTACGCTGACCCACACATGATTGCTGATCGCAGACCCACAAAGGATATGACCCATACAAGATCGGTATGCGCTGACTCACATAGGATCACTAAGTGCTGACTCACATGGGATATGATAGATGTTGAACCACATAAGATCTATGTTCTTTCTTCACCAATAGCCAAACTCCGGGTTCCCGCACTATGCTCACTTGATTCGAGGAGGGTCTGCTCTTCAAGCCACAGGTCGATACTCCAACTGCCATGAATTCCCATGAAGAGGTATCCCAAAGGTCGGTCACATCAAAAGGTACCCAACACAACTGACGGTGCGTCAATCAATTGCATGGTCTGTATGTTATTCGCATTTCCACTCTGGGGGCCCGGTTGGATTTGGGATTCAATCCAACCTGTCTATACATAATCTTTATCGAAAACTGATGTGGAGTATAAAAAAAGAATTTTCTCGGTCCAAGACTTCCGGTGCCTCAGACGGTTTTTCAAATGGACGTCCGTAGTTCATGATATGGTCAACAAAGTGAAAAGGGGTCGAAGTTGGTCCAGGTCTGGTCCCACCTAGTCCGACCGACCCGAACCGACCCGGCCTGGGACGACCAAACCTGGTTCAGGTCACCCAGCCCAACCTAGGTCCAGCCCGAGGTCCGAACTAGCCTATTGTGTCCGGCCCAGCCCGCTGAGTCTGGCCCGGCCCGCCGGCGCCGCCCATAGTATGACCCTTTGTGTGGTCCGCGCTAGGTGGTCCACTGGGTGCCCCGGCTGGCCGGATGGTGATATGACCCTTTGCGCGGCGCGATCGTGCACCACGCCATCACCTATAGCTTGAAGCAAGCTGGATGCCCTTCCCTCACAGTCACGGCACAAGGTCGCGGTTCTTCTCCGCCGGGTGGCACAAACGCGTGATGCCTCCCCTTCGCACGGTCAGCCGCCGCACGGCCGAAAAGAGTGCCATCCGCCGTTCCTGAGCCCCACCAGTGTCTGTCACCGACACCAATCGTCATCCTCCTCCATCACGTAGAACGCACAGAAAAAAACAAGGATTGTGAAGTGTTCGGGAAATGTTCGTTTGGCCCACACCCTCTGAATTAGAGTGTAATCAAGTGGCTCATTGGGAGAGATTCAGCATAAAAGAAAAATCAATGACGATTCATCAAAATCACACCCCTACCATGAAGGTTCTGAAGGAGGAGACATGAGGAAAAAGCCGATGTCGTTGAAGAAAGTCGGTGTTCATCATCTTCACAAAGAGCTTCCGATATGGGCTCGGGGTTGGTTCCTCATTCTTTGATTCGTGGTTTGGGGTCTCTCATCACTACCCACCAAAACCAACAGCATCCTCTATGTTTTGGGTGTCTTAGCACTTTAGGAGAGATTCATTGCTTGCTGAAATCATTCCAAATCCTCCCCCCATGCTCCATATAAATAAAAGAGGGGGGGGGGGTAAGTAACGATCATGGAATTTATGAAGGTTCATTTAATAAGAACCTTCTTAATTTTCAATGACTTTGTTACATAGTATTTGAAACTCATGCCATTTAATTTACGTTGGCGCAATTAAATGGGAGGCTTCACAAGGGACTTACCCATATTAATTAGGGGTTCCGGTGGTCCCCATGACCATGAATTCATAAATAAGATTTTTCGAGCTCTGGAAGGCCCCACCTCCAAGCATTCATTTGGGAGGTTAAAAATAAAATAAAAAGATGTTTTGGAAAAATACGAAGACTAACATTCACCCTCAACCAACTACGGTCGAGGTGATGGTCTCCTTAAGAAAATACCAGCGCTGTGAGTTCAATGGTGTCCTCATATTTTAATTTTGATCACCAGTTCAAAAGTTTAAAAAAACCCCTCTCACATTTACACAATGTACTTGAAAAAAAAAGTTCAGAAATTCATTCTGGGTACACCGGGTCTTCCAATCTTGAGTCATCAATTTTTTCAGACTCATAAAATTCCTATATATTTATGAAACATTTCTTGGAATGTGCAGGCCTTTACATCATTATATTAAGGTTTACTAATTTTGGAAATATTTATACCATGTACTAACCATTTTATATTTTTTAATATCTAAACGCATGTGGAATACCTTTATTGTGCCTTTTATGGTTATTTAAACCTTTAAAAGTTAAACTTAGTACTCCACGAATGAAAAAATGTCAACATGAATACTCAGCAGTTAGGGAAAGAGATGAGGTTGTGGTGGACATTTTTTATAGGTGCAATTTCAATTTATCATGTATCTATATTTCCTTTGTCGCTATTTATAGTTGGAAATGAAATTTTATAACTCTAGGAAAATGACTTATAAACAAAATTTTATCCTATTTCCATAATTTCTGATGATTTCATAGAAATTTTTTATAATACTTTGGTTTATGGTTTGTGGTTTCTATCATTTTCTTGATTCATAAATATGTAGCGATTTATGATATTTATCAATCTATGACATTATTTTGTAATTACTCCTTCCTTATATGTTCATTTCTTCACATCCCACCACATTTATTATTTTTTGGAAATCTAGTACATGTTATTCTATATAACCCTTGTATATCGTTTTCTCTCATATTGATAAGGTCATTTATTACCCCTTTTTATGATGTGGGTTTACAACTAATGTATTTGACAATTTCAAACTTTTTATTACCAACATAAATTTAAAAATGTGAGAATGAAATTTATTTTAGGGGTGGATGATGTAACACCCTGATATTTTAGAGAATAAAACTATGTTTGAGAGTGTATTCGATATGCAACACCAAACTTAAACAACTCATGAAAAATATAACCATTATAACTTAATAATTAATTTATATGGTATGAATAGTATTAAATAATTTATGATATATATATATAAATATCTAGCATGATATAAATTATTGATAATTTTTTACTAAATCATCAATCATATTTTAATAAAGTAATTTTATTCGTCAATAATTTGCATATTGAAATAATGTTTCTTATTTTTTTAAGGAAACAAATTAAAATTTTTATTGAACTTTTTAAAATTTTATTAAATTAAATTTACATAATCTTTTAAATTATAATATATAAATAAACATAGTTTGATATTTGAGGGTTTTTTTGAAAAAAAAAAAATTTTCAATGAATTGATAAATATAACATTTTTTGTTAAAATAACTTTTCTTGTTATTAATTTAAGTAATTAAAAACTCCCATTTTTTTTAAATATTATCTAAAGTAACATATGATTTATTTATATATATTTAATCAACATAAAGTAATTTTATCATATTTTCATTTTATTTTTTGAAAAATATTATTCAAGAGTTTAAAAATAGTTATTTTGAAAACTATTTTAAATTTCATATTGTTTCTCATTTTTAATTTATCAAAAACCCCATAATAAGGAATTATTTAAAATATATTTTACAAATATAAGTCAATAAATTTTAATTTAAATTCATTAAATGATTATTAATAGTCATAGATTAAATATAAAGTCATCTTTTTCGTGAAAATTCCACATCATGAAAACATGTTTTTTTCACGTCAACGTGTTAAACTTTTACTTTCAATTTTCCAGATTTCTTTATTTAATTTGGAAAAATGGATTCCATATTTTAAATTATCATATTTTTTTATCTAATAATTTCAACGTATATTTTTTCTAAAATGAATAGTGAAAACAATAATAATTAATTACCATGGTTAAGATGTGATCTGGTTTATAGGTGGTTAAAATAAAAAATTGTAAAATGATCAAAAAATTTACAACAATATGTTTTTTGTTCAAACATATACCATATAATTCATATGTATTGATTATTCTCCATTTTTTACTCTTTTTAATGTCATAAACATTGGTACACCTTTTTCATTACAAAAATTACTAGTGTTCCACTCACCTAACAAATAAAAGGCCATCAGATCTCCTCTCTTCATCACACCTTAAAAACTTTTTGGCTCATCCAATATCTATCAAAGTAATTACCAAATTCTATCTCATCATTCAAGAATCCATTTTGTCATGAATATAGAAACTCGGCCTTCTCATATTTGGATATAACATCATTACATATGAATATTTGGTATATTAAGAAAGTACATGCCTATATATTATAATAGTACACTCTATTTGGAAACATGGAACAATGTATTCTAACTTAGTGAAATATATCAAATTTTTTCCAAAAATATATCACCATTTAGTTATCATAATTAAAACTTTTATTTATAATACTTTAAGGGGAAACATAATAAAGGGTGAGATCATATTCTTAGTAATGGTAAATAAAGGAGATCCGCAATTATTACAATCAAATAATGGTTTGAGAAAATGATCGTAAAATTTAATGATCATACCCTACATATCAAACACAATACACACGATTCATGGAATAAATATTTTAATATCATAAGACATGAAACAAAAGGGAGTCAACATCATAAGACATGATATATTAACATAGGAATGACTCCTAGAATTTTAGAGGGAGCATAATTATATAGAATGATTTCCATGTTATTCAAGTATCATTACCAGGGATACATTAGTTGAATGGGTTCACTACTCAAACCATATTTGTAGTCAAATTTCTCTCCCATTAAGATATTAATAGTCATGGTCCCCTCCCAAGACCACCTTATAAGTCATGTTTCACTCCCAATAACATCTAATAATAAAAACCTCCTTACTCTATCTGGTTTAGTCCACTTTCCATCCATGTCTACCTCATGAGATATAAATCATTAACAATTTCATAGGTGGAATATATAGTTCCCACCCATCACATAAGGAAATCATACATATGTGTTCTACAAGATCATAAACATTCATCATATCATGACCCATAGAATGCAATGTGTATCATTAAAATTTTATCACATCATAACCTATGGAAAAATGATAGTTTTTGTAATTATTTCATTATATCATAACTCATGAAAACAAGCAGGTTTCATTAGAGTATAATCCATGGAATAGAAATGAGATTCACAAAATTCATTCCTCCAATAGATAAACCAATCAACAAAAAATATAAATGTTATTTTTGGATGAAATCCTTATTATGGCATGATTAACAAAAAACAATGTCATCATATATGTAAAATAATTTTTTAATATCATTTAAATTATTTCTTGAGTAAAATATCATTTCCTCTTTGAAACCTATTTTCAAAACAACATTTTTTGAAAAACATTTTCATTGAAAACCAAGTTAAAAACTATGAATTTATAGATTATTAGGAAAACAATTATTTAAAAATATCATTGTTAACTATCAAAGGATACTTAATATAAATTATTACCATGATTTTGGTAAATCCTTATATGCCTTACTTATTAAACCAACATTAAATTTTCCAATAAAAGTTCTACAAAAGTTCCTTGATCGAAAAACATAACAACAATACTTCGAAAACATTAATAAAACACAAAATCGATAACACTTTATTTATTAAATGATTTTAAAAATTGTAAAAACACTTTTAAAAGTACATCTAGAAAACATTGTTTTGAATGAAAATAGATTTATGACCATAAAGGGAAATAATGTCATATTTTCATAAAAAATATTATCTAAATTATACTATGTTTAAAATAATGGAAATATTTTACCATTAAATGATGATAACAATAATTATTATATTAGAATATAATTCAATAGAATTTTTCATAGACGTGTCATATTATTTCCTCAAAAGAAGCCTAATCATAAACAATACCAATAAACGATTAGATTGTAGCAATAAACACTGACCACATTGGTTACATTGACTCATAATCCCTATGCAAGAATAAAATTATGTGAAATTGAAAATATCACAAGAATAATGAGATTTATGGTATATCATGTCCCAGGGGAAATACATAAAAACGTTAAAACAATATAGGTGCATAACATGACATGTGTCTCAAAGAGAGAAAATTGAAACAAAATTCCCTTATTGATTTGGTAAATTCGATATGTAAACCCCATAAAAGTTATACAATCATATGGATATTTAAATAACCATAAAATTCAGGATTAGAATAATATAATACATTCATCTAAATCATATACATAGCATAAGATAAATAGGTTTTGAATATGACATCTTTCACACAAAAGAAAAAAGTGAGATGAAAATCCCTTAACTTTTGTATTTACTCCCATAATACATGTTCAATCCTATTATATAATAAATATAATTTCATTATAATTCATTCAATGAACCATATTCATTTATATAAAACCACAAATTATTTACATATGAACTTATATTAATCATTTATTAACAATCCAATGTTAACGTTATGTTCAAGTAATAAACATTTTATATTTTTGTACATGTTTTGACCTGTTATTCTATTCCTATTACATAAATAATTATCTCATCATATCTAAAATGATAACCATAATATAAATATCATATATATATATAATTTATACTCATATTTAAATTAACTCTTAATATTTAGTGTTATGAAATGAAATACAATATTCATGGAGTCGGTAGGCCATACATTTTCATGAACACTGTTTCCATTTTCATGTTATATTGAAAGAAAAAATGAAAATTATATATATATATATATATTATCATGAAATTATTATATATATATATATATATATATATTATCTTTTAAACCCATCTTTAATACATTCCATGTAAATCATGAACGAATCACATCGCTTCGCAAGGCGGTCGCCTACCATACACATGAACGACATTATCTTGTTCCCAAAAAATATAAAGGATAATGGAATGTGTCATATAATAATTATAGAAGGATAAAGAAATCATAAGATACATATATATCATATATATATACATATATAGTATTTCAACCATTAATCCCAACCTTTAAATGTGTTCATTGAAAAATAAAAGTCATCCGTTCATGAGGTGGTAGTCCTCCATACACATGAATGATTTTTTCATAGTCCATTTCATGGATGTGTTTCTGATTTTAGGTCATACCCAAAAAATAAAAAAACAAATTATTTTTATGATAATTAGGTTAGTATATAATAATTGGGTAAAAACCATTGAGGGGATTGAGGAACAAATAAGACATAAACAATAGTTGATGAATGTTACCTCTTCTTGGGGTATCTCCTTTAAAATAAATGGGACATTAAAATGATCTAAAAATGAAGTTTAAAAAATCAAAATTTTTAAGTGTAAAATTTCATTTATTCATATATCTTTTCAAGGAAACACATAAGATGTATGTTAAATAGTTTATTGAACATATGTAAATTTATTTAAAATAAATAATCCAATGTCATTTTAATTTATTATGATAAAACCTATTTCTTCATAGAAAATTAGTTTTTCATAAAATGAATTTATTTTTTCAACAATTTATTATATTTATTTATAATTTGTTGGATTCCAAATAATTCTGTTTAGAAACATGAATAATCTAAATATTCATAATTTAGAAAATTCCTTTCATTCCCAACATTGAAAAGGTTAGGTGATAGATAATTCATTTCATACCTGACTTAGTCTGGGCCGACCTGGTTCAGGTTCAGCCTGGCCTGACCTGTTGGTTTCGACCCAGCCCAGTAGGCCGCAGAAGGTCCTGAGTAGCGTGAGGACGTGGACCGGTCCTGAGAGCGTGGACCAGCTGCGGGTCGGGGTAAAGGTGGTTCAGATCAGAGGCACTGCGAGGGGTGCATGAATCCGGCTCAGCTAGGAGTGCGTGGGGCACGGCTCAACGGCTCAGCCTGAATGGTTGAGGCTGGTTCGTCCAACGCTGTGAGGGCGCGGCTCGGGCAGCTCGACCCAGATGGCCAAGGCCGGTTCGGCCAGCGCCATGTGGGGCGCGGCTCGGCCCGGATGGTTGAGGCCGGTTTGGCCGGTTCTGCGAGGGGCGCTGCTCTGGCAGCTCTGCAAAGATGGCCGAGGCCGGTTCGGCCAGCGGCAGCGCGGGGCGCATGGGACATGCGGAGGCTAGAGGCCAGTGCATCTCGGGCTGGTGTTACCCATTCGGTTCGACTGGGGTGTCTCGAGGTGGACGACAATGGGCGAGGGCCAGGTGTCACTGGCCAGCGCGGTGCGGCCGGGGTGCACGGGAGGCCTTGGCGGCCGGGAGCTGGAATTCCATCGTGCCATGAGGGGTGGTGCAGGTTTCAGAGACCGTGGGTAGCGCGGTCTTTGCATGTCGCCTTTATTGCCTCGTCATTTCATCGCCATGCCGAAGAACAACACAAGAGAGATCAGAGGAGGGAGTTAGGCCATGTTAGTTTGGCCCACACCCTCCGCATTTATGGGGATAGCAATTAGTACATCAAGGAAGGATAATGATGAAATTCAAATTCAACATCCTCCATAAATATTCATTCCCAATCCACAAAAGATAAATCAAGGAAAGCATTAACATGAATATAAACCCCCTACCTTGATCATTGTTCATCGACGGAGTTGTGGGGGAGAAGATGGAGTTGTCTTCGTTCGTCGCGTCCGTCGCACACTTCTAATCCTGAGCTCAAGCATCGGTTCATTGACGAAGATGAGGAGGGATGGTCGGTCAAAGATGTCCCACATCAGTAGGATTTTTTGGATGAGGGTCGAAGGAGATCGTTCTTCGTAGTCGAAGGCGTTCTTCATTGGGAGCGTTCTTCGTTCTTTGTTGGCGAGAGCTTTTCTCTCAAAATATCTAATCCTCCATTTCCATCCTTTTTTCAAACCAAATGAAAAGGATGACACAGTAATAGATTATAAAATATATCATTGGAATACGAATTCAAAAAGGGTGAATTAATTATGTTGGCTTCAATTAATTAATTCACGAGGTTCTCACAATAAATTAATGAAGAGAATTTGTCCCAATAAATTAAAGAGGATTATTTGGAACAATATATTAAAGAGGAGGATTTAGCACATTAATGTAGTGGGTGGAGAGAATCTCCCTCATTAATGAGATGAGTTGAGAGGTTTTACTCTCCAACCATTATTAGGTGGTTTAGTCCCGGGTGGTTACCACATTGTAACCTATCGTGGGAGGTTAGGTTCGGGTGGGCCCCACCATGACAACCTCTCATTGAAGGTAATGGTTGGGTGGTCCCCACACTTCAAACATCCAACTTCCAAGTGGAGGTTTTAATCATCAAATAAAATAAAGCTACACAACTTTATTTTTATATAATTATTTCACTAAAAACCCCAAAACAAACTTTAATTCTCGACCAACTGCCGTCAAGGGGCGAGTTTTCATAAACAAATACCAGAGCTTCGAGTTCAACGGTGCCATCAGATTTCAATTCCGAGAACCGGTTCAAAGGTAATAAAATTTCACTCGTATGTTTACTGAAAGTACATGAACTAAACATCATAAATTGATTCATGGCACACCGGGCCTCAGAATCATGTCCCGTCAAATTTTGCGGACTCGTGAAATTCACATGTATTGTAGAAAAAACATTCCACAGAAATTCTAGGTATTTACATAAAGGATTGGTTTTTTTGGCATCCCAAAACTGTATAACATGTATAAGGATGTTCGTAGGAGCTATTGTTATGATTTAGTGTAGATTGAAGGCTCAAATAGCTGTGATGAAGTGAGGGACGAGGTGCCCTTTTATAACTAAGGTGATCAGAACCATTGGAAACTCTCACAATATTATATAAATAAAAATTTTGATGAAATTAAAAATTGGTAAAAATTAATTATTTAGAATATAGATTATTATGGGTCTAATTTTTTTCTTTTAATGAAAATTACACGCATTTTTGTTATTTTTTTAATTCTTACCCCTTTTTTATTATTTACCACATTTAACTCTTACCATGATATCATATATGTTACACATTAAGGGATAATATAATTAATATAAAAAAAATACCAGTAAATGAATCATTGATTACATATTTAATTTCAACACATTAATTAATAAAAATAAAATATATTTTTTTAATTTTATATCATATAATAAAATTTTATTTATTTTCAAATATATTTTTTTATTCATATATAAATTGAAAATTCTTATTAATAAATAAAAAATAATCTTATTTGATTTTTTTTGAAATATATAATGGAATATTTATAAATAATAATTGTATTGTTGTTGGTAAAACCTAGTGATGTGGAAAATGTTAAAAATATAGTATTTTCGCACTTTTTAAAAGTAAGAGGAAAATGAATTGTACATAAATTCGTTAAAAATTTATTTCAAAAATTATGAATATATTATAGATTTTTTGTGGAATTTTACCTCAATAAATCATTTAGGTGTATAAAAAACATTGTTGACAATAATTCTGGGATATAGATATAGAGGAAAAATATTCTCAACCAAAAAAATATATTATTCAAGTTTCTCTTATAAGTATTATTTATTATTAATTCCTAACCCTAATAGGGATAAAACAATGAGAACACCTACAGAACATAAGAATAACAACAAAATAAGAAGTTATATTTTTTAATATAGAAATAGTATATAATATCACCATTGAAAATTTAAAAATTAATAATCTTCTATATTTATGAGACAGTAAAATAATACTTATAGATTTTTTAATAGTTCAACAAAAACATATTTACATATTGAATTTAAATGGATATATAATTACCATGATTAAAGAGTGGATCATTATATAATATTTCAGGAAGGTAGCTTCTACACCATATAATGAAATTAAGTGTACATTTTAGAACTGGTATTAATGAAGGATGTTTGTGACCATAAATTCATTCCTAGGTTTCCCACTTTTTCAGACACTCAATAACATCCCTATATAATAAATATAAATTTATTATACATATATATAAGAACCATACTAATATTTATCATTCTATATATAATTCATTTAGTGATTATTATTACCCTCCAAGTAATAATTCTACATTTAAATCCATTTATTTTTGTTAACTATTCATTTTTCCTTGAATGTTTTGATTCATCAATTCTAGTTCGTGAAACATGATATAGTTTTATAATATATACTGTTTTCATGAATATTATAATATTTTTTATATATAACTAGCATTTCATTGTCAAATTATGGATCTTATGGTGATGATTACCATTCAATGTTTGGAAATATCAATTTTTTTATTTTTCATATACATAAAAAAAATTAAATTTATTTGGGAATAAAAATTTATATAATAATTGAATAAAAATATTAATGTTATAAATATAAAATATATACATTATACCAATATTTTTGACAATTCATTTCAATAATTAATAGAAAATGAAATATGTCATTGATGGAAGTGGTAGTCTAGTTGTGCGGTTTAACAAAGTAATCATTTTCTACTGAATGTGGGTAAAGTAAGGTAAAAAATGGATTATCTATATCAGATATATTTTTATGTTATAAATATAATATTATTTAATTAAATATTATTTTATAAATATAATCCTATACTAGTGATGAAAAATTAAATTCATTGTTCATGGATTAGGAAGGTTGCATGTATGATGGAGTGATGTTTTCGTTTTCAATTACAATGAAAGTAGATTGGTGATGGTTGTTATAATAAAAATAATATTTATGTAAAATAAATATAATTATGTTATTATTTTAAAATGGTTATAAAATATGTTGATTAGGTTTAAGAAATAAGAAACATAAATAAACTCTGTTAGGATGATTACCTCTTTCATGGTTATTCACATTTTGATCTCAAGAGGATCATTTTGGGAAGGTATTTTGGTGACATAAGAACCTGTAAGTAATTGATAATGTTTTTAATGAGTTATTTGGGATGATATTGGTTAATCTAATCATCCAAATCTATCATTACAAGTGAGGAAGAGTGGTATATTGTTTATAATTGAGAGGAGTGTCACTCTTGTAAAAAATCATAAGATTCAAATAATATAATTTTATTTTCAAGGTAATGTGGCGCCAAATGACCAATTTGTAAAATATATAATATTTTAAGTCATAAATAAAATCATTAAATTAAATTTATATATATTTTAGTAGTATTTTAATACTTATCCATTTGTTTAACTCCCTTTTTAACCCTTCTGACATTTACAATGGTAAATAGAATTTACTTTGGTAATATAATTTCAT
The DNA here is from genome assembly GCA_963277665.1 of Viscum album. NCBI lineage: Eukaryota > Viridiplantae > Streptophyta > Magnoliopsida > Santalales > Viscaceae > Viscum > Viscum album. Next base: position 1,862,463,977 of record OY728126.1, on the reverse strand, counting down.
GATTGAAAAAGAAATAATTATTATTAAAAAAATTCATATGACTATTCAAAATATGGGATACATTTAAAAATATTTAATTTCATGTTTTGGTAAAAATTAAATTTAATATACTTTTTCAAAATAGAGTGAGAAACTGTTTTTTGAAAGAAAATTCTTCTTTAAGGATAAAAATGATTTTATCAAAAATAATGGTGGGAATTTATCATGATGAGATTAATTAGTTTATAAATTAAAAATTGAGTTTTGGGACATAAAAAAATCCAAAAAGTAAGGTAACCTTTTAAATATGTTGTTGATGTAAAGGATCAAACATAGTTCTTCTATTAGCGTATATCATCACCTAGCTTTTAAAAAGTCAACCACATGGTTATAAATTCCAAAACAAATATAAATATTTTATTTTAATCCTTAAAAACATACATTTTTTATTCAAAATATTCATTAATTTTATATCTTTATTATATCATAATGATTTCTTAAAAATGAAATTATTTGTAAAAATTGTAGTTATAACTAGTCACCCAAAATATACCAATTTAAAATAATTCAAAAAATACAATCTATTATTTTTTTACAAGATGAATAAAAAATATTACATTATTTAATAAAATAAATGTATAATATTTAAATTTAATCTTTTAAATGAAATAAAAAATACAAATAAAAACACCTTTATAAAAAACACTCTTTTAAATAATAATTATTTTTCACACTATTTCATATAAATATCTTATGAGTGTTAGAATATTTATTTTCATGTGGTTTATTAGTATTGTATTGAATTTTACCTTTTGTTTTAATAAACCATAATTCCATTTATTTAAATTTTTATATATCAAAATTCATTATACATAGTAGTTATATTTAAATGGAAATACATTCTAAAATCTAATTTTGATACATACCATGATTACTATATATGACTTATTGTCCTATATATTTTATGTGATGGGGATTATGGGGAATTTTAATGACCTGTAATCCTCTTGAATTAATATTTTTAAAATCATTTAATTTTGGTTTCTTTTCATTACTATAGTTTCTTGTTCTATTTCTTATTGTGTGGTGGCCTAATTCATGTGCTAAGTGTTATTTTGAATTATATTGATTTTAATATCATTGATATAAGATAATATTGTATTTATCACCATCATGAATAAATATTATATTGATATATAATGTATCCTTTTCCATATCGAATCATACCTCAAGGAGGTGTTACCATATACAAGACGTAAAACCCTAGGTATATGTATGATTTTAAAATTCTAGAAGGAATTTGATTTATTCAATTAGTGGGTGGGAGCGTTTCGCAGTTTGGGTTTGGTATAAAATTCCATGAGGTTTGGAACCTCTAATGGTTGATTTTATATTTCATTTCTGGTTCTTGAGAGAGGTTCTAGGCTTGGGTTGGTGTTGGGGGAATCCTAGATTTGATGGTCTAAAAGGTGGTTGCAGCATGCAACCACTATCTTTCGGGAAATCTAGAATGGGGACCCACAACCCTTTTGGGCTCCCCAGTTATCCATTAGACTAGTACCGACTTGGGGGATTCAATTAAATGGTGGGAAATGAAATCCCCCCCATATATTTTTATTGGTAATTCCAAGCTCTCCATTTTATTCCTCTCATGTAGTAGGGGGTTTTCACAACTTTGTTTCCCTTCATCAATATCCATTATGAGGAGGATATTAGTGGTTTAACTAGGTTATCAAATGTGTTTATAAATTTTCATTGATATGATTTTGTCTTATCCTCCCCACTTACAAATTTTCTTTTCCATTGGATTAGGGTTCAGTTGTGATGTCACTAAGGAATGGTGGAATCAGTTGAATGAGATTGGGCTTTTGTAAAGCCCTTATGGTGGTCGACCCGAGATTATGTTTTCTAGTTGTTTCATTTCGTTCTAATATAGGTACATCTTTTAACAATTTTTGATATATATATATATTAAATTTAAATGGAGTTTCTTATGTAATCAATTATTTTTGATACGTATGTTACTCAGGTTGTTGTTGGGGTTTAAATATTGTCCTTCCTTGGTTTATTGGTTGATGTTCCAACATAATGAGGCTTTCTAGTAATATTTCAATTAATATTCCTTGAAAAATTAATTTTATAATTAATTTAAAAGTGTTTAATTGAATATAAATTACTATAAATAAGTAATTTTTTTATTATGATTCAATTTAGGTCCTCACGTAGATGGACAATGATTGGGTAGTTTTGGACATGTCTCTATGTTAGTGGTTGGGATGTAAAATTAAAGTGTAAAATATTTTAGATGAGGTAAGTAGTATGGGTACTAGAACTATGGATTTATGCGTCACGTTTATATGAATTTTTGTGTGTTTCCTCACCATTAGGGCGATTACCACATTTATTATTGAATTATTTCACTCAATTTTAATAAATTGGATTAAATTAAAATTTAAAATTAAGGTGAGAAATAGGTATTAAAGGGGAAAGGTGCATGGGCCACTATGTAACTTCTGTAGTAGATTGACACCTCAGATTTTAGAAGAAGAGAAATATATTTTGAAGATACATAAGGAATTATAATCTTCTATGAGTAGTTGTGATATGAAATTATATGGACGAACCTAGTAGGCTGAGTGAGGACCCTTGAGATGTGGTAAAATTTTGTGAAAAAACCTGAGTTACAATAGAAATATTATTGGTCATTTGACCACTCTAGAGTGACTCTAAACATAGAAATGGGACTTGAGACGTACCATGAATCTATATTATAACGACCCCTGATTTTCATATATAAAAATTGCATAATTTTCATGGTATTATTCATATTTTCCACAAAATCACTCCAAAAGACCATATTCATTTCGTGCCTTTGGAATCATGGAACACCAACATCTAATCTAGTGAATTATATTTAGTGTTTCTCACAAAGATCTTCCCCTTTTGTATCATTGCCTAAAACCATTCATTATTAATTGGAGAAATGAATCATATAAAAATGGTTATCTTATTTTCTCATTATGGTTAAGAAACAATGATATCAATTATAACATAATCATTGGTAACAAGTATATAAAAAAGAAAAATTCAAAAATACATATCCTTTATATCAATGATTATGATATCATGTCATGAAATTAATAATTGATGTTCATAAAGAATTATAGAACAAATTCTATGAGAGCAAATCATTAGAAAAGAAATTTTGAAATGAAAATAATCAGAGAAAATAATTTACATATTAGTCAATGATCACTCCTATGATCATAATAGCAAAAAAAAGTCCCTTCGGAACTAAGTTCACTCATCATTCTAGCAATGTATTACCGAATAGAGATCAATTCCCATTACAGTATTATCTATATCATGAGAAATAAATCATTTCCCAATCCATTGGATGGATATATATGTCCCAACCATCACATAATTAAAACAATACAAATGTCTCCAAGAAGAACATAAATCATTCATTATATTAGAATACATGGAATGAAATGGGTTTCATAAACACTATTTAATCATAAAATAACCCATGTAAAATAAATGTGTCTCATAAATATCATTCCATAATAAATAGAACCCAACCATATAAATAATAGGGACAATTTAATTGAAAAATATCCCCATTAAATGATATGTAACATCAAAAAAAGTGATTATAGATGGAAAATAATTTTGAGAGATCACTTGAAAATGGTTCTTGAGGAAAATTTCTATTATGCTTTGTAATCATTTTCTTTTTTTAAAATTACCTATAATTTTATGAAAAATATTATATTATTATAACCATGAAATCACGAAATATAGTATTTATAAAATTAAGAAATTGGGAAATCATAAAAAACTTTTAATTTTTTTAGATTAAAAACATTAACTTTATATATTCTAGTCAATAAATTCTCAAAGTGCCTTGTTTGGAAAATGAAAAAAATATTCATTTAAAAAAATTCATAAAATTTAAAAAGGGGTAAAAATGACATTAAATATTCATAAGTTAATATTAAAAAATTTCACTAAAATCATTTATTGAATACATGAACATAGATGATGAATATTACCCAACATGGATTTAAAATGAAACAATCCTGGCTATTGACGAGATTGTGAGATAATTCATTATTAGTTTTAATCAATTGAATAATATGAACCCTAAATTAATGAAAATTATAAAGATATGTAAATACTATAATATTCTAGATAATAATCACAATTTACATTTAGGGGAAATATATACACAACACGGAAGAAACAAGTAGTGTATAAGGCATGTGTCCCACAGAAATAAAAGTGAGACAAAAATCTAATCACTTATGCCTTGAATTCATTTTTATACGTTCAAAACTATGTTATAATAAATATTATTTTAATATACATCTACCATAGAACCATATTGATAAATATAACACTATATAATCTTTTATTATGACTTTATATTACTCTCTTTTTAACATTTCCATGTTAATGTTTTGTTTCAAGTAATAACCACTTTTTCCCTTCATTTTTGAGGTGTTTCCCATGGTTCTTGTACATATATCATGATTTCATCATATAAATAATGATAACCAATATATAAATATCATAAATAAATTTAATATATATTTATTCATTGTGATTTATAAAATATAAAGTTAGAATATAAAATTCACCATCTATGTAAAGGGTAGGACATACGTATGCATTAACATTGATTTCATTTTTCTATCATGTTAAAAGATAAAATATTATTTGATATATTATCATTACAAATAAGTTTTATGTTATATATATCATATATGTTCCTAAAATTCATCATTATTACCATCCATGTGAAATGTATATAAAAATAATAATATCGCATTGTGGAGATGGTAAGATATATATACCCAAGAGGGATGTTATCATTTCCTAAATTATTGTGGTATAAAAAAGGTATATCCCAACATTACCCATGTCGGGAATCGAGACACAACTACCCCAAGCCCACCTCTATAGTTCATGTGTGTTGACTAACTCCAAAGCCACAAGTAAACTTGGGGACTTCTTTTCCCAACCACCGCTACGCACACACACACAGAAAACAAAATCACTTAGAAAGTGAAGAGGGAAAGGTGAAAGACTAAACACTATAATAAAATAAACTATGAAAACAATAAACACCATATACAATAAAATTATGGTCGACTAAAATTAATGTAATCGGAAAAAACACACTCCCAATAAAAAATATGTCCTGACCACACAATATAAGAAATGTTTAAATTGTTGAGAGAGCCCAGTTTATTTATCACAAGATCTGACCACCATACAAAATCCAAGAACCCAATATCCCTAAGCTCCTCTAAATACATTTTCAACCTTTTGATCCTATGTAAAATACATGACATGTGTGGGAAAATCCCCTACATGGGTGAGTATAAACATAGGCAGTATGACACCCCAAAAGATGAAGGGGGTATATTAAGAGATACAATAGAAGAGTGAGAAAGAATATATACAAGTTATAGTGAAAGTGTATAGCTCAACACCATAATGGAGTGATATTAAAATCGTAAAAACACAAGGATCTCAACACGGTGAGAAGATGTACTTCTCATCCAGTCTTTTCAACCTATAACAGGAGAGTGGACTCATCCAACCATAAGAAGTTAAACATGGAATGCATGTGGAGAAAACTATATGTATTCACCTCTCTTATAAATAGAGTATCCAAATCCAAATGAAGAATCTAGAAGAACGATTATATAAATTCTCAGTTAAAAAAAATTCCCAAATGTGTGAGTAATGTGATCTCTATATCATAGCTCATCCCTAGAATGATATTTGAAACTTTTTGCAAAATAAGACCCCCAACGATCACCAATATATCACAAATCTTCCCCCGAACATAAAACATATGGGACTCAATCAACACACCTTGATATTATTCTATTTGGGTGGAACTTGCTCAACTGTATAGTTTTAGGTTACGTCAAAAGAAAGTGTCTTGGTTGTCAAAGCGTCCCACTTTCTTGTGAGTTTAAAGCCACGCCAAACCATGACTCGTCAATATGCAGCATAGTCAAGTGAACATAAATTCTTTGTAAAGATCACATGTTCTAGTATAACAAGAGTGTTCCATACTGATATTCCAAGAGTATCTCCACTTCCAATTACTACTAGAGGGTACCATGTGGGAAGGTCTTCCAGGAACCCCACATCCTAGTACTTCTACAGGGTAATATTGGTAAGGTCATTGGGGAACTCCACTACCCAACCCATCTGGAAGGTAATTTAGAAAAATCAATTGGGAACATCACTGGCCAACCCTGTTGGAGGGTAGAACTAGAATTTTGGGATATACCACTACCCATCCCTATTAGTGGGTAACACGAAAATATCATTGAAGAATGAAACTACCCAACCTTACAGGAGGGTAATCCCAGAAATCTCTGGTGATCCTATACAATCACGACCTTCATTGGGTGTTGCTTTTATTTTTTATGATCATAACATCACATATCATATATCAAAATCCAGAAAGGATGGAACCATCACATTCTAAATGTAAAAACACCAAATATAGGCGATTCACATTCCTAAATCAGAAACCCAATTAAATTGTAACATTTCACCAAATCTTACAAAAATGTCATCTCATTGGTTTGAGCCATGATTCCAACATAAATACATGATATTTATCATGAAATTTCCTCCTAAGTTTCTGGGTCATAGCACCACAATTTGTTTGTCATTATGACCCCATATGAGCAAGATATATCAGATAATAGATTCCAAAATAATAATAATAATAATAATAATAATAATTTTTAGTGTTTTGATGACCCAAGGAATGATTCTAAAAAATGTTTCCAACATTAATATTAATATTATTTTCTAAATTATAGAATCAAATTTTCACTGAACATTAATCAAATAGATTAATTAGTAAAAATATATAACTGATATAAGATTAATTAATCAAGATTTATATCTTATATCTTATGTCTCTTATATTTTATCATATATCTTGTATATGATATCTTATATCTTATATCTTATTTCTCAAATCTAATATCTTGTATCATATATCTTATATGTTATATCTCATTTCATATGTCTTATATCTCAAAAAAAAACAGATAGAGTACCCTTGTACGGTAGTGATCCTATATCTTTTCTTCACTCTCTAAACAATTATCACATCATAGATCCTCCACGAATCAGAGGGACCGATAGAGTTTGGTGCTGACCTGAAATGGTGAGTCAGGGTCGTGTGGATCTAATCGGTGAAAAAGTGATGAATTGTTGGAGAAAAGTCCCATAAACCAATGTTTTAAACATCACCATCCAAGTGTTATTGGCCGATGATCAGGACCATAGAACTAGGGATAGACCAATTATTTATAAAAATGAAATATGGTACATATGCTCATATAAAGGCCATAACATGATTCAAATCAAGAAAGAATAATGATCTACTAAATGTTTTAATCTAAAGGCATAAAACACCAATGTAGTGTGAAACCAGTATTTTGGATCGATATTTGGTGAAGAACATTCTCATATAATTATTGTATGAAGATTATGTGTTCATTAGGTTCTAATCGGGTTCATTATGACATTCTATCAACATTCGTCTCTATTTGAAAAAGAGAGGTGGATGGAGCTCTCATCAGCAAATTCCAGAATTTGTGAGGCCAACCCTATAAAATTTCTTCTAATGATATATTTATAAAATATTTTTTAGGTTAAATTTATTATATAATTAATTTACATAATTAAATGAATCCACTTAATGCACAACAAATGAGAAAGGGGTCCAAACAAACTGTGCTGACTCATTTTATGTCACGCCTAGGGCAAACATCATGTTCTGTATGCATCCATGTCCTTGGATATCCGATCCGATCAAATTTTTTTAGAGTTATCCCATTTTCATTACCCAAAATTGAATGCTTAGTATAAAATATATTTAATATTTTTATAAAATCAATTTTGGACTCACCGAGCATTAGAATAGCAAGCCATCTCATCCACATGATCAAGATATAGATATATAGAAATATTTTGAAGTCTTACAAGGAATGAACCATGACTCTACATAATTCCCTCCTTCAATATATTCTTCACGAAAAATAAAAAACTTGGAAAATAACTTGGGATACTGAGCCCTCACATGGCTCTCCCACTTCAAGTAACTTGCCTACATGTTTCCGTGATTCCACAGTATGCAAACAAAATGGTTGGTTTGTCCAAACAATGTCTACTCTTACCAATCCCAGATTTCCACTGGGTGATCCACAAATGTTTCTCCATACTCAATGTCTACCTCTCTATAGTGTTGTCATGCATAGAGTCATGCATGTGTCTCCACAGCTATGATACAGGGATGATTCCATTAACCCGCTCCAGTTGTGGGGCTAGGGTGAGGTAATAGGCAACCTTGAAAACTCTATATAGGATCTCTAATGGACATATGAATATTGGGTATATCTTTCCTCTCAGGATAAACCACATCAATAATCATAATAGAGATACTCATATGAAAACATGGTTTCCATACTCAAACTTATAAGTCATATGGTGGTAGTTTTCATATGAATGTTCTATGCTTTGACCATCATTATTCTCACATGAATTTCCTAGACAATCTCCATTAACACCTTCACCCACAATGGGCACAGAAAAAATGTCTCACCAATTTTTTCCATTACAATGGTGACCAACTTGGTTTCCCATAAAGGGCCTCAAAATATGTCATCCTGATGGTAGAGTGGTAGCTGTTATTTTATGAAATCTCTACCAAGGGAAGGTGATCATCCCAACTTCATCTTAATTCTAACACTCGGGACCTCAAAATATCCTCTAGCACCTAGATAGGGTGCTTGGAATGCCCATCAGTTTAAGGATGAAAGGCTGTACTAATTCTCATCGAGGTCCCAAATGCCTCATAAAGGATTCTCCACAGTTGTGATGTAAACTCCAAATCATGATTGGAGATAATCATTAAGGGTACCCCATTAAGTATAATGATCTCCCTTGCATAAAAAATTTCCAAAAAAACCCACTGAAGTATGGTCCTTAATGGAAAGGATGTTTGTCGACTTCATGAGTTGGTAAAATATCACCCATATGGTGTTGTGTCCATTTGACTTATATGGAATCCATATGAGTAATTCTATGGATATTTCATCCCACTTACACTCTAAGATCCCAAGGGGGTGCTACAAAACTGCTGAAACATGGTGCCCAGTATTCACATGCTGAATGCTGAGGCATAGAGAGATGAAATCATCTACATTTCATATCATGTCAGACCACCAAAATTTCTACTGATGGTACCTATATATTATCCCCACGACATGATGTACCACATGGGAAGAAGTGCGGAACTTCTATATCACCTCTTTCTGTATCGTTACTACAACCACTATTATTTCTTTGAACAAGATAATGTGATTCCATCCTACAGAATATACATCATATGCATCACTTATGGATATCTAAGCACCTATGAACTCATATTTTATGTCTCCCAGCTAGGACTCTCTCAAATGATCCTAGAGAGAAGGATTCAAAACCAACAACAGAAGATAATTTGTACCCTCCGGCCCCATTAGGTTCATCTGCAGGGAAGATGAATTCTCCAAATAATATGGCACTATAAGAGCTTGGGACATCCTTATATGGGAATCTTCCAAAATATTTCCCTTCCCTCGATTATATTCTATCTCGAAGTCATAGTCTTATGATAACTCCGACCAATGTCTTTGTCTCAAGTTTAGTTCTCTATGAATGAAGATGTACCTGATACGCTGGTGGTCTGAGTAAACCATAATGCGCCCTCCCAGAAGATAGTGTCTCTACATCCTCAGGGCAGAGACTACCACTTTGAGATCTATGTCATGATTTGTATAGTTCTCCTCATGGGGAATCAACTTCCACGACCTGTATGTGATAACATCAGGTTGTTTCATCAGCATCCAACGGAGCCAATATCTAGAGGCATCACAATACATTATGAACTGCACACCCTCCTCTACTAGTTCCAATATGAGATCACTCTTAAGCATCTATCTAAACTCCTCTAAGTCCCTCTTTCATTGTTCAGAAAAGGTAAAAATATTCCCATTCCATTATTAGACATTAAAATGGGATGTGATTCCAGATTAGTATGCTTCAAACCTACTATAATACCCTAAAAATCCATTGAACATCTATACCTCTGACACATTCGTAGGTGTTTCCCAAACAAGAACTACTTCGACCTTTTTTGTATCAATGTCAAAAACTTATTCAGGATTGACATGCCTTATAAAGTGAAATTTGTGTATCTATTTCTAGAAGTTCGAGATATTTACATTATGTTGGTGCACTCGGAGAAAGTATAGGACCATCCTATTGTTCTCTGCATTATCCTCTCATTTTTTAGAGTATATGAGTATATCATTGATGAAGACAACAATAAACTGGTCCATGTATAGGTATAATACCTAGTTCATAATATCCACAAACATGGAAGGATAATTCACTACACCAAATAGAATCACTAAAAACTCATAGAGTTTGTAGAGACATCAGAATGCTAGCTTTAGAATGTCAACATCACAAACCCTCAACTGGTGGTAGTAGGATCTGAGATAGATCATTAAAAAAACGCATGCCTCACATATGATCAAACATGTCAACAATTATCTCCAAGGGGTACTTGTTCATTGTCATGTCCTGGTTTAAGAGATGATAATAAATTCAAATAAGTAAGATCTTATCTGCATTTCTTATGAACGAAAGTAGTGATTCCTAGGGGATACACAATGGTTTTCATGAAACCTTTCTCAAAAAGGTCCTCTAACTGCAACAATAGATTCCAGGGCACAATAGGTTCTATCTGATATACCACAGAAGATAATAAGGAATCCCCAATATTACGTAAATGAAAAACTCCATCACTCTCCTTGGAGGTAGACTATAAATTTTTTCAGGGAAGATTCCCTATAATACTTCACAATTAAAGGAACCCATATGCCTGAGTAGCCTACTACACTAAGGGATACACTTGACCACTAAAAGGTTATGGGGTGAAACCTCCTTCTCACAGAACCCACTTTACATGCCATTAGATCTCTCTCACCCAAGAAGGGGATATCATTCCATCAGTGTGTAGGAATCAATATTTTCTGTGGTGGCAATAAATCTTGGATCAGACCATGGAACGACAATACATACCCAATATAACATCATAGGGTTCCATTGTAAAGAAAAATTGTCCCACATGAATCTCTCTCTTTTCTACGTGATTTCTCACACTATGATAAAGTGAATGATACAGAAAAATAGTTCCCTTTAGGAACCTCAGGATAAAGCTATTGTGTTAGCACCTCAAGTGAAAATCAAGAGAGTAGAATATAATCTATTTGAACCTCACGATTTACTCATCCACTTTCATCCCTACCTATTGCATTTCTAGAAGCTCCCAGATCTAAATTGAGAAAATTATGGAGGGGTAGTACTCCTTATAAAAAAACTATTGGAAGTCATCAATTGAGTGATTTTAATCATCATTCACTAGTGTAATGGGGATCCACCATATCCATCTATCATATGGAAAGGGATAGATTCCAAATCCACCACCAAATATTGTAGGGTCTGAATAAGCCAGAAGATACATACCACTGAATTTATCCAATACTCTACTACCCGGGGATATAGATTTTCATTTAATGTCTACAGTATCTGATGATGGAACTCATAGAGTGTGATACACCTATGCACATCCTCATCCTACTCTATTAGAATGATCTACTTCTTAATTGGGAGAGGTTGTACAACCTTTTCACCGAGAAGAAGGTAATTGAGCGATTGGCCCTGAACTGAAGCCTCATTGCTCATAGGATCGTCATTATGAACTAGAGCTGGTATCCTAGATGGATGTTTTCATGGAGGAATCCTAAAATAAATCATTGAGTACCATAGTTTGATGCTCATACATACATATATATCAACTATAATTGGGATCTAACTAAAAAACAACATTCAAATACCGGATCCTCTATGATTCATTCACCATTGATCCCTAAAAACGTTTCATTACGTCGAGTCGAGAAATTTGTATTGATGTCCATGGTGAATGGATATGTCAACCACCTATAACATCATTGGACTCCCTTTCGTGAGAGAATTAGTCAAGAAACTTTGAAACAATTTCCCTAAACCAAACTAATGCTCCTAATGGGATAAATCCAAACAATATCCCACGGAATTAAATATCTCTGATACAAATATGCTATTACCCGAACCATATCAGGGCCCGAGCCGCAAATAACCCAAAATCCACTTCCATAAAAAATTATTATTATACTAATAATATTTCATATTATCCTATAAAATTGTTATATATTATTAAATATTTAAAATTATATTTATTTTAATATTTTTAATGCCACTTAATTGAGTTTTTAATTAATTTAATAATTATTTTATCAATATTGTGTAATTAATTTTGAAATTTTTTCTATAGTAAAAATTAAATATATATTTACATGAAATATATAATCTATTGATATCTAAAATGAATATATATAGTTTTTAATATCTTCAATTGATTCATATATTAAAAAATATATTCTTATTTAATGTAATATTGTTACATTGGGCCACCCTCGTTGATTTTAATAATACAAAAGTTATTGACTGGGACAAGTAACCATTATTTTATTAAATTTAGAAAAAAAAATTTAAGAATCAAATTATTTTCATCCAATAATAATTTTGAAATTGTAGTGTAATTGTATAATCATTATCACTTTATTCATAACCTAAATTACCCAATCTTACCATTTATCTTGTTATCAAAATTTATAAATGTTACTATTTATATTCTCTAAAAATAAATGGAAAATAATTACTAAATTTTGGCCATATGATTCCAAAATATGGAATCTATTTTTAAAAATTCAAATCAAATAAAATTGGAAAATTATTTTAAATTTATCACACATACATGATGAAATATAATGTCTTTACTTTGAAAATATTCAAAAGATTGAAATGGTTTTATATCCAAACTCAATGTCAAATTGATTAAAATATACTAAATTGGATTAATATATGTAAAATATAATTATTTATACTTTAAATCAATTTAAAACATGTTTTAACAATATAAATATGTTAGTTGAAAAATTTGTTTTCAATTAAAATTCAATATTTCTTTATTATTCATCAAAACATGAAACTTCTCTGAAATATAATAAAATTTCACCAAAGGTAAATTTTGATTCCAAAATTACAAATATGATGTTTATTATTAAAATATAATTTATTAAAGTTTTAAATCATTGTATTGAAACTGATGTTTCACTAAAATGCGATGAAACTTCTTTTAGAAAAATATTGTTTTAAGCTAATAATCGAATTTATGTTTATATCATGTATATAAAACACAAAGTATGGATTATTAATTTTTTATTGTATATTATTTATAGATATATATTTAATTAATATAATCCCTCAATATATATTTTTTTATTTTCTTTTTATAAAGCATAGTTGTGTGAATTTAAATTATTTTTTAAAAAAATATTTCTTTATAATATCAAACTAGATTTACATGTGTAAACCATAATTTCATAATTCATTTAATAATTTTCATATTTTATATTTGAATGGATAGTATATAATTTTCTGGTCTAAATAATTACAATAATAAAATGATGTCTTGTAGAAACTCAATATAGCATGTAATAAAAACCGATACGGTATTGTGTGTAACTAAACAAAACAAAAATATAAAATCATTTTAAAAAATATATTTCATAAAAATATTAGTGAGTTACATTTCTCTAGTGAGGTATTCCCACTAAGTACTATGTGTCGGTGACAAGGCTTAAAATATTTATAGGGAGAGGACATCCTCTACCTATGTCCATGGGCTCACTAATCAAGTTATAACTTAGTAACCCAAGTTGATTTCCTCCATTGGATTGATGAATTAGGGGACCCCTCTAGGTGAACCTTTGGGATATTAACATGAATTGGTGTATGTGTAAATGAGAAAATATGGTTTTGGGTGTTACTGTTGATCCTAGAAAAATTTATAATACTATTGAATATGGGATAGTGATTTCTTGTGTTGGCATTCGTCAAGCCCTTTTTTTAATATTTTTTTGGAAATTATATTTAATCTTCCTAGATTTCAATAAATATAAAGTTATCCTTGGAACTACTGTGATTTTCTAGGATGCATGTGAATATATAGATGTTATGATTGAGACACTAGGACCCTAGATATTTCTCAGAACTGGTCTCATCTTTTGTTCTGGGTGTATGCCCACTTTGGCTAGAAACCATTATGGATGATACAACGATTGGTTCTTTGAGGTGTTTCCAAGGATATAGAATTAGTTTATATTATTTCACACATGCTATAATTCCTATAATTAAAATGATTCATTTGACACTGTGATACAATTTAAAATTTTGAGGATGTTATATTCAAATGGAAATACAATTAAACCCTTGAATGTGCTTGGGAACCCTTTGATTTGAATAGTGGAATGAGGTTTTGGGTGAAAAAATATATATTTTATTCAAGAACATGTGGCTGAACACTTTTTCCTTGGCTCTTAGCCCTCTTTTTAATTGGACATCATCCTAATATTTATAAACACCTACGTACTATAATGGGTTTTAGCTTATGGGATTTACGATAAGGGATACTTCATGATTCCCTATTTTCTGTTAGTCATCATGATGGGGCATGAGTGCGAGATCCACATGACATGGGTAGTGATTCTGATGTTCTAATTATCATACTAAGAGGGACCATGAAACTAAATTAAGTATTTATTATCATTCTAAGAAACATACCTGATAATAAATGGTGGTTATTGGGCATGTACCAACAATTTATATTTGCGGACATCAGGAAATTATGATAAGGTGGTTAAAACAATGCCCATTTCATTCTCAAAGGAATGAAAACATTGAGACAAAGAATTTAATATGGTTAGTTTTATTTATTTTTATAGTGTTTTATTTTCTAATTTTAATTATATCATTATATTTTTGGTATATTATATGACAGTTATTTTGCTTCTTTAATGAGTTATATACTCACACGCTACTTAGGTGACCATGGCACTTAGGTACTCAGGAACCTTACACATGGTTATAGGTACATGTTTTAAAGAGTCTTGGGATTTCATGATCAAGAGGTATATATAATATGGGATTATATATTGTATTTTGGTGCAAATTTATGTTATAGAAAGTACTAGTCTGTATATTATTTATTTTATGTATTTTGTGCATGTGATCATCCTAGTGGGTGATCCATATTATATTATTTTATATAAACAATTACATATTATTATGGTATGTTTGGTTTATTTATTCATTCTTTATACTCTAATATAGGATATATTGTATCCCTAATATATATTCCTAGTTCCATACTAATAGTATGGATCCTCTGACATATAGGGATGATCTCCAAAAGTTTCATGGAAATATGAAACCTCTCTCTTATTGAGTAGCCTCTAAACATGGTCATTACAAAGTGGTATTAGATCCTTTTTTGTTGTGTTATTATTATGGAAATTATATCCAAAAGAGAATAAAATGTTGTATCCTATGGTGAATATTGTTCAAGTACATCATGACCACCTATTCTAGTAGGATGTTTGAGTTACCAACAATGGGATTGAGGTTATAAATTTATGATGTAAATATTGATATTATTTTAATCTCATGTGAAGCAAATTAATTCTTATATTTATATCTTATGAATAATTGTTTTTTTTATTTCTGACCATTTTTAAGAGGCCATATATTTGGTTTAAATCTCGGTTCATGTAGGAATGCGACCTTTTTCATGCATCATTCTTATAAGGTTAGATTAAAATGACATGTATCATCCTTGTAGTGTGATTATTATCATTGATGAGAGTTTAAACAATTTATAGTGTTAGAAACTAATCATATAGATTTTTTCTATATACATATTTGATTTCATTTTAATCTGCTAGATAGACATTCTTGAAAAGTTATTTTAATATAAGGTCATGTGGATCTATTTTGATAGAATTGATATGGAGGGATATGGTTTTGTTCCTCAGTGTATGATACCTACCCAAATCATAGTTTTTTAAAATCGATTTGGTATCCTTATAATTAATAGCCCCCATTGGGGGTTTATCAATTTTAATTATTTATTTGATGTATCAGAAAAAACCTATATGGTGTTTTCTAATATAGATTATAAGGAAATTCAATTTCACATAACCATGTGAAACTGATTTATTTATATAGTTCAACTATTGAATTATTATTGGTAATGGCAACGATGACCGGTGAGGTATGGTTCTTTATGTTATAATCCCATGCATATATTTTCATGATAAATATTTCCTAGTATGGTGGTTTTTTAATTTGAACTCAATTATTACGAGAGACACTTTAGTGGGTGGTTGTTAATTTTATTTTCCATAAGACATTTATATGGGAGCTTGGATGATTTCATGTGACATATGACATATCTTGAGACCTGGATGATGTGTTTGGGGAATGGAGGGATTCCTATTGACCTTTTAGGTGTGAATTGCGTTTATGAGTAACTAAGTTACTAGTTATTTCTTTAGGGTAACCCATTATAATGACTATACATGGTTGTTTAGTACCATAAATATAGAAACCATGGGTATATACTATTTTTTTAGATTATTTCATGGAATGTAGAAATTTTTTTGTGAAGATTCATTGTTATTCATTGGGTTTGTATACAAATATCACATTGAGTGGGCATGTTGGTATTTATTCCACCAAGACAACAAGAATTATGGGTCAAGGATAGCTTCAAAAATAAATACTATTTCAGAACAATGGCATATGGACTTAGTATGTTATTTTTATCATGATAATAGGGTGTAAGATGGTCCTGTATTTGAAAAGAAACATTTAAGGTGTAAGTAATGTGATAAATCAGTGAATGGGGATTGTTCCATCATTTGAAGAGGTTCTCCCTGGATTATCATGGTTATTATTCATTGAAATGATATAGGGTTCACCGTTACTAGTTTTGGGAAGTGAACTTTGACATAGGTGACATTCTAGGACCCTATTTGGATGACATAATCTTGAGTGATTTTATTGGGTAAACTAACATGAAATAGGTTGGGATGTAAGTTTATCGAGGAATGTGATATTATTTTTTATATAATGTGACTGATGGGAGTGTGATTGGGTGTTTTGATTAGGTGAAACGGGAGTGTACACCCATTACATTTGTATGGGTATGAAGGTGACACACACTTCTCATGTTTTAAACCACTAGGATTTCAAATTAGTGAAGTATTTTTGGTGGGTTTTGGAATAATGTAAATATGTAATATTCCTATGTAAATATTATCAAGGTAATTTTACGAGAAAGCATTAAAAATAAAAACATGAAATCTTTAGTTACAAAGCCTATTGATGTTGTTCTCTTGAAGAAAGGTATGTTGGAAAACATGGTGGGTGGTGCTCTTGTAGGTGGAGGAGTCTAATGAACATTGTTAAGTTTTAGATTTCTGTGGGAGTTATGGAAAATATTTGACTAATATGGAATGGGTTTCAACCATAAGAATCTTATTATTTATTGGATGTACATGAGCTTTATTGTGTGCGTCAATGTTTTCTTTGATGAATGATGTATGGGTCGTGTTGATTTGGAGGATGGTTATTAGTATGATGATGGAAATATTCTTATGGAGGTGTGTCTGATATCAGATTGGTATAATGAAAATCATGTTAATAGTTTCATATAAGTATAGGATATTTCACTGCATGATCATTCAATAACTTTAGATAACTGTTAACAAATAGAGATGAATTCAATCGGGTTCCATGGTAAAAGTTAGGTAAATTTTTGGAATGATATAATGTAGTGTTTGACAATCAACATTATGATACATGTTTTTTTGAGGTGGTAATATAGTGATTGGATCGGATGGTTCAATCTCTTTTCATGTTGTGGGGAATGATGGTTTTTTTGGTTGGATAAGGACCCAATCGGAGAATCACACAAGGAGATGGTCTGAACTCTAGTGATCATGTTTCATATTATCACATGTCACGTTAATGATTTATGGAATTGTGATTAGGTGAGGTAATGCCATATTTGTGTGGGATACATGTGATCATGAGATTGGTTGGTTAATCGATGAATGACTGATGTCATGATGTGAATTTATTTACAGTGATCTGGAAACACATCATGTGTGTCATTTTGGATATGATAGATGTGTTCCAAGAGTTGTCTAATGATTTTTTTAAATTATGTTTTTATGTATTTTCCAGGGATGGTGGAGTAAAAATAGATATGGGCTAAGGGCTGGAAATTATAATGGGTACATGAATTATATTAGTACCCTGTGTATTTAGTGTGTGGTGAATTTGAAGATGCACCATGCACAATGGGGGAACAAGAGATAAGTGAGTCAGCAAGATATTTCAAGGATGTGTGGCATTGTTAATTGGAATTAGCTTGTATTATCTAAGTAAATTGATGGGGAGACGAATCCACCATTTAACAAGTAGAGGTGACACATGGGTGTCTCAAAATAGACGGAGTTTGTGGATCATTCTGTTGGTGTTGTAGTGGAATTAATTTGAGTGATGACATGTGATTTAGTGGGTTGATCAGCTTATTTTTGTGTTGCAATTTAGCGGTACATTGATAATTCAGAAGAAGAATGTGGCCATTTTATTATGAAATGTTGAATTTATTTACTTTCTAAAAATGATAAAATTATTTATCTGACTTAGCATTTATGATAATTTCTATTATGTGGGGATTTAAAATCCCCTTTTTTATGAATTGGAAGCAAATTATATAAGAAATTTTAATTTAATAAATAGTCTGTGGGATAGATTTTTATCCGGGGAATTGAATAAAATTATGAGAGTATTTGAACTTATAAAAAGAGTTTCTACATTTTTATGACACTTTTCTAGGAGTTGAAGGTATAATGTTAGAATCAAGGGCTTTATTAAGTGGTTTGGGTTTATAGTGGATGTAGTCTGCATCCATCGGCTAGTATGTGGAACTTAGAGGTGGAAAATTATTCTTAACCCAAATAGGGTTTTAGAGAGAATCCCAAATTCTGTCACCTTTTTTGAATCATGTTAGGGGTCCCCATGGTTACCTTCATCAATCTCATTAAATCTATTTTTTTCGCTTTGCGATAAAAGGTGCATTTCACCTTCCATTGATCTCAGTTGGTCCTATCCTTCCCTCTTTATAATTTAATTTTCTTTATGTTCAAGTCTTAGTCTTAATTCCATCCCAGAATGACGGGTTTGGATAAATGATATGGGGATTTCAGTAATCCATCATATGAGGGAAAATAAAATGGTTTATTCCCATCATCATGTGTTCTTCTGATGGTGGTATGTCAACATATTCATTTTCCATTGGATTCTAATTATTTTAATTTTGATTGATTATAGAATTAAAAAAATTTATTGTTATATTTAAGGGGATGATATGAGGTTCCTCTACAAAATTCATTTTGGTTATTGGTTGTGGTTCCAACACAGTGAGACTTTTCAGTAAGATTTTTGTTGAATATTAAAAGTTAAATATTATTTTTCATTATTCTAAAAATGATAAAATAGTTTAAAATTATTATAATTTATTATACTAATTGTATATTGATTTTTGATAGGGTCTCATGAGGATGGATGATTCT
Organism: Viscum album; assembly: GCA_963277665.1. Taxonomy (NCBI): domain Eukaryota; kingdom Viridiplantae; phylum Streptophyta; class Magnoliopsida; order Santalales; family Viscaceae; genus Viscum; species Viscum album. The sequence continues at coordinate 1,862,444,310 of OY728126.1, read as the reverse complement.
TGAATTATTATGTATTGGTCTCAACATCAACATTCGAGCAATAAAATTAAAGATTTAAAGATTCATGATGAGGTAAGTGGTCCTAGTGTTAAATAAATGGATTTATGCATGATTTGTATATGCATATGGTTGTGTGGCCATTATTTTAGTGAGATTTAACATATTATTTTTTTAATTTAAAATAAAATTTTTAATTTATCTGGTGACCATGTATAAAAATGACATGGTGTCTAGACCACCACATACCTTGTACTCTTGCTCGATACCTCATCTTCCAAAGGTTGAGGCTTAGAATAATTGGATACCTAGGTATTTATACACATCCACCATGGGGTGTATAATGTAATGATGTTGAAAATCCTAGGAGTAATTGTGAGTACCCATGAGATGAATTATTTTTTAATGGATATACAACAACAATATCAGAGATGGGTTGGGTGAGTTGACTATTATGGAGTAACCCTGGATATAGAGATGGTACAAAAGACATATCTTGAGATATATTTCAATGTAGTGTTACCCAAATGCAATGTAGGTTCATGGGATGACATTGATGATGTTAATAGATAGAATTTCCTCCAAGATATAGACATTGTCCATAGAGAATAATTGTGAATGGGGAAACCAAGTGGAATAGAGCAAATTTAGTAATGATATAAGGGACACATATGGGTTCCCCATTAATATATAACCCTTAGTATCTATACATTTCTACGAGTATGTTTGGATTTTGGAGTCACAATATAACTAGATCCAATGGACAATCCAATTAGTTCTATGATGATAGGTTTAGGCATGGGTGTTCGTATAGCCCTTACTATGTTCATTTTAATTTATTAATGTATGTGATATGCGATTTTCTAGTATTTATAGGAATTTTATGTCAGTTATAGGATTAATATTATTATCAAATACACCCACTGATCTTCTAAATTTATGGATGAGGACTTGGGATAACCTATATATAGGGTAATTGGACTCATGGTATTTTGGGAGTAGATACCTTGTCTGACAAGCATCCCTTATTGGAATGAAATTAGTCGATGCCTAGTGGTGGTTCCTAAGATCCAAAATTATAATATATGATATAACCAATGTATAAATATCTATAAAAAATGTCATTCCATTAAAATGATGATACCCTTGAAAATTTTCAGGTATTCATTTTTCAAATGGTGATACAATTAAACCACTGTGAATTCATCGGATTCCATGGTTCGAATGAGTTATTTTGAGGGAGATTAACCCCAAAAATAGATGATGGATATCCTAAGGGGGACTATTGGATAACCCCAATATGTTCCATGGATATATCATATGATCACGTGGAGAAACCATTGGTGTTTTAGTAGTGGATTTGTGTGATGTTGATGCTCTGGTGAGTGCTTATGTTAACTATGAGGGTATTCCATTCTTTTTTAGGTAACCTTGGGGTTATTCATTCTTTGAAATATTTTACAACCTATGGAATTTCACCTCCTAAGATTAAAAAAATTTCCTAAAAGTTATGATTCTCCTATACTACCATGTGATTCAGCATAAGGTCCTGATGATGAAAAATTCTCGGTGACACCCCAGGGTTTACTACTCATCATGATAGAGGCGTGTATGTGGGACCCCTAGGGTGTGGACAATGGTTCGCTTGAGGCGATTCTTAATCTTATATGTAACACCTGAGACTTTTATGTTATATAAATCATCAAAGGAATCTTTTTCTACACACAACACTTTCTTGTCTTGCTTTACACGAAATCACGAGTTTCCTCGATAGCTTGCGTCGTATGCAATACCGAGTTTCACTAAACAACGATATACTATTAAAATATTATTAAAACTAGCCGTTATGAATAGTAATAACCACTTTTTTAAATTTTATAAATTTTATTTTTCAAAATGGACATCATTTTTGGATTCGTAATATCGAAATTAGCATAGGGTGAAATTTTGGTATTTTTCTGAAACCATTCAATTTTTGATGAAGAGTGAAACCACTAAGTGGTAGTTAAAAAACTGAATTTTTCATAAAACTTAATTTTACCGCTTCTGTGAGTGGAATTTCGAAAATACGAGAGACACGGTTGATTTCAGTAAGTAAAATGTGGTTCAATGCGATGAAAATAATTTTTAGGTGAATAATAACTTTTTAGTTTTTTTACCACGGTTAAAAGTAAATAGGGTAATTAAGGGTAAAAATGATATTATTATTACCCTAACACATGTTCTAATTCTATTGGACAAATATAATTGGACCAAAAACAACCTTAGGAATAAAATATGACCATTTAGTCTCACTTGGATTTGATTAGGACATTTATTATTAATTTATTTAAAGAAGGGTCAAAATAGTTAAAATCAAAGTTCAATAAGTAAATCATTTTGAATATGGGGTTATACATAATATAAATTCGACTATAAATATTCATTAGAAATATAAAAAGATTTCCTACATAATGGTATTTTATTTGTAATTTTAAGACATTAAATAATTTAATTTATTTATGACACAACGATGATGCAATAATTATCTTATTAATGAAATATTGACATAATTGTTGTTATAAATACCCAAATAAATGTAATTTTTAGACTTTTTATGAATTAAACAAATTTTATAGGTTAATATGACATGTTATTATTGATGTAATTAAATTTTTTCGAACTTATCATTCTGTTATGATTTTCACAAAAATCAATTACTAAAAAGTGTCAAAATTGACATAAAATAGTTTTTAAAACAAATATTATATTATTAATTGTTATTTTATTCCTAAAAATCTAATGTTCGGCCAAATGACTTAGATAAGGTTATATATTTAAATAATAAACAACTTGGGGATCTTTTGGCTTGATATAGTATGTTTATTAACATTATATTATAATAACACAAGAAGACACGGTAAAAGTAAAATTATTTAACTTAATTTTAAATCTACATGATAAGGTTAAAATAGGAACCTAAACTTGTCTAAATTATATTGGATGAGAGGATTTCGACCCATCCCCAACGTAGCCTCGAAATAAATCAATTTTTAGCTATTTAAAACCGAACTTGACTTTATAATAAAATAATATTTTTAGTTATTCCAAAGGTTCCCCTCTCATCCCTTATAAAAGGGCACCTCCTCCCTCTCTTCCTCACACCACTTTGAGCCTTCATGCTCGGCCAACCCCTGTCAATTTCTTCTCTCCAATTCCCTAGAAACATCCTAGAGGTTCTGGTCTTTTTCAAAGACCCATTTTAGTGCCCTAAAAGGAGGTCTCAAAGAATCACTTCAAAGAAGAGGAGGTTCGGACACGTACAAAGCATATCGGACCTAAGTTAAGGGAAATATCACAATCTCATTTTTATCCGAGATTGTTTATACTTCGGATTTTACTAGGGTGTATTTTATCATCCACATCCATGTTTCCTCAATATGTAATATTATTTCCATCCACCTATAATTGTTTAAATCCAATTTTACCCTTCGGTGAGTTTTTAGTAAAATATATGAAAGGAATCTTTTGTCGTTTTTCGTACGAGGTACTTTTTGACTTTTCCGACAAAAGTACGAGAAGAATGTTTTTTTAACTTATACGGAATGAATGGATTTTTAAAACATTATTTCCAAGAAGCTTCATTTACAAGTTTTCAAGTTTATTTTTAATCAACTTCTTTTAGTTTAAAATTGTATGACATGTTAAGAATGGAAAATGTTTTTGAAGTAGAAAGGATATTTTCCTCAAGAATGGTGTTCAAGTGTTTTATCAAAATTATTTTCCATCTAAGATAATATAGGGTTCTATTTCTATCCCTATTTTTACATTGTTTTGATTATGTTATGATGGAATTATTTTTATGAGGTCCTTTTATCTTATATGGATTATGTTATGATGGCATGATGTTTAAGAATCCCATTTTTATTACATGGGTTATGCAATAATGTATGATTTAAGATTTTGTGGCACACATAAGAATGGTATCATTATGAGACGGGTGGGACCTATATCTCCCTCCAATGCAATGGGTAAAGATTTTATATCTAATGAGATAGACATGGCTGGAACGGTAGGTTATACCAGTTCAGTGAAACAGGACTGAAACGAGAGTGACTCGGTTCAGAAATGGACTTTGTCCACTAAGATAGTCTTGGAAATGAGTCTTGACTAATAATAAATGATTCTGTATGATTATGTGTGTATGCCACAAAGTTTCATGTTTTAAATTATGATAATTGGGATTTCATTTCACTACTATGATTTATCCCATGTTATGAAATTATTCTCTCTTTTGCTGGTTAAGATTTCCAAAAATGTTATGTTCTTATGAATATGATGTGATTGATATTTCTTTTATTTACCCTTACTGAGCATTTGAGCTCACCCTTTTGTATGTTTTATTTCCCTAGGTCAGGAAGAAGGTTATTAAGTAGAATATGCCAAAAAGGGACTCTAGATATGATGAAATAAATGGGAGGCAATGTAGATGCTTTATGAACCAGTTGTTTATGTTTCCCAGTTTCTAAAGACACTATACCTATACGGTCCTTTCTTGGTTTTGTTATATGTTGTAATAAGTTCGCTTCAATTCTGAATTAATAACAATGTATGTAAAGTATGGGTCATTGTAGTTGGTATCAGAGGAAATGTACAGTAAAACTTTGGAAACTAGGATGTGAAAGCCTTAGTAAGAACCCTAAGGATAAGTCTAAGCATAGACCAAAATCTTAGTGTTTTAGAAATAGACATGAATAACCTAGGATAAGACCTTAAGTGTGAAATTTTATGCTTGATTATGTGGTTTTCCTATTATAATTATTGTTGCTCACACTATTATTCTTTGTTTTAGTCAATGGCTGGAACCCGAAGGAACTGTGTTAATGCGGAATGCGACGGGCAATGCAATGATTGTCCCCCTGAGCAACCAAACGTTATGGGAGATGGAATGAAAAATCTTGTAGCCATGCTCACACAACTTTCTCAAGCTATGAATCATGCAGGACTTCCAAACGAGAAAAGGAAGGAGCAACATTCTGTTGAATCCTTCATGAGACATCGTCCACCTTCATTCAGCGGGTCTACTAATCCATTAGTTGCTGAACCATGGATTAGTACTACTGAAAAGATATTTTCAGTTCTTCAATGTTCAGAGCATGATAAAGTCATATTAGAAGTGTATCGTTTGGAAGGTGATACTGATCAATGGTGGAATTTTATTAAGAATAAGAGTCAAAGGGATGAAATTGAGTCCATGGAATGGGATGAGTTCAAGAACTTATTTTTAAATAAGTACTTCCCTAGTATTCTCCGAACAAAGATGGAGAAAGAGTTTCTTGAACTGAAGAAAAAGAATGATGAATCTGTTGGTACCTATGAAGCAAATTTTACAAGACTTGCAAGGTATGCTTCTGGTATTATTATCCAACCTTAGAGTAAGATCAATCGATTCTTTAGTGGCTTAAAACCAAGTCTTCGAAGGGCCTTAGCCATAAGGGACTTCAATAGCTACGAGGAAATCGTTCGATGTGCTCTCAAAGTTGAGATGGATATTGGAGTAACCCATAAGTCATATGGGTTTGATAAGAAGAGGAGAATGGAATTCAAAGGAATATCTAAAGATCACACTGAAAATAAGATGAGTTTTCCCTTATGCTCAAAGTGTGGAAAGAAACATGGAGGGGGTTGTCTTAAAGGGACAAGTAAATGTTTCAAATGTGGAAAGGAAGGTCATCAGGCATTTGAATGCCCCGATGAGGGGAAGAAGAAGTCTAATGATGCAAACAATGGAAGGGATACACAGAATGAACCTACTACACTTTAATGTTTCAAGTGCAAGGAGATGGGACATTATGCCAATAAATTCCCTAATCCAAGGGTTGATGAAGATGGTCGACGTCAAAAAAATATTAAGGCTAATGACAAAGGAAAGTCACATGAAATTTCCATCAGCGATGTGGAGTATGATAATGATGTGGTGAAAGGTACACTTACCATCCACTCTAAAGTAGCAAATGTTTTATTGGATTCTGGATCCACCCACTCCTTTATTACTGAAGAATTTTCTTAGGGTATCACCATATTACCTCAATAATTTGATGTTGAGTTAGCTGTGACAACACCTAATGGAACAACAGTCGCATCAAAATTTTATAATTCTTCTCCGATTGATGTTTGTGGGAAAGTGCTTCCTGCAAATCTTGTGATCCTTCCTATAGTGGAATTTGATGTGATTATTTCATGGATTGGCTTTCTCTACCTAGAGCTCATATTAATTGCCAATTAAGGGAAGTCATATTACATATTCCAGATCAATCTATGATCGTCTATCGATGTAAGGATGAACATAACCTTCCAGTGGAAATTTCTTCCATTTTATGGGTATTGATTCCACTAAATGAAGGTTATTTATCTCAAATGGTTTGTGAGAAACTCATGATTAAGAATATGCCCATTGTACGGGAGTTTGATGATGTCTTTCCGGAGGAATTACCAGGTCTTCCACTGAATCGTGAAGTTGAGTTTTCAATAGAACTTGTACCGGGTGCTTTGCCTATTTTAAAGATGCCTTATAGAATGGCCCCAATTGAGTTGCAGTAATTGAAGAAGCAACTCCAAGAGAATCTTGATAAGGGGTTCATACGCCCTAGTGTGTCACCTTGGGGAGCACCTGTTCTGTTTGTTAAGAAGAAAGATGGATCAATGAGACTCTGCATTGATTATCGAGAACTTATCAAGATCACTATCAAGAACAAATATCCTCTCCGACGCATTGATGACCTATTTGACCAACTACGCGGAGCTCAATACTTTTCCAAGATTGATCTTCGTTCATAGTATCATCAATTAAGGGTCAAAAGGGAGGATATACCAAATATGGATTTCCGTACAAGGTATGAACACTATGAATTTATAGTGATGCCATTTGGTCTTACTAATTCCCCTGCAATCTTCATGGATATAATGAATAGAGTCTTTAATGACTATCTTGATCAGTTTGTGGTAGTCTTTATAGACGATATTCTTTTCTATTTAAAGAGCAAGGAATAATATGAAGATCACTTGAGAATTATATTGAAAACCTTGAGAAAGGAGAAGCTTTATGCCAAATTTACCAACAGTGATTTTTGGCTTCAAAAAGTTGAATTTTTGGTTCACATAATCTCAAAAGAGGGGATATCTGTGGATCCAGCAAAAACAGAGGTTATCTAAAGATGGTTGAGACCAACAACAGTGACTGAGATCCGAAGTTTTCTTGGTTTGGATGGATATTATCGACGTTTTGTGAAATTTTTTTTTAACAATTTTCTAATCCACTCACCATGTTGACTCAGAAAGGAGTTAAGTTTGTTTGGACGTAGGAATGTGAGGAGAATTTCAAGGAGTTGAAAAGAAGGTTATCCAGTGCACTTGTGCTCACACTGCCTTGTAGTGGAGAAAGGTTTGTGATCTACAGTGATGCATCCAAGAAGGGATTGGGGTGTGTTCTTATGAAAAATGATATAGTGATAGCTTATGCCTCACGACAGTTGAAAATCCATGAGCAAAATTACCCAACACATGATTTGGAGTTAGCTGCGGTAATATTTGCATTAAAGAATTGGAGGCATTACCTTTATGGTGAAAGGTGTGATATTTATACTGATCATAAAATTTTAAAGTATATTTTTACACAAAAGGAGCTGAATATTCGCAAAAGAAGATGGTTGGAGATGATTAAGGATTACGACTGCTCAATCCACTACCACCCTGGGAAAGCAAACAAGGTGGCAGATGCATTAAGTCGACAAGACCATGCTAGTTTATCCATGATGAGTATCATAAAAGATCCAATATTTATGGATTTACGAAGGATGGATCTTGAAATTATAATGAAAGGGGAAAATCGTATCTTTCTCAAATGAATGTTCAACCATCTATACATGTGAAGAATAAAGAGGCACAGAAAGAAGATGTCGAGTTACAAAAGAAGGTCAGAAATGTTCCTGAATTCAACCTTGATTGTGATGGGATAATAAAGTTCACAAATCGGGTTTGTGTTCCTCCCATCCCCGAATTAAAGAAGGAGCTGCTGGATGAGGCACATAGTTCTTCATTCTCTATTCATCCTGGAAGCACGAAGATGTATAGGGACCTGAAAGATTACTTCTGGTGGGATGGCATGAAAAGAGATGTTGTTGAATATGTCTCTCGATTCTTGGTTTGTCAACAAGTTAAAGCTAAGAGACAAAAGTCTAAGGGGATGTTACAACCATTACCCATACCCGAAGGGAAATGGGAAAACATCACTATGGACATTGTCACAGGACTTCCTAAAACATCCAAAGGCAATAATGCTATCTGGGTCATAGTTGATCGTCTTACAAAGTCTGCACACTTCATTGTTATTAGAGAGGATTTATCTCTAGATCAGCTTGCCAGGATATATGTAAAGGAAGTGGTAAGATTTCAATGAGTACCACTTTCTATTATATCTGATCGGGATCCGAGATTTACCTCGATGTTCTGGTGAAGTCTTCATCATACTCTGGATACAGAGTTGAGTTTCAGCACTGCTTATCATCCTCAGACAGACGGTCAGTCTGAGAGAACAATTCAAACTCTAGAAGATACGTTGAGAGCTTTCTCTATGGATTTCAAAGGTGGTTTAGATAAACACCTACATTTGGTGGAATTTTCATATAATAATAGCTTTCACTTCAGTATTCAGATGGCTCCTTATGAGGCTCTATATGGAAAGAAATGCAGGACTCCAACTTGCTGGGATGAAGTTGGGGAAATAAAGCTATTAGGACCCGATCTCATTGATGAAATGGAATAAATGGTCAGATCTATTCAACAACACATAAGAGCAGCTTAGAGTAGATAGAAATGTTATTCCGACAAACAAAGAAAAGACCTAGAGTTTGAAGTGGGTGATAAAGTGTTCTTACGAATATCTCCCTGGAAGAGGGTTATGAGATTTGGAAAGTAGGGGAAGTTGAGCCCTAGATATATCGGTCCATTCGAAATACTGGATCGTGTTGGGAAGGTAGCTTACCGATTGGTGCTTCCACCGAATCTATCTCAAGTTCACGATGTGTTCCATGTATCACTCTTGAGAATGTTCATACCTGATCCTTCACATGTACTCAGCTGAGAAGTTGTACCGCTGGAGCAAGATCTTTCTTATGAAGAACAACCGATAGAGATTCTGGATCGTAGCGAAAAAGTCCTACGAAACAAGACCACTCGATTGGTGAATGTTTTATGGAGGAACCACCAATTAGAAGAAGCTACATGGGAGCTTGAGGATATGATGAGGGAGAGGTATCCTCGTCTGTTTGTCACAATGTGACGAATTTCGAGGGCGAAATTATTTTTAAGGGGGGTAGAATGTAACACCTGAGACTTTTATGTTATATAAATCATCAAAGGAATCCTTTTATACACACAACACTTTCTTGGCTTTCTTTACACAAAATCGCGAGTTTCCTCGATAGCTTGCATCGTACGCAATACCGAGTTTCACTAAACAACGATATACTATTAAAATATTATTAAAACTAGCCGTTATTAATAGTAATAACCACTTTTTGAAATTTTCTAAATTTTATTTTTCAAAATGGACTTCTTTTTTGGATTCGTAAAATCGAAATTAGCATAGGGAGAAATTTTGGTATTTTTTCTGAAAACTTTCAATTTTTGATGAATAGTGAAACCACTAAGTGGTAGTTAAAAAAACTGAATTTTTCATAAAACTTAATTTTACCGCTTCTGTGAGTGGAATTTTGAAAATCCGAGAGACACGGTTGATGCTAGTAAGTAAAATGTGGTTCCATGAGATGAAAATAATATTTTTGGTGAATAGTAACTTTTTACTTTTTTTTACCACGGTTAAAAGTAAATAGGGTAATTAAGGGTAAAAATAATACTATTATTACCCTAACACATGTCCTAATTCTATTAGACAAGTATAATTCGACCCAAAACAACCTTAGGAATAAAATATGACCATTTAGTTCCACTTGGATTAGATTAGGACATTTATTATTAATTTATTTAAAGAAGGGTTAAAATAGTTAAAATCAAAGTTTAATAAGTAAATAATTTTTAATATGGGGTTATACATAAGATAAATTAGACTATAAATAATCATTAGAAATCTAAAATGATTTCCTACATAATGGTATTTTATTTTTAATTTTTATACATTATATAATTTAATTTATTTATGACACAATGATGATGCGGTAATTATCTTATTAATGAAATATTGACATAATTGATGTTATAAATACCCAAATAAATTTAATTTGAGACTTTTTATGAATTACACTAATTTCATAGGTTAATATGACATGTTAGTATTGATGTAATTAACCTTTTTCGAACTTATCATTCTGTTATGATTTTCAAAAAAATCAATTACTAAATAGTGTCAAAATTGACATAAAATAGTTTTTAAAACAAATATTATATTAATAATTGCTATTTTATTCCTAAAAATATAAGGTTCGGAAAAATGACATAGATAAGGTTATATATTTTAATAATAAACAACTTGTGGTTCGTTTGGTTTGATATAGTAAGTTTATTAACCTTATAGTATAAGAACACAAGAAGACACAGTAAAAGTAAAATTATTTAACTTAATGTTAAATCTACATGATATGGTTAAAATAGGAACCTAAACTTGTCTAAATTCTATTGGGTGAGAGGATTTCGACCCATCCCCACATTAGCCTCGAAATAAATCAATTTGGAGCTATTTAAAACCGAACATTACTTTATAATAAAATAATATTTTTAGTTATTCGAAAGGTGCCCCTCTCCTCCCTTATAAAAGGGCACCTCCTCCCTCTCTTCCTCACACCACTTTGAGCCTTCATGCTCGGCCAACCCCTGTCAATTTCTTCTCTCCACTTCCCTAGAAACATACTAGAGGTTCTGGTCTTTTTCAAAGACCCATTTTAGTGCCCTAAAAGGAGGTCTCAAAGAAGCCCTTCAAAGAAGAGGAGGTTCGGACACGTACAAAGCATATCGGTCCTAAGGTAAGGGAAATATCACAATCTCATTTTTATCCGAGATTGTTTATACTTCAGATTTTACAAGGGTGTATTTTATCATCCACATCCATGTTTCCTCAATATGTAATATTATTTCCATCCACCAACAATTGTTTAAATCCAATTTTACCCTTCAGTGAGTTTTTAGTACAAGATATGAAAGGAATCTTTTGTCGTTTTTCGTACGAGGTACTTTCTGACTTTTCCGAAAAAAGTACGAGAAGAATGTTTTTTTAACTTATAAGGAATGAATGGATTTTTAAAACATTATTTCCAAGAAGCTTCATTTACAAGTTTTCAAGTTTATTTTTAATCAACTACTTTTAGTTTAAAATTGTATGACATGTTAAGAAAGGAAAATGTTTTTGAAGTAGAAAGGATATTTTCCTCAAGAATATTGTTCAAGTGTTTTATCAAAATTATTTTCCATAAAAGATAATATAGGGTTCTGTTTCTATCCCTATTTTTACATTTTTTTTCTTATGTTATGATGGAATTATTTTTATGATGTCCTTTTATCTTATAAGGATTATGTTATGATGGCATGATGTTTAAGAATCCCATTTTTATGACATGGGTTATGCAATAATGTATGATTTAAGATTTTATGGCACACATAAGAATGGTATCATTATGAGATGGGTGGGACCTATATCTCCCTCCAATGCATTAGGTATTGATTTTATATCTCATGAGATAGACATGGTTGGAACGGTAGGTTATACCAGTTCAGTGAAACAGGACTGAAATGAGGGTGACTCGGTTCAGAAATGGACTTTTTACACTAAGATAGTCTTGGAAATGAGTCTTGACTAATAAGAAATGATTCTCTATGATTATGTGTGTATTCCATAAAGTTTCATGTTTTAAATTATGATTATTGGGATTTCATTTCACTACTATGATTTATCCCATGTTATGAAATTATTCTCTCTTTTGCAGGTTAAGATTTCCAAAATGTTATGTTCTTATGAATATGATGTGATTGATATTTCTTTTATTTACCCTTACTGAGCATTTGAGCTCACCCTTTTGTATGTTTTATTTCCCCATGTCAGGAATAAGGTTATTAAGTAGAATATGCCAAAAAGGGACTCTAGATATGATGAAATAAATGGGAGGCAAAGTAGATGCTTTATGAACCAGTTGTTTATGTTTCCCAGTTTCTAAAGACACTTTACCTATACTGTCCTTTCTTGTTTTTGTTATATGTTGTAATAAGTTCGCTTCTATTATGAAGTAATAACAATGTATGTAAAATATGGGTCATTATAGTTGGTATCAGAGGAAAGGTATAGTCAACCTTTGGAAACTAGGATGTGAAAGCCTTTGTAAGAACCCTAAGGATTAGTCTAAGCATAGAACACAATCTTAGTGTTTTAGAAATGGATATGAAAAACCTAGGATAAGACCTTAAGTGTGAAATTTTATTCTTGATTATGTGGTTTTCCTATTATAATTAGTGTTGGTCACACTATTCTTCTTGGTTTTAGTCAATGGATGGAACCCGAAGGAACCGTGTTAATGCAGAATGCGACAGGAAATGCAATGATTGTCCCCCTGAGCAACCAAACGTTATGGGAGCTGGAATGAAAAATCTTGTAGCCATGCTCACACAACTTTCTCAAGCTATTAATCATGCAGGACTTCCAAACGAGCAAAGGAAGGAGCAAAATTCTGTTTAATCCTTCATGAGACAGTGTCCACCTTCACTCAGCGGGTCTACTGATCCATTAGTTGCTGAACAATGGATTAGTACTACTGAAAAGATATTTTCAGTTCCTCAATGTTCTGAGCATGATAAAGTCATCTTAGCAGTGTATCATTTGGAAGGTGATGCTGATCAATGGTGGAATCTTATTAAGAATACGAGGCAAAGGGTTGAAATTGAGTCCATGGAATGGGACGAGTTCAAGAACTTATTTTTCAATAAGTACTTCCCTCGTATTCTCCGAACAAAGATTGAGAAAGAGTTTCTTGAACTGAAGCAAAAGGATGATGAATCTGTTGGTACCTATGAAGCAAATTTTACCAGACTTGCAAGGTACACGTCTGGTATTATTATCCAACCTTAGAGTAAGATCGATCGATTCTTTAGTAGATTAAAACCAAGTCTTCGAAGGGCCTTAGCCATAAGGTACTTCAATAGCTACGAGGAAATCGTTCGATGTGCTCTCAAAGTTGAGATGGAGATTGGAGTAACCCATCAGTCATATGGGTTTGATAAGAAGAGGAAAATGGAATTCAAAGGAAAATCTAAAGAGCACACTGAATAGAAGATGAGATTTCCCTTATGATCAAAGTGTGGAAAGAAACATGGAGGGAGTTGTCTTAAAGGGACAAGTAAATGTTTCAAATGTGGAAAGGAAGGTCATCGGGCATTTGAATGCCGTGATGATGGGAAGAAGATGTCTAATGATGCAAACAAAGGAAGGGATACACAGAATGAACCTACTACACTTCAATGTTTCAAGTGCAAGGAGATGGGACATTATGCCAATAAATGACATAATCCAAGGGTTGATGATGATGGACGATGTCAACAAAATCTTAAGGCTAATGACAACGGAAAGTCACATGAAATTTCTATCAGCGATGTGGAGTATGATAACGATGTGGTGAAAGGTACACTTATCATCCACTCTAAAGTAGCAAATGTTTTATTTGATTCTGGATCCACCAACTCCTTTATTTCTGAAAACGTTTCTAAGGGTATCACCATATTACCTCAATAATTAGATGTTGACTTAGCTGTGACAACACCTAATGGCACAACAGTCGCATCAAAAGTTTATAATTCTTCTCCGATTGAAGTTTGTGGGAAAGTGCTTCCTAAAAATCTTGTGATCCTTCCTATAGTGGAATTTGATGTGATTCTTGGCATGGATTGGCTTTCTCCACATGGAGCTCATATCAATTTCCAAAGAAGTGAAGTCACATTTCATATTCCAGATCAATCTATGATCGCCTATCGATGCAAGGATGAACATAACCTTCCAGTGGAAATTTCTTCCATTTTATGGGTATCGATTCCACTAAATGACAGTTATTTATCTCAAATGGTTGGTGAGAAACTCACGATTAAGAATATACCCATTGTACGGGAGTTTGATGATGTCTTTCCGGAGGAATTACCGGGTCTTCCACCGAATCATGAAGTTGAGTTTTCAATATAACTCGTCCCGGGTGCTTTGCCTATTTCAAAGACACCTTATAGAATGGCCCCAATTGAGTTGCTGGAATTGAAGAAGCAACTCCAAGAGAATCTTGATAAGGGGTTCATACACCCTAGTGAATCACCTTGGGGAGCACCTGTTCTGTTTGTTTAGAAGAAAGATGGATCAATGAGACTCTGCATTGATTATCAAGAACATATCAAGATCACTATCATGAACAAATATCCTCTCCCGCGCATTGATGACCTATTTGACCAACTATGCGGAGCTCAATACTTTTCCAAGATTGATCTTTGTTCAGGGTATCATCAATTATGGGTCAAAAGGGAGGATATGCCAAAGACGGCTTTCCATACAAGGTATGGACACTATGAATTTATAGTGATGCCATTTGGTCTTACTAATCCCCCTTCTATCTTCATGGATCTAATGAATAGAGTCTTTAAAGACTATCTTGATCATTTTGTGGTTGTATTTATAGACGATATTCTTGTCTATTCAAAGAGCAAGGAAGAACATGAAGATCACTTGAGAATTATATTGAAGACCCTGAGAAAGGAGAAGCTTTATTCCAAATTTACCAAGTGTGAATTTTGGCTTCAAAAAGTTGAATTTTTGGGTCACATAATCTCAAAAGAGGGGATATCTGTGGATCCAACAAAAATAGAGGTAATCAAAAGATGGTCGAGACCAACAACAGTGACTGAGATCCGAAGTCTTCTGGGTTTGGCTGGATATTATCGACGTTTTGTGAAATATTTTTCACGATTATCTAATCCACTCACCAAGTTCACTCGTAAAGGAGTTAAGTTTGTTTGGATAGAGGAATGTGAAGAGAATTTCAAGGAGTTGAAAAGAAGGTTATCCAGTGCACCTGTGCTCACTATGCCTTGTAGTGGAGAAAGGTTTGTGATCTACAGTGATGCATCCAAGAAGGGATTGGGGTGTGTTCTTATGCAAATTGATATAGTGATAGCTTATGCCTCATGACAGTTGAAAATTCATGAGCAAAATTACCCAACACACGATTTGGAGTTAGCTGCGGTAATCTTTGCATTAAAGATTTAGAGGCATTACCTTTATGGTGAAAGGGGTGATATTTATACTGGTCATAAATGTTTAAAGTATATTTTCACACAAAAGGAGCTGAATATGCGCCAAAGAAGATGGTTGGAGCTGATTAAGGATTAGGACTGCTCAATCCATTACCACCCTGGGAAAGCAATCAAGGTGGCAGATGCATTAAGTCGACAAGACCATGCTAGTTTATCCATGATGAGGATCACAAAAGATCCAATATTAATGGATTTACAAAGGATGGATCTTGGAATTATAATGAAAGGGAAAAATCGTATCTTTCTCAAATGAATGTTCAACCATCTATACATGTGAAGAATAAGGAGGCACAGAAAGAAGATGTCGAGTTACAAAAGAAGGTGAGAAATGTTCCTAAATTCAACCTTGATTGTGATGGGATAATAAAGTTCACGAATCAGGTTTGTGTTCCTCCCATCCCCGAATTAAAGAAGGTGCTGCTGGATGAGGCACATAGTTCTTCATTCTCTATTCATCCTGAAAGCACGAAGATGTATAGGGACCTGAAAGAGTACTTCTGGTGGGATGGCATGAAAAGAGATGTTGCTGAATATGTCTCTCGATGCTTGGTTTGTCAACAAGTTAAAGCTGAGAGACAGAAGTCTAAGGGGATGTTACAACCATTACCCATACCCGAATGGAAATGGGAAAACATCACTATGGACTTTGTCACAGGACTTCCTAAAACATCCAAAGGCAATAATGCTATCTGGGTCATAGTTGATCGTCTTACAAAGTCTGCACACTTCATTGGTATTAGAGAGGATTTCTCTCTGGATCAGCATGCTAGGATATATGTAAATGAAGTGGTAAGATTGCATGGAGTACCACTTTCTATTATATCTGATCAGGATCCGAGATTTACCTCGAAGTTCTGGCGAAGTCTTCAGCATACTCTGGATACAGCGTTGAGTTTCAGCACTGCTTATCATCCTCAGACAGATGGTCACTCTGAGAGAACAATTCAAACTCTAGAAGATATGTTGAGAGCTTGCTCTATGGATTTCAAAGGTGGTTGGGATCAACACCTACATTTGGTGGAATTTTCTTATAATAATCGCTTTCAATCCAGTATTTAGATGGCTCCTTATTAGGCTCTCTATGGAAAGAAATGAAGGACTCCAACTTGCTGGGATGAAGTTGAGGAAAGAAAGCGATTAGGACACGATGTCGTTGATGAAATGGCAGAAACAGTCAGATCTATTCAACAACACATAAGAGCAGCTCAGAGTCGACAGAAAATTTATGCCAACAACCGAAGAAAAGACCTAGAGTTTGAAGTGGGTGATAAAGTGTTCATACGAATATCTCCCTGGAAGAGGGTTATGAGATTTGGAAATAAGGGGAAGTTGAGCCCTAGATATATCGGTCCTTTCGAAATACTGGATCATGTTGGGAAGGTAGCTTACCGATTGGTGCTTCCACCGAATCTCTCTCAAGTTCACGATGTGTTCCATGTATCTCTCCTGAGAAAGTACATACCTGATCCTTCACATGTACTCAGCTCAGAAGTTGTACCGCTGGAGCAAGATCTTTCTTATGAAGAACTACCGATAGAGATTCTGGATCGTAGCAAAAAAGTCCTAAGAATCAAGACCACACGATTGGTGAATGTTTTATGGAGGAACCATCAATTAGAAGAAGCTACACGGGATCTTGAGGATACGATGAGGGAGAGGTATCCTCATCTGTTTGTTACAAAGTGATGAATTTCGAGGGTGAAATTCTTTTTAAGGGGGGTAGAATGTAACACCCGAGACTTTTATGTTATATAAATCATCAAAAGAATCTTTTTCTACACACAACACTTTCTAGGCTTGCTTTACACGAAATCGCGAGTTTCCTCGATAGCTTGCGTCGTACACAATACCGAGTTTCACTAAACAACGATATACTATTAAAATATTATTAAAACTAGCAGTTATGAATAGTAATAACCACTTTTTTAAATTTTATAAATTTTATTTTTCAAAATGGACTTCTTTTTTGGATTCGTAAAATCGAAATTAGCATAGGGAGAAATTTTGGTATTTTTTCTGAAAACTTTCAATTTTTGATGAATAGTGAAACCACTAAGTGGTAGTTAAAAAAACTGAATTTTTCATAAAACTTAATTTTACCGCTTCTGTGAGTGGAATTTCGAAAATCCGAGAGACACGGTTGATGTCAGTAAGTAAAATGTGGTTCAATGAGATGAAAATAATTTTTTGGGGAATAGTAACTTTTTACTTTTTTTAACCACGGTTAAAAGTAAATACGGTAATTAAGGGTAATAATGATATTATTATTACCCTAACACATGTTCTAATTCTATTGGACAACTATAATTCGACCAAAAACAACCTTAGGAATAATATAGGACCATTTAGTCACACTTGGATTAGATTAGGACATTTATTATTAATTTATTTAAAGAAGGGTTAAAATAGTTAAAATCAATGTTTAATAAGTAAATTATTTTTAATATGGGGTTATACATAAGATAAATTCGATTATAAATATTCATTAGAAATCTAAAACGATTTCCTACATAATGGTATTTTATTTGTAATTTGTAGACTTTAAATAATTTAATTTATTTATGACACAACGCTGATGCAGTAATTATCTTATTAAAGAAATATTGACATAATTGATGTTATAAATACCCAAATAAATGTAATTTGATACTTTTTATGAATTAAACTAATTTTATAAGTCAATATGACATGTTTGTATTGATGTAATTAACTTTTTTCGAACTTATCATTCTGTTATGATTTTCAAAAAAATGAATTACTAAATAGTGTCAAAATTGTCATAAAATAGTTTTTAAAACAAATATTAAATTATTAATTGTTATTTTATTCTTAAAAATCTAAGGTTCGGACAAATGACTTAGATAAGGTTATATATTTTAATAATAAACAACTTGGGGTTCGTTTGGCTTGATATAGTAAGTTTGTTAACCTTATATTATGAGAACACAAGAAGAAACGGTAAAAGTAAAATTATTTAACTTAATGTTAAATCTAAATGATAACGTTAAAATTGGAACCTAAACTTGTCTAAATTATATTGGATGAGAGGATTTCGACCCATCCCCACCTTAGCATTGAAATAAATCAATTTGGAGCTATTTAAAACCGAAATTGACTTTATAATAAAATAATATTTTTATTTATTTCAAAGGTGCCCCTCTCCTCCCTTATAAAAGGGCACCTCCTCCCTCTCTTCCTCACACCACTTTGAGCCTTCAAGCTCGGCCAACCCCAACCAATTCCTTCTCTCCACTTCCCTAGAAACATTCTAGAGGTTCTGGTATTTTTAAAACACCCATTTTAGTGCCCTAAAAGGAGGTCTCAAAGAATCACTTCAAAGAAGAGGAGGTTCGGACACGTACAAAGCATATCAGACATAAGGTAAGGGAAATATCACAATCTCATTTTTATCTGAGATTGTTTATACTTCAGATTTTACTGGGGTGTATTTTATCATCCACATCCTTGTTTCCTCAATATGTAATATTATTTCCATCCACCTACAATTGCTTAAATCCAATTTTACCCTTCAGTGAGTTTTTAGTAAAAGATATGAAAGGAATCTTTTGTCATTTTTCGTACGAGGTACTTTTTGACTTTTCCAAAAAAAGTGCGAGAAGACTCTTTTTTAACTTATACGGATTGAATGGATTTTTAAAACATTATTTCCAAGAAGCTTCATTTACAAGTTTTCAGGTTTATTTTTAATCAACTTCTTTTAGTTTAAAATTGTATGACATGTTAAGAAAGGAAAATGTTTTTGAAGTAGAAAGGATATTTTTCTCAAGAATGGTGTTCAAGTGTTTTATCAAAATTATTTTCCATCTAAGATAATATAGGGTTCTGTTTCTATCCCTATTTTTACATTGTTTTGATTATGTTATGATGGAATTATTTTTATGATGTCCTTTTATCTTATATGGATTATGTTATGATGGCATGATGTTTAAGAATCCCATTTTTATTACATGGGTTATGCAATAATATATGATTTAGGATTTTGTGGCACACATAAAATGGTATCATTATGAGATGGGTGAGACCTATATCTCCCTCCAATGCATTGGGTAAAGATTTTATATCTCATGAGATATACATGGCTGGAAAGGTAGGTTATACCGGTTCAGTGAAACAGGACTGAAACGAGGGTGACTCGGTTCAGAAATGGACCTTGTCCACTAAGATAGTCTTGGAAATGAGTCTTGACTAATAAGAAATGATTCTCTATGGTTATGTTCGTATTCCACAAAGTTTCAGGTTTTAAATTATGATTATTCGGATTTCATTTCACTACTATGATTTATCCCATGTTATAAAATTATAATCTCTTTTGCAGGTTAAGATTTCCAAAATGTTATGTTCTTATGAATACGATGTGATTGATATTTCTTTTTTTTACCCTTACTGAGCATTTGAGATCACCCTTTTGTATGTTTTATTTCCCCAGGTCAGGAAGAAGGTTATTAAGTAGAATATGCCAAAAAGGGACTCTAGATATGATGAAATAAATGGGAGGCAAAGTAGATGCTTTATGAACCAGTTGTTTATGATTCCCATTTTCTAAAGACACTATACCTATACGGTCCTTTCTTGGTTTTGTTATATGTTGTAATAAGTGTGCTTCAATTATGAAGTAATAAAAATGTATGTAAAGTATGGGTCATTATATTATAGACACCCAGAAACTAGATGAAGAATGTATGGTTGATTATAGAGTTTGAAATGAGGATTACTTGTTGTTATTAGGAATGGTCCCTAGTTTTATATTCTCACCATTGGGGAGGTTTTCAAAATGTGGTTGGAATGGTCCCCATTACATTATCAAATACATTCTTTAACCAAGATAAGTAGGAATCATGTTTAGTGTTTTTTATTTTTTTCAGTTTTTAATTATTTAATCTAATCATGTCATAAGAATATATCACGGAATTATTAGTATAGTATGGGATCATGTTGGTGGTATCCAACTAAGTCATTTACTCACACCCTACTTGATAAGGCATGATAGTTTGGTTCTCTAGTTTCATTAATATGTTTTTAGTTAAATTTTTGGTAGATAACCTTGTTTTCATGCTCAATTGGGATATCATTGATAGTATTTGTGATATGGGTGTGGTGTGACTTGGTGATATAGTAGGACTAGTCTGTATCTTATTTGATTTTTTTATTTTGACTATGTGATCATCCCAATGTCCAATCCATCTGGAATTCTTGTTTTTCCTCATTAACATATTATTACAATGTGTTCAGTTTATTTATTCCATATGTGTACTCTGATATAGGTTGTATAGTCTCACTATGGTACCTCCAAAAACCCCTGATTATATTCAATGTCCTCTAGTGTACTGGGATGTCTGTGTGTGCTCTCGTAGAATGATGGACTAGGGAACCAATTAACTGACCTCCAGATCAACGTTTTACAAATTACTATCATATCACTTAGAGAGATATTAGATTGAATATTTATTATTTGATAACCACATGTATGCCACTGAGGATAATTATTTATACTTTGAGGGTATTATTACCCCAGGGTTGGTCTATATGGGATGTGTATGGGTTATTTTCACATAAATTTAGAATTCACAAACAATTTTTTACTTCTAAAATAGGTCTAAATGATTCTCAATCCACATTATTTTGAGTGAATGTTTACCTTTCAGTTATGTTTGTGAGAATAGTTATCCATTTTTACATTTCCCTTATCAGAAAAATAGTTGGTTTGGCTAACTTGGTGAATTAGTTAGAACACTAACCTATATATTATTTACTAATAATATATATCACTTATTCATTTTTATTATAAGGGATGGGTTATTGTAAAATAACGACATTTGTTCACATATATTTATAGAGATCTCCTTTCAAATAAAAGAAAATATCATAGTGTGGTGGAGAATTTTTTTGGATTAGTATTACTAAAATTATTTATATGCACATCGTATATAAATTAATAACTACTTATTAATTGAAATAGATAAGATAGAATCCTTAAATGATACATGTATATGATTGTTTAGAATGTGTAAAATATAGGTGGTAATGTAGGCAACAAATTGGTCTCTTACATGGATGGGTAGATAACTCCATGTAATTTATTTATTTTAATTTAACTATTATAGGATAATCCTATTTGAGATATTTTTATATGATGATATATGAATACATTAATTTCTATGACATGAATTCCTATTTGATTAGTTATATATGATGTACTTATTTCCTTCTACTATCATATAATTCACCAACTGTAATTTATTTTTTAAGAAATATTTATTATTATTTACCAAAGATTTTTTAAAGATAATTGATCAATTATTAAGGATTTATTTAAATTCCCTCCACAATAATTACTATCCTTTGACAAATAAAAAATTTTTTTAGGCATATTGTGTGTTACCTATGGGAATTTGTGACATAACCCTAAGAAATGTTTTTATAACCAGACTTAGTGTGTATTATTTAGAAGATATGTTCATATAATTATAGATATTGATAAGTTCAATATGTGTGATATCACATTGTATAATATGCATTGAATATGATATGTGACCTATCATTATCCTAGGTGTATTACATTTTTTATGTAATTTATTAATCTTATGTATATCACATAAAAAACATTGTGGGTAGAGATTTTCAAATGTGAACACTAATGTGTGAATTTTTTAAAACATAACTGGCTTCATGATATATTAAATTTTCTTATTGAATGTATTTTTCAATGAAAAAATTCTCTTGTATAATTTATGAAACACATTAGGATGTGGATCCTTCTTCATTTATTTTATAATGGATATATAAGAATAGGAACCCGTTAATGTAAATATATATAATTACAATACCTAATATCCCAAGCACTATATTTGGCTCTCTTCCTTTATTAAATTATTGTAATGATTTTAATTTTTCCTTGTTATAAGGATAGGTTCAAAAATATTTTATTATGATTTTTAAATTGGTGTATCTTTTGATGAGAGCTGAATCACTCAAATACTGTTTAGTGCTCATCATAAAAATCACATTTGGGTCAATGGAGACAATAAATAGTGTTGTATATCCAAGATTAGATTAAATGAAACTATTATATTAATATAGATATAGATAAATTTTTATGTGGGTTTATTTTTACAAAATAATTTATTCATAAATTATTTCAATGAAATCCATCTACCTTTTTATGATATGTTTTTGATATTGTCATTAAATAGATACTTGACATATATATTTGTTACTCATTGATTATGTATCATGTTAATTGATGGTATATCCAATGTTTTAGGTATATATCATTATATAAACTTGATTTAAGGGATTAATATCTTTCTATTGATCATAGATACATGACAAAGAGCATGTACCCAAGTGGTACAAGAATTTGTTTGTCTTCCAAAATACCTAGGATCGAATCCGAGAAGGGACAAATGTCCAGAGGTACAATAGAAGCACTATATAAGGGAATTATAGAATAACTGTAGTAGCATCGGACTGTAGCAGTGGGCGACACTGTAGCATCGTAGGCACTATAGCAAGAATTGTAGTGGTGGCATTACTGTAGCAGCCCAGGTACTGTAGCATTACTATTCATCGAAGGCCCTTTAAGTAAAAAAAATGGCATTCAAGCCTTGTATTTAGGGCACTTGGCCTTGGGCCTTCGGGCTATGTAATGGGTCTCCCTCTACCATATCAAAAGAGGTATATTCATTAATAATATTAATCATAGATACATCTATAATATTATATAGGTAATTTGGGGTATAATATTTAATCTTTTATTGTATTTTTTCTATATACACAGTATATAGTTATTTTAGAGATTATTTGAAGTAATAATTGTTATGGTATGATATGAATGTTGTATTAATAATAAAATAATATCTAGGAGTATGGGAATGTTGTGTGATAAAAATAATTCATTTTCAACTAAAATGTGACCGAAGACAGAGTCAATGGTTTGAAATGGTATTGTATTCTAAGAAAAGATATAGGGTTATACCCTTTCTATGTTTACGAATTTTTAAAATATATAAAAAATTATAATAGTAACTCATCATAAATAAACTAATCCAGTTATTACATTAAAAAAATCAAAAATTATTTTACTCAAAGGTTTTCCTAATAATGTAATAATTCTAAATTATTATAGAATAACTAAAACATTAATGGACATGCATTGACTCTATAAGAAATTATACATCTTCTAAATAATTGTTAGTCCCAACTAGTGTGATTATATTCAACGATCATAATTATTTATTTATTTATATAATTATTTTTAATCCAAATTTTCAAATTCTTTTGTTTGAAAAATTTGATAAATGCATTCCATCATATTATCTATGAAAAGTCTAATATTTGGAAGTAAGTTTATTTTTTCCACACAACAATGTATTCTTTTCAATTAATTGTGTTTATAGTTCCTCCTTATATAAAAATAAATATTCTTAAATATATATTGTACAATTAATTGTGTTTGTGTTTGTGGACTATTAAGGTTCAAACCTCATCCATCCCACAACACTCATTCCCCTCCCACCATATGGATAGACCCATAACCCAGATAATACATTATAATATTGGCCCGAATGCACACTAAGAAAGAAATCCAATAACATGGTCGTAATTCCTTTCTCTTCATTGACATAGAACTGTGTATACACCCCATTCCTATTTCATCCTGCATACATCATCATCCATAGGTCACTTTACATCACCACCTTTCTATGTCATTGCTACATCATCACCTAAAATCCCTTAAGGGGTTACAAGGATACTATCCCTAGTATACTATTTTAGTTAAATAAATTTTGTTATAAATGATTGAAAATTTTATTTGTTAAATATTTAATAAATGCAACATTTTTTAAGTGCATTCAAATAAAGGTATATATATCTATCAAACATAATTTTCCAACACAATTTCATTGTTGACTGGAGAAATAAAATTTTCAATATTAAAAAGTGTACATTAATAATAATTAAAATTTTAAACTATGAAAATTATAGTGAAAAGGTAGAAATTTTAAATCATGTTACCAATAAAAACCAAGCAATTAATATTTTAAAAATTATTAGTGTCAAACACCACCTAAAAATGAATTTTAGATTTAAAAATTAATAATTTAAACCACACTAACATTGCATATATTTTTAATAAACTATATTATAAATAATTTTGGAATAAAATTAGTATTTTTTTTAAAAAACACCAAAAGAATTATTCAGTAAAAGTGATGTACATTTTTTAACTACAAATTCTTAAAAAATACATAGTTGAATTATGAGTTAGACTCATTTATTTTTTAATTGAAAAAAGTATACAATGAAAGTTATGATAAAGATATATGATAAATGTAAAAAAACAAATTTTTTTATCCCATTACATATACTCATGTTGCACAATCCAATAATTATAAATTCCAACACAAATGCATTTCAAAAGAAGCACGAATAATTTCGTCAATAAAATAAATTTTTATTATTTAGTAAGAAATTATATATAAAATGATAACATTGAACCCTTTAAAACATAGGATACTTAATTAAACATAAATTATCATCAAACACTGTTTTGGTGACATCTCCGACACTTTTAACCTACTTGTGTACTCACTTAATTAGTATAACATTTTTATAAAGTAATATACTCTATAAAAATCATTTTGATATATTATGAAAATATAAAAGTGTACCAATATGATATAATATTCATGTATGATTTATCATTCTACTTTAGAATCCTTAAATATTAGTTTTTTTTGAAAATAATATCTTTTATAATTATATTGCTTGTTATCATTTTCTAATCTAGAAGTATCAATGTTTTCACCTATTTGATTGTTATCATCCTAATTGGTCTTTTCTATTGGCCTCATTACCATTTTTACCCTCATTGAAAAATATATCTATCTATGAACAATCTATATTAAAATATTCTTTTTTTTAATCCACAAATACAAACTTTTTTATCATTCACACATGTTCCTTATAGTATTCCACATAAGCTACTTAATTTTTCTATTTACTAGTACAATAACTTCATAAAACATGTGTATAAAATATATCATTCTTGTACACGTCAAGAAAAGTATAATGTTACATAATAAAAAAATAAAAATACTTTAAAAATATAATATGTTACAAATAATTAAACTACCATAATCAATGATTCGGAAACAAAAAAATTATTTTCTATACAGTCATCATATTGAATCTAAAAAATGCTTCAATACCTAAAACCCAATCATATAGGACATTTAAAACTAAAATTCATGAGTGTATTTCACAAAATAATAACCTATCAATTGATATTAATGTTAAAATCACTCTAAAATTTATAGATGTACATATCTTCTATTTTTTTCACCAAAAAGTGCTAAGGTAAAAAAATTCATTGTTGTTTTTTTTCAACATTAAAAATTTAATACTCATCTTCAAATAAAATTATTATACTATTCTAAGACTATGTTAAAAATATAACACATTCTAAAATTAATATAATCTTTTAATGGACCATCGAACTGTTCATATAACATTATTTTAAATATCCAAAAAAATAATTAATTTTATCACAAAACAATGTGCCAATTTAAATTCAATACATATATTTATTTCATCCATGGTGACTTACCATATATATATTTAACTCCTCATACTACTCACTTCACATAAAACTAATTTACATTGTAATATAAAACCAAGAACATCAAATACATAAACAAAAACATTGATTATCCTTTATAAAATATTTTAAGAGTTTAATTATATTTTGTATCAAATTAAATTTATAAGTTTTTGTGTGTTTTTAGGGAGTATAATATAAATAGTGGTACACATGTATATATGATGATTGATAAACACAATAAGTTTCAACTTCATATGCTTTATATAATATAATTTCTAAAACAACAAGCACAATTGATGACCCTCAGATTGGTATATATTCAAATATTTATTTAATTAATTATAAGGTAAAAAATGAAAATTTATAAGAAATTAATAAAAATAATGATACCCATGGTTAGTAAACTATCCCGATATTAATTCAAAGCATGTGTTTTCACATAGTGACTCATTATGGTTTGGTGAATGGCTAGAATATTTTTTCTATAACCATGTTAATAAATTAGATAGAAATATTGAAATTTTGTAGCAATATTACAAATATGAAAAAAATTATATTTTAACTATGATTTAAAAAATGATTATCCAAATTGTATTAATTTTTTTTCAGCATTCCCATTCATTATTATGGATTCTCTTCTATGATTTTTTACCTAATTTTTTCTACCCTTATGGGTTTCTCGTTTTTTTAGATTCCATAACAATGTTAATATCTAGATGAAATCAAAATCAAAGGATATATCATGTCATTTACTTATTATTGGTCTCTCCATTGGTTTGGAGTTCTATATTTGCAATATTTTAATTATGTGTGTTTGGGTTTGAGGATTAATTAGGTTAGATGTGATGAAGAATGGATAAATTATTTAATGGCATATGAGCTTCTTTAATAATGATAGTTTTTAAAAAAACAATTATATAATATGAGACTCTTATTTATTGTTTGGTGTATAATGTAAATGGTTTTTTCATCATTGTGTGAGTTAGGGTAAATAATTATAGAGTGTTTATGGATTTTAACGGAGAATTCTAAAAAATTTATAATTTTATTTTACTAGTTAAATATTTTAGTATCTTGAGGTATTTTAATATATTAACTTTCATTCATTAGTTTTTTATTTATTTGGATATATATTTTCTAGATATAGTCAAATTTAATGTGTTTATTTTATTATTTTTTGGGAAAAATTATTATTGTTTCTTTATATACATTATTAGATAATAAGAATATAGTCATGATTAAAATTATTGGATTAATAGTTTTTAGGTGATTTATTTATTAGCCTCCTAGGGTAGGCATGGGGTCCTCTCATTAAATACAAAGGGTGATTTGGTTTAAAAAATTACATTCATCATAAGATATTTTGATATTTCCCATACAATGTGATAACTTGATGTTGGTATATTAAAATTTGTATTCATTTAAGTGAAATTAAAATATTAATTTACCTTCCAACTATTCAATTATTGATACTCTATAGGTATAGAAAATTTAATCCATTCAAGGTACTTGAGATAAGGATTATATTTGATAATTGTTATGTTTTATTTTTGATTTTTTGTACATTCAATTATTCAACTTTTCATATATTTTTATTTTATGTTCACTTATTGTATCTTAAATTCATATTATTGTTTGCACAAAAACATTCATAATTTACATGAGTATATTTATTATAAATTATTATCCCTAAAGATCACTTAACTCCTTGAAAAAACACCAATGACCTATTGTTAATTCCTCAATTTCATGTGGATAATGAAAACATTAACAATAAATAAACAACATTAGTGAAAAATTTTAATATTTAAATACTCATCAAGTATGAATATATTATTTTTAATAGAAATATAGAATGACTCATCCATAATTCAATTATATATAAATGGAAGACAAAAAATCCATTATTAGTTGTACTATAATATCATATAAAATATAGTGTATTTTTATAAACATATATTCCATATATCAAAATCCAACAAAAAATTGATAAATATATGAAAATTATTTGTAAACATAGTGAATATGTAAAAAATGATAAAAACAATGATCCCTAACCAAAATTCACAATAACCCATATCAACTTATTTAGTCTCTATAACTTAGATATATTCCATGAAACTAATATCCACATTAGAAATAATTTAATGAAAAAAAATACCAATCCAAGTATATCAATACATGTATAAAGAGCTTATTATTCTTAGAAATGGGTGATAATGATTGACCAAATATAATTTTTCCCAATTTCCCAAAATTCATTAGAAGTTGTGAGATAAAAAAATATAAAAATAATGTTTTTTTGTCAAGTGATGAAATTATCGAACCACATATACAAACAATTAATATGTTTTTAGAGAAATAAAATAAATCAATAATAAATTATTGTTAGAGATGATTTATAAATTAACATCTAATTAGAAATAAAATAATTCTTAATAGATAAAATAAACTAGAAACAATCCATTACCACAACAATTTTATACATGATGTAAATCATACAACATAATTTTATCATAAGAGAATACCTCCTCCCATGGCACTAGGAT
This sequence comes from Viscum album, assembly GCA_963277665.1. NCBI lineage: Eukaryota > Viridiplantae > Streptophyta > Magnoliopsida > Santalales > Viscaceae > Viscum > Viscum album. The sequence goes on along the minus strand of OY728126.1, from coordinate 1,862,415,822 downwards.
ATCAAAAAGATGAATTCCCTAAGTCCACTACTGAACCCAATTGGTTTTCAATGTATAATACATCATAACTTGATACCTATATCTTATTATACTATGAATCATCATATAAATATCAACAAATTTCAATGATGATTTTCTCTATATAAAGAATGAATTCAATTGTAAAGTTTCATATTTTATCACTCTAAAACCCCAATACATAGTACTTTCTCTTAGTCATTATACTAAATTTTACCTGTTGATAAAAAATTTACCTATCATAAACCCCCATTACATTAAAAATTATAAAAGGTAACGTTATATTAAGTGCATAAACCCTTAGATTTAGGGGAGGAAAATAATCACTAAAAATACATAATTCCATTTTTTTAAATTCATTATTTTCATTTATTTATTTTATTTTATTTAAAAATAATAAGACTATGGAAGTTTTTAGTGAGACATAGTTTATGGAAAACTTGTAAGGAATTTTAGAAATTGTTTCATTTGTAGTTCTTTTTGAAAAGGATTTTAACGAATAATTTTCAATGTAATTTTTTTTGATTTTATTGTTATAATTATTATTATATTAAAAATATTCTAGAGGGGTTTTTTAAATAGGTGTTTTATCCTCCACAAATCATAAATATTTAGGGACATAAAGGGATTAAACCCTCCCTTACCACTCTTTTCCATCAATATATTGATTAAAGAGATCTATTTTTAGAATAAATATCCCCCTCCATCCTTTTCTTCACCTTTATCTTCTTCTTTAACTAACATATTGATTTCTCAATGGATACTCACATTTTTATACTTGGAATTTAATGTTCTAACCAAATTTTGGAGAAAACCTTAATATATTTGGTTTTTCCACTTCTCAAAACCATTTGAAGTGATTTCATATAACATATAGAAGAAATGATTCTGAATGTGTAGAATATAACTAGATAGTGATGGTTTTCCAATAATATTGTTGATTTAATGTATATAACTAGAAACAATGGAAGCTAAAGTCTGGAGCCAAAATTTTGAAGGTGGATGTAATAAAAGAGCAATCAAACACTCCAATATGAGTAATCATTAAGATTAAAAGGATTTTAAGGTTAATATGATGAGATACATAATATTTACATGGTTTATATCATTCAAAAATCACTATATTCACTTAATGGATTTCTTATGTCAGTATATTTCATTGACCAAGAGAAGGAATGCTCACGAGGATCTGATATTTGGGTATTTCTCTTTGTAATGATCAGAAGGTTATAGAAACTAAATAATTGTCTAAGTACTTCATAATTTATCTATAAATCCATGTGTTGTTGTTATTTCTTGTGGGAAAAAATATCCTCAATTTTAATCATCTTTAAATCCTTATTAAATTTTTACACCATTCCCTATATAGAGTAGGACATCACCCAAACCACAAATATCCATTGTGTAGTTCATTATTTTATTCTTATTTTCTATTGTTTCATTATTTAATGTCTAATGTATGGTGACATTGAAATGTTTATCTTCTATACATGGAATTATTAGTTCCAAATACATTGTTTCATGATAGATTTCCAATTCTGTAGTTTTGGACATAATTTTTACCTTTATAATTTTCATATATAGGATCATTTTTGGGAGTATATGGGGAAATATTGTATTAGATCTAGGATACAATTTTTGGTGTTAATAGACCATTGATATGGAGTGACATCTCAATTTTTTTTTATCCTTCCACCACTACATTGTATAATAATTATTGTAATATACTTTGAATCCAACATAAATCATTTGGATTTAATGGGAGTTTCAATGTTTAAGAAATATTCAAAATAGATGATTGTATGGTCCTAAGAGATAATTTTGATGGGGAAAATTTTGGATTACAAAAGATGTATATAGATGAGTGTTTATTGTAAATGGATATACTTATTTCATAGATGTGTGTCAAAACAAGATCATTTAGAATGGAAGAATGGGAAATTTTAGATCAGAAAGAATTAGAATTTATTTGGAAGGTATTTTTCATAAATATATCATTTTACATGAATGAAGTAATTATATATTTGAAATATGTCAAGTCCAATAATGATATTCAGGAGGATCAACCTATAATGAAAAAATTGTTTCTTTTATGGAGGATATTCACGATGAAAATGGATGAGGGAAGGACAGTATTTGTTCATGTTAATATATTTAACATGACTTGGTGATAGTTTGAATTGTTAATGGGAATGTTCATAGATATGGAGTGATTGTTGTTTAATCAATGACCTATCATGGAATTGTGAAATTTAATATTTAATATGGTGAATAAATCTGGAGGAGATATTGAGATATAATTTTCTCATTATGGGGACTTAATTATAAAGAAAGAGATTCATAAAAAGATAAACTAGAAATAAAATAGATGTTTAAATGTTGTAGAACATAGAGGGAATGTATATATATTTAATTACCAAGAATTAAAAATAAAGAAAAGGTAAAATAAAAATTAGTTCCACTAAAGGTAGTTTAATCTGATATAATTTTATAAATAATGGACTTAAAATTAATGATTACATTGAGTTAATAATTCATTCCAAAAGCTATATTTTTTTCATTGTATCTATAAAACTCATTTTAGAAGTCACATGATGTCATTTACTATGGGTATTTAATCTTCATGATCCTTTAATCATAATATCGTTGGATTATTTTCAATCAAGAACCAATGGGGATTTATGATGAACTTTACTTCACGAATCATTAGTATTGTGATTTTTTTTAATGAAGAGACACTCAGGGTAATGGGAAAAGTTGATGTTAGCATTTTAATAGAGAACATAATTTTTTGGGAATGATAATTAGTGTGACACATACTAAGGTTATAGAAGAATATAAATGTGGTAAAAAAATTTACAATATGTTGTGTTTTTTAGTAAATTTTTTGGAAGAGCATGAAAAAATTCTTGCTGGTCCATGGTATTGGCCAATAGATTGATAGAAGAAACAAATTTAGCAGATGGGAGTTTCAAATTGGGAAATGTTTTAGAAAACAAATTCTATGCATACAAAGTTATTTCATAGATGTATTATAATTTTATGTGGGAGTGGGATAAAATTACTACCAATTAAATTTATTCATCAACTAGGATAAATGGGTGAAGGAACATATAAAGCGTGTATTATTGTGAAGCATTTGATTAGTTATTTCAAGATAGAATTAAAATCACTCTACAATCAAAAAAAGAGAGTTTTTATAACAATATTTAGTGTCTATCAATTATTATTTCTCATATAGTTTCATTATACTATGTTACCTTGATATATGATCTGACATTGAAGGTGTGGGTGTAATTTGTTAAGAAAATGCCCAATTTTTTTAACCTATATTTAATCAATATACATAATCGAAATGGAGACTGGGAGTAAACTGAAATGATTGAGCCCAATATTTCTTAGGGAATATGGTGGTAGGTAATTAAAAAACATAAATAAATGAATACAGTTCATGGATACCATACGAAGAACTCTAAAATAAAATAGATTCGATAATATGATGAATATACCATTAAAAAATAATGGAATTTGATGTCCTACACTATTTTACACCTAGAGTTTTTGTTTATGGGTTGGAATGGTGTTATATTTTTATTGAATATAGTTCCAAATTCACTACTGGTTTAGGAAGTTCAAGAAGCATGAATGTCATGAACCAAATCTAGTCACCATTAAAACCAATTCCCAACAAAGTTTGTGTCAAGTCATGATGGGCGTTCCTGATCCCGATGGGCTGGAACAAGTTTCTGGGTATCATAAAAAATTATTTGGGAATGATTCACTTTAATTTAATAGCAATAAACAACTGAAAACAATAATTAAACTGAATCTAAAAAATTAATCCAAACAAGCCTTTCATAAAATTCATAACTAAAATAAATGGTTTTAGAAAAATCCCAAGTGGGATTAATCTCAAAAGTAGTAGAAAAAAGGACTCAAGGGCCATGACATTGTAAGGGTCCATCATCCCCAAGCCTCCTCCAAAACACCGCACAATGAATGGAATATAACAACCTGAACCACCAAAAATAAATTTTTTTTCAATACCTGAGACAAATATTACAATGTCTACGTATACCCAAGGGAGTAACTACATTGTCAACATAATCCCAATATGCTTCAACTAAAAAGATTTGATGTGGTAAAAAGTATATGATAAAAATCATGCATGTTTTCATAAACAAGAAAATGTATCGACAATTTTCTAAATGATGCATCATTAAATTAAAAGAGTTTTCAAGGGGTCAATTATGTGGAATGAAACATTTTAACTAAAATGAAAATGCTACGGAATTTTCCTTATAAACACAATGTATACCAACAGTTAGAATCATATAGTCAGTTAGATGTACTCACAGGAACACCCATATGTACTAGCTAGTTGTGGGCCCAAGGTACCTCATATCTCTGTGAAAAGTAACCACAGTTAATTTCCATTCTCATGCGTGATCCAATATTAGAGAACACACCCATAACCTAGCGGTCCCCAGCATCATCCGAATCATTTATTTTGTGTTTTCCTGTTCAAAATATCTATGTGAAATAGGGTAAAATCACTCTAGATCACTAGCATACTTGTACATATCTGCAGATATGGATTCCCAAGTTTCCCTCTTTGTGCTCAATCAAGTTCCACATCTCATAAAAAAAAATTCACAGTAAAATTCCATTCCCAAAATACAAACACAACAGATGTCCCAAAAGCATGTCACATAACATTCCATTAAAATTCAAATTCATTTTAACATCATACTCATAAAAAACATCCCATAAACAAGTTTTTCACCCTTCAAACAACTTAATAAAACATTTCAACAATTCGTAAAATTTTCTCAAATTTTTTAACGTAACTATTCATAATTTTCTCTTTCAAAACCCCATATTAATATCATACTCACACCAAAATAGTACAAAAACATGCTTTTAACACTTTCTATAACTCAATAAACCATTTTCAATTTTCATAAAATAGTTCCAAGAAGTATAACAATGTTTTTCAAAATAAATGCATTCAAAACCCCACATACAAGGCCAAAATAACACCAAAAACCTACCAAACCATATTTTCAACTCAATCCACATTTAATAACCCATTTTTATTTATTATAAAATGACCCCAAATGATACCAAAAGAGTTACACAATATAAACACACCATTCTAAACCAAAATGAATCATTAAAATTTAACGCTCAACCAATTCCATCAAAAATAGATTCTCAACACATAGGTCATATGAGGAACATCATAAATAAGTAAATCAAGAATTATAACTCATAAAGAATCCCTATACATGAAATCTCTTACCTTTTGTGTCAAAACTCCCAAATCATGGTTCTTAACATCAACCCCACCACTAACACACTATAAGGTAGTGAAAACGAAACTAATTCCACAATTTTGGAACATGAACCCCAAAATAGAAACCCTTGGTATGAAACCGTAGTTGTTGTAAATTTGTAAATTGAAGAAGGAGGGTAAAACCCTATGGAAATCGAATAAACAATAGATGAATTCACTTACCTGATAGACATTGAAAAAATCTCCCCAAATACACAAATAATTGAATCTTCATGCATCCAAAAGTGGATGAGAGTTTCGAATAATGTTGAGGAGGTCGATTATGGACTGAAATGGGGTAAAATATTAAAAAATACTTATTTATGAAAGAAGCAAATTTTCTTTAAATATATGTATGATTTGAGAAACCTTGATGGAATTTTCCCTATTCCAGAATGAATATAGTCTCCAAAGGGGGAAAATGGATCCTGAGGGTGTGACTTGGGTTTTTGGGCTCAAGTGAGAGCTATAATAACTGAAATATGTTAAAAAAATGAATGATATATAAAATTAATAAATTATTACCATAAATATGTAAATGGGCTCACAGGTTGGCTGAATGCCTGAATAAATCACCCAAATACACCATGATTATGAGTTCTTAAGGGGTCCAAAAGTATATGGTGGTTTAAATTGGTCAGGAGAGGCCAATTGGTAAGTTTAATGGGGGAAAATGTTGAAAACATTAGTTATAGAAGAAACACATTTTGTTTTTAAATCTGTAAATGGGCTCATAGTTTGGCCCATATAATTAAGAAACCTCCTTAATAAACATACCCCATAAAAGGTACCACTAGGAGTGTCACAAATTCAATTCCAATCCACCTTATCCTTATACCTTCCCTTTTAAAAAAAGACCAAATACCATTTAGGACTTCCAAGTCAAATGACTTATATCAAGAACACTCGAGACAGAAAATATAATCCAGGAACACCCAAAAACCTAGAGAAATCTATGAAAAAAATATGATTCGAAACAAAGAATGGAATTGAGTATCTAGGTGTTACAATTATCCACACCATAATGCATTTTTTCACCAGAAATCCACATAAATAGAATATGAAAAAATAAAACCCAACCGATATTCCATGATTTACTCCCTCGCCATGTTCATCCACCCCCAAAAGGCCAAAACTCCTAAAATTGATTAGTCAAGGGAAGGGATACTCCCACTAACCAAAATTTACCCCCAAATACATGAAATGATCAAAAATATTCAAAACCACATTCTATTGGGCATGATATGATCCCACATTTACCCAAGGAAGAAATTGTTGGTTTGATTTCTCCGAATGAGTTTACCTACAGCCATGCCAACACTAGGAACACAACAAATTTACTTATATGTGGAGACCTGAACGGTCTCCCCACCATAAGATCCAACTAAATTTCCCAAGACAGAACCAGCACACACACATTGGGAGACCAAATGGACTCCCCACCATAATGGATAGAATTACATTAGACATATTCCAAAAGAACCTATGTGGAACACATAGTGGGTCTCCCCACTATAAGAACCAATGATCGTTACCAACTTAAAGGGGTCGACACGAAAAATACCCCATAATATCTAATCCCCACTACAAGGGGGGTGGTCAATGAATCTCCAAACTAGTAGGTACAGTCCACAGATCACCACTTCCACTAGCTAATCCATCCTTGACTGAGCCCAACCCTGAATGAGATATAAAAGACACCACTAAGTTACTCATACATGAACAAATACATTGTGGGATTCTCCCATAGGGTTTCAAGAACTAGGTTTTAGGAAACAAAACCACCCTGTCCCCTAAAACAATGTAGGGACTTATCCACCAACACCGATTACAACCTTAAGGGATATGGTCTCCATATATTTTTAAACTACACGAAACAAATTGAAAATAAACAACTACATTAAAACATCAAACTATATCCAAATCCCACACCAGAGATGGAAGTGAATCCAAGATCCCATACACCCCTGGAGATTTCCCAACTACCTGAAAAACTTCACTCTAAGGCCTGTGTCTGTAACCCTAATTTTTGAAGAATTTTTTGTGTCGTGGTTAGGTTCTATTGATCAAAAAATCCCACAAAAATCACTAGCTCAAACAACACACCTTTACCCAAATAGGGACTTAGGTGATGCACATGCATCACCGATTTCACCATGAAAAATAATGTACAGAAGGAAAACACATTAAATACATCTTTAGATAGAACTAGGAATTAAAAATTCTCAAAATAATAATATGCTTTCAATTTATAAGAACCCCTCAAATTGATCCACAACATCAACCCATTTCCTTAAAATCAAATACAACACAAATAGACACCACAAAAAATGACACTTGCAAGTGGAAATGTCATTACCATGAGTGAAACCTAGATCATAGTTCCATGTAGAATGTGATTACTACAAGCATTCATAATAGCTGTGAACATCCCAATTTTTCCACACTGATTTCCCAACATGAACCCTTACCTCAATGAGACTTAAGAAAGACCCAAAGACCCTTCAAGAGTTCAATATAAACTTAAGACCCTAGATTTTTTTCACCTTCCTTGAATGAATTACACTACACCACTTCCAATAAATCTTATAGACACAATGGTGTCAGACTTCACCTTCGATTATTTAAGAAACTCTAGAAAAGTGAAGAACCAAGGTGTATTTTAACCATACAAACCCACTCTAATTCAATGAAAGGATCCACTAAACCAATAAATAAGATGGGTATACCCAAACCTAAAACCCAAAAATAGAGTTTATACATTGATAAACTTGAGGCCCTCCCAATAGTGAATCACTCGTGGCTACAAATCAATCAAGTATTAAATCTTTATGGGGGTGTACCCAAGTCAACAAGGAAATACGAGGACCCCACTAAGATGTTCCTTTTGTCAAAACATACCACAAACGAAGTATAAAAACTTGAGTAGAGTAACCACCAGGTCTTCCTAATACATTTCTCACAAAGGTCCACTAATCAACACATCAACCCAACATACAAACAAAACAAAAAACCAAAACATCATTCAAACATGAGGGGTTGTCGAACTAAATACACCCCACCACAATGTTACCAAAAACAACAAATAAACACCACCTAAACCCATCATTAAGAAATAAATGTTTTTTTAAATTATCTCGTAGAAAATAAATGGGTCGGTGGTCGGTGCCTCCATTAATGTTACCCCATGGGCCTCACAAATGCCTGTTTTCATGCCACAATGAGAACAATCCTCATATCCATACCAGAAATCATCCAGCCATTCCATTAACCATCGATATTCCCATGTAAATACATGCATCTGATCTCTCATGGAAATAAAAATGGTTAAAATAAACATTTATTCCACTTTTTAAAACAAATACGTTCAACCGACACTCCCTTGTTCTCAAAACTAATAACCAAAAAATAAAATAACAATTCAAATTGTACAAGACTTTTCATAAAAACCAAAATCATTAACTAAAACTCACATTAAAGTCATAGATATTACATTCAAAACATATTATCACATCTTAAAACAATTCTAGTTTTATGACAAAATCCATTTCACCCACACTCATTCATTTTGAAACTCATATATCCCAATTTGAAACAATTCCCAAAAATCCATGGATCTTTTCCAAAGCCCACCAATTACCGAATAAAATGTAATCCTCAAGATCCAAAAATAACTTTCAAAACACTTTATTCCATTCAAAACACTTTTCAACAGTTTAGAAAACTCTATTTGAAATAGATTTTCAAAACCCACCTTAAAATAATTCATTCTTTAAAAAGAATTGTAAAAAACCATTTCATCTTACAAAACAATTATAAAATTTCAATTATACCCTTTTGTAAATCAAAAAATTTCTTCTTTACTATAAAATAATTTCCTAAAAATTCATACTTCATAAAATCATGTCATCATTTTTTTCTTTAAAACCATGTTTCCAAAATTTCAAAATAAAACGACACAAGACAATGCAGTTGAAATTTTTTTTTGGTGGGTCGCTTAGACATATGGTTGGCATCCATACTCTAATCACTTAACCATTATAGATAGTGTTCTAGGTAATTATCTCTTACTCCACATGTCTTTCCATGCCTTGCGAGCTCCTTGGGACCATTAACCTTACTCTTTTTCTCATTTCCCCAATCATCGATGAACCATGAGAACTGAAGAACATAGATAAAACTAAAATTCCCATAGAGAGATGAATCACATCCCAATTTATGCAAGACATGAAGACTACTCATAATTAGAATTTCATGTCCTGATAATCCTATATCTGATCTACACATACTCTTTCATAAAATAACCTGACCCACAAATAGAGAACCTCCCTCTGTTACAATATTTTTACGAACCATATCTGGTCTCTATTAAAACTAACCCACAAAATGGTATGTGGAAAGGCTTGAGGAGCATTCCCGATCCCCACGGGCTGAAATAAGTGCCCATGTATCATAAAAAATTGTTTGGAAATGATTTACCCTATTTTAGAAGCACTAAACAACCGAAAACAATAAATAAAATAAATCATAATATTTCATCAAAACAAGCCTTTAATACAATTCAGAACTAAAATGAATGGCTTTAGAAAAAGAAGAATAGAAAACAACTCAAAATTAGAGGCAAAAATAACTCAAGATTCACCAAACGATAAGGGTCCATCATTCCCAAGCTTTCTCCACAACACCGCACCATGAATGGAAGCTAACAACCCAAACCACAAGTAGTAAAATATTTTTCCATACATGTGATAAAGATTACCAAGTCTACTTACACCCAATGGTGTAAGTAGGGTTTGAGAATATTCCCAGTAGTATTCCTCCCCAATGATTACATGTGATAAACATTATAAGATAAAATGATTAAATATTTTCATAAATATGAAAAGTTAGAAACAAATTTTTAAAGGATGAAACATTAAATGAAAAAAGTTTTCCAAGGGGCTATTTTAAATAATTAACACTTTAAAATAAAATGCACAAGCTAATCAATTTTTGTTCAAAACATACCATATACTGATGACGAGTATCATATTTTCCATGATCACTAGTCACAAGAATACCCCTAGACACTAGAAAGTTGTGGGCCCCATGTACCTCATAATATACTGAACAGTATCCAAAAAAAATATCTGTTCTCATGCACAAGAAGTAGTAGGGAACATACCCATAACATTGTATTCCCCAATATCCTCATAATATTTTAATTAGTGTTTTAAAATTCATACTTCCTACAAGAAATAATGATGAAACCGTTCTAAATCACTAGCATATTAGTATGTGTCCACACACCTAGATACCAGGGTTTCCCTATTTGTGCTCAATCAAGTTCTATATCTCATAAAATTCCATTTTTATATAAAAATTCCATTTATAAAATATACTCACACTCCATAAATCCCTCAATAATGTTACATAACACCCCATTAACAATCAAGTTCATTTTAACATAATAATCACACAAAACAGCCTTTAAACATGTTTCACACCCTTATTTCAATTTAATAAAACATTTCAAAAATTCATAAAATGTTCTCCAATTGTTTCAAATCACCAATCATAATTTTCTATTTCCAAAACACATTTTAATTGAATAGTCCCACCAAAAAAGTACATAAACATCATTTTCTCACTTTGTATAACTCAACACACCATTTAAAATTTTCAAAAAAAACATACATGAAGTATAAAATTGTTTTGCACATAAAACCCATTCAGAAACCCAATTTTAAGGCCAAAGAGAAACCAAAATCCTACCAAAATATATTTTCCTGCAAAATAAAAATGTAATAAACCAATTTCATATGTTATAAAATGACCCCAAATGATACCAGATGAGTCACACAAGAAAAAATCACCATTTTATGAAAAAATGAATCTTTAAAATTAAATGCTCATCCAATTCCATGAAATATAGATTTTGAACCAAAAAACATATGAGGAACATGGTAAATATGTAAATAAAGCATGAAAACTCATCAAAGAAGGATTACATATGTAATCAAATACATTTGTGTCAAAACCCCCAAATATTTTTTTCAAACATCAAATGCAGCACCACCACACCACAAGGGAGTAAAAACAATATTATCCACAATATTGTACCAGGAAACCCAAAATAAAACCCTAGGTATAAAATCCTATTTTCTGGATAATAGGAAATTCAAGAAGGTGGGGAGAAACCCTATGGAAATGGAAGGAACAATAGATAAATTCACTTACCTGCAAAACATTGAATTAATGGCCTCAAATATACCAATAGTTGAATCTAAATGCAGCTAAAATTGGATAGGAGGATCTAATAAGGTTGAGGAGGTCAAGTGGGGATTTAAATGGGTGAAAAGTGTAAAACAAATTAATGCCTTATGAAAAAAATAAATTCCTTTTGAATATCTAGACGATTTGAGATACCTTGAGGGAATTCACCCTATTCCACAATGAAGATGAGATCCACAAAGGGAAAATAGAACATGGGGGTAATCCTATGATTTTTTGGATCCAGTGAGGGGTTGGATGACCTAATAATGTTAAAAAACTAACGGGATATACATGAAATAAATGTTTTACTTAAATTTGGACATGGGATCATGGGTTGTCCCAATGCCTTAATAAATCTCCCAAATCCACCAATATAATAAGTTCATAAAAGAATAAAAATATATATGGTGGCTTGAATAGGTTATGGGAGGCCATATGAGACGTGTAATGGCTGAAATATGTTAAAAATGAAGGTTTTATAAAAGAAATAATTTTTTTTAATTGGGAAATGGGCTCATGGTTTGGAAAAAATCATGAAGAAACCAACCCAATAAACAAGCCCCCAAAAGGTTCCACTATGAATGTCACAAATTCAATTCCCAACCACCTCATCCTTATAAATTCCATTTATGGTAATAGAAGGACAAATACCATCCAAGACATCCAAGACTAATGACTTAGATCATAAACAACTAAGACACGAAATATAATCCCGGAACACCCAAAAACCAAGAGAAAACTATGAACCAAAATAATAATAAACAAATCATGGAATTGAAGATACAGGTGTGACAAAAAAGTAATATAAATAATGTAGATATTTCTAATATCAATGACTCTTTATCTCTTACCCTTGTTCAATTTAATTCTAGAAAAATGGATAATTTCGTGGCTAGGACCATATAATGTATCATTGTAGGGTATAACAACAAATATATAGAAGTTCAACTCTAAGACTATGACTTATAGAAGGTCATGAAAAATTAGAAATTTTCTATTTCATTGCAATATCTTTTGTATTGATCGTAACTAAGATAATATAATTGATGGGAATAAAGAATCATTTCTAGAGGAATTTCATCTTAATGGAATTTCATATGTTTGGGATATATATTGAGAAAAAAAGATTACGAGATACTAAATATTATAAAATTATTTCTAGATGAGTGTCAAGTTTTTATGTTGTTACCAGCTCTAGAAGAACTAGAGATGTCAAGGACAATGGGATCTTGGGGTTGAGCGTGAGAAAGAGATGTTCCATACTTATGGGATCCAGAAATAATTGATCCATGGATGATTTTTTTGAGGTCTATATAGATTTTATTCCAATATAAGAGATACCAAAGTGATTTCCACAATATATAAAATATGATGGAGAACCTGAACATTAATAATTTTCATCAATTTTTAGTTACATCTATTTTTAGGATTAATCCAATAGGGTTTAAATAGATTCTAAAAAATTAGTTCATTGGAGATAATGTAATGAATTTTTTGGAAGACATTTCTTTAGAATAAGTGGTTTTATTAGCTGATGGTGGAAACATATGTTATGAAGAGGTACATAGAGGTCTTGTGGTAATTTGATTTCAACTTATTGATTGTTTATAATTTCATGAAATATTTTCTATGGTAGTTTTTAAAATGATAATAAATGTGGTATTCATAATGGTCATCATGGAAGGGTTAAATATTGAGTATTTGGATGTTAAACCCACTTTTATTCATGAATATTTTTTATAATTGATTTAAAAAGAACAACCAAACTATGTTTTTGTGAAATTTAAATTTCATCTATTGTGTAGATAAACAGTGTTTTATGGGATGAAATATTCACCCAATAATTAAAACTAGATGTTCAACACATTCATAGAGGAATAGAGGTTTTTTCAAAGTGATGGAGACAATTAAATTTACTAGAATGTTTTTACTAACTATAGATTCATCATACATCTTGTTTTCATTAATTCTGCACTCTTAAAAGTTCCATATAAGAATATTCTTGAGGAGTAACGATGTATATTTCATAGAAGTTTTAATATGATGGATATCGGTCTAGAAAATAAAATTTTAGGGTTTGAAAATCATAATAAAATTAATGTCTAACATATTTTATATTACTCAATTAGACTATATTTAGAAGGTTTTGAAACATTTTATAACAAGTTAATTGAATTTGGTTACAACTCTACTAGTCATATTCATCAAGTTAAGCAAAAAAAGGTTCCTAGAATTAAAGAAGAAATTGTGTACATTCAAAATAATTCTCTATTATTGGTTATTTAATTATTGATATATGTAGTGGTTTGTAAATGATCAAACATTTCTTGTGTAGTTTTAGTAGTTTTTATGTTCATGTATAATCCATCGAGTGATGAGTAGGAAGTGCTAATGTGTATACCTTAGTTTCATACTATTTCTATAATATTTGCAGTATATTTTGGAATAGAAAAAATTGTTTCTAAATGTTTCATTTTCATAATTTTGGAGACATATGGAAACTCAAAAGAGTGCACATTTGATATGTGTTCTCTTAAAAAAGAACAAATATGAGTTATATTTTTAAACTTCAACCACTTTATTCACATTCGACAATGATGGTATACTATAAAACATAAAAAAGGTGGGAATGAGTTCATTTAGATGGAGGTTATTTCCATGGATCTTTTAAGAATGAGTTATATTGGAAAAATATTTTATGTTTCAAAAAGTGTGATCCACTTATCAAACAATTTCAGGTTCCACTCCATGAAAATGAATATTCAATTGATGTTTGACATCATCTAGAACCATTTTATGGATAATTTCATGGAGAAATGAATGGATTGTAGTGTTAAAAATCGGATATAAATTTATGGTAAGGTCATAGAATGGGATATGAAGTCGTGGTTATATGCCTCAATATGTCTAGGGTGATCAAATAAATATTAGGGGAACCATTATACTACAATGGAATATTAAAAATAAAATTTTATTTTTTTAAGAAGATGGAGGACTTAGTAATGAATCTTTGATAAGGACACTCAGGTGAAATATTATTTATCATCAATAGGTGTGAGAACCATTTATGTAAAATTCTTGTAACATATAGACTGATTGGTTATATAAGACTATAATAGAACTGGACAGTTATGGTTATGTGGTGGTGTTCCAAATTTCAAACCAAATATATCTACAAAAGAAACCCAAATCTAGAATATTGAAGGTTGATGTCAGATAAGAGAAGTAAAACTCTCACAGATAAGTAACCAAGAAGAATCAGAGGATGAATAATATTAATTTTACATTCCATGTCAGGATTAAATAATGTAGAAAATTGGTAAATAATACTTTTCACTATAAATAGGGTTAAGTTAGTGTATTATTTTATCAAAGTTCAGTAATTACCATGTATATCTTATCCTGGGTATTTTTCTATGTGGTGATCAATTGTTGTAGAAATAATATAACAAGGTGGTTATTATGGACTTTTGTTATAAATTCATTTATACATGCCATTTTTTGTGTATAATAACTAGGGTAAATTTTAATCATCTTTTTCTTTTTAATAAATTTTTACAGCATTCCCCAGTATAGTCACGAATCATTTTAATCATATAAATCCTTTATGTTGTTATTGAAATTGTTCTTATATTATTCTATTTCAAAAAATATTGTCTTGTGTATAGTGTGGTCTTGATTTATTATTAAGTTTTTTTCTTCCCGGTTCTCGAAATAAAATTTCATGTGTTCATTATTAATTCAATAGTTCTATACTTCGTTATTTCTTGTATAATTTTTGGAATGTGCTTATAGTATGGTAGGTTTCAAACAAAACATGGTCAACAAAATTATGTTGATATTATATTATTTGGGATTATTAAAGACGAATATAGTTTTTTCTAAATCCTTTAGGTTTTCTATTAGTAAATCATTTTTTCTCAGTAATTAAATAATATTTTTGAGAAAACTTTACACCCTTCATTTGGCTTATTTGATATATAAAAATGGTTTCTTATAGTTCATTTGGGTTCTTTGAAAAAAATAACGTTTCTCGTGAATTTTTATTAATTTTAAGACTACAGCTAATAATTAAGTGGGTCTTAAATATTCTTATTGATTATATTGAGTTATTTTTAAGAAATTATTTGAAGGGTTAATAATATTTTTTAAAATTGTTAAAAGTGATGAAATAATTATTATAATTTCTTGGATGAGTAATATAGATAATTCCATGTAGGATTTTCATTAAATAAATTAGTATTATTTTAATGATAATGGTGTATAAATTGTTTAAAGGTTGAAAATTTGTAATATTTTTGAATGAATTTTATGAGAATTATTTTGATTTCTTATATTGGGGGATATTTGATGAAAATTTTGTCTTAAATTTTTTTGAATTGAATAATGATTTTATAATAGAGATTTTATATATTGACATCATGTTATGAATTAGAAATCATATTTAATATAGTATTGGTTTTTTTGTGTTATAGTTTTTTTTTGGGGTATGTATTGGGAATGATAAATAACATCTACCATAAGAGAGGGTACAATATATGTGATTTGTGGTTGATATCAAGGTCTGGGACATATTTTCATGCTATCATAATAAACTGAAGGTTTTTGAGTTAAAAATTAAGTTAATGTGAGTGTAGGGTGTCATAAAAATGTTAATGACCTTGAGAATTACCCTTGTGATTTCTCATAGTTTCAAATTATTATTCCCTGTTCCTATTTTTTTATTTATCCCATTTAATATTTGAATAGATTTGTTAAATAATTTGTTCACATTTTTTGCTCCATGTTTGGATTCTGGTAATGATTTTTTAGGACCCCGATAATATTTTTTAAATGTTTATATTATAATAATGTTTAATATTATATGTGATTGAATTTATTTCTTAAAAGGCACATTTCGAAAAAGAAATTTCAAATAAAATAGTATGTTAGTGTTCTTTGAGAGATAATTATATTACTTATTCATCATAATTTTATGTGGTCATATGAGGAAATATATCTATTTACTTTTTTAGACATACCACATAAAGGTATACTCCAATGAACATACATCTATGTTTATATTTGGTATTGTAGGTAATATTGGTTGGAGACGTAGTTTCCACCTAAAAGATTGAAATGATTTGTGGGAAATAGAAATCAAAGGTTTTGTGTTATGCATTCTCAGATCATTTGAATTATAAA
Source organism: Viscum album (assembly GCA_963277665.1). Classification (NCBI taxonomy): domain Eukaryota; kingdom Viridiplantae; phylum Streptophyta; class Magnoliopsida; order Santalales; family Viscaceae; genus Viscum; species Viscum album. The sequence goes on along the minus strand of OY728126.1, from coordinate 1,862,399,027 downwards.
TTTTATCATGAAATATATTAAATTATATAAATAATTTTATATTATTATTTCAGATTTTTAACAATTTAATTTCCCTTATTCATTACAAGTATTTTAGTATTTTTTATGTGGCTTTTGAAAAACAATTATATTTTGGTGGAAAATATTTCACCATCTAGTAAAATTTAGTCCTTACTAATTTTATGTCACCTCAATAAATTATATAGAAGTCATATATGGTTAAATAAAATATATTTAAGTTTTATAGTAACTATATAAAGTTAATTCCAAGATTTAAATCTTCATCCATTAGACCATAGTGATAATAACCAAATCCGTATTTTTTAAACTTCTTCCCCTTTACCCTAGGGATAAAAACCTGTCACACCATATCTATATCATCGTTATTTATCCAATAGTGATATGAAAAAACTAATTTGGATTTTATTAAATGAAATCAATTTTTTCAAACAATCCAATTATACAAATCATGTCTCATAATCCCATAGAAAATATAAATAATAATATATCATCCCCTTTTGTTAGGCCTTAATAATAGGTCTCTAAAAATATGAATAAGTATCCCCCAAAGCCTTGAATTAATAAAATTTCACCCTAACTCGGAATCATTATATCCTAACCTTTGAAAATAGTAATATGTATCTATAACCCTTAGAATCATTGAAATAATAATATCACTCTATCATTAGGCTTCTAAAAATAGTAACAACATCACTAATCACAAACATTTTTTGTTAAAAATAATATAGACCCAAGAATCAAGTCTATTTTTAATGTTATATAATGAAATAAACACATTAAATGCTCCACCCCTTCCTAAACCAAAGAAAATAACATCTCTAAACCTGTTATTATAACCATTATAGGGTTAAATACGTATATAATACCAATCCCATATTTCAATGAAATCCTAAAACCCACATCCATAATGTTAGGAACCATTATAAAATAATAAAACTTACCAATATCCGAATATATACATTTTAAATTTGGTTCCTCCATCTAAAAATTTCTACGTACAATTGATTTATTTAACATTTCATTTAATTTTTTCTAGGTTCCCTCTCTAGAAATATTCCATTATCCATAAAAAACAAAGAAAAACACAACCATGCAACTCTATATCATAGAACTCTAAATGAATCGCATGATCCCAATACATGAACATAACTAATTTTTACCACTCCTTACTAATACCCTCATATGTATATCAAGTTTTTTTGGATCTAAACCTAAAATAAGGAACAAATTATAATATTATTAAAACCCATGAATGATTATAATACTCTACCATGACCCATTAATTCCAATATCAATATTAAAATACTTATACCTTGGATAATTCCCACAAAATTATTGATAAGCTGTAGAGACCCAAAGCTTAACGTACATAGACATTACATTACTTTTTCGGAATACTTAGTACATAAAAAAACAAACACACAAGGACCGTAATAGTTTAGTGTATTTGGAAACTCGGAATATAATCTTCTAATAGTGGCGAAAGATCTTAAACATCTCCCATAAAGATCTTCTTTTTTTTAAACCTAAATCCATTATTTATATCCTGGGGAAAAAAACAAAAAAGGGTGAGCCAAAATGCTCAGTAAGGGTAAAATAAAGAAATATCAATCACATCATATTCATAAGAACATATCTTTTGGAAATATTAACCTGCAAAAGAGATCATAATTTCATAATATGGGATAAATCATATTAATGAAATGTAATCCCAATAATCATAACAAAAAAAATTAAACTTTGTGGCATACACACATAATCATAGAGAATCATTTCTTATTAGTCAAGACTCATTGCCAAGACTATCTTAGTGGACAAAGTCCCTTTCTGAACCGAGTTCACTCCTCGTTTCAGTCCTGTTTCACAGAACCAGTATAACCTACCGTTCAAGCCATGTCTATCTCATGAGATATAAAATCTTTACCCAATGCATTGGAGGGAGATATAGGTCCCACCCATCTTATAATGATACCATTCTTATGTGTGCCACAAAATCATAAACCATACATCATAGCATAACCCATGTAATAAATATGGGATTCTTAAACATCGTGAAATCATAAAACAATTAATATAAGATAAAGGAATTCATAAAAATAATTACATCACAACATAATCAAATCAATGTAATAATAGGTATAGAAACACAACCCTTTATTATTTTAGATGGAAAATAATTTTGATAAAACACTTGAACTCCATTCTTGTGGAAAATATCCATTCTACATCAAAAACACTTTTCCTTTCTTATCATGTCATATAATTCTAAACTAAAAGAAGTTGATTAAAAATAAACTTGAAAACTTGTAAAGTAAGCTTCATGGAAATAATGTTTTAAAAATCCATTCATGCCGTATAATTTAAAAAAAACATTCTTTTCGTACTTTTGTCGGAAAAGTCAAAAAGTACCTCGTAAGAAAAACGACAAAAGATTCCTTTTATATCTTTTACTAAAAACTCACCAAAGGTTAAAAATAAATTTAAAGAATTGAAGGTGGATAGAAATAATATCACATATTGAAGAAACATGGATGTGTATGATAAAATACGCCCCATTAAATATCAAAGTATAAACAATCTCGGATAAAAATGAGATTGTGATATTTCCCTTAACTTAGGTCCGATTTTCTTCGTAAGTGTCCGAACCACCTGTATAATGATTTAAATAATGTTATTGACTTATTCCAGAATCATACTTATTTTTATGATAACATATATGGTCATATTCTTAGCTTCTTATTAGTAATATTTCATTACTACATGTTATTCGGGTGTTTATTACTTTTTGTTCTTATGCATGTTTTGTCGAATAAATTCATATTTTTATTTTTAGGTTATATATACCTAATTTAAAGAGTGGTATTAGTGTAATATATATCCTATTCATTCATTAAATCCATTTATACAATCATTATACAATGAAGATCATGTAGAACGAGTCGCATCACATCGTGGAGATGGTATTCCGTATGTACGCACGAGCGATGATATCATTCCCATGACTTTGGAATTGTATTGGACTGTATATATAAAATTTCAGAATCAATATCACTTTACAATAATCATATATAGTCATTATTTACACCATTATACCCATCCAAGTAAGGTGGTGGTGGAAAATAGATTACACCACGCGTGGAGACGGTATTCTGTACGTACGCACGCGCGGTGATTTCATTTTCTGTAGGATGGATAGATGGTGAAATAGGGTTGTTTCATATGTATAATAACATATCAGTATATTATTGATACTGATGTTATTACTTCATAATGAAACAACTAAAAAAGAAGAAGTTGAAGAAGAAATAATTTGGAAAGGATCGGTAATGGATATTACCTCTTTTTTTTGACGCGCCTCTTCTTAACCTCCTCTTAGGGAACTAGGGTTTGTCTTTGAAGAAGACAAGAACCTTTAGGATGATTCTAGGGAAGTGGAGAAGTGAAATTTTCAGGGTTTGGTCGAGCATGAAGGCTCAAATTGGTGTGAGGAGGAGAGGGAGGAGGTTCCCTTTTATAAGGGAGGATAGGGGCACCTTTGGAATAACTAAAAATATTATTTTATTATAAAGCCAAATTAGGTTTTAAATAGCTCCAAATTAATATATTTAGAATATAAGGTGTGTATGGGTCTAAATCCTCTCATCCAATAGAATTTATACAAGTTTAGGTATCAATTTTAACCTTATCATTTAGATTTAACTTTAAGTTAGATAATTTAACTTTTACCCTGTCTTCTTGTTTTCTTACACTATAAGGTTAATAAACTTACTATATAAAGCAAAACGAACCCCAAGTTGTTTATTATTAATATATATAACCTTATCTAAGTCATTTGGCCTAACCATAGATTTTTAGGAATAAAATAACAATTATTAATATAATATTTTTTTTAAAAACTATTTTATGTCAATTTTGACACTATTTAGTAATTGATTTTTGTGAAAAACATAACCGAATGATTAGTTCTAACCAAGTCAATTAAATAAATAATAACATGTCATATTAACCTATAAAATTAGTGGAATTCATAAAAAGTATCAAATTACATTTATTTGAGTATTTATAACATCAATTATGTCAATATTTCATTAATAAGATAATTTCTGCATCATCGTTCTGTCATAAATAAATTAAATTATTTAATGATTAAAAATTACAAATAAAATACAATTATGTAGGAAATATTTTTATATTTCTAGTGAATATTTATAGTCGAATTTATCTTATGTATAACCCCATGTTAAAAATGATTTACTTATTAAACATTGATTTTAACTATTTTAACCCTTCTTTAAATAAATTAATAATAAATGTCCTAATCTAATCCAAGTGGGCCTAAATGGTCATATTTTATTCCTAAGGTTTTTTTGGTCGAATTAAACTTATCCAATATAATTAGGACATGTGTTAGGGTAATATTAATAACACTTTTACCCTTAATTACCCTATTTACTTTTAACCGTGGTAAAAAAAAGTAAAATGTCACTATTCAACAAAAATTATTTTCATCTCATTGAACCACATTTTAGTCCTTGATATTAAACGTGTCTCTTGGATTTTCGAAATTCCACTCACCGAAGTGGTAAAATTCAGTTTTATGAAAAATTCAGTTTTTTTTAACTACCACTTAGTGGTTTAACTATTCATCAAAAATTGAATGTTTTCAGAAAAATACCAAAATTTCACCCTAGGATAATTTCAATATTCCAAATAAAAAAATGAAGTCCATTTTGAAAAATAAAATTTATAAAATTTCAAAAAGTGGTTATTACTATTCATAATGGCTAGTTTTAATAATATTTTAATAGCATATCATTGTTTATTGAAACTCGGTATTGCGTACGACGCAAGCTATCGAGGAAGGATGTGATTGCGTGTAATGAAAGGCATGTCAAGGATGCGTGTTGTGCAAGCTCCTTTTGGTGTAGCGTACACCACAAGAAATTAATGAAATTAAAAAGAATATTTTTCATAAAATCTCGGGGTGTTACATTCTACCCCCCTTAAAATGATTTTCTCCCTCGAAATTCATCGGGGTTATAAATGGTTTACTACTCAAAAGTTTCATTAATAGAAACCCACATAGTAAAAAGGAATACCCAAACCAATCTTTAAAAACAAAAGTATGAAACGTAATGGTTACCCAAATAAACTAATCACTGGGTTTCCACATAGGTGAAAATATGGATATGGAAGATAAATTTAACCACCATGTTCTGATGGAGAGTGGTAGAGAACATGGCTATGGAAAAGCCAGAAATCAAAAAGCCATAAATTTGTGACGATCTATGGTACCATCTGATTCATCATATATAAGAGTACTAGGACAACATTTTTGGTTTTCAAGATCATTTCTCTAAAGATGATGAAATTGGAATTAGAAGAAATACTTTCGTAATTTTGGTACAGTGTCACCGTTGGTCGTTCTTTAGAAAATTTCCACTTCATCTCTTAAAGAAATGAAGTTGGATTTGTCATTCGTGAAGTGTTAGAAGATCATGTGATAGAATGATGGGTCATTCCATCTGTCTCAAACAAAAGGTTACAAAAGTTATCAAAAATACATAAGACAATCTATGGTGAGGTTAATCGTATATGATTCCAAAAATGAACTTATACTTCATATATAATACCACGTAATAAAATAAAACTAGTTTCTACTAACCAGGGACTTCCTGTAGGCCAGTGGTAGGCGATAAAGGTCATTCGCATTTCGGTTGTGGGTTCGATTCCCACAGCCTTATCCGACGCGATGGGCTGTCACCCGTCTTGCAGGTTGTCCTTTTTCTAAAACTACATTACTATAACATCCCATCAATAATAACGAAAAAAGTTCTATCCTTAAACAATACTAACTTATGTCCAACATAATCATTTCCAATCTTTAGGCTTATCCAAAATACTGCTGTCCAATCTCAAATTATAGTGAAAATGATTACCAAAGAGTTCATATAAAAAGCATGCTAATACCATCGTTGATCCCCGTATATCATGAGATATGTCTTGTTGGTCACATTCCAAACATTCGAAGTCCTTAATCATGTATTCTCTTAAAAAATGAATACCCATTGAATCTTAGTGAAAATATGAGTGCTGTCAAAAGTTAACTCTTTTCACATACCAAAACCTCAAACCATGATATAACTATTTCTTTATATCAGTCATGAGCTCATGAATACTGTCAAACATTTCATTTTCTCCTTATCCCTTCATTAGGCACATATCATCTTTTTTCCAAAAATATCTCAATCACATTCCATGGTTACCGATACCATAAAATTATTGAAAACCACAATAGACCAATACATAAATATTCTAATATTCCACGATACTAAATACAACATTATTTTGTTATCCCATTACATAAACACTTAATCATTCCACCGCATCATTTTCATATTCAACATCGCCAATAGTGATCGCATGTGACTTCCTTTTTTCCTTTTCCTTAAGTGGTTTCTCATGTCTATCATCACTAACGCTTGGATTAGAGTATTTATTAGCATAATGCCCCATTTCCTTGCACTTGAAGCATTGAAGTGTTGGTGGTGTGTTCTCTACATTATTTTGTTTGTTCGCATCATTAGAAACCTTTTTTTCCATTACTTCAACACTCAGCTGCTCGATGACCTTCTTTTCCACACTTAAAACATTTTCTAGTCCCTTTAAGACAATCTCCACCATGCTTCTTTCCACACTTTGAGCATAAGGAAACATTCATTGTCTTTTCACCATTATTCTGAGATTTCTCCTTGAAATCCATCTTTCATATCTTGTCAAAACTACTAGATGGATAAGTAACACCAACTTCCATTTCTACCTTGATATCACAACGCACAAATTCTTCATAGCTACTGAAGTCTCTTATAGCTAATTCCCTTCGAAGATTTGGTTTTAAGCCACTAAAGTATCGATCAACATTACTTTCAGGTTAGATGATAAAGCCAGATGCATACCTTGCAAACCTTGTAAAATTCTTTTCGTATACACCAACAGATTCATCATCCTTTTTCTTTAGTTCAAGAAACTCCTTCTCCATCTTTGTTCGAAGAATACTAGGGAGGTACTTATTGAAAAATTAGTTCATGAACTCGTCCCATTCCATGGACTCAATTTCATCTCTTGGCCTCGTATTCTTGATAAGATTCCACCAATGATCAGCTTCACCTTCAAAACTATATACTGCTAAGATGACTTTATCATGTTCTCAACATTGAAGAACTGGAAATATCTTTTCAGTGGTACTGATCCATTGTTCAGCAACAAGTGGATCAGAAGGCCCACTGAAAGAAGGTGGACGTTGCCTCATGAAGGACTCAATAGAATATTGTTCCCTTCTCTGCTCATTTGGAAGTCCAGAATGATTCATAGCTTCTGTAAGTATAGCAATAAGATTTTGCACTCCTTCTCCCATAACATTTGTTTGTTCAGGAGGAAAATCATTGCATTGTCCATTGCATTGATCAACACGTTTCCTTCGGGTTCCAGCCACCATCTAAAACCCAAAAAGAATAGTGTGAGAGGAAAAAATCAGGCTAGGGAAAACAACATAATAAAGGGGGAGTACCTTCAATATCTAACATATTAGGTTTAATTCTATGATCGTTAGCATAATTTTAGGACTATAACCTATACGTATACTTAACCTTAGGGACATCCCTAGACATACCATAGAAATATGTCTAGGGATCTCACTAAAGTTCTCGCATCATAGTTTCCAAAGGTTGACTAAACCTTTCCTCTGATACCAACTGTAGAGACCCGAAGCTTAACGTACATAGACATTACATTACTGTTGCGGAATACTAAGTACAAAACAAAAACACACACACAAGGACCGTAATAGTTTAGTGTCTTTGGAAACTTGGAATATAATCTTCTAATCGTGGTGAAATATCTTCAACATCTCCCATAAAGATCTTCTTTTTTTTAAACCTAAATCCTTTATTTATATCCTGGGGAAAAGAAAACAAAAAAGGGTGAGCTCAAATTCTCAGTAAGGGTAAACAAAAGAAATATCAATGACATCATATTCATAAGAACATATCTTTTGGAAATCTTAACCTGCAAAAGAGATCATAATTTCATAACATGGGATAAATCATAGTAGTGAAATGTAATCCCAATAATCATAACATAAAACATGAAACTTTGTGTCATACACACATAATCATATAGAATCATTTCTTATTAGTCAAGACTCATTTCCAAGACTATCTTAGTGGACAAAGTCCCTTTCTAAACCGAGTTCACTCCACGTTTCAGTCCTGTTTCACTGAACCGGTAAAACCTACCATTCCAGCCATGTCTATCTCATGAGAAATAAAATCTTTACCCAATGCATTGGAGGCAGATATTGGTCCCACCCATCTTATAATGATACCAATCTTATGTGTGCCACAAAATCAAAAACCATACATCATAGCATAACCCATGTAATAAAAATGGGATTCTTAAACATCGTGACATCATAAAACAATTAATATAAGATAAAGGAATTCATAAAAATAATTCCATCACAATATAATAAAATCAATGTAATAATAGGTATAGAAACAGAACCCATTATTATCTTAGATGGAAAATAATTAGGATAAAACACTTGAACTCCATTCTTGAGGAAAATATCCTTTCTACTTCAAAAACACTTTTCCTTTCTTAACATGTCATACAATTTTAAACTAAAAGAAGTTGATTAAAAATAAACATGAAAACATGTAAAGTAAGCTTCATGGAAATAATGTTTTAAAAATCCATTCATGCCGTATAAGTTAAAAAAACATTCTTTTAGTACTTTTGTCGGAAAAGCAAAAAAGTACATCGTATGAAAAATGACAAAAGATTCATTTTATATCTTTTACTAAAAACTCACCGAAGGGTAAAAATGGATTTAAACAATTGTAGGTGGATGTAAATAATATCACATATTGAGGAAACATGGATGTGGATGATAAAATACACCCCAGTAAATATCTATGTATAAACAACCTCAGATAAAAATGAGATTGTGATATTTCCCTTACCTTAGGTCCGATTTGCTTTATAAGTGTCTGAACCTCCTGTATAATGATTTAAATAATGTTATTGAATTATTCCAGAATCATACATATTTTTATGATATCATATATGGTCATATTCTTAGCTTCTTATTAGTAATATTTCATTACTACTTGTTATTCGGATGTTTATTACTTTTTGTTCTTATGCATGTTTTGTCGAATAAATTCTTATTATTATTTTTAGGTTATAGATACCTCATTTCCAGAATGGTATTAGTGTAATATATATCATATTCATTCATTCAATTCATTTATATAATCATTATGAAATGAAGATCATGTAGAACGGGTCACATCACATCGTGGAGACGGTATTTCGTACGTATGCACGAGCGATGATATCGTTCCCATGATTGTGGAATTGTATTGGAGTGTATATATACTATTTCATAATTAATATCACTTTACAATAATAATATATAGTCATTATTTACCCCATTATACCCATCCAAGTAAGGTGGTGGTGGAAAATAGATTACACCACGGCGTGGAGACGATATTTCGTACGTACGCAGGCGCGATGATTTCGTTTTCCGTAGGATGGATAGATGGTGAAATAGGGTTGTTTCATACTTATAATAACATATCAGTATATGAGTGATACTGATTTTATTACTTCATAATGAAACAACTGAAGAAGAAGAAATTGAAGAAGAAAGAAATTGGAAAGGATCGGTAATGGATATTACCTCTTTTTTTTTGACGCGCCTCTTCTTAACCTCCTCTTAGGGCACTAGGGATAGACTTTGAAGAAGACCAGATCATTTAGGATGAATATAGGGAAGTGGGGAAGTGATATGGGAAGGGTTTGGAAGAGCATGAAGGCTCAAATTGGTGTGAGCAGGAGAGGGAGGAGGTGCCCTTTTATAAGGGAGGAGAGGGGCACCTTTGGAATAACTAAAAATATTACTTTATTATAAAGACAAATTCGGTTTTAAATAGCTCCAAATTGATATATTTCGAAGATAAGGTGAGTATGGGTCAAAAGACTCTCATACCATAGAATTTAGACAAGTTTAGGTATCAATTTTAATCTTATCATTTAGATTTATCTTTAAGTTAGATAATTTTACTTTTACCATGTCTTCTAGTTTTCGTACACTATAAGGTTAGTAAACTTACTATATCAATCCAAACGAACCCAAAGTTGTTTATTATTAATATATATAATTTTATCTAAGTCATTTGGCCGAACCTTGGATTTTTAGTAATAAAATAACAATTAATAATATAATATTTGTTTTAAAAACTATTTTTTGTCAATTTTCACACTATTTAGTAATTGATTTATTTTGAAAATCATAACAAAATGATTAGTTCGAAAAAAGTTAATTAAATCAATAAGAACATGTCATATTAACCTATAAAATTAGTTTAATTCCTAAAAAGTCTCAAATTACATTTATTTGGGAATTTATAACATCGATTATGTCAATATTTCATTAATAAGATAATTACTCCATCATCATTGTGCCATAAATAAATTAAATAATGTAATGTCTAAAAATTACAAATAAAATACCATTATGTTGGAAATATTTTTAGATTTCTAGTGAATATTTATAGTCTAATTTATATTATGTATAACCCCATATTAAAAATGATTTACTTATTAAACTTTGATTTTAACTATTTTAACCCTTCTTTAAATAAATTAATAATAAAAGTCCTAATCTAATCCAAGTGGGCCTAAATGGTCATATTTTATTCCTAAGGTTATTTTTGGTCGAATTACACTTATACAACAGAATTAGAACATGTGTTAGGGTAATATTAATAACACTTTTACCCTTAATTATCCTATTTACTTTTAACCGTGGTAAAAAAAGTAAAAAGTTACTATTCTTCAAAAATTATTTTCATCTCATTGAACCACATTTTAGTCCTTGATATTAACCATGTCTCTCGGATTTTCGAAATTCCACTCACAGAAGCGGTAAAACTATGTTTTATGAAAAATTCCATTTTTTTAACTACCACTTAGTGGTTTCACTATTCATCAAAAATTGAAAGTTTTCAGAAAAATACCAAAATTTCACCCTAGGCTAATTTCAATATTCCGAATCCAAAAATGAATTCAATTTTGAAAAATAAAATTTATAAAATATCAAAAAGTGGTTATTACTATTCATAACAGCAAATTTTAATAATATTTTAAAAGTATATCATTGTTTAGTGAAACTCGGTATTGCGTACGATGCAAGCTATCGAGGAAGGTCGCGATTTTGTGTAATGCAAGGCAAGTCAAGGATGTGTGTTGTGAAATCTCCTTTTGGTGTAGCGTACAACACAAGACATTAATGAAATTAAAAAGAATATTTTTCATAAAATCTCGGGGTGTTACATAAGCTGTATTAAAAACTCAAAATTCAGTAAACGTTATTATTTCATGATAAAATTCATATATTGATACCTAGATAATACAAACAATAACTCACGGATAGGACATAGAATAAATCATTAATATATGAGCCCTCCATTTTATAAAAAATATGTTTTAATAAAATGATCCCACAACTTCCCTTATATCCATAAGATTAATAATATACAAAATTCATGAAAAACACATTAAACATATACTTTATTTTTTTTTTTAAATTTCTATACAATGAAATAATTATTCAGTTTACCATGGAAATCACCACAAGATTTACAGAATAAATCATCATAATATGGTTACTTATTATCTTATAAAATGGTTCTAGGAATATTAAATTAATAAAAAACAATTATAATTTCCAAATTAAACATAAATAATGAATAAATTTTTGAATCCGTCAAGATAATAGACATCAACTACATTATACATTGATAATTTATATAAATTCAAGGAAACCAACTCCACGTATGGATAAGATCTATCACCTTCACACATTTACTACAATGTTTTTACAAGATATTTTTAGGTCACTCAACAAACATTAAAACCCCAAAATGCATAGTTAGAACCAATCCCTATGACATTTATATTCTATAATACAAAATAACACACCAGTATAGTGATTTGGAATCAGTTGGTTTACTAATTATGTGTAGTAGTCTCATAACAACCATCTATGACCTTCCGTGAAAAAATCCCCATGTTTTGATTTGTTTTTCTCAAGATGTATTAAAATACACATTAAATAACCATAACAAAATGGAATCAATTAATCATAAATATTAAAAATGGTAGATAGGATGTGTATTGGAGTGAATCAATACACTTACCTAAATCAATAATTAAAACACATTTATGGATCTTTTTCTATACGTGAATAAAAGATAGGGGAAATGGGGTGATGAGGATTAGTAGAGGGAATTGAACAAATTCCCTCTATCATTACACCAACATGCTAAATAAGGTAATCAAAAACATTAAAAATAATTAAATAAAAAATATTCAGAAAATAAATTTTGGTAGCACTATAGTTCTAACGGCCCTTATCAAAACTATGATGTCACTATATAAACTTTGGTATGACCACTAAATATATAAATGTAGTAATGCGTAATCAATATACAACATAAACAATAATAAAATAGGTTTATCCTTAAACATCCTGTTAATTATTCTTTCCTTACTTTTTCCTTAACATTACTTTGTTATTATTTTACATGAAATCCACCTCAACTAATCCCAATCATTAACTCACAAAATTTTAAAAATGAACCACCTATGAAGCTCATAATTTTTTTAAAATTTCCTCTAATGATTAACATTACCATATTTTTTTCTCACAAAATTATTTTGTTTAATTAATAAAAATATCATGAATTAAAAGATCCCCACAATAAAACAATTTGATTGAAATTTTAATATAATGAAACACCACCTGAATATCATGTATGTTTTTAATCTATAATTTAGTTGCTATTAAATACTAAATATAATCCTCTTGTTATAGTTTCATTTTAAATTATCCATTTCTAAAATTAAATCATGCCCAATTTTAATTCTCCTACCCATTCAAATTTATACATATTAATAAAGTACTATTAATAATATTACATCAATTAAAAAACACAAAACATCCCAAAATAGGAATTGTTATTACAACTATTTCATAACACAAACTATCTCATAAGATTTATCCCATCACATTTTAAATTAAACACTTTGTTTAAAATAATTATTTTACTCAATTTTTATTTATGATTTTTCACATATGAGTTTAAATCAATTAATTTAGTTTGCTTTGGTAAACCAATATACACTATATGACATTCAAATATTAAAAACAACAAATAAAATTACCTAGAGGAATCCAATATAATTACTTAATCATACAACACATCATAATTAACTCCAAATTGAATTATCTATTGCTAATATATTTAAAAGAAATAAAAACAACCCATAACAGAAAAATCACAACATAAATGAATCCCAAAAGTTCAACTAATTGGTAGAATTACCAATTAAATTAATATTATACTTATTGGAAACCATAATTATAAAATATTTATCATATCATATCAAAAATAAATCTCCACCAGTATACATGAAATATATCAGTCTCATATCAAAATATCATACATGTAAACCACCAAAAAATTATCTTATAGTTCATCATTGTTCATGAAAATATATCTATTTAATTTTACATTAAAACTCATAGAACTGGTTCAAAATAACATTTTCTCTGATTTTACCTTAAACACATTTATTTGAACATAAAAATTATCTATTTTTATTTAGGTAAAACTCTAATTCATGATGTAATTTTGATTATTAACTCCCATGAAGATTCATATATTCATTATAATAAAAAACAAATCCATAAAGATTCCAATTTATTATACATTAAAACAATTTCACCCACATATAATTCATTACAAAATCAGAAAAACTAAAACTATATTTATACTTGAATAATTAAAAAGTTATATATATTTTAAATAAATAAAACCTACTTTCCTAAAACCACATTTATAATATTACACTTAAAAAACCTTAAATTATAATTTTATAAATATATTTCCATTTACACCTAATATTTAAAAATAAAAAATATTTCTTCAAAATATCAAAAAAAATATCACTATATATTTCTTTAACTCCTTAATTTTTCAAAATAATTGTATTCATGGAAGAAATACAGATTATTTTAAAATAAATCACATAATCAGATATTTAATGAATCAGACACATTTATTTTAGATTAATTAATTCATCACCAAAAAATTATTTAATAAAGAATTAATATTTTATTAGTGAATTTTAGTTAAATATTTATCACAACTTGTTAATCATGTAGATAAATAAAAACCTATCACATGTATATAAATATTTCCATTATATCATGATATGATTTATGAGATCAATGCACAACCCAAATCATTCGCATTCTGTAGAATGTTTATTTTATTCATTTAACACTTTTATGGTATTTTATTTACCCATCCTCACTCATGGCCAGATTGTATATACCCATAATCTAATTTTTTTTGATGATTGGGTGTTGGTCATTTCCATCATTTTTAAATATAGGTGTAGTCCACCAAAATTGTTTTGACAGTAAATTTCTACATCAAACTCCCAAAATATGAAAATTCATAGTTTTGAATCTATTTCTAATGATCTAGAATAAATCGGATTGGGCTCTATTCAAAATCACTATTATATGGAACATAATCTAATTATCAAAGGTTGATGAAAATTTTTAATGGTAAGTAAATGTTATTGGGAAACAAAATTTCCATTTTTATTTCACTATATGATCATAAATTATATATGTTGTAAATATAGAATGACCTAACTAATATTTATATGTACCAACCATATTGAAAAAATAACATGAACCACAATTTTATTTCTCCAATCTTTAGTTTATTAAGACCTCAAATACATCTATATTAATTTAGTGACTCATTAATGGTAAACTATGGAAATTTACAAATATTAGACAAATTGTAAGGTTTCCCAATTGATTAATTCCTAAATAATAATAATAATAATTATTATTATTATTAATATTATTATAATAAGTGTCAAAAATACATAACAACCACTATATAGTTTTATAACCTACATACCTAAAAAATCAATAATCCTAATATCTACCATAATAATATCATAATAAACCCAAAACATAAAAGTATGTATATAAAGATACATCGGAGTAATGTGAAACGGTGGTAATGAATGAACCGTTAGTGGTTTACCAAAGTATCATTAAATACCCTAAGTGAGTTAGACAAAAATATATGCATATGATGTTTTCATAGCCTGTGATACAAATCAAAAATATTTTATACATATGAATATCATATGACTATATAAAAATAAATGAAACAAACATTTCATATATAGTTCAAGAAGTAAATAATCTCTTTCCTCGGGTATAATGTTTAATAGATAAAATATACTAAGATCTATTACTTGACATGAAGAAGGTAATTATAAAGGAAAAATCATAAAAATTTCCATAACTACATATATTACCATACATAATAAATAAAATAAACTAAATAATTATTAATGTCTGCACATTTACTCCATGTGTATTTCTAAATTATACCCTAGAAACACAAACACTACATTTTAGTTCACTGATAATGATTTTATAAATAAGAACACATTTTTATAGTTATCAACCCCCTCCCCCTCATGGAATATGTAAACTATTATATCATATATCCTGTTACACTGACTAACTATCCCTGTTTTTCTATATTTGTCATCTTGTTGGATCATCATCCATTAGATGTAAAAAATAAACTCACTCTTTCCCATATTCAATTAAACATATCATTAAATCACTCAACATGTTTATTATATGTCACTATCCCCTTCTGATAATGACATAATGTTTTAATTTTAAATCAACACCTATTTATCATTATAGATATTAACTAATCACTCTAACTATGATTTATATACCCGTGAACTCTTCAAATAATTAATTTTCACTATAGTTGTGGGTCATTAACCATTGACCACTATAAATAATAACTATTCACTATATATTTGTCTCATTATTCACTTCCCTTGGTGATAATAACTAACAAATATAATTTTTCTTCATTAACCTCTATAATATGATGATATCAAGCATTAACTATAACATAAAATCATCAAAAACATTGGCATTGGTAATGATAAACCATTATTCTAGATTTATATTATATACCAGTGTCCCATAATGATAATACTCATTATATTAAGATTTAATACATCATTCCATATCCATTTGAGAGATTAATAATAGTTCTCTATGGAAAATATTCACATTCACTCAATCCCTTATTCCCCTAGTAGTAAATTTAACATTACCCTAGTCATAGAACCCTATATCTAAAAATGATTACACACCAACCCATAGTCCCTTGGAAATAACAAGAACATAACATTGAACCTAATACCATATTCTACTATTATATTACAACATCTATAGTTATATAGTTCTTACTCAATAAAACCAAACAAATTTTACGTCTTTAAACAACCTTTTCCAGGATTATAAATCATTTTATACCTATATTATATTTTTTTTATAATCTATAATCTATATATAATTTATTTGGAATCATGATTACCCAATACACATTTATAATCACTGAATAAATCCTTTATTTAATTATCAGTTTAAGTTGTTCTCAAGCAACACATCCTTAAATTGATTGTGGGAGATCCTTAGAAGAGACTCCTTTATACAGACCTAATTTTATAGGGATAGGGAAGGACACATAAAGACACGTGGTTGTCTCGGTCATGGTGAGATTCAAGTAATAAACTTCCTCATAACAACCATAAGAACCACCCATGGAACCCACACTATATGATGACCATATTAACCACTCATGAAATTTCAACACTCATATAGCTTTCAACTCTCATCACATAATTCTTGGACAATGCATATTGTTTCCCCCACATTAGATCATGTGGGGGATTCAAATATTGTGAAGAATCTAGTGATTGTGGAACAAAATATCAATGATTAATAACTAAGATAATGATTTTTTAGAAAATAAAAATAACCCCAAGTCATACGATTTCTTTACCCTTATAATGCTTCCAAACTCAATCAATTGTTCCACAATCACATTAAATAATTCAATGAACCAATCAATAAAAATAGTAAATTATCTAAAAACATAGTAGAAATGAAGAATTTCTTTAAAGAAGATGTTGAACTCTAAAAAAACTCCATGTCATGTAATTATTAACACTTAGAATACATTAACACTCAATCATTTGTTTAAATATCACATTTAATAATTCCAATAACCAATATATAACAATAGTAAATTGGTAAAAATACTTAAAAAAAACCACCAAATTATATCAAATAATATCCAAAATTCATCCCATGATCCCAATGAAAGTTCCTTACTAAATCTAACAATTATAGCTTTCAACCCCATACATCAAACAAATAGTATGAATAATTAATTGAAAAATAAAAAGTTATTTAGGAGAGCATCAAGGTAATGAAATATTTTTTAAATTTATATAATAAACCATTTCATATTTTTCAGTATAAAACAGTCTTACATCAGAAAAAAATCCAACTAAAATATAGACAAGCTAAATTTTCTGCTCAAAAATTATAAAATCAAATTATTTCATCCTGGACTTCAAAAACTAACAAATATATTTTATAAAACATATAAAATTTTTATGAAGGGAAAATCTAAAATACTAATCACTTCCATTTTTAAAAATCCAAATTTCACATAATCAATCTCCCCACTTCTATTCTATACACAATATAATGACCTGTGATTTTGGATCCATTAAATTAAAACAAAATTCGATAGCTTTCTCCACACACAATACTGGACAAAAAAATAGTATCAAATTATTATTTATTATAAAAATTTTAAAATAATAAAAAATATATTAAACAAATAATGATTATAATAATCTTTAAAATTCATGAAGAATAGTCATTGGATTGCTTAATGTTTAAAAATGGATTTTCCAAAAAACAAATTATATATTTTTATTATTTTCTTTTAAAAGGTAAATTTATAAATTTTATAATATTAATGTTACTAAATTAAATTCATATTCAATTCTATTTAAATTTTTTTCATATGGTGAATTTCTAAAAAATATAAAATAAATTAGTTTTCTGTGAATAGTGAAACAAATAATGATTTTTCTAGTAACATTACTTATATGACATTATCATAATATAAGAATGAAATAAAAGTATTTAAAACTATTTAAATTCAAAAAAATGTGTTTATTTTATAATTAAATCATTTTAAAGCAAAATGGTTAACTTATTTTGACCCATGTGTAACATTTTAGATACTTAAGTGATGTTTTACTCAGAAAACTATTTTTATTCCCTTATATCTAAATTAAACACTTAAAAAATTAAATATATCCACATGAAATTCATATTTTAGATAAAAATTACCATATTAATAAATAATTTCAAAATTCATTTAGGGTATAAAATTATCATCACTATAATTAAAGATAATGATCTTGATAATAGTGAAACTGCTACTTTTAGAGAATTATTTAATTAATACTTCTTAATTATAGTCTCATAAAATAAATTGAACCTCACTAAATAATTAAATTAATATAAATTTTAAATATATATATATAAATCATCACTCATTTAATTGGTATTCAATATTAAATAGAACTATCAACACTTAATGAAAAAAAACATTTTAATACAAAATAGTTTTTCTATATATTAATTTTTATTAAATTTAAATGTTAATATTTTATTACTTATAAAATTTATTGGATTAAATTGATGATAAATATTTGTTCATTACACCCCTATTTTTAATTATGGGTTTCTTTATATTTTAATTAAAAAATATATTACTTAGTTGAAAACTAGTTACCCAAATAAATATGGAAAGGAAAAATGTAAAAACCAAATATTAATGACATTAAATAAGTTTAAAACATGTGATAAATTGTGAGGTAGATTGTATCTCCACATTATCTCGCCCTATAGTCCATTATTGTCTTTACTTTTCATTATTTTGACCTTAACACTTTGATATTTTTTATATATTTATCTGTAAATATATTTATTTACTTTGATTGCTTGATATAAATGAAACACTATGATTAAATGAACAGAGATATACAATTGGAATATTATTATGGAATGTAGCTTATATTACCAATCCATTTGATTGGTGGTATAAGGCCCTGGCATTAAGCCTTACTTAATATTGAATTAAATGAATAATTCACATTGGGGATCTTTTCAGGTTTAGAGTTTTAGAAAATTAGGACATAACTATTACATCTCAAAAGATTACAAAGTAGACACATCTACTAAGTTTCCATAGAATAAAAACTCTTAAAAATAAACATGTCCTGTTCTATTTTTTATATAGCATGACTTTCCCTTGATCCCATCCTTGACCCTATTCCATGTTAAGTCCTGTGAAAAAAATTTCAAAAAACTTGGGGTGAGCCTAAAAATATATGTATGGGATACACAAAGAATGAAAACTATTAGTTTATCAAAACAACAAGTAAAGCATGTATACATTATCAAAGCAATACTTTTCACCTTTATGAAGTAGTAAAAAACTCTTCACTGAATAAAAGATCATTACTTACCCTTTTGTAACCAAAATATTACCATAAAACCCATATAAAGATCACATAACATATAAAGGTAATTTGGGACACAAACATACTTAAATGGAATAACCATACGGTTGAATTCCACGCATATCACTTAATGGAATAGCCATACAGCCAACATCCATACCCAATGCATTGGAGGTTATAACGTAACCACCCATCCTGGTATTCACGACACCACCCGTCATATGGTTTATCATGTAACCACCCGTCAAATGTCCATATACCATTATAAAATCATAAGACATAAAACAAATATAATGGAAATAAAACATTTCCATACATTGATCACAATATATCACTTAAATATATTGACATAAATAATCCATTATAAAAACCATTTTCAATACCAAAATACATAAAAGTGTATATGGTATTTATTTCATTTCAAAAAAAAAACATCACAGCTTGTTGAGGAAGCCAAATACCAAATAATACTTGCGGCGGCGAAAAAGGTCATTGTCACCGCGTACGTTAAAAAAACATTACATTTTGTTGTTTTTTAAAACGCTTCATAGAAAAAGATTCCTTTTGTATAAAAGTAAAATTAAAAGGGGTTTATACACCATATAAAATAAAGTTGTGTATAAAACAAAATATGCCTTAATGAATGGAGATTGAGACGAAGTCCCTTACCTCGTGGCCAACTTGACTCGATCGTTCTTTAACGTCCTGAATAATAAACTTGAGTTAATTTATACTTGCTGAAGAACATTTTTCATGTTCATTATTCCTTTTATATCACTTATTGCCATGTTATAAACATTATGTAGTAATTTAAGTTAATAATGTTTGTTTTGTCGATATTTGGTTCTTAAGTCGAAAGTGGACTTCTTACAATTACATGTTATTCGTGTGGTCAAAGGTTCATTATATCCAGAATGATATTCCTTATTTTGATATCATATATACCATATATATTCAGCATATACATGTAATTATAATATTACATAATCATTTATTGGTAAGAAATCAAATGCACCGTTCATGGAGACGGTAAGCCGTACGTACGCATGAACGCTACTTTCATTTCTATGTCATATTAATGGAATTAAAACTAAATGAGTGGTATTTATATTTTAATTCCAGAATTATATTCATCATTTAGATGTAACATAAATCATATATAATAACTTAAAATCCATCCTTTATACGTCCCACATAGGGCATTAACGAATCAAATCACTTTGAGGGGGCGGTAGTCCGCACTTCCTAAAATTAAATTATCGTGTTAACTCATAATGGAAACCATAAAGGTATGCCACAAATGAAAAATACAGAAGAATAAGGAAAACATAAACATATTATATATAATATATAAATATAGTGACATCTTAATGGCCACCTTTGAAGGTGTTAGAAGAATATTGAACAATCATCATTTCGTGAGGCAGAAATTCGCCATCCACAGAAACAATATGTTCTTTAACCATTAGATGTAGTTTCGTGTAAGTGTAGCTCGAATTGTTCTTATAAAAATATCCTATTATATTGAAGATACTGTATTTGTTACAAAATAAATTAATAAAAAGAGTTTAGGGGGTTGGAGAAGCAAAATAAAACAAAAGAACACAAGTGAAGTCATTACCTTAAAATCGGGTAACTCTCTTAGATTTGAGCTCAAAGGCTTCCTTGGGAAGACTTCTGCCCAAAGTGAGGATTCCAGGAGTAAGAGAGGGATTTTGAGAGACAAAAAGAGCAGATCAAGGATGAACAAAAGTCTTGAGAGTTGTGGGTAAGGTGGTAGAGGTGGGGGCCTTTTATAAGAGGAGAGGAGGGGCACTCGTGGAATGTTAAGAAAAGATACTTTATTATAAAATTATTTTAGGATAAAAAGGGTCCCAAAATTATATATTTAGCGGATAAAGTGATAAGAGTTCGAAATCTACCCATAAAATAGGTTTTTGAAATGTGTAGGTCTTATATTTTACATTATCATTTCATTTTATTTAAATCGTTAAATAATGATGTAATCGCTGCATCATCATGGTGTCATAAATAATTTAATTTATTCAATGTCTAAAAATTATAAAAAAATTATCATGATGTAGGAAATATTTTTATATTTATAATAAATGTTTATAGTCAAAAATATAACTCTTATAACCCCATTTAAGAATTTTTTTAGTAAAAAAACTCATGTTCGTGACATTTTTATTTTTACTTTAAATAAAAGGCTTTAATGTCATTATCTTACCCAAGTGGCTCAATGGGGTCCCAAAAATCAACCCATGGGTTTTCTTGGTCGGCCATGACACATCCAATAAGGGTAGGACATGTGTAAAGGTAATTTTATATTATTAAAACATTAGTTTTACCTTCAACTACACTAATTACCTCTAATCGCGATTAAAAACTTAAAAGTTACTATTCACCAAAAAATTATTTTAATCCCATTGAACCACATTTTACTTCTTAATGAAAACCATGTATGTCGTATTTTTTAAATTCAAAACACAGAGGTGGTAAAATTTCATTTAAACGGAAAATCATTTTTTATAAGTACCACTTAGTGGTTTCACTATTCATCAAAAATTGAAGTTTTTCAGAAAAATACCAAAAATTCACCCTAAGCTATATTTGATATTCCAAATTAAAATATTAGGTCTATTTTACAAAATTAAAATCCTATATGTTAAATTAATTAATTTAATAATTAATTCCCGCTGTCATAACAAATAGTGTGTTTTTATGAAACAATATATATCAAAAGATTGACACTAGTTTAAGTCCAATTTCAAAGTGAAATTAAGTCCAATGTCCACTATTGGATTAAATGGTAAAAATATATTCTAATTTCACTTTAAAACCATGTCAAAAGATAATCTAATCATATAAATAAATTAGATTAAAAGAGGTTTTGAATTAAAATACAACATTTTTCACTATTCATTAAAAAATGAACTTTATCAGAAAAAATACAAAAAATTTACACAAAGTAAATTTTGATTTCCCGATTCTAAAGAATAATTTTATTTGGTCCAAAATAATGTATAATAGTTACCAAAACTATATTTAATGAGGGTTCTCCCTAAAAAGGTGATAGTTCGACCTTTTAGTGAATATTAGAGTATATATGCCTAAAATTGAATTCTTTTCATATTTTAAGCCTTTATCCTTTATTGGATAAATGTAAAAACATTTAACAAACTTATATAATCATATTTTAGTTATTTCCATTCATTATCGCCAATACAACAGCTACGTGTTAACTACCATTTAAAATAATATTATTTTATTACTAGTGTGCAACGTAAGATTTCAATGAAACTCTTTGTTGCATATCGGGTACGCTATCGAACAAAGCAACCCCTTTAAAGTAAAATTAATATTTAATTAAAAAATATTAATAAAAATGAAAATGCTTTATTCTTTATTTACCTGGGATGTTACAGGTGGGATGCAATAAGACTGACTACATTAAGAAAAAATATTGTTTAAATATGTATAAAATGAGTTGATTAGTTTTAAATTTTGTATATATTAAATTATAACCATTTCAAGGAAAAGTAATTTTTCTCATAAAATATTATTTCTATGTGAAAAAAATTATTAAGAAAATAAGATCAATTTTTTATGATGATTTATTATAATTAAATATATAGATTAAATATTCAATAAAATAGTATGATATTCATATAATAGTTTTTATATGAATATAAATTTAGGTAAACATAATTTTATATGTAAAAATTCATTTTTAAAAAATTATGGTTTTTTAATCCATATTTGAAAATATTTTATTCCATTGATAGAAATTTTTTTATTATATGGTTTCTATATTTTCAATTTGTATAATTATTGTTCAAATAGGTTTACCAAGGGGTTAACATAAACGATATTGTTTAAAATATAAAAAAAACATTCTTTATGTTGACTGGTTGATGGAATTTCAACTTCATATTTCCTATATTGAACAATTTTGTATTTTGGTGCCACTTGAAATGAGTAAAAAATTAATATATTTTAATATTTAAAAATATTCCAATTCTTTCCTCTCTATCCCGTGTAATGGATACCCCATATTATATCATCCTCACACATGATGAGCCTTTTAAATCAACCAACCATTACACTAATACCTTCATACCATTTCTAATCATATTATATTTGTCATAGTTTGATTAAAATACCCTCCTTTCATGGCTAAAGTTTTCATCCAAAGTAGGTTTCTCAAGGAAGATATAAAACTCTTAACCGAGAAATTTACATTTTATTTATTCTTTTACATAATAAAAATTAATAGCACCCATTTAAAAATATGGAATTAAATTTACTAATTTTTTATTAGGGATATGTATCCCCCATTTTCAAAAACTTTTCAATGAAATGTGAAATAAATGTATCACACATGAATATGTGTGGACCACCACCTCTAAGTAGCGATATGAATCATTTTCCATCACCAAAACATATGGTTGGTCAATATGATTTATTTAATTTCTTTGTATGAAATGTATGAAATAATTATACTTCTATTATTATAATATCATAATCAATTTATTATCTTTATATATTTTGGAAAATAAAAACACAATTCATGTATATGTGAGGACTACCACCTCTACAAAGAAATGTGCTCTATTTTTCATTTCCATCTTACATATTTGGTAAAAAGGATAGCAATAATGAATATTTATGATATAATAGTGATTATACAAACATGAATTATTTTTTACAATTCTTTTATTCCAACCATCAAAAATTGGATACATCTCTTGTGTGTACATAAAGACTATCATCTCTACAAGGTCATGTAAATCATTCCCCATTGAGGGTTTATATGAATATTTATAATAGTGAATATAATGATTTTATATTATACTAATTAAATGATTAATATGTTATATATTAATAAACCATAACCAAGGACTATGTACTAGAACCATAGAAATGAAACATGCATATAAAATAGACCAGTTTTGACCCAAATGATAATTTTAGTGAATAGATTGTTAATATAATGAAAATATGTAATTTTAAAGGAATTAAACATAGTTTTTTATATATTAATGTTGTTGTAATATTTATTTACAATAAATAAAAAATATTTTAAAGGATATCATAAAATGTAAAATAATATAAAAAACAATATGTACATGGATTTTGTTACAATCTCATTTATTATCAAGACTATCTATCAAAAATTATCATAGAGGGTGATTATATTAATCTTATCATTTAAAACCCATATATTTTCATTCCCTTTGGTAGACCCTTAAAATTCCATTTATTAGTTCTATTTTAATCTCTTTGGTAATTAAATTGATTGGAAATGTATTTTTGATGAAAATCATATCTTATTTCCTCTTTGTTTGGCTATATTTTTCTCCCAAGTCCAAACTCTGAAAAATTGTTTTATAAAAGTTATTCACTATAATGAAAATAATTTAAAAAATTATATTTTAACTACCTTTTTTATTTAAAAATAAATTAAAATATGTTTTTTAATGAATCATTTTTATAAAAAGGTCGTTTTTGATGTTTAACAATAGTGTGAATGGAACATTTTCTTTAAAAATATATGTAAAGAATATATTTTCCCACCATAATGAATGTTCTTTTATTTGATAATTCCTTTAATTTTTACCATGGTTTAGTTCATTCAAAATTATTTATAAAATATTTTCGATATTTTTCATTTTAAACTAGTGATTTCATAATGTAATGTTTATTTTTCTTGGTAAGAATTCCAATGAAATTTTAAAATAACTATTATATGAAATAAAATAAATTGATATTACTTCTCTTTTTGGGGTATAATATAAAATTATTCCATACTAATTCATTATATGTATGATTTATTAATATGATGATGATATCTTTGTGAATGATGTTTATTTTTGACGGGTTATGCTATATTGAAATGATGATATTTTTTTGAATAATTTTTAATTTCTAATGTTAATGATATGAAGATTATTTTATGATTCTATAGAACACATTTGAAGGGATAATTATTATTTTATTGTTGGGAATGTAAATATATACCACTCTAATGAGTTAGATTTAGATGGATATCTAATGACATATTGAGGAATAGAATGGGGAGTGACTCCAATTTAGTAAGATACTTTTTCAACTATGATTGTCCTGTGAGGTTACCTCGACTAATAAAATGAAGGAATGGGGAGTGGTCCTAATTCATGATGATATCCTTGGATGTGAAAATTGGCTATGGGAATTATTTTATTTGCTTATGGTTATTCCAAAACATTATATCGTATGATTTTAGTATTTTTTAATTCCTCATGATTTATTATTGATGATCATGTATACATATAACTTGTGTCTTTTTATGAAAAAATCATTTTCAAAGATTTATGATTAAATATATTTAACTAATTCAGTATGATTATTGTATGTTATTATCATTCTATTAAACCCTTATACGTATATTATGATAACATATTCTAATTGACTGATATCTCTTTTTTATACACATAGTAAGTACCTAAAGAAAAAATTAATTATATATCATTTTTGTATATTATTAACATAGTATTCATGTAGTGTAATTCTAAGAAGTTTACTATTTTACAATAACATTGAGGGAGATTTTTAATATCTTTCACGAATTAAATTTATTAAGTGTTTATTATATAAAGACAATAAACCTTTAATCACATCATATGTAAATTATTTTTAATTTTCTTTAATATTAGTCAATAATTTAAAAATTTTAATTTATGAAATTCATCTTTTGAATAATTAACTATTGAATAGTTCCATTCCATTTTTGAAAAATAATGGGTGTTCACAATATTTCCATTCACTTTAATTATAAATGGGAAAACATTCGACGTTTCATTCTACACCTATTCCTTCAAAATTATTCCATAAAATATGAATTATATTCCCCTATTATAAAACACTCTATTTTTTATAATACTCCAATCATGATTAGTTATACTAGTCCCATAATTTCTATGTTTAAATTTAAGATAATCTTTATGTTTCTAATGTTAGTATTATATAATCGTTATCCTCCCCTCATTATTATTTCACCTCCAAACCTATCATAACCATTGTCATTTAATGACCCTGGTAACATTAGTATACTAATTTATTATCTTATTAATGTAAAAAATATTTATTACTTTCTATCAACATGGAACAATAAAAGAACGTTGATGATATATTTGTGAAAAATAAGGCCTCCATTAAGAAATGTCTTCCACTTTTCACCACAACCTATAATTTTTGGTTTTTATGATTAAGTTTTAAAAAATGTTACATATAAAATATATGTTTTATTTAGATAAATAATATTCTAATAAATATTCAATTCCTTTCATTTTTTATGAAATGAAAATGTTAATTGTGTGTCATGCAGATTGCCACCTCCTCAAAGTAAAATTTTTTATTATTCATCTTCATTGACATAATTTATTCAAAACATTTATAATATGTATAAATACATTTAATAAATGTAAATAATATATATATTATTATATTATGATTATATTATTTCAAAATAAAAAATTTCTTAACCAGACACACCCCTCAAATTATGTTATGTTAATGTTTGGATCGGTATAACCACCTATTTAAACAATGTTATAAAAAAATATCAATTATGACTATTGGAAACAAAATAATAATATATTTATATGTTTATTATCTAATAATTAATTTCTAAATTTTCTAGAAAGGATATATTACATATTTATAATATTATTAAAATAACATCTTCAATCAATACAAATACTGAAATAAAACGATGATTATTCTAATTCCATTCAACAAAATTAAAACATTTAAGAAATGAGATAAGAGATTTATAAATATATATATATATTATTTATTATATTACCTTATATTATCTATGAATGATGATATTATTTTATATTTATAAATTATAATTCATCAATTACAAAACTTGTTCAAAATGATCAAGATTCCTCACACCTAATATGAAAATAAATAAAACTATATAATATACATGTAGGGAAAATTAAAAATGTTTTTTATAAAAGTTAATGTATACGAATAAAGTTTTTAAATTGAATATTTATATATTTATATCTGATGTAAAATAGGACATATTTCCTTCAACTAAGGGTATAATTAAGTTAGGGTTTTCATTGTCTCATTTTGGACATCATGTTACATGTTTTATATTATGCACCATCATTTATATTATATGTTGAATTAACTACCCTATTTTTCACATATGAAAATATCTTCAATTTTATGATTTTTTAATAACCATTTCTTAATCTTATTCTCAATATTCTTTTATTATCATGTTACCAATACCGTAAGGGTTTCACTAACTCAATTTTCTATTAACTATGTTAGGCTATTTCTTACCTGAATATAATTTGTTTTTGCATTAATTGATCCTATCATTCAACTAATTTTTTATGGTGTATCCTCTTTTAATCTAGGTAAAATTTCAATATCAATAACTAATAATTTGATAAGAAAAAATGAAATAAAAGAAAACATTAGAAAGAATATCTCTAAATCCTATTAATAAATCAGTTTCTCCCTTGTCATTGTTTTTTCTATCAATTATGTTTTATTTAATGATATAAAAATATAGAAAAACATAAACCCTAGCTTCCATGAGCTAGTGGTTACATTATTAGATTGATCATATATACATGTGATCACATACCAATAGATTGAATAGTTTTATAGTAAAAATTAACTAGATAAATACTTGAGTCTTTTATTACATTTATAAAAATAAAATACGACATTTGGAGGGAAAAAAATTAATCCTTGAACTCTCTCAATTGTTCCTACATCGTAACCTAGAGAAGGGAAAAAATAAGTGAGGTGAAAAATGATCCTTAAGGTAAACATATAGTAGAAGCTATTATGAATCAATATGGAATGATCAATTTGTAATAGTAGATAACTAAACAGACATTTCAATTAATAAAAAACATGACTATAATGATGAGATATGTCATAATAAATATTAATGTAAAATAAATTAACACATAGTGTATTTAATCAATAATTTTACTATAATGGTTAGATAAATAATAATCAATATGGTAATGTAAATATGTAACCACATATTACATTTAATCAATAAATTTACTATCATGATTTGATATGTCAGGATTAGTATGGAAATGTAAACAACTGAACATGCATACAACTTAATAACTAACATTACTATCATTATTAGATACATAATATTCAATAATGACTTTTATCTATCTAAACACACATTCCATTTAATCAGTAAATTGATAACAAAGTACATCTATGTATAATAAAAATTAAATAATATCATCGTTTATAATAACTATATACTAAATTATGGAAATTATTAAAACCCTATTTCATGATCTCACACATCATGATATCTATATCTTTATGATCGTACACCAAGACAGTTTAATTTATGGGTTGTTATACACCATGAACATTTTAATAAGGCTAGCCAACTAATTTGTCACATGATAATATTTATGGATTGAGGGAAAATCTATAATTGAGCCTCATGCAACACAAAATATATAATTCATTCATTATATATAGAATGGTATATTTAATTCATGAAAAATACCCATTATCAATAAATTTTCATATCGAATAATGAATTTAGAATATCATTATTTCCCCAATGAATCAAATAAATGTCAAATTAAAAAAATTACATAGAAATAATATACGGTTAGGAAATAATAGTATCCATCATAAAAATAATATTTAAATTTATGTGAAATTTAATGTCAACTGATCATAAGAAAGTGAATGAATCTTGGGGATGTTAATGAGTAAAAAATTAATCATGAAATTAAATGACAATAATTTCAATGGTCAAAAAAATCATAAATCATCTATGTAATGAATAATTATTGAATCCATAAAATATACCCACTGTGGAGTTTAAGGGGATTAAATAATTTTTTAATTGATTAATTTAAATACCACTAAAATGTAATCAAAAACATTCTTGAGGACAATACACTTTTCAATTTTTAAATCTCAATTAAAGACAATATATTTCTATAATATTTTGAAAATAAATTTTATTAAAAATAACCTTGAAATATTGTAAATAAATATTCAAAATAATTATTGGTCATGATGGTGGTTAATTTTGTACATTATGTATAAGTTAAAAAACATTCCATTCATACTATTATATAGTGTTAAAAAGCACGTTGTTTAGAAAATTAAATAAATATTAATTTAAAACCACTTAACAAAAAGTAAAACACATGTAAAAACGTTTCTAAAAATCATTTATATAATGTTTATAACAAATTTTAAAATATTGTAAGAAAACAATAAAAATAAATAAAAAGGATTTTTGAATGAAGAGACAAATAAAGACATGTTTTCTTAAATATATTTTCTTAGTCGTTTTAAGGGAAAAAGAGATTAAAATGATAATATTAATTGTGATGTTCATGAATAAATATAGATAAGGAAATTATTGGTTTTATGATTTAAATATCAAATTATTACCCTGATGGGTGCTTAAACATAAATAATCAATAGTAGTGATGTGATTTTGAAATAAACCCTTACCACTTTGGTAACTTTGGAATTGTAATTTGAATTAAGGACATAACTCAAATGAAACATTAAATAACATAAATATAAATATAGAAAAGGTATGCCATATAATAGTGTATTTTTATAAATAATAGAAAATAAATAATTGTTTAATATGGTATCCAGCTCAATAAAGTAAAATTAAGATGAGAAACCCTTACAATGATCGTAACATTGAATTTATAGTTAATAAATTAAGAAATTATTTTTATAAAATTTAAATCCACACAATCCACGTTTAAATAATATTTATGGTGATAAAAATTCATTAAACACATAATAATATATGATTAATGACAATAAAAATTTAATATAACCCATTGAAGAGAAACTGAGTAATGAAATTCTATACCACATAGTTACTTTCATTTGAAAACACATTAGATGAAATAATTTAAATTGAAACATAAAATGACATGATTAATGATAGATAAATTACCTAAAATTAATAATTGGTAGTACTTTTATAGTATAAAAATATTAGTGCATAACATTACAATATACCATAATGAAAGGAAATTGAGTCAAAATCACATACTTCATGATTTTTTTTAGTTCAATGAAAATTAAACACATGAAAAATGGTATTAAAAAAGTTATTAATACAGAAAATATCCATATTAATTTTTATAATATCACATAATGTCATATTATAACATCTTACCACCCACTCGTTATCAATGTTTTATTACTACTATAGTTTTTTTTCATCAATTTCCATGATTTCTCATTCATATTTTCCCATTATAGTTCTTTTTCTAGTGTATAGGGTACAATTAAAAAATATATAGAGTTATATTATTGTTATGGATAACATATTTACTCCTTATATACATTTTTACAACCAGTATTAAATGTTGAACATGGAAAATGAAATGTGTCGCTCTATGGAGATGGTATGTTTTATGTACGTACAATCAACAATATCACTCCCTAAATGGGTAAAAGGGAATGATAATTTATTGTATTTTTATTTTAAAATATTAATATAATGTCATATGTATCTTATATATTCACCATTTCGATCATTGTGTCTATCAATGTGATTTGGTGATGGAAAACAAAAAACATCGATTCGTGAGGCAGTAGTCCTTTGTACTCAAGAGTTAGGGATTTTTTTCCATTAGAATGATTGTTGGTGGGATAATAATTATTAAATAAACATTGTAACATTTAATTATATGTTATATAATGTTTTATTATATTTTATGTTTTATTACATAATTTTTAGTGGTTAAATAATAAATACAATGAATGATATTTTTTAAAATGATTACCTTCTCTTAGAGAATCCTCATTCGGATCTCTTCTGAAGGATCCTAGGGTTGGTATTTTGGGAATACCATAAATTATAGTATTTTCATAAGGATGTTAGGGATAGATTTTGGATGGTTTTTTAGATATGTGGCTTCATATTATTGAATAATTTATGGGATGGGTGATATTTTATAAGCGTGGATGGGGGGGGGGTCCTTTTTTCCAAATCACATGAAAAATTATCAAAATAATAAAAAATCATAGTCATTCTAAAAAATGCTACAAAATAATCTGAAATTAGAATTTTTTATGGGTTACAGTTTGAATATGTCCTTCCAATATGATTTTTAAAATATAAATTCTGGTAATTACCCTTATCTTTTGGTTTACCCCTCCCCACTACCCCTTCTGGTAAACACGTTTTAACCTTATCCAGGGTAATAAATATTTTTTACTTTTAATACTATTTTTGATGAAAAATAGGATGAACATATTAAAATAGAAAATTGTTTTTATTCATAAAATGTAATTCAATTTATCAAATACAACTGAAAGAAGTGGAAGGTTTTAGTTTAAAAATAAACCCACAAAATGTGTTGAATCATAGTTTCTCAAGAAATGCATTTTTCTACAATTAATGATCATACATTAAATATATGACTCATGGTCATCATATTTTGGATGGAAATTTTGATTTTTTTATATAATCTAATCATTTCATTTAAATATTTCACTATTAATTGTGATTTTAATTAATTTAAATGAAAGAACATTATACATATAAAAATGTATTACGAATGTAACCTTTTTAATCCTTTAAAAAATATAAAAAATAATATGATATAAATATTATTCGTATCTAATTAATTATATTACATATAAATAAAAATTAATTATTTTTATTTTACAAGAAATTCATTGAATAATGTGAATTTTAAATTACCTCATTTATTGAAAAGGATTGAACCAATTTAGAAAATGTGGTATTTTCACTAATCACTAAAAATAATTATTTAGAAAACCCATATTTTATCTCTAAGAAAAACTTATTATATTGATTTTAAAAATTACCCTTTTTATAAAATATATTCCTTAAATTTTTATAAATTTATTAATGTCCCATATCACACCTAGGTTTTTAAATTCATCTCTAGTACACGTTTAGTTTTGATCCTGGGTTCTTTTCACAGGAACCACCTGATACGGGGTTGAATTTTTAGGGTGTTATTTCCCTCTATATTATTCTTAGCATTCCTCTTATTGTTTCCCCTTGACTTTTTGGAGAAAATAGGTTTTTGGTGGGCAGACCATGGAACACAGTTAGTAGTAACTATCTTCCACGACCTAGGTAATCGAGTGGAATCCCTCGGGTGAGATAGTATATACCGTATGGCTACTACATGATTAGTCAGACTGTGCGGGCTGCTAGTGCTGTAAGTCCTAACCTTGGAAGAATTGGGTTCACAGTCACTGCACAGTTTTATAAACCATGTAGATTAATTGTGCAACATGTCTATTTCATTAAAAACATTCCCCCCTCCGATTTTAATACCCCAATACCAATTTTTCCTGCATTCAGCCTCCTCTCACTTAGTCACCTCCCATGGGGGGTTTTTTCTCCCTCAATCCCCTTGAAGAGGTATCCATGGTGGTTTCATGGTGATTTATCTCCCGAATTAAAAGGATATGGTTCCTTTATTCCTTTTTTCTTTCATTATCTCCATATTTCCCTTCTTCTCTAATCCTGTTGGCCATGTTGGCTGATTTTATTGTCTTGGGTTGCTCGTTTTTTTGGTTTTTATTCTTATAGGGTTCTTGTAGGTTGGATCTATCATCCCTTTGGTGTGGTGGTAGTTAAAATGTGGTTTCCTACTAGATTCTTGAAGTTATTTTTCATTTCATGTAGGAACCTATTTCATATTACCTTTAAATTTATGATTTCATTTATCTCTTATCCTTCTCACCCTCCCTAATAGTGAA
Organism: Viscum album; assembly: GCA_963277665.1. Classification (NCBI taxonomy): domain Eukaryota; kingdom Viridiplantae; phylum Streptophyta; class Magnoliopsida; order Santalales; family Viscaceae; genus Viscum; species Viscum album. The sequence continues at coordinate 1,862,365,607 of OY728126.1, read as the reverse complement.
ATAGTGATCTACTATTTTTAGTATAACTTTTTCATGTGAAATAAAGTGTATTCATGATAATTTTGAATACGAGGTGTGGGTTTGTTGAGTTTTTCACACAGTGTGTTTGTGAAATGGACCTATTAGAATTTACAAGTGGTTTATGATCCTTAAATGCATAATTTAATTTTATAGTGAAATTTTGATATTTAAAATTGTGATAGGTATTTTCCAAATTTATGTTTCACACCTATTTCTTTATGAAATTTTTATTTACCCATTATAAATTTGTTTTAGACATGGATGGTTATTTTATTGAATAAAGGATATTCTAAATGTCCATTTGTTATTAAAAATAATTTGATAATGGTTCTTTGTGAAAGGTATTGTCATGTGAAAATATTTAGAGGGCTATTTGGAATCATTGAAATGGTTTATTCAGAAAAACATTCTAGGAGTGAGTCTTTCCTTGTTGGTTGAGAATGATATGGGAGTGTCCCCAACATGGGACTCCTCTTATTTGATCATTGATTTAGGGTAGGGGACTAATCCTTGAGGTCGTTAGGGTGGTTCTGGTTTGTTTGAAATGTATGATTTCTTGTCTATATAGATTTTATAATTATTTTGTTTAGAAAACCCCTTTGTGAACATGAAATTGGAATATAGCATAGAAAAGAGTAATTCTAAGAATGATTGTATCACTAGTCTACCTCATGCACTAGCTGGTGGCTCATAGCATGGGGATATTTTGTTATTATTGTTATGGGATTTGGAACCTTAGTGTAACACCCCAGGTAAATAAAGAATATTAAATTTTCATATTTATCCATATTTATGAATAAAATATTAATTTTACTTTAATGGGGACTCTATGCTCGATGGCATACCCAATACGCAATAATGAGTTTCTTGGGAATCTTGCATTGCACTCTAATAATAATATAATATTATTTTTAATGGTAGTTAACGCCTAGCCGTTGTAATGGCGGGAATGAATACAACTAACTACAAAATGATTATATATGTTTATCAAATATTTTTACTTTTATCCAATAAATGGTAGAGGCAGAAAATGTGAATGAATAAAATTTTAAGCGTAAATATTCTAATATTCATTAAAAGATCGATTAACCACCTTTTGATGGAGAACGATTTTTAAATCCACTTTTTGACATTTTCATATGATATATTGGAACAAATAAAATTATTCTTAGAATAAGGACATCAAAATTTAAGTTGTGTAATTTTTTGTATTTTTCTGATAATGTTCATTTTTTATTGAATAGTGAAAAATGTTTTATTTTAATTCAAAACATCTTTTTAATCTAATTTATTTATATGATTATATTATATTTTGAGTTGTTTTTAAAGTGAAATTAGAATATATTTTTACAATTTAATCCAATAGTGGTCATTGGAATTAATTTCACTTTGAAATTGGACATAAACTAGTGTCAATCTTTAAATAGATATTGTTTCTTAAAAACATGCTATTTATTTTGACAGTGGGAATTAATTATTAAATTAATTAATGCAACTTATATTTTTTGAATTTTGTAAAATAGGCATCATTTTTTATTTCAGAATATCAAATATATCTTAGGGTGAATTTTTGGTATTTTTCTGAAAAACATAAATTTTAGATGAATAGTGAAACCACTAAGTGGTAGTTAAAGAAACTGATTTTTCATTTAAATGAAACATTGACACTTCTGTGATTTGATTTTCAAAAATCCAACATGCATGGTTATCATTAAGAAGTAAAATGTGGTTCAATGAGATTAAAATAATTTGTGGTGAATAGTAATTTTTATGTTTTATTAATCGCGATTAAAGGTAATTAGTGTAATTTAAGGTAAAAATAATGTTTTAATAATATGAAATGTCATATAAACATGTAATAACCTCATTTTATGTGTCATGTCCTACCAATACAGTCCATGAGTCAACTTGGGGACCCCATGGAGCCACTTTGGTAGGAAAATGACATAAATAACTTTTCATTTAACGATAAAAATAAAATGTCACAAACATATGTTTTTTTACTAAAACAATTTTTACATTGGGTTATAAAAGACATATTTTTGACTATAAATATTCATTATAAATATAAAAATATTTCCTACATCGTGACATTTTTTTATAATTTTCAGATACTAAATAAATTAAATTATTTATGACACCATGATGATGCAGTGATTACCTCATTATTTAACGATTTAAATAAAATGGAAAGATAATGTAAAATCTAAGACCAAAACATGTCACAAACCTATTGTATGGGTGGATTTAGAAACCATATCACCTTATCCTCAAAATATATCCTTTTGGGACCTTTAAAATATGAAAAGCATTATATAATAAAGTAATATTTTATAACTTTCCAAGAGTGCTCCTCCTCTCCTCTTATAAAAGGCCCCCACCTCTACCACCTTAACCACACCTCTCAAGCGTTTCGCACCGCCAACCCCTGACCATTTCATCTATCCACATCCCTATCTTTATCATTGAAGCCTCACTTTGGGATGAATCATTTCCAAGGAAGCCTTTGAGATGAGATCAAAGAGAGTTACCCGATTTAAAGGTAGTGTTCTCTCTTGAGTTCTTATGTTTTATTTTACTTCTTAAACCCTCTAAACTCTTTTTATTCCTTTATTTTGTAACAATAACGGTATATTCAATATACTAGGATGTTTTTATGTGATTAATTCGATCTACACATACACACACATTCGTCTAATGGTTAAAGAACATACTGTTTATGTGGATGGTGAATTACTGCATCACGAAATGATGATTGTTCAATATTCTTTTAACACCTTCAAAGGTGGCCATTAAGATGTCACTATATTTATATATGATATATTATTTTTTTATGTTTTTCTTATTCTTCTGTATTGTTCATTTATGGAATACCTTTATGGTTTCCATTATGTATAAATGCAATATCTTTATTTTAGGAAGTGCGGACTACCACTCCCTCAAAGTGATTTGATTAGTTAATGCCATATGTGGGATGTATAAAGGATGGAATTAATGGTATTAAATATGATATACTAATGGAATTATAATATACCTTTATATAATTATTATTTAATTCCATTTAATACCAAAAAAAAGAAGTGAAACTAGCATTCATGCGTACGTATGGCTTACCGTCTCCATGAACGGTACATTTCATTTCTTATCTCCAAATGTTATGTACTATTATAAGTAAATATATATAATGGATATATATGTAATATATTACATCTAAATTATGGATATAATTATGGAATTATAATATATATATCTCTCATTTTTGTTTTAAGTCCATTAATATGACAAAAAATGAAAGTAGCGTTCATGCGTACGTACGACCTACCGTCTCCATGGACGGTGCTTTTAATTTTTTATCTCCAAATGTTATGGAATAGTATAAAATGAATATATAAGGGATATATATGATATTTAAAATGTCAATAATATTCTTTATATGATTTATCTATAACGACATGGAAAATTATTTTCCAACAAGTTCAATTTTTACTCATGTACCGAACATCGACAAAAACGTCTGATATGAACTCACTTTATTAACCAATTATTATAAAATTATAATATGTGTTATGAACTGAATAATAATATTTAAAGGAGGTCCTTACGAAATTATAAATTGACCAAATTTTATTATTTAGGAGATTAATGAATGATCGAGTCATATCGGACACAAGGTAAGGGATCCTACCTCTCTCTTTCTTTTTTAAGTACACTCTTTTATGTCATTCCTTTTAATCTCATATTTCTTATGATTGGGAATTTTTTATATTACTCTTTCTTTACTTTTTATTTTAATTTTATTAGAGACCATATTTTCTCTCATAAATCCATTTTGTAAGTTTTAATTGGCGTTGTTAGGCTGCCGAAATTTTGTAAGGGGCTTTTTATCTCACTTTGTGTTTTCGTGAGATTCATGCTACATTTTCCAATATTTCCTTTTGATTGGTGTATGTACTGTCCATTATTCTACTCATTGTGTAACAAAATTTCGTTTATGAGTATTTAAATCAATGTTGTATAGTCCTTTTTTCATGGGGTGTACGTTTCGAAAGTTACCCAAATCGGTAAGGGAACCTTTCACCCTCCTCTTTTTAAAAGACTTCTTTTGTTATTTCTTTTAATTCACATACTATTATATTGGGATATGTTCTTCTATATCCTTATTGATGTAAATTTTATTTCCATGTGATGAGATACCCTTTTTTATCTCTCATCAACTAATTTTCTGAATTTTGAAGTGATGCCGTTAGGCTGTCGAATTTTACCAAAGGAAATTTTTAACCCAATTTCGATTTCTTTGTGTTCAACATGTAGTTATTGAATATATCATCTTTTGAATATGTGTGAATGTCCATTTTTTTACACATAATATCCACTTATATTGGGTGTATTTATTTTTTTCACACATAATTTTGAGATTGATTTATCATTAATTTAAGGATACCTTCTTTATAAGGGATTTCATCACATTTTACATTTCTATTTAGACTTCATTGTTGTTATACACCAATTCACTCTTATATGGTGTATATACCGTCCTTTGGAATATTATATCATGAATCCATTTATTCTCATGATATTATAAAGTTCTGATTAATTGTTATTCCTCAATAATTATATTCAAGTGTCTCTAATTTTGGTAAAAACCCTTTAACCAAAATATCGCTTTAAATGGTTTAATGATTTGTTCATATTAATATCTATGTTTCCAAAATGGTTTTCAGGATTTATTTATATGGATATTATTGGTTTAAAATGATAAAAGCTTCAAGGTGGTATGGGACACTTTGATTAAAAAATCTCTTTATTAAATATTTTAAATGGTTTTGAAAATGGTTTTTTAATGGATTCATTATTTCAAAATCCTAAAATGTTTTATTGTGATTGAAATGTGGAAGTGTTATTTTTTCTTTTATGCATGTTTTATGTGATACGTTTATGTTATGGTTCTTCGGAATTGTTATGAAAACGGCTGGTTCCATGATAAACTAAGGGCGGGTGAGCCCGATATAGCTCTCCAATGCATTGGGTAACGTGAAGGGGTTAAACGTTAAGGTTTTTCTGAAGAGATTTAGGGAATATACTGTGATGGGTATTCCAAACGTAACCCATAGGGTTACTCCCTATGTAATAATGTTATGAATGACTCATGTTACCTTTATGCCTTATGATTTATATGTTTTATTCATGATTTGATGAGGTATGTTAATGTGATTATGTCTTATGAATAAAGTATGATTTCATTGATTCTTATGTATACATGTACTCATGTTTCCTTTCCATATTTTTATATCCCTTATTGAGCTTTTTATGCTCATCCTATGTTTTTCAAATGTTTTACATAGGACCTAAAGATGAATAGGGTCCAGGATGGGATCAAGGAAGGACATGCTATCTAAAACATTGAACTAGACATGTTTCTTGTAAGAGTTTTTTTATGGAAACTTGGTAGAAGTGTCTACATTGTAATCTTTTGATATGTAATAGTTATTTCCTAATTCTCTAAAACTCTAAACCTGAAAATATCTGCAATGTGAATTATTCATTTAATTCAATATTAAGTAAGGTTTAAGGCCGAGGCCTTGTAGTTGGTATTAGAGGGAGGTTTAGAAAACTTTAGAGGTTAGGGTATTCTCAAAGAATAAGTGACATTACCATAATGGTTAGGATTTCAGAAAGATTACTAGTTTTAGATAATGTGAATGAGTAAGTATATCTTAGTGTTTATCTTCCTCATTAGTACATAATGGTTTTCTTTATATACTCACACTGACATTTCTGTTTTTAGTAAATGGATGGATCTATCAGGAACCAAAGTGAAAATGGGTTTAAAGGAAACTATAGTGGTTCTCTGATTAAGAGACTGGATGAAATGGGGGATTCAATGAGGAATATCGTGGCTGTTCTAAACCAACTATCAAAGTGTCATGATCAACCACTTGAACCTTGGTATGTTCTGGATTGCATCATGTACGAGATAATCAATCGATGTGGAAGTTCAGGAAATAATTATAAAAGTAACCATTAGGGTTTATATGATCCTTACTTTTTAAAAAATTATGGGATACTCTATGATATGATGGAAAATGAAAGGCATGAGATAAACTTGAGGTTAAAAAACTTTATGATTATTTTTGAAGATTTTATCTCATTTTGAGGAATGTTTTAAGAATTATATAGTCTTGGAAAAAGGACAACACGCAGACCGTGTGATAACCCGTCTCGTCGGACAAAGATGCAGGAATCGAACCCACAACAAAAGTGCGACTGGTATTTATCGCCTACCACTGGACTACGTGAAGTCCCTGGTTAGTTTGACTAATTCTTTTTAGTTAGATGATTTTAGGAATCTAGAGTAAGTATATTTTGGGTTATCTATGGAAATGATTAACCTATCATGGAGGATATGTGATTAGGTTAATTACTTTTCAATATGAGAATTTAAGAGCAACTGATGCTATTTGGAGATATAAGTTAATTTGTACCTTGGAAGACTATGTGATTAAATACTTAAAATATTTGGGTTTAAATCTTAGTTTAGTTTACTTTGATGAATTTTATGGACAATTTTTTATCGAATGGTCTTCATTGAACTTTTGGTTTTTTGGACAAATTTTGGAGATTAAGAATAGATTTTCTTTTTATAAAGGATTATATTTTTTGGATTATCTGATCTCATACTAACAATTTTGGTTTTGGTTTTTGTCTAAAAACATGAAAAATATATAGTTCTATTTTTTGGATTAGGTTATTCCCAATAAGTTGATTATAGTAATCTTAATGCAAACAAGTCTTCCTAAATACTCGTCTTTTGGAGAAAATATGAGTTTGATTAAGAAATCTAGTAAAAGTTAAAAGTCCGCGTGACAAGTAAGTATGTTTCATTATGATTTACATAAGATAAAAAATAAATTCCTCAATGAAGAGTAACTTAAAACAAAAATGTTGTCTGTTAACTTTTCTTACTGGGGAATCAAATACCGTTTAACCCACCACAAGTTCGTGATTTTCTTATGGTTAACTTTCTTCTAGACATGTTTACTATCACTCTCCCTCAGAACATGGCCCTTTGTTTTTTCATCCATTTCCATGTCTTCCTACATGGAATCCTAGTATGGGTTAACTTGGGTGACCTTTGTAATTCTCTTTCTTTATTTTAAAGTGATAGTTTTACTAACTCTTGTTCCGATGTGGGATTTTCAATGAAGTTTCCATGCCCAATTTTAAAAATTGCAAGGACGCAATTCCCTAAAGGGGGGAAGGATGTTACACCCCAGGTAAATAAAGAATATGAAATTTCCATTTTTATCCAAATTTGTGAATAAAATATTAATATTACTTTAAAGGGGATGCTATGCTCGATGGCGTACCCAATATGCAACAACGAGTTTCTTGGGAATCTTGTGTTGCACTCTAATAATAATATAATATTATTTTTAATGATAGTTAACACCTAGCCATTGTAATGGTGGGAATGAACGGAACTAACTAAAAAATGATTATATATGTTTTTCAAATATTTTTAATTTTATCCAATAAATGTTAGAGGCTAAAATATGAATGAATCCAACTTTAAGCGTAAATATTCTAATATTCTTTAAATGGTCGATTAACCACCATTTAATGGCGAACATTTTTTAAATCCACTTTTTGAAATTTTCATATGTTATATTGGACCAAATAAAATTCTTCCTTAGAATCAGGACATCAAAATTTACATTGTGTAAATTTATGGTATTTTTCCGATAAAGTTCATTTTTTTAATGAATAGTGAAAAATGTTGTATTTTAATTCAAACCCGCTTTTTAATATAATTTATTTATATGACTAGATTATCTTTTGAATTATTTTTAAAGTGAAATTAGAATATATTTTTACCATTTAATCCAATAGTGGTTATTGAAATTAATTTCACTTTGAAATTGGACTTAAAATAATGTCAATCTTTTAATAGATATTGTTTCTTAAAAACACGCTATTTGTTTTGACAGCGGGAATTAATTATTAAATTAATTAATTCAACTTATTTGTTTTTAATTTTTTAAAATAGACATCATTGTTGAATTCGGAATATCAAATATATCTTAGGGTGAATTTTTGGTATTTTTCTAAAAAACTTCAATTTTATATGAATAGTGAAACCACGAAGTGGTAGTTAAAGAAACCGATTTTTCGTTTAAATGAAACTTTTCTACTTCTGTGATTTGATTTTCAAAAATCCGACATACATGGTTATCATTAGGAAGTAAAATATGGTTCAATGAGATTAAAATAATTTTTGGTGAATAGTAATTTTTAAGTTTTATTAATCGCGATTAAAGGTAATTAGTGTAATTTATGGTAAAAATAATGCTTTAATAATATGAAATGACCTAGACACATGTCCTACCCTCATTGGATGTGTCATGGAAGACCAAAGAAATCCATGGGTCAACTTTGGGACCCCATGGATCCACTTTGGTAGGAAAATGACATAAATAACTTTTTATTTAATGTTAAAAATAAAATGTCACAAACATGTGTTCTTTTACTAAAACAATTTTTAGTTGGGGTTATAAAAGTCATATTTTTGACTATAAATATTCATTAGAAATATGAAAAGATTTCCTATATCATGATATTTGTTTTATAATTTTTAGATACTAAATAATTTAAATTATTTATGACACCATGATGATGGAGCGATTACCTCATTATTTAACGATTTAAATAAAATGGAAAGATAATGTAACATATAAGACCTAAACTTGTCACAAACCTATTTTATGGGTGGATTTCGAAACCTTATCAACTTATCCTAGATTTATATCCTTTTGGGACCTTTAAAATCCGAAAATAATTATATAATAAAGTAATATTTTATAACATTCCAAGAGTGCCCCTCCTCTCCTCTTATAAAAGGCCCCCACCTCTACTACCTTACCCACACCTCTAAAGCCTTTGGCTCAGCCATACCCTGCCCATTTCATATCTCCACATCCATATCTTCATCATTGAAGCCTCAATTTGGGCATAATTCTTTCCAAGGAAGCCTTTGAGCTCAAATCAAAGAGAGTTACCCGATTTAAAGGTAGTGTCCTCTCTTGTGTTCTTATGTTTTATTTTTCTTCTCCAACCCTCAAAACTCTTTTTATTCCTTTATTTTGTAACAAAAACATTATTTTCAATATAATAGGATGTTTTTATGTGAATTATTCTAGCTACACTTACACACACCTTCGTCTAATGGTTAAAGAACATACTGTTTCTGTGGATGGAGAATTACTGTGTCACGAAATGATGATTGTTCAATATTCTTTTAAAACCTCCAAATGTGGCCATTAAGATGTCACTATATTTATATATGATATATAATATTTTTATGTTTTCCTTAAGATTCTGTATTTTTCATTTATGGCATACCTTTATGGTTTCCATTATGGGTAAATGTGATATCTTTATTTTAGGAAATGCGGACTACCGCCCCCTCAAAGCGATTTGATTCGTTCATGCCATATGAGGGACATATAAAGGATGGAATTAATGGTATTACATATGATATCAAACTGGAATTATAATATACCTTTATATAATTATTATTTCATTCCATTGAATAAAAAAATGAAAGTAGCGTTCATGCGTACGTATGGCTTACCGTCTCCATGAACGGTACATCTCATTTTCTTATCTCCAAATGTTATGTACTATTATAAGTACATATATATAATGGATATATATGTAATATATTACATATAAATGATGGATATAATTATGGAATTATAATATATATATATATATATCTCATTTTTGTTTTAATTCCATTAATATGACAAAAAATGAAAGTAGCCTTCATGCGTACGTACGGCCTATCGTCTCCATGAACGGTGATTTTAATTTTTTATCTCCAAATGTTATGGAATAGTATAAAATGAATATATACGGGATATATATGAAATTTAAAACATAAATACTATTATGGATAGGACGTACCTACAACTACATGTAAAATTCTTTTCCATCAAGTTCAATTTTTACTCATGTACCGAACATCGACAAAAACATCTGATATGAACTCACTTTATTAACCAATTATTATAACATTATAATATGTGATATGAAGTGAATAATATTATTTAAATTAGGACCTTAATAAATTATAAATTGACAAAATTTAATTATTCAGGAGATTAAAGAACGATCGAGTCATTTCGGACACGAGGTAAGGGATCCTACCTCTCTCTTTCTTTTTAAGTACACTCTTTTATGTCATTACTTATAAAATCATATTTCTTATGATTGGGATGTTCTTTTATATTAATCCTACTATAATTTTTATGTTCATTTGATGAGAGAACATATTTTCTCTCATCAATCCATTTTGGAAGTTTTAATTGGCGCCGTTAGACTGCCGAAATTTCGTAAGGGGCTTTTTATCTCACATTGTGTTTTCGTGAGATTAATGCTACATTTGCCAATATTTCAATTTTGAGTGGTTTATGTAATGTCCATTATTCTACTATTTTTATAACATACTTTAGTTTATGAGTATTTACATCAATGTTGTATAGTCCTTCTTTCATGGGATGTACGTTTCGAAAGTTACCCAAATCGGTAAGGGAACCTTTCACCATCCTCTTTTTAAAAGACTTATTTTGTTATGTCTTGTAATTCACATGATATTATGCTGGGATATGTTATTATATATCTTTATTGATTTAAATTTTATGTCCACGTGATGAGATACCCTTTTTATCTCTCATCAACTCATTTTCAGAATTTTGAAGTCACGCCGTTAGGCTGTCGAGTTTTACCAAGGGAACTTTTTAACCCAATTTCGATTTCTTTGGGTTCAACATGTAGTTATTGAATATTTCATCCTTTGAATATGTGTTAATGAACTTGTATTGTTTTACACTTAATATCCACTTATATTGGGTGTATTTATATTTTTCACACATAATTTTGAGATTGATTTATCCTTAATTTAAGGATACCTTCTTTATAAGGGATTTCATCGCATTTTACATTTCTATTGAGACTTCATTGTTGTTATTCTCCAATTCACTCTTATATGGTGTATATACTGTCCTTTTGAATATTATATAATTAATCCATATATTCTCATGATTTTATAATGTTCTGATTAAATATTATTCCTCAATTATTGTATTCAAGTGTGTCTAATTTTGGTAAAAACCCTTTAACCAAAATATCGCTTTAAATGTTTTAATGATTTGTTCATATTAATATCCATGTTTTCATAATGGTTTTAAGGATTTATTTATATGGATATTAATGTTTTAAAATGTTAAAAGCTTCAAGGTGGTATGGAAACTTTGATTCCAAAATCTCTTTATTAAATTTTTTAAATGGTTTTGAAAATGGTTTTTTAATGGATTAATTATTTCAAAATCCTAAAATTATATATTGTGATTGAAATTTGGAAGTGATATGTTTCATTTTTGCATGTTTTATGTGATAGATTTATGTTATGGTTCTTAGGAATTGTTATGAAAATGGGTGGTTCCGTGATAAACTAAGGGCGGGTGAGCGAGATATAGCTCTCCAATGCATTGGGTAACGCGAAGGGGTTAAACATTAAGGTTTATCCAAAGAGATTTAGGGAATATACTGTGATGGGTATTCCAAATGTAACCAAGAGGGTTACTCCCTATGTAATAATGTTATGAATGCCTCAAGTTACCTTTATGCCATATGATTTCTATGTTTCATTCATGATTTGATGAGGTATGTTAAAGTGCTTATGTTTTATGAGTAAAGTATGATTTCATTGATTCTTATGTATACATGTACTCATTTTCCTTTCCATATTTTTATATCCCTTACTGAGCTTTTTATGGTCATCCCATGTTTTTGAAATGTTTTACACAGGACTTAAAGATGAATAGGGCCAAGGATGGGATCAAGGAAAGACATGGTATCTAAAACATGGAACTAGACATGTTTCTTTTAAGAGTTTTTTTATCTAAACTTAATAGAAGTGTATACTTTTTAATCTTTTGATATGTAATAGTTATGTCTTAATTCTCTAAAACTCTAAACCTGAAATGATCCTCAATGTGAATTATTCATTTAATTCAATATTAAGTAAGGTTTAAGGCTGGTGCCTTATACTCAGTGAGGACAGGTAGGGTGAGGATCCTATGTATGGGAATTATGATTTCATTGGGTAAGTAAAGCCTTCAAGATGAGTCACATGTATCATATTTTCTAGTTATCCTATGAGTTCATAGGTATTATAGTGTTCCTCTAATATAATTATTTTTTGTTCCATTTCCCTCGTTCTATATAATAATATTCTTTTTACTTGTTTTACATGATTTCTTGGAAAAATTTTGAAGGTGTGGATTTATTATAAAGGTTTCTAAGAATAATGTTTTGAATGAATAATAATATCCCTTTTCACCTTTATGAAATATAAATGATTTCTATTTGGTTCCCTCTCTCCTTCTCCCATTGATTTTTTTTAAAATAACAAGGGAAATGGATTGTGGTAGGTTTTCGTTAAAATGAAATGTGTGGAAAATAAAATTATGCACTGTATTTCAAAATAATTAATAAATGTTTATTTATTTAATGGATATGAATTCGGAATATAATTATCATAACCCACCTACGGTGTATTAATACTGATACCTATAGAATTTTATTATTTTTAGTTTTTTTCTATAGGGTTCAACTCGGGTTATATCTTCTCAAGGGATGGTTGGATATGGAAGGGTTAGTGACCCATGGGGTTATAAGGATATTTTTTGTTAGTGATTTTAATCTTGGGTTTTTATTATGTTCTTTTGTTATCCAGTTTTTGGAATTCTGTTGTAATAAAATAAAGTAATGAATGGTAGCCAAATTTATTTTTATATTTTATTCTTTTGTTTGGGTACTTTGTTTATTTTTATTGGGTAATGCTATTCCCATAATCACTCTTATGATTCCATTTTATCTTGTTTCTAGTCCGGGAAGATTGGGAATGCCTCTGGAGCCAGGCCAAGGATCAACACGGGTGACCATTTCATGTTAATATTTGGTTGGTTCGTGACAAAATGGTATCAAAAATCATTTTCTATTTTATGAACCTTTATTTTTAGAGATGCAATAGTTATTTATGGATATCAAGGTATAATAAGTATGATTATTATGACTCTAGGGGTAGGTGTGGTAATTGAATCTCAAACTCTTTCTTATTTCAAGCATCGGGTTATCATGGGAAGTCCAGGTTTGTTGGTTTATTATTCATTGTTGTGGATTTTTTGGTGTTGGGAAACAAAAATGGAGTTGGAAAAGTGTAATTTGTGAGCTCTTAGGACCTCAAAATTCATGTGGAGCCGAGGAAATTAAAATAGAATTCTCTCTATGATAGTGGAATGACTACAATATGGCATCCAACAATATGTATGAGTCACCCATCGACACTAGTTTCTCCATTTTAAAGGATTCATATGTTCCTTAGAGTTCTAAAAAACATTTTCAAACCCCATAATTGGAATAGAGTAAAATGGTACTTTTAAAAGATTGGTCGTTTGATTATCAAAAGGTATAAAATTCCAATTCATAGTTAATTCAAATGATTCCATAGAAAAATGGATTCTCATGAAACAATATTTGTGTAAAATGTGTATTATTGCAATGAGATTGGGTTTTTGTTATCAAACTTTTAGTTTATTAGGAAATGGTTTATTAGAAAATGGGAGTTCAATTTCAAAAAACGGTTTCGGGTAACATGTTTAAAATGGGAATAAATGACTTTTCAAATAAATAGGTATTGATTAAGTGAGGTTTTTTGTGCAACATGATATGTTTTAAATTGTGTAAAATGACATGGATTTGATGTGAAAATTTTTGGAAGTTGTGATTTTAATTAAATGGTCGGTGATTTTTTAGAATGGTTTTGTGAGGTTGGAAAATGGTTTTTTGGAATTGTGGTTATCCACATTTGGAATGATTATTTGGATATTTTGAAATAGATTTGTTGGGTGAATTTTTATTTTGTATAGTAGAACATTTTTTCTTTTACCATCGGTGTTTCTATGGGGGACCTCATACATAGATAGGTATGAGATATTGGATGGGTTCCCAGTATGGCACGAGGATGTGCATGTGTGAGACCCCATGAGAATTCCATTGGTGAGGATGTAACCCAAAAATCCAATTTTATGGTTGAAATTTTTTTTAAAGGAAAGTTGTGGTGTATTACCCACCATTAGTTGGGTGGTGTGTTTTATAATATTTTGAAAATGTTTTTTATGATATACTTTGAGATTTTTAGTCCTTCATGTCTTTATATTGTTTTTAGTTGATTTCATAAAAGTGAGATAATATTTGGATAATGGTTAGTGTATTATTTTTGTAAGTTTTTTGTGAAAACATTGTGGTGAATCCCTTCACGTGTTTGGTTATCTATTGTGGTATGTTTTTTCCAATGGACCAATTTGGTATGGGTACTTGGTTTTCTTTGATTTCTATTGAGTACCTCCATAAAGAGTTATCACATGGCCAAAGTGAGGTTATGGGGGATTATTCATTGGATGATCCTCCATTTGATCAGAATAAGGACTCTTCTCTTGGGATTGGGGGTAATTCTTTATCAATTCATTTTTTGATCAAGTGAATGATATCACAGCATAAGAGATTATGTATGTGGAGTTTAAGAAAGGTTTTTTTGAGCTTATCGAGTCGTTGAGGGTGGATTCGGACAACGTTGTGTCTAGTTGTTTATTCTGAAACAGGTGAAGGGTAAATTCTTGTTAATATGTGTGGAAACTCATTCTGAAGTTGTTGGTGCAAGTCAGTTTCCTAGAAAGGTTCTTTGACCTTTCACTAGTTTCTTCTAGCATGGGATATTTCTATGACACTAGTGTGGTGATCCTAGTTGTAAGGGATTGTTATAGTTGTTTTCATGAATTGTGTATTTTTGGGTACTTGTGATAAGTTCCCAATCCCTGTAATGTATCTTTTGGTTTTAGGGGTCCTGTTAGGTGGAATATGGTAGTGTTATGTGATCTTCTAAATGAAATGTTGGATACTATGGAGCCTTTTTGATATCTTCTATCCTAACATAATCACGCCCCTTTATTTTGTGTTTATTTTTTAGGTGAAAGGGATGATTTAGTTTCAGCCTCTATGTCTATTTCGTGGTAATGTGAAATGTTGAGACCGATTGAATCTTTTGGTGTGATGGGTTCTCTTGGATCAGCTTGGAATGTTGTATAGCTACCTATGGCACCATAAAATGATGTTTAATTAAAATTATTCTATATCCAAACTACGAGGTAGGAGATGCTTTAATACATAAATCTCTAGCCATAGGTCTCATAGTTTAGTTGGTGCATAGTCAAGAGATCCCTAGTGGTGTGAAAGGCATTGGTAAAAGTTCGGTTCTTAGCATGGAAGATGGGAAAAATTTATGTCTAAGGTGTAGCTATTCTATTTTAATTTATCATGTTTTTTTAAGGATACATGGGTGTCAAATTTCCCCATTATTAATTATTTGGTTTTAATAGTACTCCCTTAGTAATAAGGAAGCGTAGTTGTCTCGTTTTCTTAAAATCCTAGTGCAATGTGTCTCATCAGGTTTGGACCTTTGTTAAATGGGAATTGTTTAGAATATTTATGTGAATATATTGTGTCTTGGTTTTTGTTCTACTATAGGTGTTAGGTTTTTGGAATGTTGTCAAATGTGGTTTCGATTCCCCGTTAGTTGGTCCCTTCCCCCCTATGTTGTGGGGGATTATCTTTGTCACCATCATGAAGCCTTTGAGTTCATTCAGTTTTGTTAGTTCTTATGGTGGGGAGACCATCACTAGTCTTATGGAACACAATTTTATCATGTTTATTATGGTGTGGAGTCCATTAGGGCCTCCCCTAGGTGGTATTCTGGTTTTCTCTCGAGAGGTGGTTTTTTCTAAAAGTGGGGAGTTTGTTCGGGCCTCACTGTGTTAGTATATCAGTTTCATTCTCGGTATCAGTTTGTTGGGGGGTGGAATTATGTGGAACCACTTAATTATTTGTTCCAACCTTGAGTAAATTTTGAGATGGAGAATTTATTAGTTATTTTTTAAAATAACAGTTATTAAGGTATTCATCAGGAGTGGTTTTAATTCGTTTTTTCATTTTGGGTGGATTGTATTAGTTATGCTAGATGATGTTTATGTTTCTCATATTTTGAGTATAGATTTAGCATTGTGAATATTATATATCATTTAGATCTATCAAATGGAGGTTCCTAATCATGGGGGTGGGTGGAACTTAGCGGGGATTACATTTTGGTGTCCCATGTTCATCTTGTAAACCATTATTATTACTAATTGTATTTTTGTAATCTCGTCATTTTTTATTCATTGGAAATCTCGTTATGTTGTAAAGCTTCTGTGGTTTTTTCTTTCAGTTAATGCTTTAGATTGGATTTCTGGGGGTAGAAATAATTACGGTTGGGAAATTTCCACATCTAGTTATTTAAATTAATCTTTAGTTGTATTACAGTTTTGATTCTCAACTCTTTTCTTAGGAACCAGGTGTGGAAGGGTTGAATTTTTGTGGTGTTCTTTGAATCAATCATTAGAATATCTTTCATCTTCAGGTTTCCCCTTGAGTTTATAGACAATATAGTAATTATAAGGGTATACTTGGGGCGCATTTATTAGTAACAGTGCGCCCTAGCCTAGATAACCATGAAACATCCCCTTGGTGAGATAGTAGCTTCCACACGACTACCACACAGTTAGTCATAACATGTAGGTTTCAACAGAGTTAGTCCTCACCTCAGCATAGGCGGGTTCACATTTGTCGTATGGTTTGAAAAAATGTGCGGACTAACCGTTAGACAGGTCCAGTTCAATAAAAAGATTTTCCATATCCTTGACTTGTATACCCCAAGACCTCTATTTTCCCCAATTCAGCCTTATCTGACTTAGGAACCTCCCATGGGGGATTTTGGCACCCTAAATCTCCTCCGAGAGGGATTCATAGTGGTTTTTTGGTGATTCTTCACTTAATTCAAAAGGTAATGGTTAATTTCTTCTTCCTTATTTATTTCTCTCCCTTTTTATCTTCATCCCTAACCGTAGTGGTCATGTTGGTAGATTTTCATGCCTAGGGTTTCTCGGTTTTGGGGGGAATTGTTCTCTTAGGGTTCCATGTTGTTGGATATATACTCCCTTGGGTGCGGTGGAGGTATGAATGAGGTTTTTCACTAGATTCCATAAGATCAATTTCATTTCTGGTAGAACCCCTTTGCATATTACCTTTAAATTTATGATTTCATTGATTTCTTATTTTTATCATGCTACTTGATAGTTAAATAGTGATCTATGATTTTTAGTATAATTTTTCAATGTTAAATAATATGTTTTGATTGATTATTTTCTATATGTGGTCTGGTTTTTTTGAGTTGGGCACATCATGTGTTTGTGAAATTTCTAGGTTAGCTTCTCCAACTTTTTCTTGATCGTTGATGGTAGGATTTGGTTTTATAGTGCAATTGTGATATTTAAAATAGTGATTGGTGTTTTGAAAATTGGGTTTTCACACCATGTTCTTGGTGTAATTCCTCTATGGACTTTTCAAAATGTGTTGTATAAATAAATGGTGATTGTATTGATTAAATGGCATTCCAATGGTGTATTTGGTTTCAAAAATGGTTTGATAATGATTTTTTGTGAAAGGGATTGTCATAAACAAATACAAATAGGATTATTTTTCATCTTTGAATTTGTTTATTTGGAAAACCCTTCTAGAAGTGGGACTTGAAATGTTTCTTGAGTAAGATATGGGACTATCCCTAACATGGGACTCCACTTGTGTGAATCGTGATTTAAGGCAAGGACTTCACCTAGAGGTGGCCCAGGTGGTGCTGGTTTGTGTGAAATGTATGATGTCATTTTATATGGCATATTGCTTTATTTTTTGGAACTATTTTTTGTGAACATAACATGGGAACCTATCAAAACAAAGAGAAATTATGAGAATGATTGTTGAACTAGTCTAGGACATATAGTAACTAGTGGCCCAATGTGGGGGGATTTCTTTTATTGTTATGGGATTCAGACCCTCAGCCATGCCAGGTATGGTTATGATCAGGCCTTTGGGCATTATGGTGTCTTAGGGTAGGGAAAGAATTCACGGTGAGTCACATGTGTAGCTTTTGTTTGCTCTCCTATATGATTCTAGGTATCCCAGTGTTCCTGTAATACTAGTATTGTTGGTTTAATTTCCATCGTTGTGTATAATTTTACTCCATGTAATTTTTAAGTGAATTCTTGGAAAAATTTTAAAGGTTTGGATTTCTTAAAAATGTTACCAAGAAGAATGTTATGAAATAATATTCATTTCCCTTTTTAACATTTTTGAAAAATGAGAGATTCATATTCAGTTCTCTTTCCTCTTCTTCTCTTGATCATTGTTTTAAATCATCAGGGAAATGAATTTTGGTATGTTTACATTAAAATGGAATGTATGGAAAATTATATATTTATATAGTGTATTTAAAACCTTTTAATCAATGTTTCTTTATTTAATGGATATGAAATGGGAATAAATTGTTTTAGCCTACCTACTAATTTTTAATACTCATTCCCATAGTCTTTTCTTATTTTTAGTTTATAATAAAGGTTACAGCTCTTGTTAGATATCGATAGGAAATCGTTGGTTATGGAATATAGATTCACCATCTGGGTCTCGTGGAGAAGTTGTGTTACTGAGGTTCATCATTGGTTTATCATGTGTTGTTGTTAATGAAATTATTTTAGTTTTTCTGTACCAAAATAATAAAAAGAATAGAATCCATGTTTTTTTTAACTTTCTCTTCCTTTATTAGGATTCATTTTTTATTTTAATTGGTTGTAACTATTCCCATTGTCATAATTATTATTCCATTGGTGCTTGCATCCAACATGGGATGATCGAGAACCCCAATTGGGTCTTTCCACAGATCAGCATGGGTGACCAGTTTAGGGTTGACCGGGGTTGCTTCATGACATTCCCAGTAACAAAATTTGAAATAAAACCATTTCAGAAGAAAATTTATTTTTGAAGAATAATGTCATTTTATTGAAAATAACGTACTTATATATAAAGACATATTATAAAACCATTGAACACATTTTAATAATGTGATTAATTATGTTAATTACCCTCAACAAAACTTCTAGGGTATATTGGTAACATTAAATAATAGTATTTTAATAGTATTTCATAATTCAATTAAAACTTGGTGTCGTGTGACATATATTATTTTGAACAAAAATTTATTATATATACATATAAATGTGTTATATTATCCCCATTTTCTGTAAATTGTATACATTCTCCTTGAACTTTCACTCAAAAATCAAGGGTTTTATGTCTTAAGGTACCGTTGTTGAAAAGCCACATCACAATAAGGGTTACTAATGTTTCCCCATTAAATTGGGATAAAGATAGAAAAATGTTATCGAGAATAAAATAAACTAGGTTTTTATAATACTGAAAAAATTATTGGAATGTTAAAATCTATATATGAAATCAAGAATAATTAATTATGGAGAGTGATATAGAACATTTATCACAATAATGATAATTATCAATAAAAAATAAATGAACACAAAAAATTGATCTATGATGATTTAAATAATAATTGATTAATCACATATGAACTTAATAGGGTAATATTTTACACTCAATATCCTTATACTAAGGTTGGGGAATTTTTTATCTATAAACATATGTAAATATACTTAATTTATATATTTATATTTTATGCACACAATTTTATGCTATTTTAAACTTTAATCAATTTCAACTTCTCTTCTTACTCTAATACATGTATATACAAGGTGATGTTTTTCCTGGATCACTTATATAAATAATTTATAGACCATATAATCCATAAAATAGTGAAATTTCATTTCACCTATCCTAAATTATTTACCAAAACCATTGCTGTTAGAAAAAACCATACAATATAAGACGTTAATCTATAAAACCAAAATCGTAACACCTAATATTCATCTTATTTCATTCCATAAGTATATATTCATAATATTATTTAAGTAAAAACAATTTCATATTCACCAGGAAATCATATAGTTCAGTTCTAGGCACTACACCCTTATAAATCATTAATTTTCAGTTCATGTCCCATGACCTTTTTGGATGCAAAGCGTTATCACTCAGCCTATGTGTGTTCCTTTTTAAAAAACATTACATATTATGTTAATTAATATTATGAAAAAGTATGTTGATAATCTTAAAAAAACTAACAAATAACATTTTTATTGAAATAGTTATTTATTCGACTTATTTTTCTCCAAAAAATAAAATAATCTAAATTGACTATTATTACGTTAACTTCATGTATCATATTAACCATAATGTTTGTCAACAAGTTTAAACTTATGAAGATAGTTTTTTTTAAAATAAATCTTAATGTTGATCCTATTTTTTATATATACCATAACCCAAATACCTATCTTCAAAAATTTCATTAATCACATTCAAATATTCTCACATAAAACAATAAAAGGGGTACCTGTGACTTGGAAATTATAATCAACCATAAACTCATAAAACCATTACGGTATATATCTATATTATTTTTATCATACATGAATACACATGTTCTTATATAATTAACTTAGTCTTTATATTCTTCATGATTCACATAACTAAAACCCATTGAAAATAATCTTCCACAACATACTTCTTGAATCCAAAATAATAAATACTTCATCCCTTTTTCACCAATTATATTTATAACACGGTTCCTTCCATGATCAAGCAGCTAAACATTAAGACACAGAACTAACATTGATAATTCTCTATTTCCAAAAATTTTAAACATTGAACTATTAATGGCCCCCTATTTTGAAATTTATTTATCTTTATTGAAATCCTCACTTTTACTCATCAATTCATTGTTCAATGCCCTTCATTTCTAGAGGTAAATAATGTTATTATTCTTTTTAGTCATTCTACAAAGGTTCTATTTAAACATTTATTAAATTATTGAAATTATTTCTTCTTCCTCCATGGAATCCACCACACAATATCTTAACAGACTCCATCCTCCCCTTATTTGTTATGTCTGAGAGTTGGTTAAGGTATGTGTTGTTAATTATATATCTGGATAAATGATTATGAATAATATAAATATCTTTCAATCTAATCATCATCCAATTTATTTTCTCCTAATCACCACAATTTCAATCATAAGAAATGTTAACATGATTTCATCATGTTCTTTCCATTAACTAAAAATAAAAATTATAGTGTGAGAAACAATAATCACAATGAGAGAGTCATATAGTCATTAATATAATTTCTAAATTATACAACCTGCATTTCAATATAATACACAATAGTAATACCATAGGTCATTTATTATTATCTTCTTATTTAAATCCATCATAGAGGTTTATAATAAAAATGTGAATTTTTTGATCATATCCCCCGATAGTGTCAAACTAGGTGCACCATAAGGCCTATAATCATGCACTATATAATTATTGAGTCAAACCCCAATGTTCCCTTTTTTAAGGTGTTAGTTCTAGTTAAAACTATTCCAAAACCATTTATTCTTGATGTATCCGAATTGGGATTCATTTCTATGAAAAAATATAATATCTTCCATACTAAAAACTTTTAATGTACTTCTTTATTTATCCTCAAAGTATACCATAGGGTTATGTTCCCCATTCTATGTTCTCCAAAAAAATTTACCTGTGTTTTCTTCTAAAAATTCATTGATACTAACTATAAAAAGCCCAAAAGTAGTATCCAAAACATGGTTGTCAAATTTTTTACATTGCTGTTATATATAATTGATCACATCCCAAAGGAGATAGTTGTTTAGTACTCTTGGTTAACTATATACACAAATTAATCTTTTCTAACATTTGAAAACGTGAAATAGAACTTAATGATTAAAAAATCTTCCCTATATATTTTCAAATAATAAATTTTTGTAACCTGTAAAAGGGAATGAAAATAAGGGTGAGCTCAAATACTGAGTAAGGGTCACATAAAGTAGATTCTATAATGAATCAATAAGGTATAATCAATATATCATGGTAAATAACTAAATATTCAATCCATTTAATCAATTAATTGGCTATAATGGTTAGATAAACCATAATTAATATGTCATAATAAATAAATTAACACACATTATATTTAACCAATAATTTTACAGTCATATTTAGATAAGGAATAATCAATACTGAATGGTAAATAAATAAACATAAATTAAATTCAACAGATAACTAGACTATCATGATTAGATAATGAATAATAAAAATGTAATGGTAAATAATTAAACTTCCTTGCAATTTAACAAATAACATCACTATCATTAATATATATGGAATAAAGAATTTGGGAAGGTAGATAAATTAACACACATTTTGTTTAATCAATAACATAAGAAAAAATTTCTCCATTGATAAAACCAAAGAAATTATCTCATTGATATAAATAAATAAACTCTAAGACAATGAAATGATTAATTTTAGACTTCATGATCCTAAATATAATTTTATAAGTATTGTTATGACCTTGGGTCAAGAAATTTTAATTGATGGGTTGGTATACCCAAAAACCATTTATGTAAGTCTAACCAAATGACTCATACTAGGAGACTACAGATGCAATAAGAATCTATCTATAAGTAGTTGTTACTCATTATAACATTTCCAATTCATTCCGTATATATAAAATTACGGATTTAATTCATCAATATTATGTGTCATCAATAAATATCTATTTTGAGTAAAGAATAGAGAATATCTATATTTACCTATCCAATCAATGAACATTAAAAATAAAACACCATATGTAAAAATTATATATATTTTTCCAATTATGAATATCCAAGATAGAAAGAATAATTAATTTAAAGGAAATGTAATGTCCAATGAACAAAAAAAAATTAATGATCCAAGGGAAAGTTAGTGACTGAAAAATTAATAAATAAAGTGAATGTTAATAATTTCTTAGATCATTTAGATCATAAACCATCTAGAGAAATAATAAGGAGGATAACAATACATCATATCCCTAATAGAGTACATGTAAAATAATATTTTTTTCAATGAAACCTTGAATTACCATAAAACATTCCTCAAAAACGTTACTGATGAAAATACTATTTTAAATTGTAAAATAACATTTAAAAAATAAAAAATTACATAATATATGGGAGAAATTATTTAATAAAACTTTAAAAATTTAAAAAGGAATCATCAAAATTATGGATGGTAATTATAGTGGGTAATTATATATATCTTGTCTAAGTTAAAAAATATTTCATTTCATGTTGTAAAAATTTCAAACATACCTCATTCAAAAATTTATTGGAACATTCCATACAAACCTATTTGCAAAAAATAAAAAATGGGAAATTATTCTTTAATAAATAATTTGGAGAAATTTTATAAAATTTTTGAAAATATTTTTTTGAAAATCTGTATTTGTAAGAAAGATGATCATCAAGAGAATAGATAATTAAATTCATCTTTTCTTAAAAACATTTTCTCAATAATTTTAGTTTCCAAACATGGAAAAATTCTAAAATTACTTGAAAATTTAAATAATAACCAAGGGAGATCAAACTATTTTTTTATGTTATAATGAAAAAAAAAATTAACCCATGGGATATATAAAAAGAAATAAACTTCAATAGTAATTTATTTGAAATATACCCTTACCACTTTTTCAACATTAAAATTATAAGCCCCATAAATGAAATAAAATACAATAAAACCTTAAATAAAATAATGATAAATATTACCATGATATAGGTATTAATTTGGTATAACATACACCATAAATATACATTCTTAATATGGTATATGTCTCATAGAAGTAAAAGTGAGATGATAAGCCCTTACATTGGTAATAATGTTGAGGTGAGAATTAATCAGTAAATCGATTATATGCATGAAATGTAGATCAAAATAAGAATTCTAAATACAATATTGTTTGAAAAAAATTCATTACACAATTAAACATATAAAATAAAATAAAATGAAGAAGTAGTATACCCCAATAAAGAGAAATTGAGTTATGAAATTACTAACAACATGGTAAGTTTAAATTCCAATCCTCTAAGATAAAATAATTCAAATTAAAACATAAAATATTGTAATGTGGGAATTATTGATTATATAAATTTAAATAATGGATTTATATATACCGTATAAAATAAATTATGTGTATGATATTATAATATTCTTCAATGAATGGAAATTGGGATAAACATTGAAGCCTTAAATTTCTATTTGGTTTATCATGAATTAATATCTTGTTTAATCATTCTAAAAATGATAATATTTTATAAAATAACTATACTTATTTTTATATTTCCATGTATGGTCATCTTATAACATATTACCACCAATCTATTAATAATAAATAATTTATACTATAGTTTCGGGTGTTAATAGCATTATTTTCTCTTGCATGTTTTGTTATAAAAGGTTTCACTTATTCTTGATAGGATATACTTTCATAACCTAAATGACTATATTAATTATATAAATATCATATCTACTGATTATATAAAATTTTATAACCTTTGAATCATGTTTTTCATGGAAAATGATTCGTAGCTCTTCATGGAGATGGTAGGTCATACAAACACTTGAGCGTAGAAATCATTCCCTTAATGGGTGAAAGGATATGTTAATGGAATTTAAATTAATCTTCCATAATTAATATAAAGTAATATTTATCATATATATATTCATTATTTCCATCATTATTACTTTATATGTTAGTTAGTGATGGAAAACATATTACATTGGTTCATGAGGTGGTAGTTCTTTATACACACGAGCGATGGATTTGTTTCTTATTTAATGGAGAAAAGTATGGAAATATATTAATACGTATACAAAATAGAATCTCATTATCTGGTATATATGGTTTTAATTATATTTTACTTTTAAATAAATAATTTAATGTGGTAAAATAATGTATAAAAATAAATAGATTCTTTATGATAATTTCATTCCCTTAGAGAAATCTCATTTGGTAGTCTTCTTAAGGACCCTATAATTGATATTTCAGTAAGAAACCCACATCTTGAATGTGTATAAGGATGTTGAGAAATGGTTGTTTATTGTTTTAACATATCTATATGGTTTAATATGTGTGTATAAGTGAGGGTATGTGGTTCACTTTTATAATGTGGGATGGTTGACCTTCATGGAAATCACTTAGAAATTTCCCAAAAGAATCCAAATTGATAAAGAAATTCCCAAAACAATGATTTCAAGTAAACTTAGTTAAATAATTGGTATAGGAAAATGTTTAAATATAAGCATATAATATTACTTTTATAATTTAAATTTGAAAAAATACCATTATCATTGGTCATTACCCTCCCCCTTAGTAAGATAGTTTTAACCTTACCATGGGTAATTAATTTTAATGGTTTTTACTATCCATTAAAGCCTAAATTAATATTTAAATTATCAAAAAAAATTTAATTATGAAGATTATAAAATTTAATTCAATTTTACAAAATATATATAACTAATTTGAAATATTAAATAATAAAATAAACCCTCAATATGTGGTGATCACCAATTTTTCAAGAAATGTATTTTTCAATCATAATGTGATTTTACATTTTCGATATGACTTGTCATAAAAGTTTCATAGATTTATATTATTATATTTATATATATAATCTAATGATTTAATTTAAATAATTCTTTGTTAGTGGTTATTCTAATTAATTAAAATGTATTGCTATTAAGCATTTAAATACTCTTTTCTACAAACTGCATTTTTAATCAATAAAATGAACTTATTCAAAAATATGGTATAAATATTAGTAATAGAAAATTAATTAGATTAAATATAACAAAATAATCCTTTTATTTTATTTAAATCAAGTTTAAATCATAATGGTGATTTTAAATTACTTATCTTATTGAAAAGGAAAGGTAGTTTTACCAAAAGCAGTTTTAACACTATTCACTAAACAATTACTCTTTTCCTAAAAATACAAAAAATTAATCCCAAGATAAAATTTATATTTAATGTTAAAAAATCATATTATTTTTATAAAATTTAATTTATAATTGTGGTATAAATTTATTATAATCCCCAAAAAAATAAAAGTGAAACCATTTCTACAAAAAAATGAATTTTTAAAACATAAATTCATTTTATACAAAATTAAGTACTTATTTATAAATACATGATATAAAACCTTTATATATATTTTCATAATTTTGTTTAAAAAATAATACATACCAATGTAATAACTTATTTATAACAGTTAATTTAAATAATGATATTTTAATAGTATATTTTACCTCCCATATAAATCTAGTTTTTTGTCATTTATATTATAGAGCACAATTTTCTTCTTTTAAAATCATAGTGTATTAAAAAAATGTTTTATCATTTTTATTCATAATATTTATGTTTTTCAATTTTATTAAATGAATGTATATTAACATTTCTATGAGGTTGTTTTCTTTTAATGTATCTAAAAAATATTTATAAAGGCATTTTTCATCATGTACCACATTATATTTATTATATTGACTTTATATTTGTTTTAAAGAATACATCATTTGATAATATCTAAAATAAGGTTTTAAAAAACCTCCTCTTTTTCATGTCTATAATATGTTTTTAATTTAATTCTTACATTATATTTTATAATAAATTTCGAAATATTTTGTGAAAAAATTTATAATTTCACATCTATTTTTCTTCCATGGTATATATCACATGAAATGTTATTTTTATCACCCTTTGTATTACCATTTCTGATCATTTTTCCCACTTGTTTCTTATGTGTATTTTCCCCATGTTGTGAAGATAAGCGTAACCCATTTGATGTCTGTAAGGGGGTCTTATATTGTTTGATTATAGATAAATGATAAAAACACTTTTGTAAAATATGAACTCAGTGTAACTAGTCCTCAAAAAAGCTAAACCAGAAGGAACTCTAGGTTACCTGAAATCACTGTGAAATATTTTATATGTGTAGAATTTTTAAAAGTTTATCTTTGACTGTCTCCTTTTAAATAGATGCAAATTATTAAAAATATTAATTTTTAGAACCATACATGAATTTTTGGGATTAGGGATCCATAATTATTATCAGAATAGTGTATAATTGTTTTTTAGAAATTTTTTGTATTGATTTTGGATTAAGATGAGAGAATATTAGTGAAATAAAATGGTTTATGATTGAGGGTGATTATAACTGTAGGATAATATATATATATATATATGTATGTATATATTGATTTTTGGGGTATCAGTTTTCATAGAAATGAAATCATTATCGACATACTACAAGTTGATATAGGATCTGGCACTGATGTACCTTAGTGAAATATATCTAAAAATGTTTTATTGGATATTAATATGGTCATCAACTTTTCCACAAAAAAGGACATACTATACACTTAGATTGAAACTCCATGGGGATATGCATTGGTTAATTCACATTCTCTCTAACATACCACTATAATGGATTTCAGAATGATGTTAACTAATTATGCTTGATTTCTTAATAAGAATATGGCATAAATGAAATATTACTTAAAAATAGTTTCATAAGTTGAATTTATGGTATAACATGTTAAAAATGAATATTTCATATTGGGAGGCATCATCATAGTGATGTTTTCATATAATTTTATTAGATAATATCGTAATAATTGGGTTTTAGTATATTGTTGAAAAATGTCCAGTAAAAAGAATCTGAGAAAGATATATATTGAGAAACCACACTGTCATATATAATAATAAATAAATAATACATAATTGGTCTACAATTTTAGAGTCTATATGTTATGATGGGAATGTTGAGTTCCCTAGTCTTATATAATGTTGTAATGTTTATATCGTAAAAAAATTAATTATTTTGACTCTTATATGATTTAATTAATGGGTTATATTTATCATTGATATTCTAGTGTATTCCAAAAAAAATGTATCATGAAAAACATTTATGGTTTATTTTTTATATTTAATACTTTATTTATTTGGAATCATATGTTTAATTTTATAAATAAACATAAAAATTAATTTTATGTCAAGGATATATTTGTTGGAAAAATATTAAAGAACAAAAAATTGATGGATGATAACTCTTTCATTATAAATCATGTTTTATATTTAGAAGCATTTGAAAGATGGAAATGATAACCATGTAATTGAAAATTTATTTAATGAAAAAATGATCCAAGATGTTCTTTTGTGATATGTGTATTACTTCTCCGATTATGATATATATTATCTAGTGTGTGACCTTATAAACTAGTGATTACTACCATTTAGGGTTAATGATAACGATAATTATTACAAAAAATATATTTTTTAATTATGGATAAATGTCTTGCAGATTCATATGATTTTATGAAATGTATATTTTCGATAATCTATAATTAGGGTATATAAATAATTGTCTATATTATTTATTGAAATATTAATGTTATTTTGTGAAATTTAAAAAACATAATATATCCTATGTAGGTAAGGTACAAGTCATGTAAGAGGTTTTTTCGAAAATGATAAATATGTTAAAAATTCCATCAACTAATTTCATTAGTAATTAATAATGAATTTTTTTTGGATGGGGGTGGAAAGTAAAGTCTTGGGATTACGAATCCCCTAAATTAATGTTAACTCTGATATATTACATTTTACGCAACATCAATCTAAAACATGCCATGATATATTTTTTGTTAAGAACACCTAAAATTAACCAAACCACTGGTAAATTAAAAAAATCATGTAATAAATATGAAAAATAAAATAAAATATTATTAGGAACGTATAAATTTTTTAAAAGGAACTTTATTATAAACGATTATTTTCATTACATGTAATTAAATTTAATTTAGTTATTAAATTTATAAATTTTAGAGTTTTTATTCTAAAAAGGATAATTATTTTTTAATTCCAAATAAAAAATAATATTATGGATTATTTTTTATATTAATCTAAATTAATTCATTTTCATGTTAATAATAAAAAATATCTATTTTTCTAATACTTTAACTTTTATGAAATTATATAAAAATTATAATTATTCAAATATTTTTTAAACCTTTTATATAAAAATAATTTATTTGTAATGTAAAATAAATTATATAATAATTATATTTTTAATATATTAAACCCATGTGTAGCATTTTGAAAAGCTAAATAATATTTTACTTTAAAAACAATTATTATTTTCTTATATCAAAAATTTGTTTCCATCACTTGTAGAAACTAAATCTATAAAAATGGAATTAATATTTTATTCCAATATAAACATATTATATAATATGTTCAATTTTATATTTGGGCATAAAATTATGATTACTATGATTAATGTAAATGGCCATGATAATGGTAAAACTGTTATTTTCACCAATTTGTTTTTCGTATTGTGTACTTATTATAATAAAATATCAAATATTAATTTAGTATGACTATTTATGATATATATAAATAAATTATCCCTCAATGAATTTTTAATTGATACTAAATAGAATTAAGAATACATTATAGTTAAAATGACATCTTTCCCAAAATATTTTTTTATACTAAATATTTTAATTTAATAAGTAGTTTTATCGTATTTGTAAATTTTATTTGATGTAATATAGGTAAAATTAATATATTACACACCCAAATTTTTAAAAAGGTTCTGATTATATTTTTAGTAAAACATATATTACTTAGTTGAAATCATGTAACTTATGTAAAAATGAAGATGTAAAAATGTAAAAAACCAACAGTAAATGTATTGAAACATTTTTGAAACAATGTTTAAAAATGAAAGGTATAGGATTAAATGAACTTATATCACACTACACTCCATTAATTTTTACTTTTTGGTCTTTTAAACCCTGACTAGATCCATTCCATTATTGAAAATTAATCGGTGTCCACTAAATTGTGCATTCTGTCACTTATAAATAGGTAGAATTTCCACCACATCCCACCACACAAATTATATCAAGAGTCATCATAAAACTCATAGATATTTTGGGTCTTGTAATCCTCTCTCAAACTCATAAGAATTTGTTATCAATAACTAATCCCATTCCCTTTAATTATGAATTTAATGATTTATACGGTGGTTGACTTGAATATCCTTAGGATTGTTTTTAACAAAATTGTGGGGTTATTTCGTGGTTAACGACTTTTTCTTTGGACATGTTTCGGTTTCCAATTTTTTCCTCCAATGTTATTTAGAATAAAAATTTAATTTCAGGTCAGGTGATTTTCAAGATATTGTTCTACGTCCCAATGTTCGTATTACATAATCCCGGTCATTTTATTCATCTTCATTAATGTCATAACCAAACATAAGAATAATTATATAATGATATCATTATCATTAGTAAACTAATTTTTTACTATATTAATTGAAATACAATTATTTATTTAGTTTTATTCACTAATAAAAAATGAATGTTTATTGTGTGTCCATGTGAACAACGGCCTCTGTGATGCAACGTCTTCCATTTTTCACCAATTCCTCTCTTCGCTAGTTAAAATAATATAATTGAAAAATATTTTTTTAAATATTTCATATAATTATTATTTTTCTGAGAAAATTAATAATCCACCTTTAATTCCTATCATTTGTTTGGAAATGAAAATGTTAACCATGTGTTTTACAGATGGACACCAACCTGAAGAGACAATTTATATTTTCTTCTTGATTTTCATTATTTATCCATACCTATAAAAATATGATTATGTGCCTTATAAAATATAAATAATATCTTTATTATTCTGTTATTGTGATAAATGTAAAAATAAATAAATTCCTATCCAAAGTCACCCACCGAATTATGGTTTGATCGCGCTTGGTTTAGTCTAACCACCTACAAGAATAATGATATAAAACACTATCATATATGAGTATGGTAAAATAAAAACTATAGTATTATAATATAATAATATAATAATTATTTTATATGGTTATTAAAAGATTTTATTAATTAATTTAATTATCATTAAAATATCATCTTTGATCACTAAAATTGTCAAAATAAGCTGAAACTGATTTCATTTTCACCCAAAATTACTAAAAAACTAATGTAATGTGATAATAGATTTCAAAATCATTAATATTTTTATATAATACAACCTTGAAATATCTTGAAATTATGAATATTCTAAGAATAATAGATACTGACATCACTATTAAAAACAAGTTCATGATGATCAAGATTACTCACACCTGATATCGAAAATATATAATAAATAAATAATATTCATATATAGAAATTTTATAAATAAAGTTAATAAATGGTAATTTATATTAATAGGGTTATGAAATTTAATATTAATATATTTCTATTTGTTTTATAATAGTTTATAGTACATTCTTATAAGAAGATAAACATGGTAAGGATTTCTTTATGTCATTTTCAAATCAATTGGGAAATATTTGATATTGTTCCCAATAATTTATTTTATATTGTATATTAACATCCCAATTTCATTAAAATATGAAAATATGTTCCATTTCATGATAATTAAATGTTTATTTCAAGATCTTCCTCTCAATGTAATTTGATTCATAAGTTACCAATACCTAATCATTTTCATGGGCTCAATTTCTAATTTATTGGGTCTTTATCTTTATTTTATGAATGTAATTTATTGTATTCATTTATCATATAAGTAAAATATTTAGTTTTGGAACACAATCATGTTATATATGAAAATTACTTCTCATCATCAATAAAATCATTATTGATAAAAGACATGTAAAATAAAAGTATAAGAACACTTTGATTAACTCACATTCCTACAAATGAATCTTTACCTTTCATGTTGATATTTTTCCCTAAAAAAATATTATCATTATTGATAAATAAATATATTTTATCCTCTATATTTTTAATATTAGTTATCCATTTTATGAAATGATATTATTTCAAATAAATTCTATTTTTTGTTTTCTTTAAAATAGACTAAAAAGGATAATGAATGATTTATATTTATTATTTACCATATAATACTTGTTATCATGATTTTATATTTATTTTAAAGGATACCTTTTTTGGGAATCTTTATAATAAGGGTTTAATTATTATTAAATTTCCTTTCTCAAACAAAATTATAAGTAATTTTCACTTCCTCTTTTATATAAATTTTAAAATATTTTTAGAAAACATTTATATTTTCACTTTTTTACTCCATTTTGCATCCCCCATGAATTGATGATTTGAAAAAACTATATATCTTATTATTATATGATAATAGTTTTAAAATTATATTTTTTATATCATATTATTTCATATGATTGTGTAATTTTATTTTTTAAGGTTTTTTAAGAAACTGATTATTTATTCAATCGGTTCTTTAAGATATGATGATGATTGATTTTAGTTGGAACATATATGTATGAATTATGATGGTTGTGGTCATATCCTAACCTATAAAGAAACGATTTGTGTTTATATATCATGGTATAGTATGAAATGGGTACAATTAGTTTTCTGTAATTTTCATGGATGGACATAATGAGTTTGTTCACATAGGCATTGGTATAATGACATTTCTCAGAAATATTTCCTATGGTAATTTTTATTCCATATCTCTATGTTCTTTCAATTTTATTCCATATTCAAATTTTAATTTCCATTTTTAGGCTATTTTTCATTCATTGATTATGCATATTTTCCAATATTTTATTCATTTTTATATTATGTTATTTTTTATTCCATTATATATGATTTTTGATTTTTTGTGTATAAAATTCTGATGTATCTGGAATATACCCATGCTATCATCTTATTCTCACTTAAGATATTTTATTTTTATCACTTATTTTTACCATTACTGAATATCTGAGATCTCCCCTTTCTTATGTTTTAATTTCCCTAGTTTATTAAGATGATTGTAACTTATGTGATCCCTATAACAGAATCTAGTGAGGTAAAAAAATTGTTAAATGTTCTCACATTTTATTAAATAATATTCCTATTTTACTTGTCCTAAAATACACTAAAAAAAGTTTTC
Organism: Viscum album; assembly: GCA_963277665.1. Lineage (NCBI taxonomy): Eukaryota > Viridiplantae > Streptophyta > Magnoliopsida > Santalales > Viscaceae > Viscum > Viscum album. The sequence continues at coordinate 1,862,332,604 of OY728126.1, read as the reverse complement.
CTCTATGTTGGGTGATATTATTGAGTGATATATTATGAATGTCAACTTTTTAATGTTTATCTTTCATAATCTCACTTGGTACCAAGGGTAATTTTTTAAAATAAATTTTATTTTCACTAGACCAAGTATTAATGGTATATGAAGCCTCACACAAGATGAAAAGGTAAAAAAATAATCTTAACAAATCTCCTTCAACTCATAATTTTATTTTTTGGATTTTACATAATAATAAATTTTTATAATTAATCATCTACTAAATAAATTTCCACCGAAATAAAAATTTTACTCGTCATTATTCAGAAACTCGGTGACATTTACTGTTAAAAGGTATATTTACTTAATATACTCAAACTAAAATTAATAAATTATGTTGTATAATTGAACCTTATAAAAATTTAAAAACACATTTTAATTTTTTTAGTAATATTTATGATATATTATATAAATATGTAGAATTTTTTTAACCATTGATAGATTCTTTTTGAATTTTTGATAAGCTTTATAAATTCATAATTAGATGATATCTTATATCATTATATATTTTGAGTCACAACATTTAATATATTTATAGAATAATATGGTTTGATATTTTAATGTTATTTGATTATTTAAGGAGGTTATGAATATGACAAAATATGATATTTTTATATCTCCATGAATGTTATTTTGAAAATTCTGAAAATTAAAAAAAATTGTTAAATGTTATGATAAATTTTATAATTTGAGTCATTAAATATGTATATATATATATATATTATATATTATAAAAAATTATATATATGCTATGTGGATAAAATTATTTTGATAATTTTAATCATTTATAAATTTTTATGACTTGTTAAAATAAGTCACTGAGAAAGGGGAGTCGTTATAGTGTCTTTATGCTATAGTTCAAGGGTGATTAATAGCATGTTATATGAAAAAAGTTTCATGTAATGGTATCATAGTAAATTTAAAATAAATATAATTTTGCATGGTATCATCCATAGCATACAATAGGTAGTTATAGATTTATTGGATATTACCTTTATTGATGACATAGATTAATCACCGCTTATAATGAAACAAGGGTCATTATATACATAATATTTTAAATGTTATATGTGTTTTAACATGTTCTTTTTTTTGATATTCAAATAAAAAATTATATAATATTTGTAGAAACTAACCCTATCTATAAAAATTGATTTTTTAAAATGTTTCTCCCCATGTCACTACATATTTTTTTCAATATCATCATCGATGGATATAAGAAATTTGAAATTATATAGCCATTTTAATAAATACAATAATTGCTGAGATCATATTATAAATATGTATATTTAAGTTTTAATTCATAATATGGATAAGAGGAGTAAAATATACATTAATAAAAATAATTAAAATAATCAGGAGAATGATTTATATGGATAATAATATACATTTACAACGTGATTACTTATGAATGTATTGTATTTTTTGACTATTTATATGATAAATAAATAAATTAGGGTTTACATATTATATCTTAGAGTTTCTCATTTTATATTAATTTTTAAAAATGTTTTAAATATTTTATTCATCATAATTATTATATTATGACATTATAATATTTCTTGGTTAAAAATTTATTATAAAAATAACTATAAAATTAATGAGATAAATTATCTAAAATATTGGCACATCATTCATCATTTTCAATAAAGGTAGTGTTAGTTATGAATTTTTTAATAGAATATGTGGTTATATTTACCTTTTTAAAAGGTAAATTTTTATTCTTCTTTGCTAAATGGTAGTAGGTTGTCCTACCATGTATGAAAAGAGAGGTATACTCTTTTTATACTTTATGATAAAATTCAACTATATCATTCGAATTATTATCTATTTGGACCTAAAAATTAATACCATATCCTAAAATAGTAATGTTTTTTTATGGTTTAAAATTATTTTATATCATATTACAATATATTTTATAGCAATTTTATCATGAAATGACCCAACCAATATCTTATTCTAACCCAGGTCGATCCACAACATACCTTGTGTTCATTAACTAATAGCCCAAGTTAGTTTATAGCTCTAGGGTTTTGAAAAAATTATCAGAGAATGATTTAAACTCTTTTAGAAACCACATAGTTTATTATAAAATTTTATTAGAAATCATATATTATGTGTTTGTACATTGATACTACCCAAAAACCTGAGACCTGTAAGAAAATATGGAAACTAAAAATGGTATCCAAAAATCTATTATATGAAAATAATACAAAAATATATATATTTTAAATTATATAAAAATAAATACTCTATAATTAAAGAAAATATCATATAAAAAATAACTAGTAAAATGGATAAACTCCTGATGATCCCTTGACACCACCCACCAGTATTTTCCACCCAATATCCATTACCTACTAGAGTCATTATCTACTACTCTAAAACATTGAAATTCCATAAACTATGTTTATCCAAATATAAAAGATCTACAATACAACATATGAAACTATATACCCAGCAAATTCCATAGGCAGAGTGTGGTTATAAAGGCCCATCAAGCATATCCATGAGACCACAACACTAATGAGTGTAAATAGTTATTATCATGTCTTTGTTAATGTTAATGGAATTTATAATAATTTTTTATGAAAATAAATATATAAAAATTGTATAATAATACTATTGAACAAGAATTCTGTAATAAAATAGACTCCTTAGGAACCACCAAAAGGAATTACATCATAATATAAATAATACTCTCTATCAATATAAATAGATGTTATACAAAACAAACTATAACAAACCCCCACACCACCAAGAGGATCCACGATGTCTTTTAGTCGAATCCTAAAATCCCATAAATAATATAAATATCCACAACATCAGCAAAATTTACAACAAAATATCCTCTTTGTAATTCCCTAGAGCCATATACCACTTTACAAGTGTCTAGACTAGCAGTGTGTTATGTCACAGTAGGTGCACCCCCCTCCCCCATATCCCAAAGAAATTCAACTAGAATCCATGGTGTATTAGGTAATAGTAAGGAGACTGTACATGATACTTATAATAATCGTAATAATAACATTGTGGATGCAATTTTAAACAATGTAAATAATAAACCAAAATAATCATTTTATCACATTAATAAATATTAACCATGTACTAATAGTCATAATAAATAACTAAGGTCTCTGGAGTGTTGATCCTATATGATCACATGTTAAATTTAAAAATATAACTTTAATTATAGAATTGAAAAAAATTCATTCTATGTGTAAAATTATTCATTGCCTCATTCTCCATCTTCTCTCACAAATATCCAATGTTCTATATATCAAACTACTTCCATTTTTAACTCTAAAAACCATGGTGTATTTATATATCCCATATGGCTCATGTAGGGTTTGTGAATAAACTCATCCGGAAAACACCAAAAACATCCGTATAATATATCCACACATATAAAATATTATGTAAAAACAAAATAAAAAGAAATTATCCACATTCCATGCATCATGTTTCCCTTTTTCTCAGTAGCCACTCGTTATAGTTTACCTACCTATACCAAGTATCATGAGGAACAATACATCAATATTCTATCATTATATTAAATCCCCCAACCTTCCAATAAATCATTTATTACATGGAATCACATTCTAATCCTAACAACAAAATGATATATTGTTATTTGGATAAACAAATGGTACATCTATAAACTATACCCCAAGTCCCAAGGATATCCTTATGATTTACCCTCACCGGATCAATAACACACCAAACCCGAGATATATCAAATCCCACACATAAAAGTACAAAACTAATGTCTCTAACATAAATTGTGAGACTAAACACCCAAATAGTGGTATAAACTACCAATAATAGATGCCTTTTATGGTGAGAACCCTCTTTATAGTGATTGTCAACACCATCACCTATAAAAAATAATCTATGAAACCTCCAACCATAGAGAGTAGTCAACACCACTTCATGGGTTTATACTATATTCACATCCCCTAATGGCCCCATAAACTACTAATGGTTATTGGAATCAACAAAATCTTCGTACACACAAAAATAAATGCTCTAATTCCAGTTGTGACCCAGGTCTCCCACCAAAAAAATGATCAAAACTATATTCTTCAACATAAAAACCCATGTCACCAAACTTCCAATGATCAACATCATCCATGGTCACATGACCCATGGAAAAAAAATTCCCATGGAACCATCTCAACAATCACATTATGGAAAGAAATATATAATAGGCATCATCACACCCAACTATAAGTAGAATAAAAATCCTAATTTGTATGAAATAACAATGTCAAACAAACCATTTCTGACATGATACTACCTTCATGAATCTGTTATGTTCAATAAAAAATCTAATAATTTAATAACTAGTCTCACCCAAACCGCTACCTCACATGCCCATTTACCACACACATAAGACACACATAACATAAAAACTATCTAGGAACTAAATTAACTAATATAGTATGAATTATATTTCAAATAAAATATGATTATTTTTCTCCAACTGTAAGATCTTCAATAATGTAAAAAAATCGTAAAAATAATTAATATTTCTAAAAAACTAAGAAAAATAGATAAATATTAATAATTGATTCTTATATACTATTACATATTCCCTTATAAAATTAATGCTTATAACAACACCAACATATCATATGGATGATAGGAATATCTTAAAATCGACCATGAAAGAGTTTTATAGGGTTTTAGGGTGTCTCCCACCTATTATGAAAAAAATCTACGCTTTTTTCCTTATTAAAATATATTAACCAATGAATGTAGATAAAATTTTACCTATTATTGTTTACATGGACGTTCGTGGTGTTACCATTTGGCTCATGGGAAAAAGTGCCCCTCCAATAGACATCTCATAGTTTGATCGCTTTTTCATCACGACTCATCCCCCTCAATACCCTAACTTAACTACCTAGGTCGGGAACCACACTCATCACATTGTGACAGTTAAATCATCAATTTTCATAATGTATACAGTCGCTCTTATAAACATAAAAAATCAAACTTACTTAGCTATTTCCATGACCCCCGCCCCAGGAGTACTCTTCCTGTGAAATGAATGAAAGAGGGGATATGGTGACCACCTGAGTCCCACCCCTAGTTGGACCTGGGTTGGTAGCTAGCATCTAGGGTATGTCATACATATAAATGTGATAAATTTCCCATTTAGAGTACATAAAGAATAGTGATATAAGATATATACCCAAATAAACACCTTATCAAATATATAAATATCATCCCAATTGCATACATGAAATGTTATATTGTACTATAACAATTGATTGAGAAACTTCTAGTACCAAAAAATGTAAACATAGAAGTGACTATGAATCCCTAAATAGGTCTTCCAAAAAAACAGCTATTTATATCCAAAATTATCTCTATCCATTTCCTATTGACCTAAAATTTGTTTATATATACAGAGGTTACGAATAACAGTACACTTCGTAGGATCATCCCTAGTTCCAATCAAGAAAAACATAAATAAATAATTCTAAAGAGCAGTGAACAACAAGTGAACTTAACTCTTCACCTATATATGTATACTATTTTCCCATCCGAACCATTTCTATCTATTTTAAAGTGTCACATACATGATATATTGTATTATAGAAATACAACATAAAGGTAACCCCCCTCTATCTTCCCCACTGGTTTTCCACTACACCCCAACATCACACATCCTAAACCACATCTATACAAAAGTAATCCAACCAAATGGCTCTTAGATTATGTATTATAACAGGAACCCCGTTCATAAAATCAAATCATCATACCATATAACATCTCATTATAGTAACTATGTAGTTTCTGGGATCCATCACATCACGTAGGATGTGTATAGCACATTGGGTATCAAACACACAAAATTAAAACTCACACACCATGTAAATTTCATCCATCCATCACAACAATCATATGTTATACGTTTAAATTTATTTTTATTCCATATTTTGATATCCATGTGTGTGAAATAACCACAATCCATTACATTCCTCTTTACACGCATATAAAAAACTAACTAACATGCATACCTATATATAATACTTCCATAAGAAGAGATCATGGCCTGTGGGAGTAGCCAACCATCCATCCTTCATACCAAGATGTTGGGGGAAAACCCTCTCATAGTCCATTAGGTGTTAATTTCTCAAACCAACAGTGGTGGTGTGTAATATGAAATCATATAACGTACATGATATAATATTGATGATAAACACAATATGGGTATAACCTATCTATAACTCAACTACAGATAAAGTTTCATGGACTCCTGGATTCCATTGCAATGAACTAAATATCCTATAAGAATGAAAAAAAAAATTAATTATCTACATTACTTACTTATTACATTTTTATAAGTTAAATTTTGTTAATTAATTCATCATCCATTAAATATACATCCATATTATTCCAAATACATTTTAATAAAAATTAAATCCAATCCTATTCCATCCAAGAATAATCCAAACTATATCAGTGGTTACTCAAGATCGCCTCCTTTCCATTATAGAAACACTATCCTCATGGGTGAAGTATTTTATTAAATATATTTACATCACTCAAAAAATTCCAATTACTCAAGGAAAAAAATTAATCTATCATCAAAAGATTGAATCATGCATGTATAACTTCATTAATAAGTAGGGAATGGAATGAATATAAACAAGAAAATTAACCATAAATCATTAATAATACTCATTAATAATAATGAATCTATATTTATCACATCAATGGATAAGACCATATTCAACTAGTTCAACTATTTCTATTGTCATTTCCTCACACCATAAATTTTTAACTGATATGTCTCACCATCACTGACATCAATTGATGCCACATCAAATAGAAATCATCACCAATATCTCATTAGCTATCCAAGGCTTCTATATCCTAGGATTATATCACATAGTGTTCTCACATCCACAACACATCACAAGGAGTCAAGAAAAAAAGAATAATCAACGATGAAACTATTCCCTACAATAAGTCATACATCCATTACATGTAAATGGTCCCACACAACCCCAAACTCAAGTAATCCATCCTTTAAAAAACAATATAAACTTTCAGACCCCAAATATTTCAACATTATCAAATCAAATGGGTTAATATATTGTTTTATTGAGTGATTCATTATTAAAAGGTTCCAAATATAGGAATTAAAAGAAATAAGTTAGAAAAATCTACTAAAAAGTTTAAACATGATCTTTAATATAAAAATAGTTTCAAAAAATGAATGAAGAAATATTAGAATTTAATATTACTTATTATTATTTTCATAAAAAATAATATGCATTCTTCACATTATTTGAAAATTCTATTAAAATATGGATTAATGTTTAAAAAACATGAATTTACAATCAATTTTATTATCATCATATTGAAATAAACATTATATTGAAAACATTCCTATAATTTAATTATTAATCTAATTAATCAATTATTTATGGAATTAAAATCTTTAAAAATTTCATCAGATACAACATGAAATACCAACCATTAATGTATGCTGACAAATTATATTATAGATAGCACAAAATCTAGAAAAACTAGAGGCATCCCATTGTCACAGTATAAAGTATTCACATGAAAATTCTATCCTAAAAAATTTCATTCTTTAATCTAGTTAAATAATTTTTAAGTTATTTATATTACATTTAAAATGGTTAAAACATGGTTACTATAAAATTGAACTTAAATAAATGAGAATAAATGTGTCCCCTACCTTAAACAATTGATGTATTTTAAAAGAAGATAAAATAATAATTTTGGTCTCTAATGACATCTCTCAAGATGAAATTAAGACCCCGTCCCATGATATGTGATGCCATAAAGGCAATACAAACATACAAGGAAAACTTGATTAGAATGAAAATGATAAAACTCCAAATCATGGAAAAAGTAATGGGTGGAAATAGATATTAAAGGGAGATCAAACACTTGAAATTGTAGTTATAACACCCCCGTAGATCCCAAAAATCAATCCTTGGATGGAAACGATAGATCCCTATCGAAAGGGGATTCAAATCCTTATAAGAAAAAATCATGGAGACTAGTGGTATAGTTGGAGAATTGAGAGGAATTTTGGGTTCTATGGTGTTAGGGTATTCATATATTAATATTTTTTAAAGTGTCCATGGTGCATCCCCATATACCACACTGAAGAATGGTAATACATGATGAATTCTAATTTACGGAATGAAAGACCATACTGTAGCCACCCAAATTCAATTTCCTTCTATGATCCCTAACTAGATCCTATTATGTTTTATCTGGGGGATATGTTTCAATCTTAATCACCATGGAACAACCACCCCGAAAAAGGAAATAGCCTGTGAAGCCTCTTACACTGTAGTGGACCATTATATGCCACAGCCTCATGACCATCAAGAAGGTCCTATGTGGTATCCAACCTCCATGGTATATCCATACATAAAAAAGAATGTATCCCCAACATAACACATGATCCCCCTTATGTTATACATAGGATCCACTATGTCACAGCCACCTACACTATGACACATCACATTTCTCCACACATCAGTCATGCCATTTTTATAGTGGTTCCCATATTTTACAACAAAAAACAATGAAACATCTTATATCTTATTTTTTGTTCTTAGAAATAAAAAATCACAGAGGTAAGGGAAATAAATATTTGTTCCCTTACATCAGATACCTATCAACCCATTCTCATCCTTGAGTATTCAAAATCAACCATATAAAAAGAAACAGAACATTCATCCGAACAATAAGGACATTAGAATTATCTCAAGGATATCATCATCATAAGATATTAACAACTTCATCATAAGTACAATAAAAAATCCTGGAAACTGTAATAACCAACTCTAAAATACTCTCCTGGGGGAAATTTATATAATACAAGTGCATTTCAACAATATTTATCAAGATGAAACCAACTCAAAACCATAAAATGTTCAAAAACCATAATTATCATTATAAAAATATAAGCGCTAAAAATAAAATATATTGGGATAATGAATGCATATCAATGATTCAGATTCTTAGGTACACTCCTATAATCCACTATTATACAACAAGGCATGAACCAATTGAATATAATGAATGTAAAACACATTATATTGGTGTTCCTGGATATCAAAAGGGTGTTTCTCAATGATCATGTCATCATCAACCTTGATCTCACCCTAATCGATGTTGTGAGAGTTATCATGAAGATGATGATGAAAATATTACACAAGAAAAACAATGTGTGTCAAGTTTATTTTTGGTGGTTGTTATATTTGAAATGACATGGATAAAACATGATCCAACACCTCAAAAGTCTAAACAAAATGGGAATAAAATATACTCCAATTTCAAAATATTCACTTTCAATAATGAGGACTCAAATTCAAAAAAACATGATCTATAACATAAAAATACATAGATCTCATCCATTGGTCGTAGTAATATTTAAGACTATATTTTTTAAGAGTAAACCTCTCATAGATCACTCTAACTATATCTATTTAATTCAACACTAATTCTAACCAAAGAATGGAAAACTCTTCAACCTTGGTCTATAGAAAATAATAGATTAGTTAGTACTAAAAATCATCGAATTTTTTTATATATATGATTGTTTGAAAACTACTATGTTACGAAAACCCAAATAAGGATATTTTCCTCAACCATGAACCTCCAAAATCTAGCACACTATAACACAACATGACATTATGAGTTTGGATAGTCTGTTCTGTTAGACCATCCGTTAACAGATGTACAGTAGCACTAAAGAAAAACTAAGAGGAGAAATATTTCTAGAGACCTCTCCAAAAACTATAGGTAAAATGATTTTTTGAATCTGTGATTATCAATTTTGAGACTTTTTGGAGTCTCATCACTTCCTCTAGTTACTTCCTTGATAATACATACATTTAAGCACGACTCCCTATTCTCTATAATGTTATATAATTTCATCAAATTATCCACTATCAACCTTATATCTTCACGTCCTCCCTAAGCTTTAGGTAAACTAGTAATAAATACCATTATGATTTTCTCCCACTCCCACTATGGAGTATTTAATTACTGGAGAAACACACTAGTAACATGGTCCTAGTCCTTCACCTTTTGGCATACCAAACATTGAGACCCTAACTCTAAAAATACACATTCCAACCTAGGCCATAAAAATATTCCTCTCAAATATTGGTACATATTTTTGAAACTATGATATTACCAAAAAAAGTAATATATGACCTCTCATAGAAACACCATACACATTACCAAAGGAAACAAAACACTTCCCTAAAACAATATCTGGTGTTGTTCATCATGAGAACTCCATTAGAGGAATCACATAAAACTACTCTATCTCTACATACCTCCACCTCATAATCCCCTTGTTGGGACCCCTCCACCTAGTTGGCCAATGATGACCACCATTTCATATGGAAAAGACAAAATATGTCCTTAAATGGTACCATAATAAGAGACATAGCTTAGTGTTCTTCATCACACCTCATATTTATCCTGATTCATTTACAACAACACTATATGAATTTACTCTCAACATATCATAAAAAACATGTCATTTTCCATGTGTATACAAAATCATTATGTTATTGTCCTGCAAGAATTCCATCCACCCTCATTGTCACATGTTCATGTCATATTTAGAGATAAAACTCCTTAGGATCTTATAATTGATGAAAACCACAAAATTATCACCTATGGGGTAATGTATAAATAACATCAAAGAGAAAATGACTATCTCCAAGTTGATATATTGGGTGGCATAGTAAAATTCAATTGGACACAACTATCAAGATCCATAAGAAGTTACTAATTTCTGCTGCATCACAACACACCCTAAACAAAGATGAAAAGTGTCAAATAAATCCTAACACTAAACACCCTATTCAAGAAAACAAATGACTAGAGTTCTCACAAACCTATTTTTAGGTTCAATAAATATACCTAAAATTGTTCACTCCGTAATAATGTCTTATCCTTTTTTATTTGGACTATCATTTGAGTCACAGCCTGAAAAACATTAGTTATGAACTTCCTATAATATCCTCCAATGTAATCCCAAAATGACTCATATGTAAATATTTCATGTTCAGATAAGAATATTATTTGTACTTTTTATTTTACCCTTGAATAAAAATGATAATATTGGTGATGATAAAAATAATAAAAATAATAATAATAATAACAAAACAGGCCGAAATCTATTAGGTATAGCGAGTTCTAAAACATAGACACACAAAAAGTTCATAGGTGAGCTACTTCATCTCCCACTATGTTATTCATAACTAGAACCCTCGATAGAAATATCATATAGAATACCATTCATCAGGCCCCGTGTAAATGAAACCTAATAAAGGGTGATCTCATATTCTTATTAAGGGTAAATATGGGATATATCCCCTCATCATTAGAATAAGGATACGAAAACAGGATAATTGCATTAGAATACAACACCCTACATGTCCTAGATAATAAATATGAGTCATGGAGTAAATCATAGAATATCATAAGACATGAATAATAATAAAATCCAAGAACATGATCCATTATAACATAAAAATGGAATTTTTCATAGAATTTTGAAGTACACATAAGCTTAGAAAATAATTTTTTAGTAGTTTAAGGATCATTACCAAGACTTCCATAGTAGAATTTATTAACTCCACAAACCATTTTAGTATCCACGGTCCACTCCCATGACTATAATAGTTCATTGAGTGCCTTACTAAACTGTGTTTTTTCCCTATTTGTGTCTGTTTTATCTCATGATATTTCTTTCTTTACCCAATCCATTGGTCAGAGATATTGTTCCCACCCCTTACATAGTGGAAATAATACATATCTGTGTGAATATATAATAAATCATTCACCATATTAGAACCCATGAAAAGAGATAGGTTTCATAAAAATTTAATCATAACATATCCAAGGGAAATTAAATAGGGTTTCATAGTCATTTTGTTATTGCATTACGCATGGAAAAATGAGTGGTTTCCAAAATTATTTTATCATATTATAACTTATTGAAGAAGAATGGGTTTCATAAATATATTTTCATCATAAACATAATCCATATAGAGAAATAATGGGAATACTATCATTGGATTATATCGCCATTAAGGATCAACTGAACATTTCTTGAGGAAAGTAAATTTTATTTGAAAATAAATTTTAATTAAAAATAAATTGTTAAAAATAAAAACATATAATATATTTTGGAAATATAAATTATTTGAAAATAAAATTGAAAAATCATACAGTATGCCTTAAAAATATGAGTGTCCATATTGGTGTGAAGTACCATTCCTGACACACTCTTTGAAATAAATACTCCTTTAACATTTTTGGTAAAAGCCAAATGGGAATTGTTTAAAAAATGACATGAAGATTCATTTCAAAATATTTTTTAATAAAATTCACTAAAGGGTAATAATTTATTTAAAAAAATTGATTATTATAAAAAGTTTTTTTGAAATAAATTTTAGAAAACTATAATTTGTAAGAAATAAGGCTTTTTACCGAAATAATAAATAATTTAAGTTTTCATTAAAATATTTTTTAGATTAATGATAACATAGAAAGGTAAAAATGAATTCAAAACATGTATACTTTTCAAATCAATAGAGTATAATCAACTTGATGAGTTTCTTGAGATATGGGTTATAATATTTCTTCATCGGAAACACAAATATAAACAATATTTATAAATGATGAGGTTGAATCATAAAATAATTACTAGTTTTGTGACATTGAATTATTAATCCCAGGAAATAGTAAAATTAAATTAATCTTAAAATATCATGCTAATAATTAGATTCATTATATTTCATGAAAATTATGTGGTAAATACCCCACGTAAAATAATATATCTTTATAACAGGACATATATCTCAATGAAGTCAAATTGAGAAATGAAATACCTTGCCTCTTTAGTAACCTTTGAAATATAAACCCCCTAAAAGAGATATACTAAAATAAATATATAAATACCAATAATTTTAATCTGAATAATTATAAAATACACTCATGGGAATTATATAACCCACATAAAAGAAACACATGGTGAATATGGTATGTGTCTCAAATAAAATAAAATTGAGAAGAAAATATCTTACCTTAAATCTTGACTTATTTTGTTCATTCTAATACATCCTTTATAATAAATATAATATTATTATACTTATATAATAAGAACATACTTATATATATATATATCTTACCATATATTATTTACATATAACCATTAGTTACCCATTTATTAACTATTCCTTGTGAAAATTATGTTTTGAGTAATAGCCACTTATTTCATGTATGTTTTAATTTTTAATTTTTGTTCCACATAAATTGATAAAGGTTTGATAGTATTAATAATTTCAAACATGATATAAATACCCTATATATTTATTTTGTAATTATTTATATTAATCCATGAATGTTTTCTATAGAAATTGATGTGCACCAACCACAGTGATGACATGCCTTCTGTATACATGAATATTGTTTCCACTTCATAGAAGTATAGAGTCAATGGAAAGTAAAAAATACATGACATTTCAAGAATAATTATTATATCTTACATATCACATATAATCCTAAAAAAACTTCTTATTAACTACCATAAAAAGTGTTAGTGAAAAAAGAATCACATTGCATCACAATGCAATAGTCCACCATACACATGAACAATATTATCATATCCCCATGGAATAGAAAGTGATAAGTTATATATGATATCAAAATTAAATATTTATAATTATTTCCCAAATATAATATATATTCTTTTGATCTATTCATATTATCATCCATGTAATAAAATTAAAAAATGTATCACATCAGTCAGTGAGGTTGTAGTCCATCGTCCAGATGGATAATGATTTTGTAGCCTATTTGATTCAAGTGGAGAGGGATTTATCTTATTCCATTAATATAACAATATATAATATACATAGGTTATTATATGATCATGTATTAACAATAATATAATCAGGTGGAGGGAGAAATAAAATAAAATGCTCGATTAGGGATGTCACCTCTTCTTCAGACAGCTTCCTTTTAGTTTTCACCAAAAAAAGGTTCATAAGATGTATTTATGAGCAAAATAACGATTCTTGGAAGATTGAATGCATGTAAGGAATTTGTTTAAAAATTTATTTTCCAATAAATTGGTTTTTGAAATGTAAAAAATGGAGATGACTGGGTGAACATCTATAAGTGATGTGACTGGAACACTTGAAATTTTTTAAAAGAACAAGTCCTAAAAAAAATCCACATTATGAAAAGGTTTAAAAATCATCCATTATCAACCCTTAAAAGTAATAAGGTCTATATATTTCTATTAAATTTTTTTGACAAGTTTATATGTCATTATACACCTTATCCTTTTAGTTTAACCCTGGGTAAACCCATTTTCACCTTACCCATGGTAATTTTTTTTATAGTTTTCACAATTAATTATGGTCAACAAAACATTCAAATTATTTTAATTTTTCAATTTTTCGATTTTCAATTATGGAGACCATTTTTTCAATTTCCATTAATAGAAGTAAAAAAATTTAAACTAAAATTATTCTTGTAGAGGACATTAAAAGGTAGTTTTCTAGATTGAAAATTATCTGAATTCTAAAAAGTATTATATAATAATTAGATATTAAATTAATTAAAATTTAACAAATTGGATCAATAGATATATAATTTAACTAGTTATACTTTTAAAATATAATAAAATAAAAATTATTTTATTAAATTATTAAAAAGAAATGAAAATTCTTAATAAAAACTAGTATTTTCACTATTAAACACAAAATTTTCCTCCCATAAAGTTTAAAAAAAGTATCCATAAGGGAATTTTTACACAATTATTTAAAAAAAATTATTTATTTTATGAAAGGAACATTCTAAAATTGATTAAAAATTCATAAAAAAATTTAATAGTAGACAAAAATGACTTTTATGAAAAATATAGTTTTAAGCATAAAATTTGATTTATTTTTTCATTTTTCCAAAAAAAATAAGATAAATGTTATAAGATTTATTGAATATATAATTTATAAATTTCATTATAATATTTTAAGAAAAGTTAATTTTTTTAATTTATTGACATAAAACAAATTTTTATTCATGAAAATATTTTTTCAAAAAAATATTTCCATTATCTTCAAATTGTTTTTATTTTAATTCATATTTAATTAGATACCTAAGAATTAATTTTTAAAAAATTTAACCCTTTCTTTTTCAAAATTAGTTAATCCTATTCATACACTAATCTGAATATCAAGATAAAAATTATAATATTAAATATTATTATTTTAATTGTATGCCATGTTTCCCTGGTGTAACAAAATCTAAACTCAATGTTTTGTTTAACTCATGAAAAAATCAGTGTTTCTTGTAACACAAAATACAAAAATCCTTAAATTTATTGGAAAAAAATATATTTCAAAAAATCACATGGATTCACATGCATGAACATGGAAACATTTCACTTATGCAATAGTCTTTGGGGATTCACAAGAAACAACTACCCAAATCATTGATGGCTCAATATCTACTCTTTGTTATGACACCAGATTCCCCAAGAAACGAACATCATGAGTCCAAAAATAAAACTTCAACAACTTTAGGAATAGTTGATGACAACAAAGAAATCCAAACATGGAATGTAGATAAACTAAATGAAACTCTCCATAAGGAGTGTACACGAAGATGTATTTGATGAAAATCACCACAAACCATTCCAGTAACTCTTTGAACAATAAATTCATTATGTTCATGAACACGACTATCGCATCTGTCAAATTTAATTGAAAAAAAATGAACTCATAATCCATATTTGGACAAGATAAATAAATTTCCAAAATATCCTCATACTTCACTCACATAAAATGATATCATGGTAATTGGTCGATCATTGAGAACCAACTAGCTCCATTTAATTGACCAAAAAATCATTAATTAGTGGAAGGTGGTAGCGGTTATTCACATTAAGTTAATTAAAGTGAGTATAACTGACAAAAAGAAATATACATCCATTAACCTCCTTTATAAACCAAACTTGTGAACCCCAAGGATAAAAACATGGAAAAACAAAATACCACAACAATACATCATCGAGCTATAATCACACCTAATGCTACTTAGACAATGCCATCATATATAGGGACACCAATATAGGAGGAACTCCTGGTTATATCTATATCCCAAAATCAATCTCTCATAGATAGGTAAATTCTATATCTTACTCAAATAATGAATGATGGTACATTTCTACAAACCTACGAAGCACCAATTACTAATCCTCCGGCGAAGATGGAATCAACCCAGCCATCAAGGAAGATAAGAATATATCATGAATCTAACACATCTAAAGGTCTCAATCACTAATGAACACTATAAGATCCCCATTAGTATCATAGAATACAATATTCCTTAAGAATCAATCCAAAATATTTCTCAACAAATAAAGAAAATATATGTTGAGGATGATGTTGTATGGTTGTATCTACAAACATAGGATGACTCCCCAAGGTAGGTATTATGGATGGAAAATCTCTCAATGTCTACATACCTAATATAGATAAGCATGACCTTTAACTTGAGTTTTCAATATCACGGGATCTATAAGAATATCCACCTTATGTCTTCAATAATGGACATGTACAAGTGACATGAATGAGTGCATAGTTATAAAATAAAAAAAACATGCAGCCATGATGAAAACAAGAAAAGGGTACCTCAAAAAAATTCAGATCTCCTTGGAGAAGTAAGGATTTATCATGAGGCTAAACACAACCTAATCCATTTACTCTTTGACCCTACTAGAAACCACCCCCTTGGATGTTCTCTATTCATTGAGGATGAGAAGCTTCTAAGGGAAACCATATTCCCAACTCATCTCTTATCTGCTGTTTATAATCTAGAGAACCATGATGTTGTTGCCTCAAGTAAAAAAAATCATAATTAAGGAAAATGAATCAGAAAAGCTGGTGAAGTATAATAGCTCTAAATGTTATTTGAATCTGACCACTATTGAGTTTGGCCTACACAACAAGGACAATCCAACCATATTATTTCTTTCTACATGGATAACATCAATTACCCTAAAAGAATATAGGAGTTTATGGAGGGAATTATCCCAAATATTTTCACTAAAGATGAAAAAATTATTCTCACCTCTACTCCAACATATATTGAAATTAGGGATGCTATTCTTGGGCTCAAAAAGGACTATTCTCTGGGATCAAATGGTTTCACCAACCACTTCTTCCCAAACTATTAGGATGTCATCCAAAATGATACTTATAAACTTGTTAGGAATTTGTTCACACATTAATCTCATGCTCCTAGACTAAATGATAAATTTATTGCTTTAATTACTAAGGTGGAAAATGAAAGTGATATTGGTCAATTTCGGACGATGGATCTTATCAACACTATACACAAGAATATCACCAAAATTCTATCCAATCGTCATGCTCATGTTACTGAGAGAATCATCTCTTGGAATCAATTCATTTATGTCAAAGGAATAAGGGTTCAATATTGTCTTATTACTGCCTCAGAATATTTTAATCTTCTTTCGAGGAGTACAAGAGGACGAAAACATTGCTCTTAAACTTGATATCAGAAAGGCCTTTATCAATATTTATTATGTATTTATTGGACGAATGAGCCATTATTTTGGCTTTCATATGTGATTAATTACTTGGACAAACACTTTAATCAGCTCAGCTAACATCTCTGTCCTTGTTGGGGGATCTCTAGAGGGATACTTCAAATTCACTAGAGGATTGAGGCAAGGATACCCCCTCTCTGATATCATTTATTCAATCACTGAGGACTATCATAGTAAATTAATCTTTTAGAGGGTCAGCTGAGGAGAAACTAGAACAATTCCAGCTGTTAGAGGATTCTCTGCCCCCTCTAACCGTATTTTTGATGATGACATTATCCTATTTTATAAGTGTGATATAAATAAAATCCAAAAAATCAAGAAAATCCTTATTCATTATGAATGATTTTCTGGACAAGAAGTCAACTGTAGAAAGTCATTTATTATCTTTGGGGAAAACATCCCTGCCTCCAGAAAACACTACAAGATGAAGGCTCTTGAAATAAATGAGGGATCCCAACCATTCATCTATCATGTGGTCCACATGAATCTTGAAAGACCTTTCTCCTCTTATTTTGTAGATGTGGTGATCCAAGTTCGAAGAACCACCTCTAACTAGAAATAAATATCTCAATCAATGACAGGGAGGATTTTCTTTGTTAAACATGTGATTGTCTCAAAACATGTTTACTCCTTCATGGTGTACTCCGGCACTGCCTCTACCATTAAAACCATTAATTCTCTTATAATAAATTTTGTGTGTAGTGGTAGTATTCTTAAATAAAAAATTATTACATCCCCTAGAAGAAATGATGTTTTCCACACCCCGTTGGAGGACTTGGAATTAAAAACATTGAATGTATCAAAAAATACCAATAGGATCATTTTATTTGGAGGATTATTAATGAACAATTACACTCTCTTGATTTTCTTAGAGACAAATTCCTCATTAGGTTGATTGAAGGTAAGATAACTTACATGCAATCCTCTGTTTGGATGCGTCTGAAAAGTATTTATGAGATGATAAACATTAAATCTCACTAGTTGGTAAGTGTGAATTATTTCCTTTAACTCTATAAGTAAAAATAGATAATCTCTGCCATGATTGACAATATTATCACGCATGGCCCAGATACGGAATATAATGCCACCATTAATAAGCATATTGAGCCAACTAACATGCTGCCACCTAAAATTTCACAGAAATTTTCCTCCTCTTACTTTTTGAACATTAAAGACATTATCATATGGGAACTGAGTGAAACCGGTATTCTAGATTCCAAGATATTTTAAAATTACCTCTATTATGGAAACTACACTAGAATTTGGATGTTTAACCAAAATGGCTACAACAATCTCGTTTCACTCTGCATTGTAACCTCCACCTAAATAATCTTCCAGTGGAAGATAACCTAAAATGGATTTGAATCTCCCTCTACTATAGGTGTTACCTATACTATTAACTTAGAGATGGTATAAATCACATGTTTCTGTCCTACAAGACTGGTACCTCTATCTAGCATTCAAATTTTTCATTATTTGAACTTCATCATCTTTTGTGTGTCAAACATAATGGATTTTGTGCATCAAATAGTAGCAGATCACCTCTCAAAGCACATCTGAATCATTTTCCTGGTTCCATGTTCCGATGTTATCCATATTTTATGGAGGAGAATGAAGAAATCTCAACATGAAAATGATTCTTTCAACCACAAAGATTCCCTCTTGGATATTCTAATTTCAACTCAACAGGATAACCATTTACACAATGTTAACTATGACAACTTGATCAGAGACTATACAGTTTTGAGAAAACAATGTCTTCATGGTAATTATCCAAAACTGTTGGGAACCATAGAGGACTTCTAGATACCTTTATTTGTAGGTTGGATTAAATGTAACTTGAATGGCACCTCGAGAGGAAATCTACGACCTTCTGGCTATGGAATAGCCTTCATAGATAATAATACTTATCTCCTTGTAGGGGTTCATGGCTCATACAGACATGAAAATGCTCATGAGGCCGAGATGATGGGTTTTATCGAGGCAGTAGAATTTTCTCATCAAATAAATTATAATATAGTCACGTTTGAATGTGAATTTTTCACCATTTTCCTAGTAATTACAATGGGTTATATTCATCTTGCATGGAAACACACATCTAAATGGATAAATTGTCTAGATACTCTCACTTCAAGGCATTATATTATGACACATGTCTATCATGAAGCAGACCAACATTCTAATTGACTTGAAAATATGCGAGGCTATGTTGATACTCTCACTTATCATTCTAGCATACCACGTTACATGCTTCTTATTCTTCAAAGAGATAAGTGTAAAACTTCTTCCTTTCAACTCTTGTAACCCTATTTATTTTTCATTATATGAAACCTTGCTGCTTTCATTTCTCAAAAATAATTTTGGTCCCCACAAGAAAAATAAATGCCTAATCTCATGAAATAGGCATGGGATTCACCATCCCTAGAGAAACGAAATGATGAGGTATATGACCTACCCCCGGTTAATTTAAATCTCTTCTGTCATGAAAAATAAAAAAACCTAGACCATATATCATCTCTAGGAGGGATCCTGATGAATCCCCTCTCATGACAATCTAGTTTGGTCTACCTCTCTCTCTTTAACATCTACTATATCTAAAACATCTAGATAAAATCTTTATCATAAATAGGTTAACCGAGAATTGGATATAGAGATTAAAAGATTCTGTAAAATTATTTTCTCGGGACTCCATATCTAGAAATAGTTCTGAAGAATAAAATTTAATTGTCCAAAAATAGATCACAGAATCCTAGAAATTAGCCCCCCTTTGTTGAATGGATAGAAACCCCTAGTTACTCCCCACCTTCATGTTCAAAGAACGAAACTCTCCTCATAAATGGTCAATGAAATTCTCCCATGACACTACTAATTCCTTATGATCCAAGAGGAAAAATATCCCCTACTACCTCACAAATCCATGCATTGTGGTCATACATATAGAAACAAAATAATCCTTCCAATAACATATTGAACATTATTCTATCTCTTCCTCCTCTAACTAGTATTCTATGAAAGAAACTGAAATATATCTCTCATAAATCTATAGACTTCAGAAGATAAACTCTCAGTGCTTCATCCTCCAAGTGTCATAGTAATAAATCTATACACTCCAGTGATCTACTAGAACTTATTTTTGTTCGTTTTTTAAAAAAACATAATGAGGACATTGTCCTGGATCCATTATGGTAATAATAACAAAAAATTAGACACATAAACTTAGAATATGAAATACTTTACGTTAATTAATTATTTGGTTTGTTATCTTTTTTATGGATCAAAATTACCCCAACTTCCTCCCATTTCAAGCACAGTTGTAAAAAATAATAATGCATGATCCATTCCATTGTATCTGCCCTATAAGTAGTATCTCTATGATTATAATAATATATAAACATAATGGTTTGTGAAACAGATAATAGGGTTATTTAAATACTCATGTATCATCCAGTTTTTATATTTTACATTGATTAATAAACATAAGTAACTCTATTTCCCTACCAACCCAATTAGTCTCACCCATTATTATCTATAGATTCTATGTTATCCCTTAACATGAACCTCTAATACCACTCATTCATGACCCCTCGATCCAAATATTACCCCACTTTGGATGGAAATGAGATAAGTGAGATAGTGACCACCCAAGTCATACCTGTAGTTGTCCCCAGGTAGCAACAACCACTGAGGGTATATCATATATACATATGTAAGGCATTACCATCTTAGATAGAATGTTGAAGTGGTAGATAAGATAGGTATACAAATATATGAATAATCATATATATATAATAAATCTTAAGTGCACACCTAAATGTCATAAAGTACTAATACAACTCAATGGTAAACCTTGAGCACAAAAAATGGTAATGTCGGAAGAAACCATGTATCCCCCAAATTGCTTCTAAAAAACCGTGATCTTGAACTATATAGACCAATATATATCTTTTTCTAGATAAGATGAAAATAGTTTATGTATTGGGGGTGAACATAACAGTGTACTAAGTAGGATCCTATACAAATCCTCTCATTAAAATTATATAAAAAGTACACAAAATCACAGTGAACAACAAGTGGAACTAACTTTCCACCTAAAAATATTTAATATGTTCTCACCCTCACCATGTATATATTTCCCCATGTATTTAATACATGATATCATGTGTTATAGTAATAAAATATCAAGGGTATCATGATCCCACTTCTCCCTTATTTTTCATCTCTTCCCAATATAACACTCCTGGATCCATCTATCTCCCAATGAAAGTTATCTTCAAGAAAACTTGGCTAACAATCACAAAATTCTGCTCGTGTATCAAATAATTCCATATTACCTTATAAAATATTAATATTGTAACAAATTAGTTTCTAGGATCCACCACATCATGTATGTTGTTTTTATATATAAGGTAATATACCTTAATCCATTATATCCTATATTCTATGTTAAGTGACTCAACCCATCATAGTCTATAAAAATCATTCCTAAAATATTCTTTTAGATAATATATCTAGAGATACATGTGTGTGAAATAAGTCCAATCCATTTTATCCATCTGCACACATATATGAGAAACTAACCATTTTTCATCCTGACACATAATACTACTAAGAGAATTGAGAAGGTCTAGAGGAGGTTGTCAAATATCTGTCATTCCAATGGGATATTGGAGGGAAAAACCTTCACAATGTCTACTAGGTGTTAGTCACCATAAGTGAAAAGGGTGGGGATGAATATAAAAACATAGAACTTTTAGGATATAATATATCTCATAACCACACTATGCATATGACATAGTCTTAGAGACAACAATAATGAATGTCTCTCATACTCTTAATTTACACTTCTCAGAACAAGATTTCCTTTATAAAAACAAATATTTAATGATTTAAATTAACTACATATTTCCATTTTTATCATTTTATTTGTGTTAAGTTATTCATTACCCATTATTTAAAATTTTTGGTTATTCCTTATATATTTTATTAGCAATCAACAAAAAGTTCATGCCCTCTGGGCATAATCCAACCCAAGTCCACAATATCTATAGACTATCTCATATTCACTATAGTAACTCCAATACCATTGGTTTAGTAATTTACTAAAAATATTAACATCATTCCAAAAAACTCTAGGTGCTATTTGAAAATATCTCAATATTCCATAAAAATATAAAACTATGCCCGTCGATTTTCCTCAGGTAGTGGTCAAAGGAATGTCAAAAAACAAGATACCTAACCATATTCCATTAAACCTATTCATTAACATGAATTAATACAGCTTTATTCCCTTAATGGTTATTCCCAACCTCAACCAGTTTCATCAAATCTAGTTACCTACCTATCACCCTTATGAATATATTGATGCATCTCTTCATCACATGAGTAAACAGATGCCACATTATCTAGGCCTCCCCACCAATTACTCATCATTAATCCTATGAACAACCATATCATGATCATATCACACTATGATATCACACCCAAATCACATCAGAAGGAAGAAAATATAAAAATAAAAATCAATAGGGAAACTAGTGGCTAAAATAAGGAATCCATCCCTCATATTCAAATGGGGAATCACAACTCCCAAATCAAGGAATAAATATGTCAAAATCAAAAAGGCACTGCCATCCTATAATATTTATACATTATAAAATAACATATTTCCTTTCATATTGTAATAATAAATTTAGTATTTAAAGGTTCCAACTAAGAGAAACCTATGGTATCAGCTATAATAAGCTATTTAATTTTTAAACCATTCTCTCTAGCATAAAACTAATTTCAAAATCCCATTAAGACAACTATTCTCATTTAACATGAATTTTAATTATTATCATAAAAAATAATTAACAAACATCATGTTCATTATAATTTATATTAATACATGAAATAATAACCTTAAATAAATAGTCATTTATCATCAATTTGATTACTATCATATTAAAAAAACTGAAGATTTCCAAAATGCCGCATCGTTATTTCTTATGAAAGATAATAAATTATTTCTAGATTATTTTATTCATAAATTTATTAAAATCCAACATGTTATACCAAGAATTATAAAATTCTAAAAAATCATAGAAATAATATCAATCTATCTATAAATACAAGAGGAAATCCATTATCAAGGTTTAGACCATCGATAAGTGATTTCTACCAAAAAACAATTCCACTAATTAATATGGTTTAATACTTAACAGGTTAATTTAAATTTCATAAAAAGTTAATAAACATGATATAATTTTGATTTTGGATAAATAGAATATAATAAATGAGTCCCCTATGTCAAAATAATGATATTCTTGAAACAGAAATATAATACCATCATTGATATATAATATCCACTCCTATGAAGAAACTAAGATCCCATAAAGACATCATTCCATGAAGATGCTATAAAATGTTAAGTAAAAATATATTTTAATTTTTGAGAAAAAATTATAAATCATGGAAAGCGGACCGGGTTAAAAATTAGATTTTGCAAAAAGAAACCTCTAGAAAAAGTAAGTTAGAACTCACTATAGATCATAACTAATTGATCATATGAAGTAGTTGTTTGATACCTATATAAAGGGGTTTTAGAGCCTTTGAAGAAAACTATGGGGTGCCTAGGGGATGAGTGAATAATTGGGAGAAATTATAGGCTTATGGGTCATTGGGTATTTAGAGACAAACATTTTTTAAGGAGACCATGATGCAGCTACTAGGACCACACCATAAAACTAGCGAACATGAGGTATCTTAAAATGTATCATATAGGACCATGACATAGACTCCATTAGTAAAACCCCTTTGAGATACCTAGATAGATTAAATTAATGTTAATTTTTTTGAAACAATGTGACCCTTAGAAACACACCGTAACCACCCCTCAAAAAAATCCCTTGAATCCAGCTGGTCCTCAGTGGCCTAGTCCACACTAAAACCTCATGATCAGTGGGAAGAGGATACATCATAGCCTACCAACATAACATATCCATTATTGAAATGGAAGTATCCCCATATTTCTAAATTATCTCCCCTATCTTACATCTTAGATCCACCACACTATAGCTACTAGCACTATTAAAAAACACATTCTAGCATACCACATGCATTCCATTTTTTGTAGTGGAACCCCTATTCTCATCTAAAAACCCTCAAAACATCTTGGATCCTCCACTATGTGGATATAGTACCAAAAAATTATAGTGTTAAGGGATTAATGGATCTGTGACCATACATTCATTTTGGAATAACGCCCTATTATAAATCTAGGACATAGCCACAAAAATCCAGCACTCAACCCTTCATGCCATGGCATGCCCTGGTCGCGTCATAAGGCACATTCCCTTCCATGAATCCCAAAAATAACGATGTGAATCTTATATTCAATAGTTTTTCAAGCCCCATGATCTCAAGAAACCCAATAAAAAATATAATCCCTACACTAGTTCCCATTAATCCTTAAAAGTGTCCACTCACACAAAGCTGATTCGTGATTTTACCTGAATCACTTTTCTGAAAATTTGCATCCATACAACCTCACTATAAAATGATATCTCATATTTGGAAAATTTCAGCCATAGGCTCTCCAGATTCTCCTAAAATGAGGTAATACTTCTCTCTATATTTCCAAACATTGAGATGTCACAAAAAACATCTATCATATTTTGAATATCTTGGACTACACCTTCTACTTAATCAAACCCGATGAATCCTTATATGGGAACACATGACCTTGGGTATTATTTATTTATTCTCATATCAACCCAAATTAATGATTAAATTATGGTATCACACATTTCCTTCCCAAATACACTAGTTATCCATGTATATCAACCAGTCACCATCCATTGTCACCATATATCATTATGATTCCCACATTTCATCATGTATCATACATGATGCCCACATTATCTTTCATTTTACATGATGCCCACTTTACCTCACACCATATATAATGGAATATTTTTTACCTGATTCCAATAAATCACACATTTTTTATACAATATATCTGACAATTACATATTAAATAACATCCATTAAATTCACTTGTTATACATGCACCTTATAGTCCAAAATACCTAAAATATAACCAATAACCATAAAAACAAGCTTCTAGTGTACCTATGAAAATTTTTGGATCTCCATATTTCTCTAAACAAATCATCTCAACAGTATACAACTATAGTCAATCTGCACCACCTAATTCATGTCCTCTATATAGTTTTTTACTCATCATCTGTCACTATATTCACCATAATGTATCTTTATCACTATTATAGACTGTATACAAAATCATATCTCTGATATTATCACATAACACTAAACATGGCCCACCACAAGTGAACGATTCTACCATAATACTTGATTCCTAGTTATTTGTGAGGTCCTATATAAAAATATTTCAAGATTCGTTATCTAAAAACATTCCATGTTATCTTTCAATAGTTAATTGTACTAGGATGTAATGTGTCCCTTCTTCCTGCATTGGAAACACATCATCAATCACCCACTCCTTAGTGGCATCATCACTCATTTACTATAACTTCCCTATTGACTCTTCATACATCTATTATTCTTTCTACCCAATGATCCACCAATTATCTTACATGACCCATATATTTGTATCATTATAGTCCCATACATCATATTCCACTCAATTGTTAACACTTTATTCACTATATTTAAGGATGATGTAAACCTAAATATGTTTACATGCACCCTTAATGTGTATTGTAGGCCATACTCATACAATCAGACCACTGTGAATCCATCTCCATTCATCATCCAAAAAACCCAATAGAACAATGATCATATTATCATAACTCCTTACCAAGAACTCTTTATAAATCATATTTATGGAATCTAAGGTTCGATTATCCATCATTGTGATAGAGAAAAATCATTTGGAAAACATATCCTCAAAGACCTTCCAAATAAAATCCACATGTATTCCTACATATTCCTATATGTACCACCATCATTTTCTTAGTCCTTTTAAGAATATATGTAGTCAACATCACCCTCTACTATCCATATTTCACAATATTTTAAATATCATGTATATAGGCTCTATCCAATACTCTTTCGCCTCTGGTCCAGATTCCCCTTAATTCAAAGGTGGATTCTATGAAGGGAACTCCTATATGAAACATTAAATAAATGAATTTCTCCCAATTATTCCCAAAAAATACTCGGGTTAACCCATGCTGAGCTCACCCAGAGCATCTCATTCATCCATTGCCAAAATCTAAACCCTATCAAGATAACATTCATGTCTTAGTACCACCAAACAAAACACTTTCTTGATATAGATATAACCCACAAGACTTCACATATAGGAAAATCTATATTAGAGAGAGTGACCCACTATCCCTTAAACTTCCTAATAACACAAATGTTATTTATTATCCGGACTTATGGTCCTCACCTACACATATCTATATCCGGATCCATAGGCACACCATTCCCACATAGTATCCACATACATATAACGCGAAGACCTGAATACCCGATCTTTATGAGAGTAATTACACAAAGAATCCATAATATAAGTCACCATATAGATTATTACTGACACATTAAATAGCTAAAACCCTTTTCATTTTCGAAACCATTACCCTTTCATGGTTCATTTGATTAGAATTTAATTAAAATAATATATAGTAGAATATTATTTTCTCATTTTTCAGACATTAAACATCATAATCCATATCATTTTATTTGAAGTTCCACCCAAAAGTCGCATGAAACACAGATATTCCATGTGATCCCAACATTTTAATATGACTCATGAGTAATCCTTCTTTCCTCTTGGGGATAAGAGTTCAAGAAAATCACTGACAACAAATTATAGTATACACCATCTCAAATAACTCAACTGTAACCACAAAAATAAGAAAACACTTTCCATTACCATATAAAATGTGATATCAACCCATACTCATGAAAGAGAGACACATAGACTAACATAAATATCATGTTCAAACACATTTTTGAACACACAATCAACCATGTCCCCAATAACAAGAAAATGTTTTACTAACCTATATATAATACCAGTCATTAAGAGTCAAAATATATTACCACTTTGAAACCATCCTACTAAGTTACTAATTTTTTATAATTAATTTTTGATACCACATTGTAATTTCCCTCAACTCCAGACCACTTGACTAGTTTTTTGGACTATGGGTTCACTACATGTTTTTAGGCATACCTCCTGAAACTCCAATAGTTTATTACTAGAACTGAGGTTCTATTTTAGGATAATGGGAGGAATGTACCCACTAATTATGAGATTAATAATTATTATTATAATATTTTGAATGAAAATGTAAAAGAAGAATAGGAAAAAAATAAATATATGAACCCTTTAGTAAATATTTTGTATAAAAAGAAATTAATATAAAAACCCATAGATTCATGTGGTATAATGAAAAATTGAAATAGTATAAAATGACTAAAAATAACAACCAACCAATCATAAAGGAACCATCCATCCCAAATATGAAAAAAATCATTATCTCACACTTCATCTACTCTCAAAATATTAATTGGTTATATATTTTGGACCTTTTCCCATACATGTTCATAAAACAATAAATTATATTAACATCCCTGAGGGACAATGGAGGGTGTCACTATGAACTCAATAAGAAACCACCAATGGGATCCCATGATTATATCTATATATAAGCCAATGTAGGAAGAAAATTAATATTTAACTACAGCTGGTGATAGAATGGAATGAAACATATATATTCTATCATACCAAAATATCCATTAGAATTTCCAATTATCATATATCACATTGAATCACTAGCCACCATTAGCCAAAAAACCATCTAGAGTCATCTTGATACCCCAAACATAATTCCAGAATCCATATCATAAGTCTCACAGACATCCATATGATTTACACCATGCATAAACAACCTATCAAACCCAAGTAATGGTGACACCATTTGTTCAATGACCTTAAACAATTTCCACAATATAAATGGTGAGCCTCATCCAAAAACTGATGGCCTCTAATACATCTAACTATTTCCATCTATTGATAGCTCCAATTTCATAAAAATGGTCAAAATCATCTCATTTACTTCTGAATATATGATCCCCTCCATACATAAATAGTGTTCATAAGCACCTCATTGTTTCTATCTATTAAGATAATAACCTCAAATGCACCATCCACCACCCATTGTGAGTGGAATCAGTAGCATACTAGGAAACACCCTTGGTGAACCTTAAGGGCCACCTACAAACAACATCTACCAAATGTGGAAGTAGTAAACATCATCCAATAAATACATTTGCATAATGTATCCCCCCTAATATTAAATAATATAATCCATATTATCTTAGGAAACACCCAATATATTCTCAAGTAACCATCTATGTTGTTTCATCATAAAAACAATTTCTATAAATGGAATCATCACACCCATAAATCTAAAGAATCACATACTATACATATCATTACATAAAAATATCAACTATACCTATTCCCATAGATTAAAACCTTCCATTATATCCTCTAAACAATAAATACACTATGTAGTTCATAACCAGGCTCACCCATACCACCCCATAAGCAGTAATTTACCTCATATAAAATTACACATGTTTAGATTTGGAATAATCTTGGAAATACATACCTGGAGTAAGTATGACTCCCATTTATAAAAATCATTTCATTAGTAATATTCAATTGGATGATAAATAAAAATCTAACAAAATCCTTATGATTAGAGACATCCAATGAGGGATTAAGAAATACTGATAAATATGAATAGTGGAAACTTACTATCTATTATCCGTCCCCTAAGCTAACTCTATCTTCCAAATACTCCATGATATGATAATTAATGAGCGTGATGCATAAATAATTAGCAATTAATAAGAAAAATGTTGGATTAGGGTGCCTATACATTTTTAGATGAAATGTTCACTCCTCCTCATTTAATTATTTATTTACTAAAATATTTAAATAAATATATTATTTTATATATGCCTAGGGTTGTTCATTGAATTCCAATTTTCTTCATTATATGAATCCATATTTTTTATACACATCATAGTAAAATCCCGCATTCCCAAAATGAATTACCCCTTCAAATCATCAGTTTCATATCTATTGTCGCATCCTGGTGTTCCCACCCCTCTCGCATTGCCATATCCAAAACCTCAATTTTCACAGAAACCTAAAGGAATATTGAATTATTAAAAGTCATACTTATAGGTCCATCATTGTTTGTTACCCCAAGGTCATGGTCTAAAAAACTCTTATAAATCTAGGGATGATCCAAAATATATATATTTTTCTCCATCATGGAATGACACC
Source organism: Viscum album (assembly GCA_963277665.1). Taxonomy (NCBI): domain Eukaryota; kingdom Viridiplantae; phylum Streptophyta; class Magnoliopsida; order Santalales; family Viscaceae; genus Viscum; species Viscum album. Next base: position 1,862,302,557 of record OY728126.1, on the reverse strand, counting down.
CCTATATTACGGTGTAAATCTATTTCCCTTTTGTGACTCCCAAACATCATGGAGTGAAATTGTATTATAGTATAACTCAAACTCCCCATGAAACTCTAAACACTGACCCTTATATCTAGCCTATAATAACACCCCAATACCTCAATAGTGTACACAACCATCATTTTCATCCAAGATTTTACCTGAATCACTATTCCAAAAAACTAGGTCCTCAAAATATGGCTAGGAAAAGATATGAAATTTTAACTAAATAACCTAACTAGGAGGAAAAACAACCATAGTACCTTTATTATAATGAATATATCACAATCCCTATAAGTAGAAGTCAATTATAGATTTTTACAAATTATAATGGAGAATAACATTCCAAAAATAATCACATGATAAATATATCATGTAATAATAAGTATTATCCATTATGATAAAATATAAAATTTCATATTGAATCAATAAAAAATTTATACTATTCATCATATGATGAACAACCAATTATCCTTCCCCATTAAATATTTAATCACATATGATTTCTTATCTACATCTCGTTCTTAACCATAGATGAATCATAATGAGCCACTATCAGCACTTGAACCATGATAAATTGGGAGGTACATTCCAGGATAACTTTTTGTACCATGATTTCTGGCCATATTCTAAATCAAGAACTAATATAAAGAATTTTATTTGAATTACTATAGATCACACCATTACATTCCCAACTAACTAGAACATTATATAAATCTAACTCTCTACCAAGATACTAAAATAATAACACTCTCCCTATAGACACTCAATGTAACTAACCATATCCTTAAAAATTGTAATACTTACTACAAAATATAACACCTCAATTAATTATATTATATACTACCATAATAGTTTGAGATCCAAACCCCCAGATAAAATATAATTATATTAGAAATCAAACTCTCAATACAAATAAAATAAAAATAACCATCAAAGATGTTACAACAACATAGAAACTGATGAAATAAAAGGAAAAAACAAGAATAATTTAAGTGAACCAATAAATACAAAAAATACCATAAGTATAATCCTTGGGAAGTGTGAATTTGAAAGCTGTAAAACATATCCATTTTTAACCCATGGAAAAAAATATTAACTATTAAGGAATCAATATATGTATTATAGATAGTATAAGTAATGAATAAAATAAGTAAATACGGAACGAATGATGATAAAGCAGATAACCCCACCTCAAAATACATACTCTCTAATTAGTTATCATATGTACCCTTATAGGATAATTATTCCAAACTTCTTAAAGATATAACATTTTTAACCCAATCATTCACACAATGATATCTAAGGTTTATGTAATTAGACAATAAAAATTTAAATTAATATATATTTAAGATAAATTTTTCTGATATTAAGTAGTTATATCATCATTTCATATTATTCTGAAATGAAAAGTGACCTTATCATTAATGTATCATCACAAAAAAAATTATATGTAATTCCTTGCTATATAACACTCTCAATTTATCAAGGGAATAGAATAAATATCCCATTAATTCAGAACAACGATTATTAAGAAAAAGGAAAATACTAAGAAAAAACATAACGCAATGACCATCGATAAATCATTTGATCCTAAATTAGAGTAAACGGGTAACATGAACAATTATATAAACATGTAATATTTAATATTAAAAATAAACATCCAATTGAATTTTTCACATCAGGATTCCAAGATGAATAATAATAAAATTGACCATCATTGGTTAATAAATTTCAGATTGTAAAAAATGGGAAAAATCCATACATTAATTTTTCATATCTATGAATATTTATTTAATTTAGAAAATAAAATTAATTATATAAACACTTCATTTATATTTAAAAAAATAATTATTTAATTTGTGTTATATTCTCACAATAAACTATCTTAGAAGTTATAAGAAAAAACATAGTTAAACTTCAATGGGGTTTTATAACAGCCCAGACCCAAACCCCCAGGCCCCAGTCAACAGTGATCCATGGCCACATGTGCTCCTCCCTATACGAAATATGATTCTGACTAGAAATTATTATCTAAGTTGATCTATGTAGAGGTTATACCCTAAGTATCATTTCAACGAGATGATAAATATAAAGTGTAATAATAATAATCAAAATGGATAAACCATCGAAGATAACTTGTAGAGACTACGCATTGACATACATAAAAGGAAACATAAAGTGATCATCCTCTATAGAATATGAGAAAAAGATAATAAATGGAATGTAAATAATCAAGCATTTCTAGTCCTTTAATTTCTATTCAATCTCTCTCTAAATCCATTATCCACTTCTAAATATTTCACCACTGGTCCATTTCCCTTCTCTTGATATCTGATCATAAAATCTACAGTGATAATAAAGTTCATGTGTATGTTGTGAGTACAATAATTAGTTTTATACCACCAATTTATCCTTAACATAAGTGAACAATATATATTTTAGTGTATATCATGTCAAAAATAAATATTCAACAAAAAACATGTTATTAGTCATCATACATTGACGAAGATGCCAGAACCATGCCCCGCCTTCTTTAACTTATTACCAGTAATGATGTCAAGAGGTTACATACCTCTATAAAGGTAAAAAATACCATCCCACCCATCTAGTATTTTATGTAAAATGGATGCACAATCTATCATGTTAAAAACTCAACATTCCAAGTTGGTGGTTGTCACTAGAATCTCACATATTCCTTTAGGTCGATCCCCAGTCTATTTATCCATTTAATCAACCAAATAACAAATTATGTAGGAGTCCATGACTAGTATCTTCAAGTAATCCACAATGTTCTTCCCTTTATAACGATAGACATACCTGCTGCTGAACTCTGTTAGTTTTAATAATCACAAGTCATGCTTATTTAGGTTTATAATATGTTTACTATGATATGTTAGCATTTGGAAGATTTAGAGACACTAGAATAGTTCTATAACTATAAGTCACCATTATCATGACTCATCACAAAGGAAGAATCCCAACTCCTAACACACCATTCCTAACTTAATTCTACAGGGAGTAACCATTAGAAGATAGATTACAGAATTAACTATGTATGAGCCACTGATCCAAACTCATCATTCCTGACTCACAACTTCCAACATACAGCTATGTCTAAGTATCCATTGCAAAGTCCCTATCGTCCTAACACTACCAAGAATAATTCACTTCCATATTTAAGTCACCACTGAATCAACCTACCTCCATAGAGTCTTCCACAGAGTCTCCACTCAAAATAATCACAGTTACCTTTCCATTTTCATTTCAAATTCAATATTCCAAATATTCCTATTTTTAATATTTAATGTAACTAATTAAATTAATGAACTTTTTCAAAAAAAAATTATTCAGATTCAGACAACAATATGAGGTATGAGGTTACCAGACATGATCGTGAACGTGTACTGTGTTGGTTTTAGGGTATAAAAAAATACTATATCAAAAATAAGATAAAATTGGATATTCAGTGAAAAAAAAAACATGATTACCAACATGATTCAACATGTGTGCCAAACTGAAAAGTGGTTATTCATGTGTGCATGATTATACATCAATAATTTAAAAAACACATGAAGAAGAAGATTTATGCTCACTTGGATCACTCATACTTCACAAGACAGATGCTTCTATGACACTCTATTTTACAAAAAATTTAAAATGACTCAAGATTCATTTCAAGCTATCTTTAAGGAGTCACAAAGCTGCACCTCATATCACACTAACAAACATTATCCCTTCAAATATCTTATATGATCTATTTGTGTAGTTTATTTACATTATGATTAGGGTGTGTTTATCAATATTTTTGAACAAATTATGAATCTTAAGTAAAAATACATGATACATAGATATCTTTTCAACATATATTTTTACACCTTATACTTTGAGGGATAAATGTGGAAGTGGTCCATGCATGGCTGGTTACTTTTTTTCACTCCCACAAAAACTATGGAAGAGGTAGTGGGGGCCTAGGAAACACTATATCTTCTATCAAATTCCTCGATCGAGGGTGTGGAACAAATTTATGTTTATATAAACTTCTTAGTGGCATGTGATCACCAAGTAAAGAATCTAGGTTTAAGTTTGAAACTAAACCTCCTTTTATTATTTATGTTGTTCCTTTTTAATTATCTGATTTCATTTTCAATATTTTAATGTATGAAAACATTTCATTCACATTGACAGTAAATCATAGATAGTTTTTATAATAGAATTTGATTTAGTATATTTATTTCAAAAGATAAAATAGTATTTCATGTTATTTTAACTGTGAACTAATCAGTCTTTGAAAAATTGTTTCAATGATCCAAACATTTATAAATCTAATACATTGGTTAATGGGGATATATTTTATTCTTGTTTTCATGAGGAGGATTAAATCCATTTAAAAAAATATAATGAGGAACTCAATTCACCCCCACCCTTAGAGAGTATCCTCTCTGACAAAAATTTGGTATCGAAGGGAATAAAAGATTTTCAAATCCTTTAAACTATGATTATAGCTGTATGTTAAGGATATTAATATTTATTTTAATTCTAAATTTTATGTTCTTTATATTTATTTTTAAATCATTTAATATAGAAAATTGATAGAAAGTTGATTCCACTAACAAGTCTCTATATTTGAATTGAACTAATTATGCGTAATGGAAAATAAAAATGAAAATTCATATTGAAAGTATGTGTTTTGAAATATAGTCCTTTATTGTAGAGGAGAATAAAATTCCTACAACTGCTAAAAATATTTGGGATAATTCAACTAAGGTTTCTTATAATAATAATTTCATATCCATGAATTATTATAATTTATCTTAGGATATGAAGAGTTTAACATAAGATATTCATGAAAAACTGCCAATGATGTATGTGATACTCTATTTATTTCACAAGAAGGAACTACCAATGTTAATAAAATGAGGCTTAACACTTACTGTATTAAATATGATAATTTTTAGATGAATGATGATGAGACTATTTCTGGAATGTATCCCAGGATCAATGATATCTTGAATATAATGAGCTCACAGGGAATGTCAGGCACTACGAAATAGAAGATCATGAGACTCTTGAGTTGTCTTCTAGAAAAAAGGAGAGGGAAATCAATGTCCATTATAGAGTACTGTGATATCAATGAAATTTCTACAAAAGAGATCATAAGAAATCAAAAGATGTATGAGGAAGAGATAAATGTTAACTAAGAAGATCCTGATGATCATTAGTGAATATTTTATGCATTCAAACCCACTTAATCTATGAAAAAAGAAAAGTAGAAAGATTCAGTTCAACCTAATAGTTCATGGGATGAAGATTCGTCAGCCAAAAATGACGATAAAATGTCTTTTTTAGTTATATGGTTTAAGAAACTTTATATAAAGATGAAATTTATTAGTAAATACAACTAAAAAATATAATTTTACAATAGTGTGAATTGGAAAAATTATTGGAAAGAATATAATCATTAAAATGACATCATATGTTATGAATGCAAGATAAAAAAACATGTGATGGAAAACTATCCAAAAAATTAAGTACAATAAGAAATATGATAACAATAATAAAAAGTACTAGAATGATATGAAAGCTACCAAGAGTTCTTCAGAGGAATCCTCCTATTACTTTGATTCATCTCATGATGAAAATATTGATAATTGAAACATGTTAATTATGACCAATCAATCTGATGAATGCTACATGAGAAGTCCATATAAAAACATGTGGTACATGGATAGTGGGTGTTAAAGGCATATGGGAGGAGACTACTCAAACATTAAGAATTTAATATTGGTTGATGGTGGACATGTCACCTTTGGTTTCAATTTCAAAGGAAAGATCCTTGGTCATTGATGAATTGGTAGCACCAATTCAATTTTAATTTCTCAAGTAATATTTTTTGATAGTTTAAATTATAAAATGCTTTTCATTTCACAATTATGTGATGATGTTTTCTTGGTAAAATTTTAAAAACCTTCGTGTAAATATTTTACTCTAAAAATATATATATTTTTAATGTCTCTAGAAATGAAGATGTTTATGTTTTTAATATGTAATATTTATAATCACAAATAGCTTATTTCTTAAGTTCCTTTAATAAATAATGTTGGATTTGGCATAGGATACTAGTCCATTATAACATTAAATCACATATAAAGCTTACTATAAAATGGTTAGTCAAGGATCAAACCAATCATGATATTCCCAATAATAAAGTATGTCATTATTGTCAAAAGGTAGGATAACCTAAGATATTTTCAAACTTAAGAAAAAAGTTCCAACATCTCAACCGCCCATTTTGGTCAACATGGACATGTTTATAATATCTAAATTTCTATGTATAAATAGAAAATACTATATTTATGTACTTTTATATGAGTTTTCAAGATATAATTGGGTTTTATTTTTCTCTAACAAAAGTGAGGCTAGTTCCTATTTTTCAAACTATACTAGATCAGTAGAAAATATATGGGGACTTTGAATTAAAACATTAATAAGTTAACATGGCCATGATTTTAAAAATACTGATTTTAAATCATTTTTTTCACACAAAGGATATAGTCACAAGTTTTCTTCTCCTAGGACTCCTTAACAGAAAGGAGTTGTAGAATGAAGAAACAGAACCCTTTAAGAGATTTCAAGAACTATTCTAAATGATTATGAAATACCACTCTATATCTAGGTCAAGGATATAAATAAATATTTTTATATAATAAATGGAGTCTTATTCATACTTATCTTGATGAAACCCCCTTATAAACTATGGAATAATTGAAATTAAAAGGTTAATTACATTAGCGTTTTTGGAGAAAATGTTTTTATTCTTAAAACAAAGGATAATCTTAAAAATAATTCCTCAAAAAATGATTAATGGATTTTCCTAGGTTATTAAAATTACAGTAATTCCTATAAAGTCTTTAATAAGATAACCGAATGAGTGTAATAATTTATACATGAAAAAATTTATGAAACCGATCCAACTGAGACCAAAATATCTCACAAAATATTGAGGATGATCTTTCAAATATACAGTAAAATTACAAACCATTTTATTCTACTACCAAACAAGCATAAAAATAATCTAATTCTAGAAAATTTCTAGACATTGATCTAATAGAACCACAATAAATTTAATTTATAGAATAAACTTATCCATAATTCTCTATAGGTGTTAGGACTCTTGTTAATATCCCTATAGATATTGTAGATAGAGACTTAAAAAGGGTACATAAACCAAATACTCTCTAATAAATCTGGTTAGACATCAATCCTTTTTGTCATAGCTTAAACAAAATAATATCAGCGAAGAAATTGGTGATGAATTATTGGTATTGGCTACGCATGAAGAGATAAATTAGGTTGAATGAAATAAATTATGGGAACTTGTTGATAGTCGCATTGAAACCTTAAATATAGTAACTAAATGGGTGTTTATAAACAAGTTTTATGAATCCGTAACTATAGTAAGAAATGTAGCTAGATTAGTTTTACAATGTTTTATTCAATAAAAAGGAAAAGACTATGAGGAGACCATTGCACATGTTTCCTGACGTGAAGACATTATAATACTGGTATAGTTTGCATCACATCTAAATTTTTAACTTTAACATGGATGTCACATTTTCATTATTATATTTTTATATAGGTGATTATGTTGTTTTTTGAACCCCTAGTTTTAAAAATACCCCTTTTCAAAATCATGTTTTAAAATTAGAAAAATATTTATATGGATTAAAGAAAGATCATAGAGCATGGTATGAAAAACTCATGTCTTTTATTATTTCAAAAGGTTTTATCAAATTAATAGATAACACTACCCTTTTATCAAAATAATTTAAAAATATTTTTGAGTTATTCAAATAAATTTAAATGACATTATGTTTGATTATTATCAAAATATCTTATGATCTGATTTTTCTAAAATAACGTCATATTAATTTGAAATGATTCTAATGGTTAAACATAAATTCTTTCTTGGATGTCATGTTTTTCAAAAAAAATTAGGAATTATTTTTATTCAATGTAAATATACTAAATATCTTTTAAATTTTTTTTGTCTGGATATAACTAAAGGGAGTGAAATTCTCATGAGTACCACATGAAATATGGATCTTAATGAGGCTGTAAAACAATGGATCTAACCAAATATAGAGGATTAAATGGAATTATTCTATATATAAGTGAAAGTCTACATGACAATTTGTATTGTGTGTTTAAGTGTGCTCGTTTTCATGGGAACCCTAAAAGAGTCACAACTACTAGATATTAATAGAATTTAAAATACCTCAAATATACAACAAATTATAGACTGTTGTGTCCCTGAGGAAAATAATTTTACTTAGTGAGTTATTAAGATGTATATTTTGGTGGATACAAGTTAGATATAAAGAGAACCTATGGAACATGTCACATTTTGGGTAATTCACTAGTATCATGGTGTAGTATGAAACAAAATTCTATTTCAGTATCTACTTTTGAAGATGAAAACAAAGCTACATGAAGTGGTTATGATCATATTTTATTGGTGAAACATACTTTACAATATTATGTATATAAATTCCAATATATCCTTATAAATTTTAACAACACAAGTTCTGTTAACATTTCTAGGAATCTAGTATCCTATTCTAGAATGATACATATTGATGTAATACAACACTTTTTGAGTGATCATTACCAAAACAGTTATATAATTCTTGAATACGTTTCCAAAATACATAAACTTTCTTACATCTTTACTCAGCCTTTGAATTTTGATAGAATAAGATTCATCATTCATGATTTAAGGATGATTAATTTTAGTTTATTTAAACTTGGTTGACGTCTTACCATTGATGTATCATTATTTATGTATCACCATTGATTTATCACTATCGATGTCTCCATGTTGATGTCTCATCATTGATTTCTCACCAATTATGTCTCACCATTGATTTCTCTCCATTGAGTGTCTAACTGTAAATTTTTCTCACAGCCCATGTCTCATAGTTGACAATCTCACTATTGAGTGTCTGACCATTGATTTTTCTCACCATTATTCCTACCTTTAAAAATTTTTCTGACTAGGATGCAGATTATTTTTAGTACTATATTAATTTATTTTATATGTTTCATATATTCAATTCTAGAATCCATAAATGATAAAATTAGACCCGTAGAATTTCATTGGGCCTCTCGACCATTATACCCTAGTTTTGAACCCCCTTCCTCCCGCCATTATCTTTGAACTCTCCCCAGTAGTTTAGAATGGTTCTAATGAAGCAACCAACTGAATGAAATATGAAAAACAAATCGGCCTTCAAAGAAGAATAAAAGTATCTTGAGTATAAATATTAATGAATCATTGAATCCCAAACTCAGAAACTGAGTTATCGTGCCACAAATGGAGATCTCTACAGAATGACTTCTATCAAATAATTCCCTTTTATGATTATTTTTTAATGAGAAAGAATGGAAAGAATTCTTTTAATATAATAATAAACCTCTCTATCCAAAACATGTATCTTAGATCTATCAATATATTGATTTTCCATTTACCTAAGAAGATTATTTCATGATAAGAACCAGAATAAATGGACATAGTTTCATCCTCTACTCAATTAATTGGTAAATATGTTTAAGAATACCCCATTAGGGTATCTATGATGTTCATTAGGGAAGTGCATCATATACTAATGGTGTTTTTTAGTTTAAAAAGGATCAAATATATCTAAATGTAAGTTAACTTATATAATACATATTGATTCAAAGTTGTATTGTGAAAGTAGTATGCTATTTATATTTATCTATAATCTAATTTTTTGGAGAAATTGTGATTTTTCCACTTTGAAATTTCAGGTTGTGTATTTACTATAACTTATCATGAAAGGATATAAAATCAACCCGTGGAAGTACAACATTCTTTATATGTGTGATATGATTAAAACCACATCAAGATCCACTTCTCTATTTTATTCAGTATTCATTTTTTCTATGTTAAAACCTAAAGGATTAGTGGGATAAAATTAGAAGTCTATTAAAGATTGTGGTTTTCTTGTTTACCATGGTTACATGCAATTTATTGAAAATAATATAGAATCTATAGAATAAAAAATTTGTAGAGGAAAATTAAATTATTAATGATATTCTCAACCTTTTGATCATCCCACATGACCAAAGGATATTGCTAATTATGTTTTGGATCAAGATGAAGTAATTTATTAATTAGATGAAGAAGTGTATGTTAGTGCCACTATAGCTGAGGAAGAAAATCTATATGAAGGATAATGAAGTGATCTAGATATTCCTAAGGATTTTGAATAGCCTTTATATGAATCTTCTAAACCTTCACAAGCTCTCCAATCTAGAGAACCTATTCTCAAGGATGATCATTATGATGACACTGAAGAAGAAAATAATTGATTATAAAAGTGGATGTAAAACTCTAGTTATTTTTGGATAAAATTTTTATAAAGATTGTAAAAATGATAGTGAAGAAAATAAATAATATTTTGATTATGATGATGAAGGTGGGGATGATGAAAATGAAAAGGAAAACGAAAATGATGAAAATTAAGATGAAGAAGAATCTAGAAAAAAATAGGGAAGATAATAAAATTTATGGTGATTTCTCTGATCATTTAGATCATTATGAAGCATATGGAATGGATGTTTCTCTTCCTATAAGAGCTAATGATGAATCAGATGAACAAAAAAATAATTATGTGGTTGAAATGGTAAAACCTCAATTTATTGTTTTCCCAGTGGATAGAAATGAAGATATTTAATTTATATGATCAATTGATAATCAAAAGGGAGAATATTTTCTAGGAGAGAAAACCCCCAGTTTGGAAAGAGTTTAAGTACCTAACCTTTAAAATATATCTTCATTAGATTAATGGTAAAAAATTCTAGGCTATTTTGGTTTTGGGATGTGTTATAAAGCATCCAATGACCATTATAGATCATTAATTAATTAAATTGACCAATCAAATGATTTTCATCTCAATCCAGTATCTGTTATGGAACCTACACCTTCCACTACTCAAATACCTTAAAATTATTTATTTCAGGATAGCATGAAATTTTTTGGAGAGAATCTATTATCTATATGGATATATCATTTGATATCATAGCTTTAACTTGGCAACTCTCTCGGTGAGATTTTAACCTCACTTCTTTTGGTGAAAATCCTTGGGAAAATTCAACCCATTATAGTTATTGAAATTCCTAAATAAAAAATAGAGAATAAAATGGTAACTTATGAATTAGAAACCCTAAAATATTTGGTTAAATAAATTTCAATTGAGTATGAAGAATCATTTTATGTTATTATGATGAGTCATGTATATGCTTCTTCTGAGTATTCTCTATCCGATACACCTCCTTCTCTAGTTTTTTATCTTGATCAGTTTAGATCAGTATTCATGGATGCGTTAAAAGGTGAATCAACCTTGGATTCTTTTCATTATGTAGCTTTGAATGTTGAGTTTATCATATAGGTTGTTAGAGAAGAATTAAAAACTATGATGGGTGGTCCAAATCAGGAGATCTTAAGAAAATTAGACAAAACAGTGATCATATTCATTCCATGGTAAGTCTTTACTCCAAATATTCTACTACTTCTCGATTTGATATCATAGAGAAAGTAAATATTTACTTTAAGAGAAATTACACAATTCATCTATTGACTAGTCATTTTATGTATTTGTATAAAAATATTAGGATTCCACAAGTTACTGAAGCCTTCATAGAGCAAGCTAAGAAGCATATGGAACTCACTCCTACACTTCAATCCTTTATTAAAAATAAGATTGACTTCAATAAGGATATAGAAAAGGAAGGATAGATTATTTTCGATTTTATCAATCTAATAAATCCTTAGCTGCATGTTAATACTACTAATTTATAGCTATATATGCATTTACCACTCCATCAACCTTTTTAGGACTCACTATTAGACCTATGTACTATTATCCTCATCCACAATATCATTATACTTTTTTCACCAAACCTTTTTCAACATTACCTCCTCAACTTCAAACATGTCTTGTGACTCTTACCTAGTCACTCATGAACATGCTCCAGTTATCAATTGATATTTACCTTCTTCCAGTACATCATCATTTTCTAAAGTACTGACAGTTTTCCACAGTCCTTTAGCATCTGCTCCTAGCACTTCAGAAAAAGGTAAAGAACCTATGCATCCAACCACTAAGATTCCCTGACATTAGAATTTTTTTATTCTGATGTAACCAAACCATATTATTAATATATCAATCCATTTTTTCCTCAATATTATGTTTTTTTTATAATCCAAAAAATGGGAGAAAGCCATTATGTCATATAAGCTGGGTGAAATATAAATATACCATTTTTTATTTTTTCCTCTATTTCTCTGATACCATATTCTTTGATACATATTATGTTATTCTCTATACAATAATTTGATTTTAATGTTTCTTTATCCTTACATAATATGTAAAAATTAATCAAACTTACTGAAATTATTTTTTATCATTAAAAATGTGGAGAATGTTGACCTATCATATTTTTAATAATCAAAAATCAAGCTTAGTTAGGTTTCTAATAATGTTACTACGATATGTTATAATTTGTTTGTATAAGAAATATTGATATTATTCTATAATTATAAGTCATTATTATCCTGACTCACCACTAATGAAGACTCACTACTCTTGGCTCACCATTCCTAAGTAATCACACCATGGAGTCACCACTGTAAGATAGATTAATTAATTTAGTAAGTATGATTCATTGTTGTTGACTCACCGATCTTGACTCACCTCTCCTGACAGATCATTCTGTCTGAGTCACCAATCCAAAAACACTTTCATCCTAACACTGCGAAGAATAAGTCCCTACCAGCTTTTAGTCACCAATGAATCAACCTACCTCTAGAGATACCACCAAAGAGTCATTAATTCATTTCATTTTTCATTTTAAAGTCAATATTCCTATCGATCATATTGGTAAAATTTAATCAAACTAATTAAATTCATGACCATTTTAAAAAAACATAAAAATATATGTTAGAATACATTATGAGGTAACGACTACCAGGACAAGATTGAGAATATGCTATATGTTAGTTGTTGTGTATAAAACAAATACTCAATAAAAAAGAAGCAAGGGAGGTAATCACGGAAAACAAAAACATGATAACCAACATGATTCAATTTTTATGTTCCAAAATAGAAATATCCATTTGAATATGTGAAAGATTATATGAAAATAATTCAAAGAACATGGGAAGAAGAATATTTTTGTTCACTTGGACCTATCATGCATCACAAGACATGCACTTCTACGATACCCTATTTTACAAGAACTTTGTAGAAAATGACTTGACCTCCATTTCAAGCGACCTTTAAAGAGTCACAAAGTTGCACCGCATAGCACACATTGTAACATTATTCATTATACTCCCTTATCTACTCTGTTTGAGTAAATTATATTCATTATGTGAAGTGTGTAATTATTGTTGTTTCTTTAACACACACTTACACCCATAAAATACTAGAATATACATAGATATTGTAAAACCCCGAATTTTCCAGGTAAATAAATTCATTATATGGAATTATTACGAGTCTTTGAAAATTGACAGCATGTGATTCTTAGGCCCGGTGTGCCCGGAATGAATTTCTAAACATTATTTAGGGTACGCACAGTAAACGTGCGATTGGGAAATCATAAATTTTGAACCGGTTCTTGGAATTGAAATCTACGAGCACCATTGAACTCGCAATGCCAGGATTCTATTAAGGGAGGTTTAACCTCAATGATTGTGGGTCAAAGGGTAAAGTGGTTTTTCAGTTTTTCTTGTATGAATAAATAAAATTTATTTATTTTATTTTATTTTTAAATCATCCTTCCACTTCAATTTTAATGTTTTGATGTTAGGGACATATGGGTGTTCGGGAATTTAATAAAGGACATTAAATGAATGGTTACACAATGGTTGTGTAACCCATTTTGTGTGATAAATGAGGATCATTAATTACACCAATTAATGAACTACTTGATCAAATGTTAGAGAGTTAGACACTAACATGGTGATTTGGAAAATTGTTGGGAAAGGCTGGATCTTGGGAGGATTCTTGACAAAGAACGAATCCCCTCACCATGGAATAACAGATGAACGATGATTGAGGGGCATCGTTGGAGGCTTGTTGTGGGAACAACGAACACCGACTCATCCTCAAACATGGACATTCTCTAATGATCTTGAGATAGGGTTTTTATTTGGTTTAATTTTTAAATAATTGTTGAATATTATTCATCGCTCATGTTATAAACCAAAAGCAGAGGGTGCGGGCCAAACAAACACGTCCTGAACCCTCCTATCCCTTTTTGATCAATGCATTCTTCGCAAAATTTTTATTTGGGTTAGATGGAACCCAGAACGGAGGGACAATTGGAATAGAGGGCATCCTAGGGAGGTCGCTGATACCTTCAGATGGAAGAACGGGCCACCGGAGCTCACCCGGTGACCCACAAAAGAGAATTGGAGTGGCATCAACCCGACAACACTGTTGACCGGCACCGATGGGTGATGGAAGCGGCCAATAATGGTAGACCACAGAGGAGATCACAGTGCATTGTCGCTTACCTCCAGTAGGAAGGCCGCAGCCGTAGCCGCAGTGGGTGATGACTGTGGCCAACTAGGGTCAGCAGCGAAAGGCGAAGCGGTGTAGAACATCATGCTGACAGAGAGGGTGGTCGCATTGGATGAAAGGAGAGGCCGACACCGACCAGCCATAAGAGGTGGAGCAGTGCACAACAGTGTGCCGCTAGAGAGGGTGTTCGCAGCTCTGACGCCACGGTAGAAGGGAACTGCTCCCTACATGTCCCATAAAGAAACCATGTGGTGCCATGTGGATTTTTAACACAAACTAAACGACCATAGTCATTCGAGAAGACCGGGGGGCCACCCCTCCATTCTAGATAGGGCGGGCCCCACTCCAACGGGCTTCCCCTCTAGCCAACCTCGCTAGGCCTACGGGCCATTCACGTTCGTGTTTCGGGACACTAGGGCCCAGTGAGCCACCCCTCTGTGGGTAGGGTCCCGCGAGCTCAGTTGGTCGCACACTCCGCATGCCGGGCTGCAGCCCCCCCTGCAGGCTAGGCTCCATCCCCCTTGTGGGACGGGCCACACCCCCCATACAGGTCGAGTCGAACCACAAACTTGTGGGCCGAGCCCGCCACGGGCTAGCCAAGCCAGGTCAAACCCGGACTAGGTCAGGTCCAACAAAACTGGGTTAGGTCGGCCCAGACCGGGTCAGACCAAACCCGAACCCCACAAGACCCATTTTCGATGAAAGGGCCATAACCTGTGAACCAGACATCCGTTTGGTGAACCATCTACGGTGCTAGAATCCTTGCAATGATAAAATACTTTTGGTATACTCCACTTGGGTTTTGTAGATATTTGGAGTATGGACAGGTTAGATTGAACCTGAACCCAATCGGGCCCTTGATACTAATACACTTATAAGTCACAGACAGTGTGTTCGATTGATGCTTTGTCTATCTTGTTGGAACCCATACGACATGGTAGTCCTTTGGGGTACTTCTTTGTGAAAATTTGTGGGGGGGGGGGGTGAGGTACAACCGATGGTTGGAGGAGTGGATCCTCCTAGAATCAAGTGTGCTTAGTGTGGTAATTTAGTTGCTGGCTGTAACATGAAGAATGAATATTGATCCTATGTGGGTCAGTATCTATGGATCCTATGTGTGTCAACATATATCAATCCTATGTGGGTTAGCATTCAGGGATCTTGAGTGGGTCAGTCCTCACAGATCCTATGTGGGTCTGTATCTATCGATCCTGTGTGGGTCAGTAGTATAGGCTCTCGACAGAATAAGATGATCCATCAATACATCTAATCATCTCTACTTCTGTACTTAAGTTATACCTGGTGTGAGATGAGTTTTTACCATTGTGGGACTTTTACCTTCATGGTGTTACATTCATGTTGTTACCATTGTGGTATTCTCCCTTCGGGGATCAGATGTCAAAATGGCTTACAGATGGAGCCTTATGTTTCATTATGAATGAGACGAGTTTATTTTAATAAATTATGTATATGTATGGGAATATACCTAAAGAGATTTGATGAATGTTTCATTCATTTTGATGGAGGTCTTTCTTGGTTTTTTTTCCTTTGTGGAACTCTAGGAGACCTTTTGGGGTATCGGGGTACCTACTAAGTATTTTTATACTCACCCCTGCATTGGCAATTCCCACACCTTGTTGTGTCTTGTGCAGATGATAGATAGTGTTAATCAAGGCTGAGGGAGCCAAGACTAGATAGTGCTCAAAGGTGGAACATTTGATGTGATGTGTTACAGTGAATACTAAGTGTGATATGTACATAAATTTTAGGTAGGATCCTTGGTGGATGAAGACATGAGTTTTCTCTCTGTTGTAGTTGTACTTTCTCAGTTGGGCTTGTATTCCGGGCCCCTTTACTTATTGTACTCACACTTTTACTATATAGTTTTACATCATGGTTTTTTTCCTATTGTGTGTATAGATTGTGTGTTCACTGGTTTAATGGAAATTCCTTCTCGTTTAAAGGGATATTCCTTTCTGGTTCTAGTCACGAACCCCAAGCCTATGGAAGGTGGTCTTGGGGTAGTCACGACATAGGTCTCAAGGGACAAGTCGTGAAAATGTGGTATCAAAGGATTTAGTTCTACTGAAGAAATGGGACTCTGGTCTTTTCAATATGGAAATAGTGTTAACTGTTAAGAGTGTGGTTTTTATTTTAGGGAATCCAATGTTTGTGAAATGACTAACATATCCATACACCAGGACCCAGAATTCTGATTTCCGACTCAGTGAACGAAAACACAGATTGTGTGTGATTTTGAAATGTTTTTCTTATTATCTCTTTGAGTCAGCTCACCAATTATAACTTATTGAATGCAGTGCATCTATTTTCTATCAGGATTCCACCACGTAGATATCCATCCAGGTTTCCAGTGAGATTTTGTGATGATGGCCCACTGTGTGATGAGTTTCTGTGTAGGGCCCTCTTTTAATAATAGTACCATCAGGTGGTGTACCAGCAGCACCACTAAACATTGGACAACTATTTCAACCAGCCCCACAAGTAGATAGTGCACGCCGACTGAGCGCACTTTATAAGTTCCAACATCATAGGTATCCAAGGTTCTAAGGTGAGATAGATCCACAGGCAGCTGAGGACTAGCAGGAGGTTGGGGCCAGAGTTTTTCATTTAGTTGGGACACCAGCTAATCTGATGGTGATCCAAGCTGCCAGTCTCTTCTAGGGAGAAGCTAGGAGATGTTGGAGTCTGACACCCTAGATACATAATGAGGAGACCCTCACCTGGGTAGATATAGAGATCCTTTTCATGGAAGAGTTCATCCCACCGACTTTACGCTTAGTGTGGATACAGGAGCTGCTGCACTTACAGCATGGGCAGTATGACCGTGGCCCAGTACTCGGTGAGGTTCACTGATCTCTCACGCTAATCCATCAACATGGTATGTTACACTTTCTTTATGGCCTGGACCATTGAGCATGGTCTTAGATGGAATATTAAAGCATCACTGATATCCCTCAGCATTCTGACATAGGTTGGGGTGCTAGAGCAAGAACTTTGGGTGGAGAGATTCCTAACTGAGCAGGCACCGATAGAGAGAGCCACCACCGGATGTCAGGTAGAATAGTTGTAGAGACCCGAAGCTTATCGTACATGGACATTACATTACTTTTGCGGAATACTTAGTACATAACAAAAACACACACACAAGGATCGTAATAGTTTAGTGTCTTTGGAAACTCGGAACGTAATCTTCTAATCGTGGTGAAAGATCGTCAATATCTCCCATAAAGATCTTCCCCTTTTTTTTTACCTAAAACCTTTCTTTATATCCTGGGGAAAATAAAACATAAAAGGGTGAGCTCAAATGCTCAGTAAGGGTAAACAAAAGAAAATCAATCACATTATATTCATAAGAACATAACTTTTGGAAATCTTAACCTGCAAAAGAGAGCATAATTTCATAACATGGGATAAATCATAGTAGTGAAATGTAATCACAATAATCATAACTTAAAACATTATGCTTTGTGGCATTCACACATAATCATAGAGAATCATTTCTTGTTAGTCATGACTCATTTCCAAGACTATTTTAGTGGACAAAGTCCCTTTCTGAATCGAGTAACCCTCGTTTCAGTCCTGTTTCACTGAACCGGTATAACCTACCATTCCAGCCATGTCTATCTCATGAGATATAAAATCTTTACCCAATGTATTGGAGGGAGTTATAGGTCCCACCCATCTCATAATGAATCCTTTCTTATGTGTGCCACAAAATCATAAATCATACATCATTGCATAACCCATGTAATAAAAATGGGATTCTTAAACAACATGACATCATAAAACCATTCATATAAGATAAAGGAATTCATAAACATAATTCCATCACAACATAGTCAAATCAATGTAATAATAGTGATAAGAACAGAACCCTTTATTATCTTAGATGTAAAATAACACTTGAACTCCATTCTTGAGGAAAATATCCTTTCTTCTTCAAAAACATTTTTTTTCTTTCATAACATGTCATAAAACTTTAAAATAAGTTGATTAAAAATAAACTTGAAAACTTATAGAGGATGATTCTTGGAAATACTGTTTTAAAAATCCATTCTTTCCGTATAAGATAAAAAAACATTCTTCTCGTACTTTTGTCGGAAAAGTCAAAAAAAGTACCTCGTATGAAAAACGACAAAAGATTCTTTTCATATCTTTTACTAAAAACTCACCAAAGGGTAAAATAGGTTTTAAAAAATTGTAGGTGGATGGAAATAATATTACATATTAAGGAAACATGGACGTGGATGATAAAATACACCCCAGTAAATACTTACGAATAAAAAATCTCGGATAAAAATGAGATTGTGATATTTCCCTTACCTTAGGTCCGACTTGCTTTGTAAGTGTCCGAACCTCCTGTATAATGATTTAAATCATGTTATTGACTTATTATAGAATCATATTCATTGTTATGATATCATATATGGTTCACTTATGACATTATATTACCCGTTCTTTTATAAATTCCATGTTAAAGAAGCGTTTTGGGTAAAATCGTTTCATTTATCGTAGGTGTTTTGACTTGTTGTTCTTGACATCATTATTACTTATATCATGATTTACTTACTTCCAGAATATAAAATATGATTTATATATCATATATATTCAGTATATATATATATATATAATAGGTAGATAAATAAAATGAAAAACACCGTTCATGGAGACGGTAGTCCGTACGTACGCATGAACGCTGTTTTCCTTTCCTTATTGTCTTGAAATGGAAGTAAGTAGATGACATACATATGTATATATATACATAAATCCAGTAGCTTTATAATGTCATATATTTCATTATTATTTCTTATATATACTTTATAATCATTCTTAAATGGTTAACATGGAGAATGAATCTCATCGCGTCGTGGAGACGGTAGTCCGTACGTACGCACGAGCGATGATATCATTTCTATAAATATTGAATTGAATTGGAGTGGATTATACAATATATAAGAATCAATATGATGTTTTAATAACTTTGTATAGTTATTCTTTACACCATTATACCCATCCATGTAAGGTGGTGGTGGAAAATAGATTACACCACGGCGTGGAGACGGTATTCCGTACGTACGCACGCGCGGTGATTTCTTTTTCCGTAGGATGGATAGATGGTGAAATAGGGTTGTTTCATACTTATAATAACATATCAGTATATGAGTGATACTGATGTTATTACTTCATAATGAAACAA
Organism: Viscum album; assembly: GCA_963277665.1. Taxonomy (NCBI): domain Eukaryota; kingdom Viridiplantae; phylum Streptophyta; class Magnoliopsida; order Santalales; family Viscaceae; genus Viscum; species Viscum album. The sequence continues at coordinate 1,862,282,703 of OY728126.1, read as the reverse complement.
CCTAAGAAGAAGAAGTGGAAGAAGAAATAAAGATGAAAGAATTGGTAACGGTAATTACCTCTTCTTTGAAGTGCCTCTTTGAGACCTCCTCTTAGGGCACTAAAATTGGTCTTTGAGGAAGACCAGAACCTCTAGGATGTTGCTAGGGAAGTGGAGAAGTGAATTTGGCAGGGGTTGGCCGAGCTTGAAGGCTCAAAGTTGTGTGAGGAGGAGGGTGAGGAGGTTCCCTTTTATAAGGGAGGAGAGGGGCACCTTAGGAATTCCTAAAAATAATAATTTATAATAAATCTAACCCTACTTAAAAACCTCCAAAAATGACTCATATTCGAATATTAGATGAGATAGGGTTGTAATCTCATCAACCAATCAAATTTAGACATGTTTGGATCTTATTTTAAACCTTATCATTTTCATTTATCCTTATTTAATCCATTTAAGTTTATTTGTGGTAATAAAATTCTAAATTTTAAATTATAACAAATAATTACTTATTTGTTATGAATTTTCCATAATTGTTTACTTTATAACATTATTGACCATTTAAATTTAAATTTATAATTTTTAAATATTTTTGTGATTTTTAAACTATTTTATAATATGTTATTTTTATGAAATAACAATAGTGTCAATTTTGACACTATTCATTTATTTTAATTTAAATAAAATATATACAGAAGATATGTTCTAAATAAAAGCTTTAATATATTAATAAAAGGTCATATGTATCTATAAAATTAGTGGATCACATTAAATAGTTCATATAATATTTATTTTATTATTTTAAAAACCATTTATTTGGTTTATCTCTTAATAAAATAATTACTACATCATTTTTGTAGAATTATTTAATATACTTATTTGTTGCATAAAAATTTAAAATAAAATTCTATGATGAATATATATATATTATATTTCCCAATAATACTTTTACTCGAATTTATCATCTTAAAATCACAATATTTAAATTGTTATATTTATTAAATTATGAAGGTGACAACTTTGGCATCATTTAAAATAAAATAATATAAGTGTCATAATTGATTGTATAAGACTACAAATGGTCCAATATTATACCATTGGATGCTTATGGTTTACATTTACATGTCCAATAAGTTTTGGCTATGCATTTGTTCATTTTATGGTCACTATTAGTTTAATAAAAACAATATTCTTGATTTTTCACTAGATAAACAATTTCTGCATCACTATTGTGTCATAATTAATGATAATTATTTAATCCCAAAAAATTCTAAATAAATTCTCATGATGTAGATAATTTTGTCAGCTTTCTGGAGACTATTCATGTTCGAAATTTTATGATGTTTATCACTAATTTAAAATTATTATACTTATAAGATTTAAGAGAGTGACATTTTGTCACTTTCTTTGGTTTTAATAATAATTAAATTATTTTCATGGCCAAAAGTCCATAAAATGAATCTAATCCGACCCTTAGTTGATATGGGTTTACTTTTAGTCATCCAATAGGATTTTTTCATGTTTTAGGATAATTTTATAATATTATATTTACCCTTAATTACCCGATTTACCCTTAACTATGGTAAATAAAATTTACCGTAGTTACTATTCATAATTCCCTAAAATAAAAAGTAGCCTATTAATATAATTTGGACCCACTGATTCCAAATATGGAATCCATTTTTTAAAATTCAATACACAGAAGTTGCAGAAATTAAATTAAAATTAATCCCGTTGTCGAATAAAAACGGGTTTTTGTTTAAAACATTGCAAAAGATTGAATTGATTTAACCTACGAATTCAAGGTAAAATAAATGCTAATGACATTCATTATATTAAATGGTAAAAATATATTCTATTTATACTTTAAAACCATTCAATATTATAATTTAACCACATAAGATATTACGATGAAAAAAGTTGTTTTTAATTAAAATATAGCGTGTTTTTACTATTCATTAAAATATGAAAGTTATCAAAAAAAATATCAAAACATTATCTAATGTAAATTTTTAAATCTTGATTCAAAAGAAGAATTTTATTTTGTCAAATTGAACATATAAACATGTCAAAAACTAGATTTAAGGTAGGTGCGCCATCAAAAGGCGGCAAAACTGCATTTTTTGAAAAATACTTATTTTACCTGAAAAATTTATTTTGTTCTTATAACATGTTCTAGAAAATGTGTAAGATGAATAATAATGTTATAAAATTAAAAATTTAGTTAATACTATTCATAACGGCTAGTTCATGACAATATTATAATATATCATTGTTTATTAAAACCCGGTATTGCGTACAACACACGCTATCGAGGAAGGTCGCGATTGCGTGTAATGCAAGCCAAGTCATGGTTGCGTGTTGTGAAAGAATCCTTCCTTGTTTCGTATAACAGAATCCAACCATATTCCATTTATACATTTAATATATATATATATATATACTCAATGTTGCATTGAATAACTATTATCAAAATTGTGTGTAACACGGTCCAAGAATAGTGTTGCGTATACTGCAAGCTAATACGGTGTTGCGTATAGCACAAGGTAATCTTGGTGTAGAATACAACACAAGACATTAATTAAATTAAAAGAATATTTTTCATAAAATCTCGGGGTGTTACATTCTACCCCCCTTAAAACGAATTTCGCCCTCGAAATTCGTCGGGGTTTCAAAAGTTTCTTTAATAGAAACCCACATCGTAAAAAGGAATACCAAAACTTATCTTTAAAAACAAAAGTATGAAACGTAACGGTTACCCAAATAAACTAATCACTGGGTTTCCACATAGGTGAAAATATGGATATGGAAGAGAAATCTAATCATCACGTTCTGATGGAGAGTGGTAGAGAACATGGCTATGGAAAAACTAGCAATCACAAAGCCATAAATTTGTGATGATCTAGGGTATCATCTGATTCATAGTATATAAGGGCACTAGGACAACATTTTTGGTTTTCAAGATCATTTCCCTAAAGTTGAAAATTTGAATTAGAAGAAATACTTACTTGATTTTGGTACAATCTAACTGTTGTTTGTGAATTTAACAATTTCCACTTCATCCCTTAAAGAAATGAAGTTGAATTTGTTATTCGTGATGTGTTAGCAGATCATGTGATAGAATGATGGGTTATTCCATCTCTTTCAAACAAAATGTTAACAAAAGTTATAAGTCCATCTTGTGGTTAGATTAATCGTATATGGTTCCAAAAATGAACTTATACTTCATATATCATACCGCTTAATAAAATAAAACTAGTTTATACTAACCAGGGACTTCCTGTAGGCCAGTGGTAGGCGATAAATGCCAGTCGCACTTCGGTTGTGGGTTCGATTCCCACAGCCTTGTCCGAAGCGATGGGCTGTCGCCCGTCCTGCAGGTTGTCCTTTTTATAAAACTATATTACTATAACATCCCATCAATAATATCGAAAAAAAACTTCTATCCTTAAACAATACTAACTTATGTCCAACATAATCCATTCCAATCTTTAGGCTTATCCATAATACTGCTGTCCATTCTCATAACATAGTGAAAACGATTACCAGAGATTTAATACCATCGTTGATCCCCATATATCATAATATATGTTTTGTTGGTCACATTCCAAACATTCAAAGGCCTTAATCATGTATTCTCTTGAATACCCATTGAACCTTAGTGAAAACATGAATGCAGTTAAAAGTTAACACTTTCCATAGACCAAAATCCTCAAAATTACATATACTCAAACCATTATATCACTTAGTCCTTATATCAATCATGAGCTCATGAATACTATCAAACATTTAATTTTCTCCTTATCCCTTCATTAGGCGCATATCATCTACATTCCAAAAATATCTGAATAACCTTTCATGGATACTGGTAACATTAATCATACACTTTCAAAACACAAGGAAAGACAACAGTGTAACAATCCATCGATGTCTCTTTATTCCAAAATTACACATGATAAACATGTAATCATTCCACTACATTCTCAAACCATTGACCGAGCTTCAAAAATTCTTTCATCTCACATATCATTTGTATTCTCTTCATCATCATCCACATAAATACTACCCATATGACCATACTGATTCTCTTCATCAGTCTTCCCCTTAGGGCATTTGTTTGCATAATGCCCATACATTCCACATTTAAAACACTTAACCATTTTTGATGTCGTAGCAATACCATTATCCTCATCCATGGTGTTAACCGACCCTTTTCCTTTGCACTTACTTGCTTTGTGTCCTTCTTTTCCACACCCAAAGCATCTTCCAGTTCCCTTGAAACATTCTCCTTGATGCCTCTTCCCACATGATTTACATAGGGGAAATTGAACTTTCTTTCCTCTATGATCATCATGGAACTCCATCTTTCTCTTATTAGTCGAGTCAGGAAACTTACCAAATTTTACTTTATTGATCATATTGTGAGATTTCTGATTCGGCATAATAATGATGTTTGGACATCCAAATCCCATTTCATTTGGTTGCTCATAAAGAATATCATTCCATTGTCCATCATATCCTCCATTATCGTGAATCATCTTGTTTCCAGCCATATTCTAAAACCCAAAAAGAATAGTGTGAGAGGCAAAATAATGCTAAGGAAAACAACATAGTAAAGGGGGAGTACCATTAATATCTAACATCTTAGGTTAAATTCTATGATCGTTAGCATAATTCTAGTACTATAACCTATACGTATACTAAACCTTAGGGACATCCCTAGACATACCTTAGAAATATCTCTAGGGATCTCACTAATGTTTTCGCGTCCTAGTTTCCAAAGGTTGACTAAACCTTTCCTCTGATACCAACTGTAGAGACCCGAAGCTTATCGTACATGGACATTACATTACTTTTGCGGAATACTTAGTACATAACAAAAACACACACACAAGGATCGTAATAGTTTAGTGTCTTTGGAAACTCGGAACGTAATCTTCTAATCGTGGTGAAAGATCGTCAATATCTCCCATAAAGATCTTCCCCTTTTTTTTACCTAAAACCTTTCTTTATATCCTGGGGAAAATAAAACATAAAAGGGTGAGCTCAAATGCTCAGTAAGGGTAAACAAAAGAAAATCAATCACATTATATTCATAAGAACATAACTTTTGGAAATCTTAACCTGCAAAAGAGAGCATAATTTCATAACATGGGATAAATCATAGTAGTGAAATGTAATCACAATAATCATAACTTAAAACATTATGCTTTGTGGCATTCACACATAATCATAGAGAATCATTTCTTGTTAGTCATGACTCATTGCCAAGACTATTTTAGTGGACAAAGTCCCTTTCTGAATCGAGTAACCCTCGTTTCAGTCCTGTTTCACTGAACCGGTATAACCTACCATTCCAGCCATGTCTATCTCATGAGATATAAAATCTTTACCCAATGCATTGGAGGGAGATATAGGTCCCACCCATCTCATAATGAATCCTTTCTTATGTGTGCCATAAAATCATAAATCATACATCATTGCATAACCCATGTAATAAAAATGGGATTCTTAAACAACATGACATCATAAAACCATTCATATAAGATAAAGAAATTCATAAACATAATTCCATCACAACATAGTCAAATCAATGTAATAATAGTGATAAAAACAGAACCCTTTATTATCTTAGATGTAAAATAACACTTGAACTCCATTCTTGAGGAAAATATCCTTTCTTCTTCATAAACATTTTTTTTCTTTCATAACATGTCATAAAACTTTAAAATAAGTTGATTAAAAATAAACATGAAAACTTATAGAGGAAGATTCTTGGAAATACTGTTTTAAAAATCCATTCTTGCCGTATAAGTTAAAAAAACATTCTTCTCGTACTTTTGTCGGAAAAGTCAAAAAAAAGTACCTCGTATGAAAAACGACAAAAGATTCTTTTCATATCTTTTACTAAAAACTCACCAAAGGGTAAAATAGGTTTTAAAAAATTGTAGGTGGATGGAAATAATATTACATATTAAGGAAACATGGATGTGGATGATAAAATACACCCCAGTAAATACTTACGAATAAAAAATCTCGGATAAAAATGAGATTGTGATATTTCCCTTACCTTAGGTCCGACATGCTTTGTAAGTGTCTGAACCTCCTGTATAATGATTTAAATAATGTTATTGACTTATTATAGAATCATATTCATTTTTATGATATCATATATGGTTCACTTATGACATTATATTACCCGTTCTTTTGTAAATTCCATGTTAAAGAAGCGTTTTGGGTAAAATCATTTCATTTATCGTAGGTGTTTTGACTTGTTGTTCTTGACATCATTATTACTTATATAATGATTTACTTACTTCCAGAATATAAAATATGATTTATATATCATATATATTCAGTATATATATATATATATATAATAGGTAGATAAATAAAATGAAAAACACCGTTCATGGAGACGGTAGTCCGTACGTACGCATGAACGCTGTTTTCCTTTCCTTATTGTCTTGAAATGGAAGTAAGTAGATGACATACATATGTATATATATACATAAATCCAGTAGCTTTATAATGTCATATATTTCATTATTATTTCTTATATATACTTTATAATCATTCTTAAATGGTTAACATGGAGAATGAATCTCATCGCGTCGTGGAGACGGTAGTCCGTACGTACGCACGAGCGATGATATCATTTCTATAAATATTAAATTGAATTGGAGTGGATTATACAATATATCAGAATCAATATGATGTTTTAATAACTTTGTATAGTTATTCTTTACACCATTATACCCATCCATGTAAGGTGGTGGTGGAAAATAGATTACACCACGGTGTGGAGACGGTATTCCGTACGTACGCACGCGCGGTGATTTCTTTTTCCGTAGGATGGATAGATGGTGAAATAGGGTTGTTTCATACTTATAATAACATATCAGTATATGAGTGATACTGATGTTATTACTTCATAATGAAACAACCTAAGAAGAAGAAGTGGAAGAAGAAATAAAGATGAAAGAATTGGTAACGGTAATTACCTCTTCTTTGAAGTGCCTCTTTGAGACCTCCTCTTAGGGCACTAAAATTGGTCTTTGAGGAATACCAGAACCTCTAGGATGTTGCTAGGGAAGTGGAGAAGTGAATTTGGCAGGGGTTGGCCGAGCTTGAAGGCTCAATGTTGTGTGAGGAGGAGGGTGAGGAGGTTCCCTTTTATAAGGGAGGAGAGGGGCACCTTAGGAATTCCTAAAAATAATAATTTATAATAAATCTAACCCTACTTAAAAACCTCCAAAAATGACTCCTATTCGAAGATTAGATGAGATAGGGTTGTAATCTCATCAACCAATCAAATTTAGACATGTTTGGATCTTATTTTAAACCTTATCATTTTCATTTATCCTTATTTAATCCATTTAAGTTTATTTGTGGTAATAAAATTCTAAATTTTAAATTATAACAAATAATTACTTATTTGTTATGAATTTTCCATAATTGTTTACTTTATAACATTATTGACCATTTAAATTTAAATTTATAATTTTTAAATATTTTTGTGATTTTTAAACTATTTTATAATATGTTATTTTTATGAAATAACAATAGTGTCAATTTTGACACTATTCATTTATTTTAATTTAAATAAAATATATACAGAAGATATGTTCTAACTAAAAGCATTAATATATTAATAAAAGGTCATATGTATCTATAAAATTAGTGGATCACATTAAATAGTTCATATAATATTTATTTTATTATTTTAAAAACAATTTATTTGGTTTATCTCTTAATAAAATAATTACTACATCATTTTTGTAGAATTATTTAATATACTTATTTGTTGCATAAAAATTTAAAATAAAATTCTATGATGAAGATAAATATATTATCTTTCCCAATAATACTTTTACTCGAATTTATCATCTTAAAATCACAATATTTAAATTGTTATATTTATTAAATTATGAAGGTGACAACTTTGGCATCATTTAAAATAAAATAATATAAGTGTCATAATTGATTGTATAAGACTACAAATGGTCCAATATTCGACCATTGGATGCTTATGGTTTACATTTACATGTCCAATAAGTTTTGGCTATGCATTTGTTCATTTTATGGTCACTATTAGTTTAATAAAAACAATATTCTTGATTTTTCACTAGATAAACAATTTCTGCATCACTATTGTGTCATAATTAATGATAATTATTTAATCCCAAAAAATTCTAAATAAATTCTCATGATGTAGATAATTTTGTTAGCTTTCTGGAGACTATTCATGTTCGAAATTTTATGATGTTTATCACTAATTTAAAATTATTATACTTATAAGATTTAAGAGAGTGACATTTTGTCACTTTCTTTGGTTTTAATAATAATTAAATTATTTTCATGGCCAAAAGTCCATAAAATGAATCTAATCCGACCCTTAGTTGATATGGGTTTACTTTTAGTCATCCAATAGGATTTTTTCATGTTTTAGGATAATTTTATAATATTATATTTACCCTTAATTACCCGATTTACCCTTAACTATGGTAAATAAAATTTACCGTAGTTACTATTCATAATTCCCTAAAATAAAAAGTAGCCTATTAATATAATTTGGACCCACTGATTCCAAATATGGAATCCATTTTTTAAAATTCAATACACAGAAGTTGCATAAATTAAATTAAAATTAATCACATTGTCGAATAAAAACGGGTTTTTGTTTAAAACATTGCAAAAGATTGAATTGATTTAACCTAAGAATTCAAGGTAAAATAAATGCTAATGACATTCATTATATTAAATGGTAAAAATATATTCTATTTATACTTTAAACCCATTCAATATTATAATTTAACCACATAAGATATTACGATGAAAAAAGTTGTTTTTAATTAAAATATAGCGTGTTTTTACTATTCATTAAAATATGAAAGTTATCGAAAAAAATATCAAAACATTATCTAATGTAAATTTTTAAATCTTGATTCAAAAGAAGAATTTTATTTTGTCAAATTGAACATATAAACATGTCAAAAACTAGATTTAAGGTAGGTGCGCCATCAAAAGGCGGCAAAACTGCATTTTTTGAAAAATACTTATTTTACCTGAAAAATTTATTTTGTTCTTATAACATGTTCTAGAAAATGTGTATGATGAATAATAATGTTATAAAATTCAAAATTTAGTTAATACTATTCATAACGGCTAGTTCATGACAATATTATAATATATCATTGTTTATTAAAACCCGGTATTGCGTACAACACACGCTATCGAGGAAGGTCGCGATTGCGTGTAATGCAAGCCAAGTCAGGGTTGCGTGTTGTGAAAGAATCCTTCCTTGTTTCGTATAACAGAATCCAACCATATTCCATTTATACATTTAATATATATATATATATATACCCAATGTTGCATTGAATAACTATTACCAAAATTGTGTGTAACACGGTCCAAGAATAGTGTTGCGTATACTGCAAGCTAATACGGTGTTGCGTATAGCACAAGGTAATCATGGTGTAGAATACAACACAAGACATTAATTAAATTAAAAGAATATTTTTCATAAAATCTCGGGGTGTTACAATAGTCACCTGTAACATGTAGTAGATTGATGACGCAGAGGCCCAAGAGGGCCAGAACTTCTGGTGGATGACCTCAGGATATAGGGTTGGTGGTGTAGGGATCACGGGATAGAGGAAGTCATATGAGGAGAATTAAGTGATACTCATGCGGTGGACATGGTCACATGGCTCACAACTACCCGATCGGCCATATGGATGACCAGTAGATGGTCGAGGGACCGACGAGGTAGAGGCAGATATTTGATCGGGGAGGTCTGTAGGTAGTAGAAAGTGTGGTGGAGGATCTATCCATACATTAGTCATTGGGCGGCGATTCGAGGTTATACTGCCACCACCTCCTGGTGGTCCACCCCGACCATTGGGAGTAGGAGGATAGGGACAATCTCTACTCTAGGAATATGAGGCATATGCCCATGGTGCTTTGGAGATGATTCTATGTACAATCTGTGCCTACTCCTCCCTATTTGCAGTACTTATAGACGTAGGTGCCAGTCACACTTTTATTTCCCTACCCTTGTTCGGATCTTAGAGATTCTTGTGGATCCGTTGGCTCGTTCCTTATGTCTAGAGACTCCTACGGGATGAGATTCGATGATTACACACTAGTTCCAGAAGTGTGAGGTTAATCTGGGAGGCAAGATCTTTGGCTGGGATCTTCTAGTAGTGACATCGAGGCCTTACGATGTCATCTTGGGTGTGGAATAGTTATATACAACCCATTCTCAGATTGACTGCATTAGGCACAAAGTGTGGTGAGCCCACAAGTATGGGATTATGTTTTCTTTCACCGGTGAGAAAGGAACCATTGTATCACAGGATGGACTTACCCGGAGGAGGGTGAATCTGATCACACATCAGTTTTCTAGACTTACCATCAGAGAAGTTGATGCTAGAGTCTGAGCTATCCGATAGAGCTGGACTAGTATGTTGATTTCATTCCTGATGATGTTCTGAGACTACATCCTCACAGAGAGGTGTACTTTTACATCGATTTGTACCCTGGGAAGACACTGATATCTACACCAGCATATCAGATGTCTCCCACAGAGGTTCTTGTGTTACGGTAATAGTTGGAGGACTTGCATAGGAAGGGTTTCATAAGGCTCAATGTTTCTCCATCGGTACCCTGATCTTGTTCGCTAAGAAGGCAGATGGGAGTTTGAGACTCTATGTGGACTATCGGCACCTGAACCAAGTTACTATGAAGAACATGTATCCACTTCTGAGGATTGCTGATCTTTTTGATCAGCTAAAGGGAGATCATTGGTTTTCATAGACGGACCTCAAATCGGGCTATTATTAGCTCAGGGTATGAGAAAATGATGTGCAGAAGACGACCTTCAGATGTTGGTATGGCCACTATGAGTTCTAGGTTATTCCATTCGGCCTGACCAACACCCCTACAATTTTTGTGGGAATCATGAATAAGATCTACTAGTCATACCTAAATCACATTGTTCTGTTCTTCAATGATGAAATCTTGATATACTTGGTGTCAGAGGAGGAGCAACCCTATCTTTAGTAGATAGTTATGGATAAACTCCTAGAGCACCAACATTATGGAAACCTCTTGATGTTCTAGTTATAGATACATGTGGTCTACTTTCTAGGACACATTATCTTGGAGGCTAGAGTTTCAGTGGATCCAACGAAGATAGGGGTTGTGCTTGCTAGGGATCCACCCAGGAGTGTGACTGAGGTGCAGAGTTTTCTGGGTTGGCTGGGTACTATTAAAGATTTGTACCTAACTTCTCCCGAGTTGTGGCACCCTTGTCAGCATTGATGAAGAGGGGACAACCCTTCCTGTGGAAGGAGATTTTCTAACAGAGTTTTTAGGAGCTATGGTATAGATTGATGAGTTCTCCCATATTTAAGATACCAGAAGAAGGCATTGGGTATTTAGTCTAATGCGACACATCAGGTACTGGACATGGATTTGTCCTGGTGTAGGAGTGAGTAGTGATCTCTTATGGTTCACGGCATCTAAGGAAACATGAGAAAAACTACTCTACACATGACCTAGACTTACCAGCTTTATTCTTTGCCTCGAAGATGTGGAAACACTACTTGATGGGTGAATGGTTTACTATTTACTCTAGTCACAAGTGTCTTAGGTATATCTTATGATAAAATCACATGAACCAAAGATAGCGGAAATGGTTGTAGTTCCTCCAAGAATACGACTTTGAGATATTCTACACTCCTGTGAAGGAGAACGTAGTGGCAGACTCAATGAGTAGGAGGTCTGGTTAGCAGCTACTAAGTGAGGCGATAGAGTAGCCAGCCGCGTTGCAAATATCCTTTGTGGATAAAGATGGAGTATTTTACCTACAGTCTATGACTGTCACTCCACCAATTCTTCAGCGAGTTTTGGAGGCACAACTTGGGGACATTGACTACGAGGATCGACATTCCTAGATGACCTCAGGACACGCACCTGATGGATTATCTAAAGGTGGGTAGCACATCAACCCTTTTTGAGGATGCACCATAGTACTAGTGGAGCTACAGGAGGAGGTGTTGAGAGAGTTCCATGTGTCCCCTATGGTGGTACATCCTGGTACAGCAAAGATGAACCTGGACCTCCAACGTCAGCATTAGTGGCCAAGGATGAAGAAGACAGTGCAAAATTGTGTTTCACGATGCCAAACTTGTCACCAAGTGAAGGCCAAACATCAGTTTTCAGCAGGCTTAGCGTAGCCACTATAGGTGCTGGAGTTGAAGTGGGAGGGTATCTCCATAATCATTGTGATAGGGATTCTACATACGTCTAGGGGCATGATTCTATCTGGGAGATTGTTGACCGACTCACCAAGTCAGCCCACTTCTTACCCATCCGAGAGCAAGAATCAGTATAGGGCTTGGGATGTGTCTACGTACCGAAGATTATATGACTTTATGGGGTTCCATCGACGATATTCTATTTTTGTGAAACACATTTTACATATTGGTTGTAGAGGGAATTACAAGAAGCATTCGGGACTCTATTATGTTTGAGCACTGCCCTTCAGCTGCAAACGAATGGTTAGATGGAGCGGACCATTCAGACACTAGAGGACATGCTTTGAGATTGAATACTAGATTTTTACCATGGTTGGGTAGATCACTTTCCCTTAATGGAGTTCACATACAATGATAGTTATCACTAAAACATCATTATGGCACTGTTTGATGCCTTGTATGATCGACATTTCAGATCACCTCTATGCTGGACAGACCCAGGGGAGTAATCACTTATGGGTCCAGAGTTGGTGCAGTCTACAACTGAGACGGTGCCGATCATCTAGGAGCGGATGAAGACTGCACAGAGTAGGAAGAATGTAGAGACCCATGATTGTCGTACATGGACATTACTTTACTTTTGAGAAATACTTAATACATAACAAAAATAGACACCCAAGGACAGTAATAGTTTAGTGTCTTTGGAAACTTGGAACACAATCATCTAATCATTGTGAAAGATCTTCAACATCTCCCATAAAGATCTTTCCCTTTTGTTTTCTTACCAAAAACATTTATTTATATCCTGGGGAAAAGAAAACATAAAAAAGGTGAGCTCAAATTCTCAGTAAGGTTAATCATGGTGAAAATAAAACATACCATATACATTTGAACTTAAAAATATGAACATAATGTTTTAACATCAAAATATTGAGTTTGGAAATAAATCTTGGTATTATGTAAGGCATAGATCATAAAGTAACCTTAATCATGTTAAAATGACATGGAAATAAAACATGTAATTATGGAATCCACTAATCACAAGTTATGATTTCTATTGTAACCATGACATTTCTTCCAAGACCATCATAGTGGACAAAGTCCATTACCGAACCGGGTTTACTTGTCGTTCCAACCCTATATTACTGAACTGGATTCACTTGTTGTTCTAGCCATGCCTATCTCATGATATATAAATATTTACCCAATGCATTGGAGGGAGATATAGGTCTCAACCATCTCATAATGAAATCATTATTTTGTGCGCCACAAAATAAACATAAATCATTCATAACAACCCAATGAATAAAATGTGTTTCATAAACAACATCCAATAATAACAAAATCGAAATAGTACAAATGGATATCATTTCATCATAAGAAAAATGAAACCATGTAAATAATAGAGACATTATGCTTGAAACATAAACATATTAAATAATTTCATCTTAGATGGAAAATAGTTTTGATAAAACACTTGAAATGAATTCTTGGGGAAAATATCCTTTCTTCTTCAAAATCATTTTCTTTTCTCAAAATGCCATGCAATATTAAAATAAATTTTTTTTTTGAAAATAATCATGAAATTGTTTAGAGTAAGATTAATTTAAATAAGGTTTTATGAAACCATAAAAATCCATTCAATTCGTATAAGTAAAAAAACATTCTTCTCGTACTTTTACCGGAAAAGTCAAAAAGTTCCTCCTATGGTAAACAAAAGAAAGATTCCTTCCATACCATGTGGTCAAAGTAAAAAAAGGATAAAAATGAATTTAAAAAATACATAGAAGAATAGTAAACATTTTATGAAAACTATTTTAGAAGACATGTACATGGATGATAAATATAACCCCAGTAAGTACTTACGAATAAACAATCCCGGATAAGAACGAGATTAGAATAATTATCCCTTTACTTATGTCCAATTTCTTCCGCTTGTGTCCTAGACTCTTGTGTAGTGGGTTTAAACATATTATTAACTTTTAACAGAACCATAATAGTATTTATGATATCATATATGATTCACTTATGACTTTATATTGTCCATTCATTTGTCAATTCCATGTTAAAGTAGTGTTTTGGGAAAATCGTTTTATTTATCATGCGTGTTTTGACTTGTAATTATACACATGATTACTTAGATCATGATTACTTACTTAAAAAATGTAAAACATGATTTATATATAATATATTCAGAATATAATATATATATATATATATAATAGATCGACAAATGGAATGAAATACACCATTCTTAGAGACAGTAGGTCGTACGTACGCATGAAGGCTATTTTCATTTCCTTAATAAATTGAATGGAAGTAAGTAAATAACTTATACATAAATACAGTATCATTATTAGGTCATATATTTCATGATTATTTATTATATATACTTTATAATCATTCTGGAATGGTTAACATGGAGAATGAATCTCATCGCATCGTGGAGACGGTAATCCGTACGTGCGCACGAGCGATGATATCATTCCCATAATTATTGAATTGAATTGGAGTGGATGATATAATATCTCATAATTAGTATTATTTTATAATAATCATATATAGTTATTATTTCCACCATTATACACATCCAAGTACGGTGGAGGTGGAAAACAGATTACACCACTGTGTGGAGATGCTAAGCTATACGTACGTACGCGCGGTGATTTCATTATTCGTAGGATGTATATAAGGTGAAATAGGGTTGTTTCATATTTATAATAGCATATCAGTAAATTTTTGATACTTATGTTTTTAATTTATAATTAAACAACAAATGAACATGAAGTATAATATGAATGAAACTTGAAAGAATCGGTAAAGGATGTTACATATTCTTCGACGTGCCTCTTCCAAACCTCCTCTTTGGGCACTAAAGTTGGTCTTTTATGAATACTTGGACCTCTAGTATGTTTCTAGTTAAGGTTATAAGGTAAATGGGCAGGTTGTTTCTGAGTTTTAAATCTTAAAATGGAGTTAAAAGAATAGGTAGGAGGTTCCCTTTTATAAGAGAGTAGAGGGGCACTTTTGGAAACCTCCAAAATATTAATTTATTATAAACACAAATCTGACATAAAAACTTCCAAAGTGACTCCAATTCAAAGATAAGATAATCTAGGGTTGTAATATCATCAAACAATCAAAATTACATATTTTTAGATTTTATCTTAATCCTTATCAATTTGATTTATCCTTATTTAATAAATTTAATCTTATTTGTCGTAAAAATATTTGAAATTTTTAATTGCTATAAATACTTAAATATGTGTTTTTTATTGTGCATAATTGAATAAATTATGAAATTTTAGACTATATAAATTTCAATTTATAATTTTTAAATATTTTTTTTGATTTTTACGCAATTTAATAAATTATTATTTTTATAAAATATTAATAGAGTCAATTTTGACAGTATTCATTTATTTGAATTTAAATAAAATCCAAATAGAAGATATATTCAAACAAAAATATTTAATATATTAATAACATTTCATATTCATCTATAAATGATTTATATAACATTAATTAGTTCATGTAATAATTAGTTTAATATTTTTAAAACCATTTATTTTATATTTTTCTTAATAAAATAATTACTACAATATTTTTGTATAATCATTTAATATACTTATATGATTCATAAAAATTAAAAATAAAATACTATGATGATTTGAAATCTAATATACTTCATAAGAATACTTTTAGTAGAATTTATCTTCTAAAAAATCCATTTTTAAAATGTAAACTTTATTAAAGTATGAAGGTGACAACTTTCACATCATTTAAAATAAAATAATATAATGTCATAAGATGATTTATAAGGTGCCAAATGGTCTACAAGTAGACCTTTGGATTCTTAGGGTATATATATACTCTTCCGACAAGGTTTGGTCAAGTTTATGGTCTTTTTGTTTGGTATTATTATATTAATAAAAACCATATTATTGATTTTTCACTAAATAAGTAATTTCTACATCATTAATGTATAATCTATTAAGGTAACTATATATTTCATAAAAATCCCAAATAAATTAAAATGGTGAAGAAAAGAATTTTATCTTACAAATTGGTGTTTATAATAGAATTTATATTCAGTATAACCTTATATTAAAAATACATTAATTATTAAAGTTTGAGTGAGACATATGTCACTTTATTTAAATAAACTAAATTAAAGGTCTAAATTAAATCCAAGTGGGTTCCAAGAGATACAATTTCGACCCAAATATATTTTATGAGGAAATATAATCATCCAATTATATTAATACAAGTGTTAGGGTAATTTTATAATATTATTTTTACCCTTGATTACCTGATTTACCTTTAACTGTTGTAAATAAAATTTACCGTAGTTACTATTCATAATGCCTAAAAATAAAAAGTATCCTATTAAAATAATTTGGAACTACTGATTCCAAATATGTAATCCATTTTTACAAATTCAAAACACACAAGTTTCAGTATTTAATTTAAAATTAATACTGCTGTTGAGAAAATGGGTTTTAAAGGTTAAAACATTTCAAAATATTGAAATGTTTTTACCTATGAATTTAATGTGAAATTAATTATAATGGCATACATAATATTAAATGGTAAAAATATATTCAATTTATACTTTAAAACCATTCAGTATTATAATTTAACCATATAAATTATCTTGATGAAAAATGTTTTTTTTAATTAAATGTTAGCGTATTTTTACTATTCATCAAAATATGAAAGTTAACAGAAAAATATTAAAAAATTTTACAAAGTTAATTTTTATATAATTATTGCAATGAATAAGTTTATTTTGTCAAATTGAACTTATAAACATGTAAAAAACTATATTTAATGTGGGTGTTCCATCAAAAGGTGGCAAATACTGCATTTTTTTATAATTACTTATTTTTCCCGAAAAATTTATTTTGTTCTCTTAACATGTTCTAGAATATGTTTAAGATGAATTATATTGTTATAAAATTAAAAATGTGTTTAACACTATTCATAATAGCTAGTTCATAACAACTATAAAATAATATATCGTTGTTTAGTGAATGTCGGTATTGTGTAAACACACGCTATTGAGGAAGGTCGCTCTTACATGTAACACAAGCCAAGAATAGTGTTTGCATATACAAAAACATAATACATTGTTGCGTACAACACAAGATAATATTGGTTTAGCAAACAAAAAAAGACATCAAAGAAATTCAAAAAATTATTTTCATAAAATCTTGGGGTGTTACATTCTACCGCCCTTAAAATGAATTTTGCTCTCAAAATTCATCAGGGTTAAAAATCATTTAGTACATAAAAGTTTCATTCATAGAAACCCACATCGTAAAAAGGAATAATAAAACTTAATTTTAAAAAGGAAATATAGAAACATAACAGTCACCCAAAGTTAATCAACACTGGGTTACCACATAGGAGAATATAGCTGAAAATATGGATATGTAAGAGAAATCTAACCGTCATGTTCTAATGAATAGTGGCAGAGAACATGGCTATGAAAAATAAAACAATCACAAAGCCATAAATTTGGGATGATCTAAGGTACTATATGATTCATCAGATATGAGGGTACTAGGACAACCTTTTTGGTTTTCAAGATCATTTCCCCAAAGTTGATTAATTTTTTCATAAGGATAAATACTTACTTGATTTCAGTGTAAAATCATCGTTGGTCATTCCATGAACAATTTCCACTTCATCCCTTATTTAATGAAATGAAGTTGAATTTTGCATTCTTGAAGTATTAGAAGATCATGAGATAGAATGATAGTTCATTACATCTATCTCTATCACAAAAAAGTTTAGCATAAGATATTAAATATACACAAGTTTATCTATGATAAGGTTAATCGTATATGGTTTCAAAAATGGACTTATACTTCATCTATCATACCACATAATAAAATAAAACTAATTTCTAATAACAAGGTACATCATGTAGTCCAGTGGTAGGTGATAAATTCATGTTTCACTTTGGTTCTAGGTTCGATTCTTGCATCCTTATCAATGTGTCGGGTTGTTTCCCATCCTATGGGTTCTCCTTTTTCTAAAACTATAATATTATAACATTTCAGAAATAATAATAATGTTCTAGCCTTAAACAATACTATTTTATGTCAATCATAATCCATTCTAATCTTTAGGCTTATCCAAAATACTTATGTCCAATCTCAAAGTGTAAAGAAAATGATTTCCAGAATGGTCATATAACAAGAATGACAATACCATCATTTATCCCCCATATATCAGAAGATATATCCTGTTGGTCACATTTGGAACAATTGAAGGACTTCATCATGCATCCTCTTGAAATAAGATAATAACATAAATTATTATAGAACCTTTGTGACAACATGAAGTCAATCAAAATTAATCCTTTCCATACACCAAATATACCAAAAATTCTATATACACAAACCAAGATATGACATAGTCCTTTTATCAATCATGGGCTCATTAATACTATCAAACATCTCATTATCCCTTTATCCCTTCATTACATGCATATCATCTTCTTTCCAAAAATATTTCAAACACTTTTCATGGTTAGCAGAACCAAATAATTATTGAAAACCACAACAAACCAATACATAGATATTTCAATATTCCACGATACTATAAAAGAGATTCCACAACACTATTTTGGAATCGCATTACATAAACACTTAATCATTCCACCACTTCATTATCATATTCAACAATGCCAATAGTGATCGCATGTGACTTCCCTTTTTCCTTTTCCTTAAGAGTTTATTGATGTCGATCATCATTAACCCTTTGATTAGGGAATTGGTTAGCAAAATACCCAATTTCCCTACATTTGTAGCATTGAAGGTTTGGTTGTGCGTTATCTACAGTCCTTTCTCCATTCACATCATTAGCTACCTTTTTCCCATTACTTCATCACTAAGCTACTCGATGACCTTATTTCCCACACTTAAAAAATTTTCTAGTCCCTTTAAGACAATTTCCACCATTCATTACACACTTTGAGCATAAAGAAACATTCATCTTCTTTTCACCATTGTTTTGAGATTTTTCTTTGAACTCCATATTTTGTTTCTTGTCAATTCCATGAGAAGGATATGTAACACCAACTTCCAGTTCTAACATTATACCACAATGAACAAACTCTTCATAGCTACTGAAGTCTCTTATAGCTAATGCCTTTCTATGACTTGGTTTTAAGCCACTGAAGAATCGATCAACTCAACTTTCAGGTTGGATGATAATTCCAGATGCATACCTTGAAAGGCTTGTGAAATTCGCATCATATATACCAACATATTCATCATCCTTTTTCTTAAGCTCAAGCAACTCATTTTCCATCTTTGTTCGAAGAATATGAGGGAAGTACTTATTAAAAAACAAGTACTTGAACTCATCCCATTCCATGGATTCAATTTCATCTTGGGGCCTTGTATTCTTAATTAGAGTCCACCACTGGTCTCGTTCACCTTCAAAACGGTAAACATCTAAAATTAATTTTTCATTTTCTGAACAGTGAATTATAGAAAATTTATTTTCAATGGTAGTGATCTATTATTCAGAAAGTGGATCAAAAGACCCAATGAAAGAAGGTGGACATTGCCTTAAGGAGGACTCAATAGAATATTGTTCCCTTCTCTCCACATTTGGAAGTCCAAAATGATTCATAGCTTGTGTAAGTATAGAAATAATATTTTTCACTCCATCTCCCATAAAATTGGTTAGTTCAAGAGGAAAATCATTTCATTGTAAATTAAATTGATCAACATAGTTCCTTCAGGTTCCAGTCATCATCTAAAACCCAAAAAGAATGGTGTGAGAGGAAAAAATCATGCTAGCAGAACAACATAATAAAGGGGGAGTACCTTCAATATCTAACATCTTAGGATTAATTCTACGATTGTTACCATAATTCTAGGACTATAAACTATACTTCTACATATCCTTAGGGGCATCCCTATACATACATTAGAAATATCTTTAGGGATCTCACTAAAGTTTTCGCATCCAAGTTTCCAAAGGTTAACTAACCATTTCCTATGATACAAACTGTAGAGACCCAAATCATGACGTACATAGACATTACATTACTTTTTTATAATACTTAATAAATAAAAAAAACTGACACCCAAAGACCATAATAGTTTCGTGTCTTTGGAAAATTGGAACACAATCTTCTAATCATGGTGAAAGATCTTCAACATCTCCCATAAAAATATCCCCCTTTGGTTTTCTTAACTAAAACCTTTCTTTATATCCCGGGGAAAAGAAAACATAAAAAGGGTGAAATAAAATGTTCAGTAAGGATAAGCATGGAGAAAATAAAACAAACCATATACATTGGAACTTAAAAACGTGAACAGAATGATTAAAAATAAAAATCATGAGTCGTAAATTAAATCTTGGCAGCACGTAAGGTATAGATCATAAGGGAACATTAATCATAATAAAATATCATGGCAACAAAACATGTAATTTTGGTATCCATTAAGCCCATGTTATTATTTCCATAGTAGGCATGGAATTGCGGCCAAGACCATTATAGTCGAAAAAGTCCATTACTGAACCGGATTTACTTGCCATTACAGCCCTGTATTACTGAAACACATTCACTTTTCGTTCCATCCATGTCTATATCATGAGATATAAATATTTACCCAAGGCATTTTAGGTAGATATAGTTCCAACCCATCTCCTAATGAAATTATTATTTTGTGTTCCACAAAATAAACATAAATCAATTATCATAACCCAACGAATAAACTGGGTTTCATAAACATCCTCCCATCATAACATAATCCATATAGAACAAATGGATATCATTTAATCCTAAGAAAAATGAAACCATGTAAATAATAGAGACATTATACTTGAAACATAAACATATTAAATAATGTCATCTGAGATGGAAAATAGTTTTGATAAAACAATTGAAATGAATTCTTGAGGAAAATATCCTTTCTTCTTCAAAATGATTTTCCTTTCTCAAAATGAAATGCAATTTTAAAAGAAATGTATTTTGTTGAAAATAATCATGAAATGTTTTAGAGGAATCTTTATGGAAATAATTTGTTATGAAATTTTAAAAATCTTCTAATGCCGTATAAGTAAAAAAACATTCTTCTCATACTTTTCTGGAAATGTTAAAAAGTTCCTCTTATGGTAGACAAAAGAAAGCTTCCTTCCATACCATGTGGCCAAATTAAAAAAAGGGTAAAAATGACTTTAAACATATATAGAATAATATTAAACATTCTATGAAAGAATTTTTAGAATACACAGACATGGATGATAAATATAACCCTAGTAAGTACTTACGAATAAACAGTCTCTGATAAGAATGAGATTAGAATAATTATCCCTTAACTTATGTCAAATTTCATCTGTATGTGTCCAAGACTATTTTTTAGTGGGTTTAAACATATTATTAACTTGTAACATAACCATAATATTATTTATGATATCATATATAATTCACTTATGACTTTATACTAACCGTTCATTTGTCAATTCCATGTTAAAGCAATGTTTTGGGTAAAATATTTTCATTTGTCGTGCGTCTTTTGACTTGTAATTATTCATATGATTACTTATATCATGATTAATTACTTCCAAAATTTAAAACATGATTTATATATAATATATTCTGAATTATGTATATATACAATAGATCGATATATGGAATGAAATACACCGTTCATGGAGACGGTAGGCCGTACGTACGCATGAACGCTATTTTAGTTTACTTTTTAAATTGAATGGAAGTAAGTAAATAACATATAAATAAATACAGTATCATTATTATTTCAAATATTTCATGATTATATATTATATATACTTTATAATAATTCGATAATGGTTAACATGGAGAATTAATCTCATCGCATCGTGGAGACAGTAATCTGTACGTACGCATGAGCGATGATATCATTCCCATAATTATTGAATGGAATTGGAGTTGATGATATAATATCTCAGAATCAGAATGATTTTATAATAATCATATATATTTTTTATTTCTACCTTTATACAAACCCAAGTCTGGTGGTGGTGGAAAAATAGATTACACCACGACGTGGAGGTGGTAAGTTGCACGTACGCACAATCGATGATTTTATTATTCGTAGGATGGATAAAAGTTAAAATATTATTGTTTCATATTTATTATCACATATCAGTATATTAGGGATACTTATTATATTACTTTATAATTAAACAACTAAACAAGAGGACGTAGAAGATTAAAAAAGTTGAAAGAATCGGTAAAGGATGTTACCTCTTCTTCGGTGTGCCGCTTCTAAACCTCCTCTTAGGGCACTAAATGTGGACTTTTAAGAAGACTATGACCTCTAAAATGTTTCTAGGTAATATTATAAGTGAAATGGTCAGGTTTTGGCTGGGTTTTAAAGCTCAAAATGGATTGAAGAGAAGAGGGAGGAGGTGCCCTTTTTTCAAGTGAGTGGAGGGGCTCTTTTGGAAACCTCCAAAATATTAATTTATAATATACTCAAATCTGACATAAAAACTTCCAAATTGTCTCCAATTAAAAAATGAGATACTATAGGGTTTTAATATTATCTAGAAATCAAATTTAGACATGTTCTTCTTTTATTTTAAACCCTATCAATTTGATTTATCCTTATTTAATCTATTTAATCTTATTAGTGGTAATAATATTCGAAATTTTAAATTTTTATAAATACATTCATATATGTTTTTAATTGTACATAATTGGATAATTTATAATATTTTAGACCATATAAATTTCTATTTATAATTTTTAAAAAATTTTGTGATTTTTAAACAATTTAATAACTTGTTAATTTTATAAAATATCAATAGTGTCAATTTTGACACTATTAATTAATTTGAATTTAAATAAAATCCTAACATAGGATATATTCGAAAAAAAATATTTAATAGATTCATAACATGTCATATTAATCTATAAAATTTTTGGAACATGTTAATTAGTTCATATAATATTTATTTTAATAATTTTAAAACCATTTTTTGATATTTTTCTTTATAAAATAATTACTACAACATTTTTTTATAATTTTTTAAGATACATATTTTTTTCATAAAAATTAAAAATATAATACTATGATGAAGAACAATCTAATAGATTTTATAATAATACTTTTAGTTGAATTTATCATCTAAAACAACGATCTTTTAAAATTTTATCTTTATTAAAGTATGAAGGTGATAACTTTGACAACATTTAAAATAATATAATATAAATGTCATAATCTGTTTTATAAGGCTCCAAATTTCCCAAACATCGACACGTGTATGTTTATGGTATATATATACTCTACAAATAAGTTTTGGTCAAGTTTATGGTCCTTTTTATGGGTATTATAATTTCAATAAAAACTATATTATTAATTTTTCACTAAATAAATAATTTCTGCATCTTTAATGTATAAGCTATTAAGGTAATTATATATTTTGTAAAAATCAAAAATAAATTACCATGATGAGGAAAAGAATTTTATCTTTAAAATGAGTATTTAAAATCTAATTTATATTCAATATATCCTTATATTAATAATACTTTAATTTTTAATGTTTGAGTGAGACATATTTCACATTCCTTAAATAAAATAAATTAAAAGTCTTAATCACATCCATGTGGGTCCCAAGAGATACCATTTTGACCCAATTATATTTTCGGACGAAATATAATCATAAAATTATATTAATAAAAGTGTTAGGGTAATTTTATAATATTATTTTTACCCTAAATTACATGATTTACCTTTAACAATTGTATATAACATTTACTGTAGTTACTATTCATAATGCCTAAAAATAAAAAGTATATTATTAACATAATTTGGACCAACTAATTCCAAATATGGAAACCATTTTTCCAATTTAAAACACAGAAGTACCAGTATTTAATTTAAAATTAAACCCGCTGTTGAGAAAACAAGTTTTTAAAGTTAAAACATTGCAAAAGATTGAAATGTTTTTACCTTTGAATTCAATGTAAAATTAATGATAATGACATACATGATATTAAATGGTAAAAATATATTCTATTTATACTTTAAAACCATTCAATATTATAATTTTACCATATAAATTATCTATATGAAAAAAGTTGTTTTTAATTAAAAATTAGTGTATTTTTACTATTCATCAAAATATGAAAGTTAACAGAAAAATATTAAAAAATTATACAAAGTTAAATTTTATATCATTATTGCAATGAATAAGATTATTTTGTCGAATTGAACTTTTAATGGTTTCAAAAACTAGATTTAACGTGGGGGTTCCATCAAAAGGCAGCAAAATTGTATTTTTTTTAAAAATACTTATTTTACCCAAAAAATTTATTTTGTTCTCATACCATGTTATAGAATATGTTTAATATGAATGATATTGTTATAAAATTCAAAACGTGTTTAATACTATTCATAACGGATAGTTCATAATAATTTTATAACAATATATCGTTGTTTAGTGAAACTCGGTATTGCATACAACACACTTTATTAAGGAAGGTCACTCTTGCATGTAACACAAGCCAAGAATAGTGTTTGCATATACTACAAGATAATATTATGTTGTGTATAATGCAAGATAATTTTTGTGTAGCATAGAACACAAGACATCAAAGAAATTAAAAAAATTATTTCTCATAAAATCTCGGGGTGTTACAATGAAGTCTGATGCTGATAGGAGACAGAGACCTTTAGAGTTCGAGAAGGGAGACCATGACATACTATGTGTCTCACCTCGATGAGGTTTTCAGAGATTTGGCCAGGGCAGAAAGCTATCTCCAAGGTTCATCGGACCATTTCAGGTTCTCAGCATAGTAGCGGATGTGGCGTATCGCTTAACTCTTCCCCCACATATGCATCGGGTGCATGATGTTTTCATGTGTCATATATGATGAAGTATGTTCATGATACATCACATGTTATCGATAGGTGTGAGCTGTAAAATGATGATGGGGAGGCATTTCAAGAGGTTCTAGTGGAGATTGAGGATCGACAGAAGCGAGTCCTTCATGGATGATTGATTCCTCTGGTGCGTGTTCGCTGGCATCATTGGAACCTCTAGGAGAGAAAATTGGAGCAGGAGGCTCAAATTCATTCTCAATACACCCATTTGTTTCATTAGTCTATATTGTGGATTTTGGGGGGAAATCCCTAAGGTGGGTAGAAAGTAAAGACCCATATTTTCAATGTAAAAAAATTAATTATATATAATTTTTATGAGTCTGTGAAAATTTACGGTTCATGATTCTGAGGCCCTGTGTGCCCGGAATAAATTTAAAAACTTTATTTAAGGTACGTTCAGTAAATGTGCGAGTGGGAAATCTTAAATTTGGACTTGGTGCTCAGAATTGAAATCATAGGTCATCATTGAAATCGTAGCATTGGGATTCCCATAAGGGATGTTTAACCTCAGCCACATTGGGTAAAGATGGAAAGTTGATTTAGAATTTTTTTATGAATATGTAAAATAAATTTGTTTGATTTTATTTTTAAAATATCCTTCCACCTTTTGTTTTATGTTTTGATGGTGGGGACCAGAGGGGTGGTCGAGCATTTAATGAAGGACACTAAATGCCCGGTTACACAATGGTTGTGTAAAACCCTTCGCCTGATTAATGGGGATCAATAATTACACTAATTAATGAACCTCATACTCAAATTTTAGAGAGATAAATTATAACATGGGTATTTGGAAAATCGTTAGGAAAGGCTTGATGTTGGGAGGATTCTTGAAGAAGAATGAATCCCCTCACAAAGGAATAACTAAAGAATGACGATTTAGCAGTGTCGTTGGAGGCTTGTTGCAGGAACAATGAACACTGACTCTTCCTCAAACACGGACATTCTCCAACAATATTGAAGCAGGGTTTTATTTGGTTTATTTTTAAAATAAATGTTGATTCTTATTCTTCCCTCATGTTATGAAGCTAACTGGGAGGACGTGGGCTAAATTAACACTGCAGAGACCCTCTGCTGCCTTGTGGATCTATGCGTTCTTCATGGACTTTTTATTTGGGTTGGACGGAACCTGGAATGGTGGGTCAAGAGGTGACGAGGGTGTCCTAGGGAGGCCGTTGATACCTTCAGATGGAAAAACGGGCCACCGGAGCTCACCTGGTGACCTGTAGAATCGGTGCAGCACCGGCATGACATCACTGGCGACTGGTGCCGACGGGTGACAGCGACGACCGACAACGGTCGGCCACAGAGGAGAGGGTGGCGTGTCGTCGTGCGACGCCGGCGGAGAAGGCCACGACCCTAGTTGTGGTGGTTAAAGATGGTGGTAGGCTAGGTCCGGTTTCAAAAGGAGGAGCAGTGCACAACGGTGCACTGCCAAGAGGGTGGTTGTGGCTCTTTAGTCATAGTGGACGCAAAGAGCTGTCAGCACCGGATGACCGCAAGAGGGGGAACGGTACGCAACAGTGCATCTCCAGAGAGGGTGGTCGCGGCTCTGACATCACGGTAGTAGGTACCCGCACCTTGTGGGTCCCATGGAGAATCCAGGCAGTGCCATGTGGCATCTTCGCATGAACCGAATGGCCTTAGTCGTTAGGGAAGATTGGGGGGCTCCCCCATGCAAGCTCGAGCAGGACCTGCTCTAGTGGGCCGCTCCTCCTGCCAGCCGTGCTCGGCCAGTGGGGCTCGCTCCTCTACAAGCTGGGCTGCGTGAGGATAGCAGGCTGGTCTGTGCGGGCCCAGTGGGTCATACCCTCTATTGGCTGGGCTGTAGCCCCCTGCGGGCCATATCGAGGCCCCCTGTGAGGGCCAGGCTGGGGCCCTTACGGGTCAGGCTGGACTGCGGACAAGCAGGCCGAGCCCGTCGGGACCGAGGGGGTTGTGCCCGTTGTGGCCCAACCCATCTGAGTCAGACCCGAATAGGGTTGGGTTGACCGAATCGGTTCGGGTGGTCCCAGACTGGGTCAGATTAGACATGGACCCAACCATGCCCAGTTTCACTTAAAGGGCCATAAGTTGTGAACCAAACGTCCATTTGAAGAACTGTCTGTCACGATGGAATCCTTGGAATGAGAAGTTCCTTTTTTATACTGCACATCAGTTTTAATGAAAGTTGTAGTATGTCTGGGTTGGATCGAACCCAAATCCAATAGGGCCCTCAGCATTAAAATTCATATAAGTTGCATACCGGTCGTTTGATTGACGAGTCATCTTCCACATTGGAACCCTTAAGACATTGTGGTCCATTGGTATAATTATTCATGGAACATTATTGTAGTTGAGGTGCGGCCAATCTCATAAGGATAAAATCCTCCCGAAATAAAGGCTTCTTAGTTCGAAAATCTAGTGGTTGGTTGTAACATGAAGAATGAACATCAATCCTATGTAGGTCAGCATCTATCGATCCTATGTGGGTCAGCATCTATCGATCATAGGTGGGTCAGTCCACAGCAATCATGATTGGGTCAGTGGTCACCGATCCTATGTGGGTCAGCATCTATTGATCCTGTGTGGGTCAAAAAAAGAGTCTATCAACAGAATAAAATGGTCCAGTGATACATCTAATCATCTGTACTTTTGTACTTATGTTATACTTGGTGTGAGCTCATTCTTTACATTTTTCGTACTTTTACCCTCGTGGTGTCACCTTCATGGTGTTCCCCTTGTAGTATTCTCACCTTGAGGATCAGATGTGAAAATCACTTAATGTTTGAGCCTTATGATTCCTCATGAATGAGACGAGTATATTTTGATAACATTGGTATATTTATGGGCATACACTTAAGTAGAGTTGATGAATTCTTCTTTCTTTGTGAATGAGGTCTTGCTTTGTGGTTTTTCCTTTATGTAAATCTAGGAGACCTCTGGGGGTCTTGGGTTCCCTAATGAGTATTTTTATACTAATCACTTCACAGGATATGCCCACACCTTACTATGTCTTATGCAGATGACAAACTGTGTTGATCGAGGTTGAGAGAGCCAGGACTTGACAGCACTCAGAGGTGGACCATTTGACATGACATGTCGTAGTGACTACTGATCATGAGTTATACCGACCCTTCAGGTAGGATCCTTGGTAGATGAACACTGGAGTTGTCTCTCTTTTGTAGTCGTACTTTCTCAGTTGGGCTTGTATTCTGTCCCCCTTTACATATAGTACACACACAATTACTATATAGTTTTACATCATGGTTTGCTTCCTGTTGTGTTCTTGGACTATTTGTTTGAAGGTTTAAAGGCAATGCCTTCTTGTTTACAGAGAAATACATTTCTAGTGCTAGTCTATAGCCCCTTGCCTATCGAAAGAGGGCTTAGGCTAGTCATTTCACAGGCCTCGTGGGACGGGTTGTGATAGATATCTTCACAACTTATCTTTTTACCCCTTATACTCTCATAGATAACAATGCTAGAGGTCCATGTGTGGCATATTACTTTTTTCACTCCCACAAAAACAGTGGAAGAGGTATTTGTGACATGGAAAACAGTATATGCTCTGTTGTATACATCTATCATGGGTGTTTATAAAATTTATGTTTATATGAACTGCATGGTGGAAGGTGATCACCAAGTGAAGAGGACTATGTCTCAGCTAGAGACTATACCTCTTATAATTAATTTTTGTTCTTCATTTTTAATGTTCTATTTTTACTACACAATATTTTTATATATGAAATCATTTCTTCCACATAGATTATTAATTGTAGATAATGTTTTAATTAAAATTTTATTTAGTATATTTTTTCAAAATTGTAAAATAGTATTTAGTATTATTTCAACTAATAAATAATCACTCTTTGAGAAATATTTTATAAAATTAAAACATTTAAAAAACTTATACATTACTTTAACAATATTTATTTTATTCTGATTTGAATTATTTTTTTAAATCCATTTTAAATGGAAATTTTAAATAAGAAATCAATTCACCACCCCATCCCACCCCACCCCACACCCCCCTCTTGTGTCTCCTCTCAGACCAACACATGCCATTAAGGACATTAAGAAGGTTTTAGTTTGAGTATCTAGCCAAAAATTCATTTACCTGTATAGGGACATCCACTCCCATATTCAAGGATATTTGAACCTTATAACATCCATCCTCAAATATCCTCTAAAATATCTCAGTCTTTGAGACAAAATTCCAATGTAAATGAAACACAAAAAAATATTTTTGTATCAAGGAATGATATGGAACACCATGATCAATGTCATGAGCCACATAAAATTACATGGTCAAAATCAAGGAAGCCCAAGCCTACTCAGGAACCCACTTATAAATAATCTAAATCATGGTTTATTCTAAAATAAAAAACACAATATAATAACATCATATACACATGGACCATAATATTATGGTACCTCTTACCTCCTTATTATTCAAGTCGGTATTAGAGATTTACAAGGCTATGATCACCCAACCCACATCCATACACCAACAAGAATATGTTCACATTCCAATGACTCCTAGAACCACCATTTCATCAAATAATTTCTCCTAGATAAAGGATAGGAGAAATGAGAAAATAGAGAAAAAATATCACATTGGGTAAGTTTCTGGACGGAATCCATGGTGAAAGGTTAAATGATAAAGCATGATAGGTGAGATGAAAAATACCACAGTGTATATCAAGTATCCATAGTAAAGGTGTCATCCACCATGATGAAATGGATACAGATATTATAGGGAATCACTATTAATTACACCACCATGGTGAAAATGAGGGATATAGAATAGGGTAGCATTTGATGAAGACCATGACAGTAAATTCTAGGGGATATCATAGGATGTGCAAGCCACCAAAGTGAAAAAAAATTTCCTACGACAGAGGAATGTACTAGATCATGCACTACTACGATGAAGGGAATTGGGAATAGGTGTGGATTTCATCTATAGTGAATTCAATGTTCTTGGGATGATGTTAATGGGGAGTAATATATAGGTATTTATAGGTAAGCAAAGGGGGTTACACCCACATGAAATTCCTTCAAAAAACTGCACTATAACTGATCTGGAAAACTCTTATAGCATGGTCCTCATCCCCATAAGACAACATCGACCTACACCCTATATAACCATTAGGACAATGGAACCAGACCCCCACAATCTTCACTATAACATAGGCTCTAGCATTGTAGTGAATCCCCCACCCCGTCCAACTTCTATGACATAGTCATATTTTCTATGGTGAAACATCCTATTGTGGGATCAACTTAACGGTTTCAGTATATCAACCTTTTCTGCGAGTAAACATTAAATAAATACAATTTAGACTATTTTATTTTCTTTATCAAATCCCTCAATCAATTTATGTACATGGATAATCATCAAAAAATAAGGATATGAAAAATTAATTTAATTAAACTAATTATAGGGCATTATAATTATCCCTTTAAAACATACTTCTCATCCTAAATAAGCCTATATAGGGATCTCGCTCAATAAATTCTGTACATAGAGATCAAACATTAACCTCTTGCTTCCATGACACCTCCTGGATCTACCAATGCTATCATCAAATCCCAACGAGTGTTAACATATTCCCTTAGAGGAAATTCATTCTTTGTTATATAATACTCACTGGATTCACCTAATATGATGCATATAGTTCTGAATCAATGTTTTTATGGCTTGTAACATGAATAGGATCAAGAATATACCTCAGAATCTATGAAACGGGGAACACATCATTCATGATTTGATAATTCGGAGAAATTGGAGTTTTCTACTATCCTATACTTCTTGATGATCTCCAAGGATTGAAAACACATGGTTCTAACTTATCCTTCTCTCTTATACATCAATTCCCCTAAAAAAGATCCCCACTCAATAAAATCCATTCACCCACAGTGAGTTCCAACGGTCTCCTTCTTTGGTTGGAATAATATATAAATCTTATATAAGTGGTGATCATACTATTCTATATCAACTACATTATTTTTGGAGGTCTCCTGTAACATAATAGTTCCCACCATAGCTACCTCTCCCTCTTCTTTCCAAAATAGTAATGAGTAATACAACCTCCCGTATAGATCCTCATAAGTTGAAATCAAAATCAAACCTTGGTAACAATTGTTAAAGGAAAATTCAACTAATTCTAGGTGATCATGCCATTCTCCATTGATTCTGATGATGAAAGATGTAAGAATATCCTCTAGTATGAACATAGTTTGATCATAATGTCTAGTTATTTGGGGATGGTATATCATGCTCAATATCAGTTGATTCTGTTGCGACTTCAACAATCTATTCAAAAATGAGTCATAAAATATACATATCTATCCAAAATAATTCCCATGGAATAAAATCTCGTGGATATGGTGCTTTCCCAACATCAATAGTGAGGGTATCTCCCTAATCAGTAAAAAGTTAGAATGTTTTGTCAACCAATCGAAAACCAACAAGACACAATCATGAAAGTAATATCCCACTTCATTCCTAGCCACTAGAACATGTGTCTAATGTAGGGATGCATATTGGTCCCAATAGGATTTACATAATATGTAGAGTTATGAAAATATCTCATCAATTATTCTCTAATGTAATTAGGGACAACCACTATCCTAGGCATCAATATCACATTTTCAAATCCCACCAACCATCCAAACATTAGATTATTACAAACCAATAGTTCAGTTATCACAATATCCTCTAGGTCTGACGCCTCCTCATTTCTCTCCAAGTCAAAAAGTGATGATTTTATTATTAAGGGATTACAATTCATCGACCCCTTTTCCATATAAACATCCATCCTCTAAAAATCCAATATGATCATCATGAACTACTACTTTTAAAAAGGTCACTCACGAACCTCATGGAAATATTATGTATTATAGCTAATAGAATAAAAATAACATTACCCAACCATGGGGATATGTTATCTCCATGTAAAAAATATGAATTTACTCAATGTGAAACCTCTTCCTTAGGTCCAGTTCACTCTGTGTAAAGATATATCTAAGTATCTTGTAGTCTATATACACAAACAATATCACACAAATTATATAGTGCAACTAATATATCAAGGAATGGACCATGAATATCCAATCCAAGTATTTTGTAGGGCAATTATTCTCATGGGGTCATATCTTAAGAGACCCATAGTCTATTACATGGTCTTTCAAAATCATTGCCAAATGAAATACAACACCTGATGTATCCTATTTCCTTGTATAAATAACCCATGGATCTAGGAATTATAGTACAATAGATGTTTTCAAACTCCAATTATTCTCATGGAGAAAATATTCACATTTTTGTAGCTATTGTAACATCACTTTCATATTGATCAGTTCTATCATCTATGCTTATAGTTAGATGAGACCTAGATAAACAAAAGGTAAAATTATACTAAAACAAAAATTATTATGTTCTCATCCATGATTTTCGGATGTTTCCCAGACATGATTCACAGAACATTATAAGGGACTAGTAATATACCTATATAAAACACCACATATCCAATGAACAACACCTCTAGAATCTATTTTTCACACATCGACAATTTGAAGTAGAGTAAATGTGTTCATAGCGTACTCATGACTATCTTAAGGTTCATATCATGTTTCTATGGGATTTTGAGTAGATGAGTATATCATCAAGCAAAACTATAGTGAAAGAGTGCAATTATGGGTGAAATATTACTATCATCATAGAAATGAACACTAACATTGTGTTCATCTACATGAACAACATCACCAAATACTTATTCAGCATTTACCTACACAAAAACATTATCTCCATATTGTACACCTCTCTAACACATAGAAAATAGAATCATAATCAATAGTCAATATGAAAAACCCATCTGGGTCTCTATATCTAATCAAAAAGATGATATATCTTTAGAAATTGATATCATTTCTTCACCATCAACTAATTCAGCATTCAATAAACAATGTTTAGTCAAATAATACCATCCAACATTAGGAATAACAACACATATTAACCCCATGGTGAAGAACATGGAATAATAAAACCATTCATATACATGTTATACAACTATACCTTGATATCATTTAACATGGTTGGTTCCATATGATATGGTGGTATTAAAATGGTTTGTGCACCCTATATGTGTTTTAAATCATAGTCAACTCCTCTATCAGAGGTAATTAAAATGATGTTTTGAGAAATATGTCCGGATAGAGGTCCATGTCAGGGTGAGAATATGGGAATGTTTCCATTGATCACCCTAAAATAACCAAGACCACCATATGTGACATCATCATGGAAAGATTACTCAATTACATTCCAAATTTATCTTGTCTAATTTCTCACATTCCAGTTTTCATGAAACTCTATCCCTTTACTAAAGTGAATGAAACATGCCTTCAGTATCACTTTATGTGATTGGGGAATCTACTCACCCAACCTGTTTCAAGAAACATGTCATAGTTCATCATCTTCAGTATCATAAAATCCTAAATATGATTATAACCATTGACAGTAATAGGACACTTTAGACATCTCCTAACATAGTCCACTTTTTATACCATTTATGTGTCTTTAGGATCAATATCAAAGGATATCTTGACCTATATATAAATTCCAAAAAATAATTTCAAAAATATAAAGGAATAGATTGAAATGTTATCGAAAAATGTAGTAGATAACATGGAAGTGATCAAAACATTACCTAAAATGGTATATTCCCAGTCTCCACATCTACTGGAAAATGATCCATAATGTATAATCATCATTCCTATGCTCTAAAATCCTATCCCTGAGTCATCATCATCATATAAGATGTCTGTATTTTTTACTAGGTTCCTCTACTCCTAGATTGTTCTGACATCATATCACTCAATTTATATTACATTGAGAAAAATAATTTTAGATTACCATCCTTGAAACACTGATTGAATTTAATTACTAGATTCCTACAAGAGCTACTATAATTCCCACTTAGCCCAATGTTTTGCAGCATTTCTTTAATAGAGGATACTAATGAGGTCCCACTCTATCCAAACTATATGCTTCTCAATTTCTTCTAGATTTTATTTTCCTTCCTAATATCAGAATGGTATCTTATGGTAGTGAGATGAACCTTATTCATTTTCCCTATAGGGTTAAAAAGTAACCTATATATTATATCTTCATGTATCTCCTTTTCTAAGGAAAATGATATTTTAACTAATTATTTGTATATTATCTAGTAGAATCCCCTAACCTAATGCTTGAGTTCTAGTTGAATTCCTATCTCAAACATCCAATCCTTTTTTCTCTATTCAAATCCATGAAATGATACATGTGTAGAAACAATG